>CAWUFW010010558.1:0-684041 GCA_963921515.1 Calotriton arnoldi
TCTGAATATACTTGCAACAGCAGCACCATAGGGGCGGGATGCCCATCACCAATGCCACATATGCACACAGGGGCCTGAATGCGCGCCACCACCCCAACCCAGGGGGCTGGATGCCAACCACCCTCAACCAGGGGGGCAGGATGCCTACCACTACTACCACCCTCACCCAGGGGGGCAGGATGCCTACCACTACTACCACCCTTAGCCAGGGTGGCAGGATGCCTACCACTACTACCACCCTTAGCCAGGGGGCAGGATGCCTACCACTACTACCACCCTTAGCCAGGGGGG
This sequence comes from Calotriton arnoldi, assembly GCA_963921515.1. NCBI lineage: Eukaryota > Metazoa > Chordata > Amphibia > Caudata > Salamandridae > Calotriton > Calotriton arnoldi. The sequence goes on from CAWUFW010010558.1 coordinate 292, forward strand.
CAGGATGCCCACCACTACTACCACCCTTAGCCAGGGGGCTGGATGCCTACCACTACTACCACCCTTAGCCAGGGGGGCTGGATGCCTACCACTACTACCACCCTTAGCCAGGGGGCTGGATGCCTACCACTACTACCACCCTTAGCCAGGGGGCAGGATGCCCACCACTACTACCACCCTCACCCAGGGGGCTGGATGCCTACCACTACTACCACCCTCACCCAGGGGGGCAGGATGCCTACCACTACTACCACCCTCACCCAGGGGGGCAGGATGCCTACCACTACTACCACCCTTAGCCAGGGGGGCTGGATGCCTACCACTACTACCACCCTCACCCAGGGGGGCAGGATGCCTACCACTACTACCACCCTTAGCCAGGGGGCTGGATGCCTACCACTACTACCACCCCAACCCAGGGGGCTGGATGCCTACCACTACTACCACCCTTAGCCAGGGGGCAGGATGCCCACAACTACTACCACCCTCACCCAGGGGGGCAGGATGCCTACCACTACTACCACCCTTAGCCAGGGGGGCAGGATGCCTACCACTACTACCACCCTTAGCCAGGGTGGCAGGATGCCTACCACTACTACCACCCTTAGCCAGGGGGCAGGATGCCTACCACTACTACCACCCTTAGCCAGGGGGCAGGATGCCTACCACTACTACCACCCCAACCCAGGGGGCTGGATGCCTACCACTACTACCACCCTTAGCCAGGGGGCAGGATGCCCACCACTACTACCACCCTCACCCACGGGGGCAGGATGCCTACCACTACTACCACCCTTAGCCAGGGTGGCAGGATGCCTACCACTACTACCACCCTTAGCCAGGGGGCAGGATGCCTACCACTACTACCACCCTCACCCAGGGGTGGCAGGATGCCTACCACTACTACCACCCTTAGCCAGGGTGGCAGGATGCCTACCACTACTACCACCCTTAGCCAGGGGGCAGGATGCCTACCACTACTACCACCCTTAGCCAGGGGGGCAGGATGCCTACCACTACTACCACCCTCACCCAGGGGTGGCAGGATGCCTACCACTACTACCACCCTTAGCCAGGGTGGCAGGATGCCTACCACTACTACCACCCTTAGCCAGGGGGGCAGGATGCCTACCACTACTACCACCCTTAGCCAGGGGGGCAGGATGCCCACCACTACTACCACCCTTAGCCAGGGGGGCTGGATGCCTACCACTACTACCACCCTTAGCCAGGGGGCAGGATGCCCACCACTACTACCACCCTCACCCAGGGGGGCTGGATGCCTACCACTACTACCACCCTCACCCAGGGGTGGCAGGATGCCTACCACTACTACCACCCTTAGCCAGGGTGGCAGGATGCCTACCACTACTACCACCCTTAGCCAGGGGGCAGGATGCCTACCACTACTACCACCCTTAGCCAGGGGGCAGGATGCCCACCACTACTACCACCCTTAGCCAGGGGGGCTGGATGCCTACCACTACTACCACCCTTAGCCAGGGGGGCTGGATGCCTACCACTACTACCACCCCCACTCATAGGATGGACAATGCATGACACAACAAGCACACCACAACCTAGGGAATGCAAGATTAAGACATCCCCCCACCACCATGACAAGCGTGTGTAGGCTGTGTCAAATGCCTACAACACCGAACATGACTTTCAACATACAATGTGACCCCCTAGCACATGTGCCACACATATATGTGTGTGGCACCCACAATGCAAGCAGCCCATGACCATTGTGGCAATGGGGCCTAAACCCCCATCATCACAGTGACCAAAAGGTAAGTGTGGGGTCCATAGCTGAAGCACATTTTGACCATTGTGGCAATGGGGTCCAAACCCCCATCATCACAGTGACCAAAAGGCAAGTGTGGGGTCCATAGCTGAAGCACATTTTGACCATTGTGGCAATGGGGTCTACACCCTCATCATCACAGTGACCAAAAGGTAATTGTTGACAAAGAAAGAGCTGCAACTGCCAAACTGCATGGATCATTCCTGCTCACAGAACCAAAAACTCATCTGTGGCAAAGTAGTGTATGTGTCCCATTGCAACATAAATTGGGGGAGCCAAATACTGCAGTGCAAATGAAACATTCCTTTGGCCATGTGCAGACAAACAACACCCATGGGGGCTGAGACCGTCAACAGTCATCAATGACACAATGACAGAAGTGACCATCAGAATGCAGAACCACATATTTGCACCAATGGGCACACAAATGCAGATACCCTGTGGAGACAGCAGATGTGAGGTGAACAGATACCATACCATGGCAGCAATGGGACACACAAACCATGATCACTGTGCTGACCGATGACCTAGGAGTCCCAGGGACAGCAGGGGAAACACACCAAACAACATACAGCCAATGGCACACCCAAGATATGCCAATGCAGTGGTGCAGATGCACAAACACAAACAGGCAGACCAACACTGTCATCATACACAGCAGGTGAGGGGTGGGGGTGCCAGTGTCCCCAGGCAACCACACAACACATGAGGAGAGCTGAATACCAATCATACAGATGTGCATACACTGCCACACTAAGGTAACTCATGGATCCAAATCCCCTATGTGGGCAAGCAGGCATTGTCAGGTGAGAGGGAGCACAAAACACACATGTCACACAGGCACGTAGGAACAACAACTGACACAGCAAGTCACAGACACACCACAGCACCACCCCCAGGGCCCCCACAATGTGGTGACCCTGGGCTGAATAAAAATACCACTGTGATGACAAAGCTAAATGTCGTTCACACTATGAACCACAGTCAGGTGTCCTGAGCAACAAACTACCATCACACCTACACAAGCACAAATCAATCAGCATGGCCAGTAAGCCAAGGCCAACATGGAGGCAGGGGCCTAGCCGGGCAACAACTCTCATCTGCACACACTCAACACCACACCCCTCGACCTCCAACAATGTGCAGCAGTGAAGTACACATGCACTGGTGACATTGCACATGCACCCATGACTATTCCAGGGTGGTGGGTGGGAACCAAGGTGTAGAAACACATCACACATGGACACTCAACAAGACTCCTGAATGTCTGACACACTGCACACTACGCTGTACATGGACATGACGGCAATACCACACCGACCAATGGGATCCCAGCCACAGTCACACACCAATGAAGAAGCCAAGGTCACCCACAACGAACACACATAGACAACTTCCAACATTGCAGCTCTGACCCTGAGGAGTGGCAGCAGTCACACACACAACATGTCACAATCACTGAAAGATAACACAAACTGGAAATCACATGACAGGGGCAAACAACAAGTGCCAAGGGGAAACCTGACTGTGACCCATCTGCGTCTGCACACAAACTCAGCCCTGACAGCAAACACACCTATGGGTGACACCCTGATGACCAGTAATGTGCCATGCACCCACATCACAGAGAACACAGGAGAAGACTTTGGGGGAACATAGCTCAAGTCAGCAAGCATCACAAACAGGTACAACACTAGGGATCACAGCATGCGCAGATGAATGGAAGTGAACACACAGACATGCACATACAACACACACCTTGGGTGCAGGCAATGTCACACGTGTACACACTGCCATGAGGGGACTCCACTCCTGTGTGAGGAAAGCTGTGCCATATGTTGCCTCAGTAGGGCCCCATCATGTCAGCTGAGCACTTGGTCACACAATCAACAATTAGCACCAAATGAGGGCTCCCATCACATCAGCCTGGTCATGGATGTGCCAACGGAATCATCAGCACAGATCCAACACACTTGTATAGCAATGTTGCACTGACTACACGGATGAGTCCCTCCCCATTGATGCCCAAACCTGCATGTCCACTGGAGATGGCAACACGGTCAGGGAAGTAGACAAATGCAACGATGGCAGGCACAACAGATGTGCAGGGGTGGAAGCCACAGATATGAAATTGCCAATGTAAGTAGGAAACCCATTGCCAAATACTGAACACATGACACCCTCAGATGCTGCTATTGATGACATGGATACACCACATGATAGGACACATTCCCCCTGGACCACATGGGTTCCTGCACAGTAACACTTCATAATCATGAGACCAGATATCACCATCACTGCAGCAAGGGCATGGTTAGCTGCACCAACAACATGTACATCTGAAGCATGAGCACTAGAGAAAAGAAAGTTGCTTTATTCAGCATATGTGTTGAGGCCAAACGAAGTCCTGAAAAAAGAGCAAAGGCCAATGGCCAGTCCATTGTCAAAGTTCAAACAGGGTGACACTGGCAGATGTCACCCTACGCATGCCTGCACAATACCAGGGACAATCCACTAGGAGGGGCAACCGGGGGCAGGCCAGGCACCGCAGGGACAGGATCAGGGCTCACCAGGGGGAGTCAGGGAAGGGGTGGTGGGTGCAGGAGAGCCACTGACAACTGCAGTGGAGGTGTCTGACATGGTGTGTGCCGGCACAACTGGGGGGCATGACACAGATGTCGTGGGTGCCGGCACAACTGCAGTGGACCCTGCAGATGGGGTGGACAGGTCCGCCACTGCAGTGCCCAAGTCAGACAGGGCGGTAGTGGACTCCACTGCAGTGCCTACCTCCAGGGGAGGAGAATGGGGAACAGGCAAGGTGGGTTGGACAGAGGGGGGACACCCTCACCACATCAGTGGCACAGACAAGCGCAGCGGGGGTGTGGTGCTGGGAGAGCAAGTGGCAGGGGGAGAAGGCCGGAGCATCTTGGGGATGGTATATCTGTGGGTGGGGGAACCTGGGGCAGGGTGTGGTGGGGGCACCTGTGCAGTGGGGGCCTGAGGGATGGAGGACGGAGACCTTGTGCCTGAGCTGCAGGGTGGTGGCGGGGTCTTGCTCTTAGCACTCCGGGGGGACTTGCGGGTGGGGGCCTCAGTCCGTCTGCGCCTGGGGGAGGGTGTCCGGGGGCGAGGGGCACTCTGCTCCGTGTGGGTGGGCTTCCTCTTCCCCCGGGATGCTGGAGCAGCTTCATCGGTGGGGAAGAGGCCGAGGTCACAGAGGAAGAGCTGCTGTGACTTTGGGGTTGCAGGTGAGGCAAGGGAGGGTGCTTTGGAGGGAGAGGGAACTGAGGACTGCGCAGTGCATGTGGATGCGTGTGTGTGTTCCAGGGCCCCATCCCCTGTGAGTCTGGCTTCAGTCCCCTGAATGTGCGTGCGTGTGCGTTTTGTCATTGGCGTGTGTGTCAGTGTGCTGGATGTGTGTGTGCTGGTGTGTGCCTGTGCCAGTGTGTGTGTGCCTGGGATGGGTAAGGTGCTGGGGAGTGTGGATGGAGCAGAGGCAGGAGGGGTGAGGGACCGTTTGAGGAGGGACACTGCTGCCGTCAGGGAGGAGTCCATGGACCTATTGCCCCTCTGTAGGTCAGACATGCCCGATGAGATGCCCTCCATGAACGACACCAGCTGAGTCAACAGCGCGGTGTGCGCATGGAGGACACTCAGCATGGCTGTCTGCCCTACATGGAGCTGGCGAAGGAGGTACACAGACTCCTCACTCAGGGCAGCAGGGGACACAGGGGCAGGGGGTGCGGTGCCTGGCCCAAAGGAGACACGCTCCCGGACATGGGAGCCTCCACGGACCTGGGGAATGGGAGCCGATGGGAGGGCGGTGGTGGTGCTGGTGGTGGCGGGGACAGCAACACTAGCTGGGGTGTGGTGGCTGCTGACACCCGCCTCCACAAGGGAGTCATCCTCCGAGTTGCTCTGGTCCTCAGCTGAGGTGGATGCTGCTGAGGACTCCTCGGTGTGGCTCCCCTCGCCCTCCGTGCCACTGGGTCCCTCCGACCACTCCTCGGCTGCTGACCCAGTCTGGCTCTCCGGCTCCTCCTGGTCCGTGGAGCTGTCCCCTTCCGTGGCCGTGGATGTATCTGCAAACAATGGGGAAACAGACAGACATCAGTCACCTGCACCAAACGCACACACCACTGTGAGCACAGCACATTACAGAGCAAGCCCTGGCATCATTAGTTGTACATTGCTAAAAGTGCCCTAATTGAACAGGAGAAGTCAATTGTCAGTCTGATGCCAAGCATGGCACTCACATCCCACATGGCCTTGCACCCATCTGTCTGGTGTCTGTTGGATTGCAACACCCCAGTGTTGACACATGCACCAAGTACACAGTAGTTGGACAGTGCAGAGGACACGGTGTGGACACATCACAGCTCTTGCCACTGAGTCAGTACAGGTTTACGGATGTAAGGGATGCCCAGAGTCAAATAGGAAATGCATGTGATGCATTCCAGCGACAGACACCATGATGCACCCATGTCCTGATAGCCAGCGCCACTATGGTGTGCATGTAGCACATGTCACTCCCCTGCAGGATCACCAATCAGTAGACACATGCCATGGCGGAGGCATGACTGCAAAGTCATACATCACTGTCTCAGTGATGTATGACTTTGCAGCCAGACAACAACACTCTGCACTGTGTCACAATAGTAGGTCATGGGGAATGCAAGTCCTGGAGCTGCACAAGTGCACATGTACATCCCCCCACAACACATCCTCTTAACCCTCATCTGTCCAGGTCATACCTATTGGACATATGGGAGACCTGTGACACTACCCTCTGAACCTGAGCCCCTCACACTCTGCTGTGCATGGGGAACAGCTGCCTGAACTTCACATTTACATGCCCCAGTCTGCATGGGCAGCTGATCAGACACCTATGTGTCACACAAGTATCGTCTCCTATGGTCACATCTCCAGTGGCATGCTGAGCCCCTACCAAGAAACTCCACAGCAGTCCTGGCGACTAATCCACAGCACACTGACACAGAGGCAGACACCTGAGGGGTCAAAACACTGTGCACAATGTGTCCTCTGATACACGGGAGTGGGAGTACAGAGTGTATTGTATGGCCTGGAGTAGGCATGACTGTCCAGCCCCACATGAATGAGGGATGAGCCCTGGACTGTAGGCAGCTGGCTAAGTATGTGTGACACACGTCATATACATACTCCTGGGGCCCAAACATTGTTCCCACCCGCAGCATGGGTGTGTGCCAGGTACCCCAGCCACATGTGGTGGATCAGCTCAGCAATTGGACCACAGATCAAAGTAACACGCTGAATACATGTCAGAATACAGGCATTGTGTAAGCAATGGACCCACCCATGATGCCCACCACAGAGTCAGGGAAACAGATGCTGTCTCCCACCTTGAGTCAAGCAAACTGCAAGGACACAGTCCTAAGTGACAGAATTCCCTGCATGTAAGGGCCACACCTGGGTATCAGATGAGGAGTGGGCAGTGCACAATAGAGGGACATGGCTCCTGGACAACATGACTGCTGTACTGTGGCAGTTCAACCTGGCCCGAGGAGGGCACATAACATGTTAGACAGAGTACACAGTGCAGTCTTTGACTCACCCCCTCCTTGCTGCTCTCTGGCCTTCAGCTGCCCATCCAGGTCTGGAAAGACCACCGCCAGGATCCTGAGCATGTGGGGGGTCAGGGTCCGTGTTCCGCCCCTCCTGCGAGGAGGCGACAGCTTCAGCTGGACCCGTGCAATCCTCCGGGTCCAGCCCCGAAGGTCCTGCCACCTCTTTTGGCAGTTGCGGATCCGGCGCTTGTAGACCCCCACGGACCGGACAGCCCGGACGATGTCCTTCCATATCTCATGCTTCCGATGGGCAGAAGCCTGTCAGGATGACAAAGTGATAAGGCCATTACTACACATGCAACATATCCGTGCATGACACAGTTGCATATACATGTCGCAATCACAGGGGCACATGGTGTACCCAGGCAGTGCACGGCTGCCCATGGACAGTTTTCCAGAAGTCACTACATGGTATCATAGCATGGGGAGTAAAACCCTGTTCAGAAGCACTGTCACTGCACCATACCTGTCCAGTGCAAGTCACTACACACTATGGGGGGTGACAACTACTCAGTGAGCCTGCTAGCCAGTGGTGTGCTGACTCTCAGCCTTGCTAGTCAGACAAAATGCACATTCAGAAAGGCAGTGCACAGAACACTCACCTGCTCCCCTGGTGTCCCATACAGCTTGCTGTACTGTGGAAGTAGGCTGTCCAGCAGGGCCTGGTTCTCTTCAAGGCTGAAGGCTGGGGCTCTCTCCACAGTACGTGCCATTGCAGGGTCCAGAGGGGCAGAGACAGCAGCAGTGCAGTGGCAGATGTCGTCCTGGAGCATGTAGTGCAGGCAAGTGGGCTCTCAGGGGAACATGCAGCAATATATATGTGCTGGAGAGGCAGATACTGTCCCTTGTGTCCAAAGTGATAGGTCCAAGTCGTTTGCATCTTCTGAATCTGGCCAATCCATGGAATAGCAGCACCAAAACACGCCCACAGCATCCTTCAAAATTTCAACTTCATGACATACATGATTTTGCAACATTGTTGTGGGTGACCAACTGATTTTCCAGCAACCGACTCGTTCGAATATTCGAAAACGCGTCCGTTGCCAGGCAAGCCCATTGTCAATGGGTGCGCACCGATCGGTCCATTGAGGTACAACGCGCACAGGGGTACAACGCGTACCCGCACACATTGAATGCAATGGGCCGGCCGGAGGCACCGATCGGTCCATTGCAGTACAACGCGCACAGGGGTACAACGCGTACCCGCACACATTGAATGCAATGGGCCGGCCGGAGGCACCGATCGGTCCATTGCAGTACAACGCGCACAGGGGTACAACGCGTACCCGCACACATTGAATGCAATGGGCCGGCCGGAGGCACCGATCGGTCCATTGCAGTACAACGCGCACAGGGGTACAACGCGTACCCGCACACATTGAAAGCAATGGGCCGGCCGGAGGCACCGATCGGTCCATTGCAGTACAACGCGCACAGGGGTACAACGCGTACCCGCACACATTGAATGCAATGGGCCGGCCGGAGGCACCGATCGGTCCATTGCAGTACAACGCGCACAGGGGTACAACGCGTACCCGCACACATTGAATGCAATGGGCCGGCCGGAGGCACCGATCGGTCCATTGCAGTACAACGCGCACAGGGGTACAACGCGTACCCGCACACATTGAATGCAATGGGCCGGCCGGAGGCACCGATCGGTCCATTGCAGTACAACGCGCACAGGGGTACAACGCGTACCCGCACACATTGAATGCAATGGGCCGGCCGGAGGCACCGATCGGTCCATTGCAGTACAACGCGCACAGGGGTACAACGCGTACCCGCACATTGAAAGCAATGGGCCGGCCGGAGGCACCGATCGGTCCATTGCAGTACAACGCGCACAGGGGTACAACGCGTACCCGCACACATTGAAAGCAATGGGCCGGCCGGAGGCACCGATCGGTCCATTGCTGTTCAACGCATCACTGTACATGTGACTGGCATATGTCAGCATGCCTGTCTCAGATGGACATATGCCAGCCACAGATAGCTCCCAGGGAGTGAGGGGCACACCTACATCACGACAGCCTGTCCAAACCTTATCATAAGGCATGTAAGGCTGCATTTCCTATTGTGTGTATGTTGGTGTACATGTTGTCCTGTGGGTGTCACCTGTGGGCAGCCACCCCCAGGCTGTGCACGTGTTAATGGGGACAGGATCCTGGGTGTTACGTGTACGTGACCACTGTGATGTGCAACTGTTCATATCTGTGCATGTGCCATGGTCACATTTCACAGTGGTGTTTGTGTATGTCATGTCACATACCCCGTGAGTCCCATGTGGGACGGTATGTTTGAGCCAGGGTGTCCCAGTGGCACAATAGTGATGGCCCTCCACAGTCTTTGTGCATGTAGTGTTTACAATGTCTCTGATTTCATGTGCACAATGGGAGACAGTCTCCACATCCACGTTGTGTGTGCATGGACTCTGATGTTGTGCGTGTGTGTCACAGACGTCCATGGCTCTCCTGCCATGGCAAGTGTGGCCACTACCTGTGGGGGTCATGTTTGTTTTGTTGTGGTGTACACATGATACTCCAGGTGATGCCAGTGTCCATGTGGCATTACAGGGTCCCTGGGAATGTGCCTGTCGTTGAGCTGTGGTGCCTGGGGCACATCTGTCCTCACATGTCACTGGGGGGTGACTGTGACACAGCATCATGATATCCAATGGGCCAACCTGGGACAAATTGATGCCACCTGTAGGACCGTGTTGACAGATGTTGGCCATGTATGTACCATAAATGTCGTTCCGGTACTGCACACTTCATGTAGTTGTGCCTCATGATGATGTATGTTGGGATCTTGAGTGTGTTCAATGCCGCATATGTGGGGTGACTGACGATCTTGCTTACTTCTCCTCTGCACTGCAGGGCTCCTGCTGTCCATCGGCCATTCCCAGACCTGGCAACGATGGTGGAACGGGACAGCATCCGACGGTACCGCTTCACCAGGCAGCTGATTGAGGATTTTGCAGTGCAGTTGTCCCCACATTTGCAGCCTGGCCGGCCGTATCCTACAGCGCTGACCCCCAAGGTGAAGGTGATGGCAGCCCTACACTTCTTTGCCACCGGTACCTTCCAACATACTGTGGCGTCTGCTGGTGGGATGTCACAGACCATGTTCAGCCGTGTGCTCCGCGATTTCTTGGCGGCAATGTTGCTCTTCCTGAACCGGTACATCTATTTCCCTAGACTGCGACGACTCACTGACGTGAAGAGTGACTTTTATGCCCTGGGGAGGATGCCGCATGTCATTGGCTCCATTGATGGGACACATGTGGCTTTGGTACCACCACAGGCCCAGGAGCAGGCCTACAGGAACCGCAAGCACTACCACTCGGTCAATGCACTGGTGGTGTGTCTTGCAGACATGACCATCACACACGTGTGTGCCCGTTTCCCTGGTTCAGCACACGATGCCTTTGTGATGAGGAGTAGTCGCATCCCCAGGTTGATGGCACAGATGCAGAACCAGCGTGCCTGGCTTGTCGGTGTGTACTGACTTTGTGCCATTGTGTGTGATCTGATCTGTAGTATTCCGCCCACTTTTCCAAGTCAGCTGATGTGCACTTGTCTGTCCGTAGGTGACTCGGGATACCCCAACATGCCGTGGTTGCTGACACCCCTCAGGAACCCTGTGACACCTGCCCAGATGCGCTACAATGAGGCACATGGTCGGACCAGGAGAGTGATTGAGCGGACCTTTGGTCTCCTGAAGAGCCGCTTCCGCTGCCTGGACAAGACCGGAGGGTCCCTCCCATATGCCCCTGCGAAAGTGTGCAAGATTATCATCGTCTGCTGCATGCTCCACAACCTGGCAGTGCGGAAGGAGTTGCCTCTCATCCAGGATGACGATGACCAACATCCGCCACCTGTGGAGGATCCTGGCCTGGACCACGATGCCAGTGACGATGATGATGATGATGGTGATGGTGATGTCCGCACACAGCTCATCACCAACTTCTTTAGCTGAATGTGAGTATCCTGAGGTGTCATGTGAATGATGTGAGTTGGCATGATGTGTGGGTGGTGCTCTGGTGCTGTTGGAGTGTGTCCATGGGCTACTTGACTGGATGTGTGTTGCGATGTGTGGTGACAGGTGGGCTGTACTCCCCAACAGTGTTGACATGCTAACTTGGTTCTGGGTGGGTATCTTGTAACATGTATTGTGCATGAGTTTTGCTGTTCTGTCCTGTACTCCATTGCTTTTGACTGTGTGTCATTTCTGTCCTTCACAGGGTACTTTCAGATTCGTTTGGTCAACTGTGTCCACCGACAACGTGATTGCACATCCAGGCTGGTAGCTGTTGTGTCCCTACAGGTGATGTGCGCCACACCCATGGACTTCCTTCTGTCTACAGTTGTTGACTGTGTGCCCGCTACCAGGTGGGGTTACCTTGCATCTGTAGTGGTTACGGCATGTTGCTACTGTGTAATAAACCTGTGCTTCACTTAGTGATGTGCGTTGTCTGTGGTCACACATTTGACTGCCATTTGCTTACTGCACCTGTGGGCTACTTGACTACAACTGGGAATGGGTGTGGTGTCTGTGCATTGCACCGTCTTCCCTGGCAACATCAGTGTAGGCAATGAGTCAGATGGCCTAGGTGTGTATGTGTTGTGTAGCCCTGGTGGTGTGTCTCCCTCATATGTGTCACGTTGCCTGTACTCACATGCCTGTGTTGTCCTTGCTGTTGCAGTTCGCATACACAGTGTAATTTTGTTGTTCATCATCCCCATAACAGTACCCACGTTGGAATCACGACAGAGGCAAGTATGGTGTATTATTGTGTTTATTGTGATACATCTGTGATAATAGTGCATAGGATGGATTGTGCTGTACATGAATCTTGCAATCCCAAGTTCCTAGATGAATAGAAAGTCCAGGTAGACAGGATCCCCAGTATCGGGGCCACAGTTGTCTGACACATTGTTCCAACTTGTACTCCCCATGCAATGTGTGGGAGTAGTGTTGCCATCAACAGGGTGAACAGTCTGTGCACAAAGGCGAAAATCCAGAACAGGTTCAGGCTTCCTGGGAGTTGCGCTTGGCCATCAGCCTCTCACTTTCCCCTCCTCGGACGACCCCTCTTCTTGGGGGGGGCCCTCAAGTGCAGGCTGCTGCGGTGCAGGGGACTCTCCGCCAGAGTCCTCCTCCCTCCCTGTGGCAGTTGCAGTTTGTTCGGTACCAGATGTTGTTGGCACACAGGGAGGTGTGGACTGGTTGCTGTTCATCTGGCGGAGGCATTGTAAAATGTCCCTGTGCACCGCCGTCATCTCATGTAGTACATCCCACTTGGACTCCACGCGGGTCATGTGGGAGTCCACACGTGACATGTGGGAGTCCACACGTGACATGTGTGACTCCACATGGGACATGTGGGAGTCCAAGCGGGCATGATGGGCAGCCTGCTGCTGTTTGATGTCTCTGAGGAGCCCCACTACCTGGCTGAGCTCTCCGGTGCTGGACTGGTACGCATCAGCTATGCGTACCAGTTGTGGGTCTTCATGCACACCAGCAACGTCTGCAAGCAGCGACCTCTGTCTCCCACCCCTCCCACCACCCCTGCTGACATGTGCAGTGTGTGCAGTTGCACGCACAGATAACCCTGGTCCACCTTGGGGGTTGGTGGTGGTGGTGGTGTCCATGGCCCCAGGTTGGTCCAGGGTCACTGCGCTGGTGTTGTTCCTTATTCTGTCCATGTCGGCAGGGATGGTATTCGTGGTGACAGTCGTTGGAGGGGTGGGTGCAGGGGGTGCAGCTGGTGGACCTGCTGGTGCTGCAGCTGGTGGTCCTGCTGGTGCAGCATGTTGACTTGCACCGGATGTGCCAGGTTGTTCTTCATCGTCCGAGGAGGACAGAGGCTGTACGACGCCAGTGAGCTCGGCATCCTCTTGAGCCTGGGACTGGGACTCCTCAGCGTCTGCTGCTGTGTCCCTATCATCACCTGTTTTTGGGAGACACAAACAATGTATGTCATGTTTCTGCAGGCATCAGTGGTTGACACACCTGACAGTTGTGACTGTGCCTCGGGGTGCGGGCCTGTACATTGTATTGTCCTAAGTCGTCACAGTCAGGGGTTGATATTGGTGTGGCACATTGTCCTGCATTATTTGGGCATTTCTATGTATTCTCTGGGGTGTGAACATGGTCTGCATTGATTGTGTTTGGTTGACAGCCAGACCTCCTTCCCACCCACCCACCCACCCAGTCAGTTATCCCACCATGGAACGTGCTTGCATTGCAGGGAGTGTAAGTTGTCTCTCAGGATGTCAGTCAGAGGTGTCCTGCTGTTTGTTGGTGCACAGTTGGCAGCAGGGCCTTGTGCTCCCCGCAGCAGTAGCCAGTGTCAGCCATCTTGTGAGTCCTTCTCCACTCCCTGTGATGTGAGCATGGTTCAGGGTGGTGTTGATGGGCCAGTTGTGAGGCTGAGCAATGTCTGTGACTACGACTCCCATCATGCTATTGCCTCCACCCCCTTCCCAGCATGCCCATGCTTCCTTCCTTTTGACTCTGCTTCCCTGTGGGGTGGGCTGGCTGTGCTGACAGGATGGCTGGGAGTGTTGTCCTGGCAGTTGTTTGGCTAAGAGTCCCAAGAGTGTCCCTGTGCTTCACACAACATAACCCAGGGTGGTGGTGCTTTGTGGGATCTTGTGTTAGGATGGAGGGCATTGCATTCTACCAGGTGGGTACTGTGGAGTTTGTGTTGGGGGGGGGTGTGAGGGGAGGTGCTGGTGACTATGGTCAGTGCTGCAAGTCCCCCTTCCCACCCAGCCAGCCGGATATCCCACCATGGAACGTGCTTGCATTGCAGGGAGTGTAAGTTGTCTCTCAGGATGTCAGTCAGTGGTGTCCTGCTGTTTGTTGGTGCACAGTTGGCAGCAGAGCCTTGTGCTCCCCACAGCAGTAGCCAGTGTCAGCCATCTTGTGAGTCCTTCTCCACTCCCTGTGATGTGAGCATGGTTCAGGGTGGTGTTGATGGGACAGTTGTGGGGGGGGGGCAATATGTGTGAGTGCGACTCCCATGATGCTATTGGCTACACTGACTTGGCCAGCATACACAGAATTCCTTCCTTTGAGTGGTCTTCACTGTGTGTTGGTGTTGTTGTGGTGGCTACATGTGTGGATGTGTGTGTTAGTTCTATTTGTGCCACTGCCTAGCTGTAGTTGTGGTTGTGTTTGTACATGTGTTGGCACAGTTGGATGTGACTTTTTTGATGGCATGTGTTGTGTTTATCTGACTGACATACACATTTTGGGATGATTCTGTTCTAGTTGCTGTGTAATTGCTATGAGTGCATGGTTTGACTCTCCCCTTGACAGTGATGTGTGTGTTTTGTGGCAGTTTATTGTGTACATTTGTTGTGTACTCACCAGGCTCTGGGATGTCCTCTAGTCCATATACGCTCACTGGCGGAAGGATGGCCCGCACCTTCTCCTCCCAGGGCCTGAGGTATACTGGCTTGGCAGGAGGGCCACTGCCGGTGTATTGGCTCAGGTGGTAGTCTTTCTTGAGCAGCTCCCGGACCCTCCTGCGCACGTCATACCACCTGTTCTGGATGTCGGTCTTTGTGCGCCGACATGGTGATTGGGCGTTCACCCTGTTGATGATCCTCTCCCACATCTTGGTTTTCTGCGACATGGGGGTCTGTTGGACCAGAGTGCCAAACAGCTGTGGCTCCACCCTGAGGATCTCGTCTACCATGACTTCCAATTCACTATCTAGGAACTTGGGATTCTTCTTGGGGGGCATGGTGATGGGTGGTGATAGTGGGTGCTGTGTGTGTTGGTGTGCAGGTGAGGGTGTGTGGGTGTGTGTTGTGCTGGGTGTATGTGAGGTAGGTATTTGTTGGTGTGCTGCTGGTGTGTGGCTTGTGTGAGGGATGAGCTGTGGGTGTGTGGTTGCTTTCTCTTGGGTGCTGGCAGTGGAATGGCATTTGCAAAGGCTCATGGTAGTGATTTGTGTCCTTTATATAGGTGGAGTTGTTGGTGTGTCTTTGTTCTCTGTCCCCACCCCCCCAGTATTTATTGGCTTGGTAATTGCTTGTTTGGCCTTTTTTTGGTTGATTTTTCCTTTGTGCTGTTTGTGTATGTTGGAAACGTTCTTGTGACCGAGTCGGACCCTGCATTGGTCTCGTACGGTGTTTTCCGTTTCGTTCACGCTGTGTTTGTGCAGTTTTGTATGCTGCGTACGCGTCGGTCGCGGTGTATTGTGTTGCTTCGGCTCGGTTTTGTATGCGTGTCGGTCGTACGGCTTGTCCTCCGTCCGACTCGGTCGTGTTTTTCGCGCCTTGCATCGTACTTTGCAGGTTGGAGTTGGCGGGTACGATTCGGTCGGATTTGTTCCGGGTGCGTGTCGGTCGGTTGGATTCGCGTGTTTTTCCGGCCGGATTGCTATTTTCCGAGCGGGTCGGTCGGTCGGCTTGGTTTCCTGACGTGTCGGTCGGATTTATCGCGGCTTGCATCGTACTTGGCGTGTCGGGCGCCACTGGTACGTGTCGGTCGGTATTTTTTCCGGATCCGAGTCGGTCGGTGCTTTTTCCGGCCCGAATCGGAATCGACCCCTATGTGTCTGCGTGGTCATTGCCGCAGCATGTGGGCCTAGGCCCACGACACTACAATGGCGACGACGATGGGATCGACCCCACGTGCGCACCGGCTGCTTCTCTGTTGTGCCCCGAGGAGATCGGCAGCCCGAGGCACCCTGCACTGGTATGCCTGTAAGACATGACCCTATGGCCGCCACCCTACTCGCGTTTGGGCCTGGGAGAGAAGAAGGGGGAAGTGCTGCCAGACCACTGATTGACCCCTCACAGCCACTGCCCGCACATCCAGCCAATACGAAGGCATCAGCGCTGGGCGCAATCAAAGCCGGCAGAGGAGGACGTGGCCCCTCCGGCAGGGAAGACACGCCCGGCCTGCTGCTACACCCACAGTAAGCACCAGCACGATATTACCCATATGCGGAGGCCCGACCCGGTTAGGGAGAGGAGGAGAGCATCGGAGCTGCACAGGCGACCCCCACCCCTCCCGCGAGCGAACTGCGCACGAGCGCGACACAGAGCCCCGTTCCGGCGTCATAATTCTCAACAAGACTCACAACAACAAAAAACGCAGCCCAGTCGGCTTCTGTTAAACGGGAGAGAAAAAAAACGGCGAGTGAGCTCAGCTCCAATCCAATGCCTGAAGGGGAAGAATACTCATAGAAAAAGGCCCAGCGCCTCTATGCATAGCGCAGCCACAACGGGAACAGAGCAACGCGACTAAAGCATGCACTTCAACCATGAGAGCAACTCCTGACAACAAATTGCCTGAGGGTAGGCGGCAAGCCTAACCAGGGAGAAAAAAGCCAAAGCACCAGGGCAAAGTTCCAGTTTCCTTCCCTCTTACAGCACGCCATGCACGAAATGCCCCGACATCTGTGTCCACAACACCGCACCAAAGCAGCACGCAGCCCGGTTCCTGACTCCAGTCAGAGTAGAGGCCTGCAGGTCCAAAAAAAAAAACGGGCCCTGTGAACTGAAGCGCTGCACTGCCACCTAGTGGCCGCGGTTGGTACTGCACCTGAACGAAGGCAGGCCATTATGTACAAGCAGCCTGGCAGCTACATCTCCACCCCAGTGTGACTTAGTCTCAGCAACGCTGCCGCATCACGGAACGTGGCCACCGCACCCCTAGCACTGGTGAGAGGCACTGCATCTTGCGCTGCAAGCAGCCATCCAGCGCCTAAAGTGACCCCCTCCCTGCACCACTCATTCCACTGACACACTGCCTCTGAATCGCAGGGAAAGAGGGACAGCAAGCAAATCACCAGTGCCACCGGGAAAGCTCACGAGGCACTACAGACACTATCCGGGTAAAGGCCACAAGCATGCAAAAGGGTATGTGGTGAATGAAGAAAGGGGAGGTTTTTCCCATGGGAGACACACATCCATAAGCCAGAATTGCAAACAAGAAAAGGCAGCACTGCCAGCACGACCGCTGATCTGCCTGATGAAGACGTCAGATGCACAAGCCCTACACTAAACAAGAGGGAGACAAGCGGTTAGAGGAGTCCTCTGCAGTGCCTCCAAGGCCTGAAGGAAAACAGTGGTATTTAGAGACTGTGCACCCTCTCCAGAGAGACTGCTGACCCCACAAGAAGCCCGAAGGTACCTCCCCAAGGACAGCGATATGTGGCTAAATAAAGTCCAGCAGAGGGAATCGGACTACAGGCAGCCAAACACCAAGCAAGCCCCACGAAAAGCACAAGAAGGGAGTAACGCTTCAACACAGACAGGGAGGGTCAGCAAGCACTCCTGTCAAAGCCGGCAGCTGGACATCTGTTTCCCCAGCAAAGGCCCACCGAGTGTCAGCCTGAGAGAAGAGGAAAAGTCCCCAAGGAGATAAGTGAGCACTGCGCGAACCCCAGTGGCTGTCTGATGCCACCACAAGCGAAGATACGGCGCCACACAGTCCTGGTGGTGAACGGACCCCACAGCAAGAAAACAAGCACGCCAAGTGCCAACAAAGAGCATTTTGAAGAAGGACTAAGAGCGCGACGTCAGAGGTGCGCGACGCAGGAACACAGAAGCTTGTCAGCCCGGGCGGACGCCAAGGAGAGAGAGACTTATCCACTGAGAAGTACTGCTGAACGCAGTACAGAGAGCGACCACATCTCTACTGCACCGAGGTTGAAGAGGAGAACACAGCACCAAGCAAGTGCACAACAGCACAGGGACAGCTGCTACCATTCCAGGAGTGACAGACCGAAGAGAATGCGCAGCCAGTGCGTCCAGTGGAGCAAACAAAGGGCGCAGTCAGAAGCGCGCCAAAAGAGAGGCGACCAGAGAGAGGTCAAAGAAGTGCTTGCACAGACCACCAGAAGCACGTATACCCTGAAAGAAGCCGACCTGCCAGACGGTCGCAAAGAAGAAGCCGACCTGCCAGACGGTCGCAAAGAAGAAGCCGACCTGCCAGACGGTCGCAAAGAAGAAGCCGACCTGCCAGACGGTCGCAAAGAAGAAGCCGACCTGCCAGACGGTCGCAAAGAAGAAGCCGACCTGCCAGACGGTCGCAAAGAAGAAGCCGACCTGCCAGATGGTCGCAAAGAAGAAGCCCACCTGCCAGACGGTCGCAAAGAAGAAGCCGACCTGCCAGACGGTCGCAAAGAAGAAGCCGACCTGCCAGACGGTCGCAAAGAAGAAGCCGACCTGCCAGACGGTCACAAAGAAGAAGCCGACCTGCCAGACGGTCGCAAGGGTGAAGCCGACCTGCCATTCGGTCGCAAAGAAGCCGCCAACCTGCCGCACGGTCGCAAGGAAGAAGCCGACCCATCAGAGAGTTGCGAAGGAGGCGACCTACATGAGGTCAGAGAGAGGAGACCTGACCAGAGGTCCAACACGAGGAACGGAGAAGAGGTCCGTGCATAGGACTGAGGACAGTGTGCCAACGTTGACCGGACGTCACGTTGCGCAGCGAACGAGCCCGTCACACAAAGTGGCCAGTCCGGTCAAGCGCACCGGAGGAAGCAGCCGCCACGACGGTGCAGCCTCGAGGCGCAAGCACGACGCCCTCGAGCGAAGAGAAGAGGGACACCGTGAAATCCCTGAGGAGGGGATGGAGCCACTGGAAGTCCAAGAGGTACATGCAAGAAGTCCTACTGACAGGACAGGCCTGCAACAGGCCTGCAAGAGAGAAGGAAAGATCGTCACAAGAGCGACGCGACCAGTGAGATGTCCATGTGAAGCTAACATGAGACAGGTGGCAGGAGGCCTGGTCGGAAGCAGGAGAAGAGCGTAGCACGACGCCGCTCCGCAAAGGAGGAAAGTACAGTAACATGACGCCAACGGGCAGACAACCACCACAGGCGCGCAAGATGGAACAGAGAAGAGCGACAGGACCAAGGACTCGCACTGAGGAAGGTGTTCATCCCCACAAGCCAGCCACCGGGGTGCAGAGACGTCACTGGAGACAGCTCCGCGGAAGGACGCCTACCGGAAGCCGCTAGCAGCGCAATCTGCGTCCTGGCCCCACGCTTCGCAGTTCGACCGTCCTGTCACCGGCTGCTTGGTATCGATAGCACCACACCTCGCAGTGAACCTGCCTGCAGACAAAGGAGCAGTGCCACGAAGTCCCTCAAGTCCTCCTCACTCCCTAAGGTCACCCCAACAGAAGATCACCGCCTGTCTGCCCACTGAAGAAAACTAACATCCTGTTACCACCTCCCAGGTGCATCGTCACCAAGGAGCATCGCACCACCCGAGTGAATTCACACACACCCCGAACAACCGGAGCTCAAGGAGGCGAATCACCCAGGAACAGTCTGTGCACCCCAGTCAACCTACAGTCTGCCGAAGTCTAGCACACCCGGCCATTGGAAGATCCGCCCTTGGGGACTACACAAGACTTGGCCGTGGCCCTGTTGGGAGTTCTGCAGCGACCCCTAAGCGTGGCCTACGCGACGGTCCGCACAGCCCAGGCGGTCACGTGGCAGTCCAGGGGACAAGGGCCTCGACCGAGTTCCCGTGCGAAGGGAGTCCGAGTAGGAGAGATGTGTCGGCCGCAGCTCCACATCAGGCGCAGGAAACACGAAGGTCACGGCGGAAAACTGGTCGCCCACAAGATCACCAGAGGAAGGCGCAGAACCCGAGTCCAGACGGCGAGGACGCCCAGACAACGACACCACCCTCGGAGGCTACATGAGCGACTTGGCTGTGAATCCGTTGGCAGTTCCTCAGCGACGCCTTTGCGCAGCTCATGCGAAGCCCCGCACGGTCCACATGGTCCCATGACAGCCAGCGAGGAAAGCCATCCCAGAGGCTCCAGTGGCAGAGGAGTCCAGGCGAAAGAGGCAAGTCGAACGTCGCTCAGCAGTCAGGAGTAAGGAGGGTCACCGAGCACGTCACCCCCACAGGAAGGCCTCACTCACAGAGATCGTCTCCGACTCCAAAGTGGATTTCACCACAGCTCCAGATGCATCGACACTGAACTTTTGTACATCGACTTAAACACCGCGAGACCAGGCTGGTCTAAAGAACATCGCCAAGGCGACTGAAGGCATCCCGACCATGCGGTCCGAGGCTCCAGCGCTGCCTGGCTGACGGCCTGTATAGACTCATTTGGTGCTATGTGTTATTTATTTGTTTTCATTACAGGTTGGACTTTCGTTTGTTTTTTCATTAAAGTTTGGGAGGGATGTAGTATCCGGCTGGATACATTCTAGTGTTTAGCCTGTGATGTAAGACACTCTACACCCACCCACCACAGGCGTCACCAGTCAGGTGACCCTGTTAATAAAAGGGGCCGGGCGCACGTGCCCTGGGCCAGTTACCAGTACCAAATACTATGTGTCCGCGTGGTCATTGCCGCAGCATGTGGGCCTAGGGCCCACGACACTACAGGGCCCTCAACCCCTGCCACCCCCATGCAACACAACACACCACCAGGCCTCGGGGATGACAGGTGAGAGGGTTGATAATGCCCGTGCACTCACCGCAACAAAACCGGCGCCAGACCAGGGACACTCAGCGTGTCCAGCGGGGGGACAAAGAGGGTGACCAGTGGGTGGGGGCAGGTATAAATACCTGTCCCCAGCTCACCACGCACCGGAAATGACGCCGAAGAGGCGCCAGACCCGAGGGGGAGGACTCCCAGGAGAGGGGGTCCCAGAGAAGGCGCTGGGAGGTGCCTGAAGCGGCACTAAGGGGGCTGCCCTCTTAAGGGACCCGCTGCATGTGCCGCGGACAGCCACATAAACAAGAGATGTTTTCATCAGCACACGGAAGAGTAGGGATAGGGAGCCGGTTGTAAAATAAGCTCACAATTGTGTGTGTGCCTCGCTGTGGTGAATCCACCTCACCCAGGACTGAGCTAATTGATCTTCGGCACTTGTCATGAATCTCCTCGAAATGAAATGAGTCTCTGGTGCACCACTTCATCATGAATATGAATGAGGTGACGGCACGGCCGCCATCATTAAGTGCAAACTGATGAGCGAGTTTGAGTGGAGAAAAGCTTTGTAATCACTGAAGCAGAATAACTGCGCGTGCACTTAAAATGGCAGTATTTATTTCCATAAAATACTAGAATGAATTTGCACATACAATAAATTACTAACTACGTCTTTAACCAAAGCAGACCTTTTCCGCTCCTGGGATTTACTAATAAAAGAATACACTTAATATTTTCTAATTCTTCCATTAATGCAAAAGTGGGCCGGGTCCCTGCGGGTTTCAGGCCCGGTAGTAATTAAAAAGGAGCAGTGAAACGCGTCCCTATCGGGCCCTGTAATCATGTCCTTATCTGTACAGACAAAAACACTGATCGATTTCTGAACAATGAATGAGAAGAATGGTAAAGAAAGTAATTCATGTCCGTGATTTAAATCCTGTTCATGTTTCACGTTTTACTTAATCCTACATTCCCTAAGAGCATTTGCTATTTCCAGGATATTTGTCTGTATTTATTTCGTGTAGCACATTACTCTTGCATATCGGGGCCAATTGAATTATGCAAATCTGCAGCCACAGCTTTTATTGCATACTTATGGTTTTGCCGCATACTCCATCTGCTGCTTAATCTGTAGATTTTAACAAAAAAATGTATTTCTAGCTCAAACCGATCAAAAGTTACTAAAAACGTGGCAGCTTGTGTGCGTGCGCCATGGAAAGCCTTTCACAATGGTCAGCTGGTCATCTTTCACTTGCTTATTTTTAGTTGTTAAACGGTTACAAATTAGGTCAATTTTTGCCCAGACAGTATGCATTACAAAATTATGATGCAATGCTATAAAAATAAGTGCTGAATTGTGCCGCATAATTTGCATTCCTTGTTGTTGTAATTTAGTCACACCTGCTGCATGTTTTTGGTGCTCCCCTGCCGCATAATTCCAGTGGCCCTGTGAATAGTGCATATTTCCAGCTGAGCCACCTGCAGGTGTTTACAACAGGCCATGATTGAGAACTCTGGAGTTGAGGCTGACAGCAGTGTGAGTTTTTCAACGTGCCTGACAGTGGGTCAGAAAGGTGTTTAGAGTGCATGATCATCCCATCATTGGCCTCACAGGGTGGTGGGCACATATTCCAGTGCAATTGTGATTATGTGCAAAAGTGTGAAGGAAGTACACAGTTGTCTAAATATTGACAAGGGGAAAGTTAAGAAAATGCAGTGTCTGCAGTTGAGTGGTTGAGTTGTGTGCTTTGGGGGTGGTGATGTGAGGGAGATGTGAGGCAGTGCATTTAGGAGAGAGTGAAAACAGAGTGCTGAAGAGGGAGGAGATGAGGTGTAAGATATGGATGGAGGAAATGTGGTGAGAAAAAGGAGGTACATGTCGAACATAGAGTGAACATAAGAGGAGTGACAGACATTTTCAATATTAATAAAACTCAGAGTGGCACCAAAATACCGTTCTGGTGGCGCACTATAGAAATCGCAGAAACGTGGTTTATGTGCTTAACTAAACCCTTAATTACATAGACCACACCCCTTTTAGAGCCCCACCCCCCAATTATTTCACCCCACTTATCCTGAATACAAAGATGAGTGAATAGCACAGCAAAGAGAGGGCCCTCAAGCACAAAACCACAGCAGTGAGCGGGACAAGACTGCCAGGCCAAGCAGAACAGTCAGAACTATACAAAGGGGCTCCAAAGTGCGCAATCTGTAGTTCGTGGTTGCAGTTGCTGGACACTAGAACTTATTTTTCATCTTCATACTTTGAGCCCTAGAAAGTGAGAGACGGGCAGTAAAGAGCAATGGCGGAGGAGCGTCGCCCCACTGCTTTAAAGCAGTGCGAGAAGAGGAAATCAGTTATCATTTTATGTTTGTGCTGCTGTGAGGGTGGGCGGGGCTGCTCCGCTCTCGGAGCAGGGCAGGGGAGTAGTGGTTTGCCCACTCCTAAGTGCGCAATGACTGTTTGGTCGGCCTTCTCGGGCCGCCCAAACCAGTCATGCGCACTTTCCCCATTCTCCATGCAGTCTGCCTTACAGCCTACATGGAGAACATGCCCAGGCCCCCATTCCCTGGTTGAGCATTGAACCAGGATGCTCAAAACCAATCACAACGCTGCATTGCAACGCTGTGATTGGCCAGTGGGGCCTGGCTGTTCCTGTTCCTCGAGGAGAGCAGGAGCAGAGCCGCAGGACCCCACGGGAAGGTAAGTGAATTATTTTTATTAGGTGCATCCTTGTGCGACGCCCCCTGCGCCCACCCTAGCCCAACCACCTTCGAGCCACACCAGCCACCACTGGTAAAGAGAGAAAGGAGGAGGACAGATAAGAAAACTGTGGCAAATGGAGAATGCAGGGATGAAAAAGAAGCTGTAGACGTGTCTAGGGGTGAAGAGTCATGAAGTGTATTCAAAACTATGCAGACTATGGGGCACATGCATCAAACTTTTTGCGAGCGCAAACGGTGGGATTCGCAAAAATCGGCCGTTTGCGCCCGCAAAAACGCCTTTTGCGATGTGTTGGGCACTCGCAAGTTAAGGAATCTCAATTCATTGCGATTTCTTAACTTGTGATTGCATTTAAGGAATTGCAATTTACGATTCCTTAAATGCAATGCATGTACCCCTTAGAAATAGCGAATTCGCTATTTGGGGCCGCAAAATACCGTGAAATGAAACACAACAGTATTTTGCAAAAACTCTGAAAAATGCACTTAAGTGCATTTCTCAAAGTTTCATGTTACACACACACATGCCCTTGGGGCATGTGTGTGCGCAACATGGGTGCACAGTACAATTTCAGGGGTGCAACAGGGTGTCCTTTTGACACCCTTGCACCCTTGAAATTGCATGCGCAATTTGCGAGTACCAATTGGTACTCGCAAATTGCTCATGCAACTTCCCATTCATTCCTATGGGCCTGGAGGCCCATAGGAATGAATGGGAAGCCATTCCTTAATTGCGACTCGCAATTTTCAAGTCGCAATTAAGGAATGTGTAGGAATCGCTATTTTTATAGCGATTCCTACATGCATAGGGTTTTGAGAGTCCTTAATTGCAATTCATTAAAAATCACAATTAAGGACTCGCAAAATCTGAGCTTGATGAATGTGCCGGTTAGTATTTGGCAACCCGAGCATTTCGCAGCAGCAGTGGTACAGTCCAAATAAAAACTTTGGGATCGTGATCCTTTGGGCTATAAATGTGCAATGTACTAAGATGACACTACAGACGTGACTGTGTCCTGCCTATTTTTATTTATTAATTTATAGAGCATTCTGTGCCCCCCCATCCCCCACTCCCAACATGCATCCTGGCACGAAACTCAATCTACACGGTATGAAGCAGAAAATAGGTAAATTACTTGACAAAAAGCCACGTTTTCAACGACTTCCGAATATGCAGAATATCCTGCAGGAGACGCCATGACTGGGGGAGGGAATTCCATGACACGCCTGCAGCAAAGGAAAACAATCGCCCTCCACTTGGGAATCTTGGGAACAGATCCCCAGGAGACAAAACGCAGATTGCGATGTGTGATAGGGTGTAACTATACTGTGCATGAAGGAGGGAGCATTACCGTACATACCTCTGAGGCAGATGCACAAGCTTTAAAATGTAACTCGCTTGTCAATAAGCAGCCAGTGTAGCTGTTTCAGAAGGCCATATATGGGTGTCCAACGAGGTACCAAGAGAATTCTGGCTGCCAAATTTTGGATAATTTGAAGTTATTGAGTCTGATATTTCGGTATTGTTAAATTAAGTGCAGTACAATAGACCAACTGTGAAGCTATAATTGTCCATATCACCTGAAAAAAGTGTTTTCAGAGGGCAAAAAGATAAAAACTTCCTCAGGGCAAAAAGATAAAACTTCCTCAGACCTTTCCATTGAAAGAAGAGTGAGGATTATATTTCGCTATTTGAGCTGAGTAATTTAGCTTGGTGTCAAAAACAATGCCTATATTGCGTACCTTGGCCACTGGCATAGGGCAATTGGTGGCCACTAATCGCTAGGCCAGTGAGCCGTCTGTGTCAGTGTGCCACCCATGTCAGCATGCAAATCCATCCTAAGTGATCATATCAAAAAGGGCGTGCCAACATGTAGGAGTGGAATAGTCCCGATATGGACTTTGGTGCTCCCCGATTGGACCCGTCACTGCTAGTCAAGTCCATTAGTCAATGCTGAAACATTCTCATGAGAATGAGAAACGAGGATTGTCATTCATAGTGTTATATGAAGGATTAATAGGCTATCACATGAGATATGCCATCAGCAATTTAGCAGCAAAGTGTACAGATCATAAGTACAAAGAACTCAGTACAGTTCTATATGAAATCCAGCATAGATTCACCCTCTAAAGGTGGAGAATAAGGGGCTCCAAAGTACAGAAAACTACATCTCTTATAAAAGGATTTAGACAGACTTTCATACATTCTACAGAAATGCATGATTATCAGAGTGAGCACCAACGGGGATCACGCAAGAAGAAACCTTTTACTGCGCAATTTGAGGATTCTCTCATGGTATTGTTTCATGGGATCTCAGTCATTCTCACAGTTTATTCAGGAATGTCAATTGATACAGTGTATAGCAGTAGTCTGAGACAGTTGAAATGTCTTTGGTTAGGTGCAGTGAGAGAAAAGTCTCTGGGAATACCTTCCATTTATTAATGTGAATCTCATAACTCTTTATTTAGAACAGAAACATCAGCGGCAATTGTCATGTGATGTATCGCGATGTCGGTGCAAGATGGAGGGCAGTGCAAACAGTTCAGATTAGCATAAGCTCGATTCAAAGTGCCTTTTTATGAGAAAGGGGCAGCAAACAACTCCCACACCCACAATCAGTGCCTCAGCCTTCTCTGAATTCAGCTTTAAAGAGTTTTCTTGAATCCATCATGCCACTGCAGACATACAAGCCTTGAAATTAGCTTGAGTAAGATTTAATGCACCATCCAGTCTCACAATGATTTGCTTATCGTCAGTGTAAGACTGGACCTCCCAACTGAAAGATCGTATTAGCTTTATGAGCTGTGCCTCATAAATATTACACAATGTAGGGCTATGGAATGAGCCTTTGAGAGCTATGCTGGTTTTATGCTTAGAGTGTGAGATGAAAGGTGGCACAACTGCCCCCAACTGAACCCTTGTTAAGTAAGGCTTAAGCCAATCATGTGCCTTGCCTCTGATCCCTGCCTTCAATAAACCATAAGACATAACAGCCTGCAGCACTGTGTAGTGTGTGCAGCACTGTGTACAATGCAGCCAACATATCCAGAAGGATGAGGGCCGGAATCCCTCCCTTGACCCAAATTTGGTGCCATCTGCAGCTGATTCATTGCAGATATCAGTGCTGTCTAAGTGGCACATAAAACCCCAAAGCCTGTCTGCTCATTTTCCAGATTGTTATTCAATTCAAAGCATGTACAACACTGCATATTTGCTCATTTTGTATGCTACTTTGGTCATAAAATGCCTGCAATTCTTTAACACAGATGTGTACAAATATACATTTGTTTAGTAAAGGAATTATCACATCTGTTTTTCTAGCAAGAAGCACTTATTAGAGAAGCCATAGTAGAAGCAATGGTGTCAATGATCTACTTGCTGTCCTGTTTGTAGTCTCAAAGGGTCCGAGGGGTTGCTGTGTTTGGCTTGATGAGCTTGAACAGCTCATCAAGCCAAACACAGCAACCCCTCGGACAAATAAGTTGGCACTGGCAGAGTGTCTTCCTCTGTGCACTGTGGTTAATCAGATAGGGCTGGCATCTTGCAGCAGAGGCGTCTAGAGCAGTAGACCTCAGTGACTCTAACATAGCCGCACTTCAGAATGCACTTACCCTCTACAGGAGTCCGAAGACTCTCCTTCGCGAAGCACAGTACGGCTTAGTGTCTTTACAGAACGGAAGCAGGTGGCTCTCAATAGTACCTGAGATGAGGATCTACTTTATACAGATCTGTTGATGCATTTGTGTGAGTGGAGTTTTCCACATAAAGGACTTGATTCACAGCAGGCCTCCACACTCGTGGGGGAGTCTCTGCACTCAGGGCGAAATCTCTGCAATGAGGATTCTCATTGTAGCAACTCTGCCCCTAGTGTGAAGACAGCGGGGCTTCGTCCATGAGTGCGGAGGCCCTCTGTGAATCAGAACCATAGTGTCACATCGCAATGTGGCAGGTGCATCTTTCTACTAAAAATTTCAGAGAATGAGCAGGCACCCCCCTGTGACATGAGTCATGCCACGGGCTGGAGCCCCTCCTTGCACAGGAAGTGCAGGTGTTGGAGGGTCGTCTGGCGATGTCATCAAGAGACGCAGCAAAGCCCGGGGGACCATTTAAGCCAGCACACCACGGCTAGCTTTCTCTTAGTCCCTTTCTTCATGCCTGGTGCGGATGTGGGCAAAAGAACGATGGATTTAACCCAGATCTCTTGACTGGGGAAGAATGTTTGATGAAGGGTGACATACCCCGAAACCAGTCCCAGGATGCTTGTTTCTGGTCCAGGGAGGACCTGGTTTGGCAGTTCGGTCTGGTCTGTTCCCATGAGGCAGAGGGTCAAGACTGATTTGCATATGGCTGGGTCCAAACTGGGGAGGCGTAGTGGGCAAAAGAACGATGGATTTAACCCAGATCTCTTGACTGGGGAAGAATGTTTGAATCATTCAGCATTCCGTCCATCATTTGTTGCAGTTACACTTTTTGCCCTAAGTGGGACGGGTATGCCCAGACGTGGGTCCCTTGCTCACTGTGCCTCTGGATTCAAGCTAGCCTGGCTGATGAAGGGTGACATACCCCGAAACCGGTCCCAGGATGCTTTATTCCGGTCCAGGGAGGACCTGGCTTGGCAGTTCGGTCTGGACTGTGCACATGAGGCACAGGGTCAAGACTGATTTGCATATGGCTGGGTCCAAAATGGGGTGGCATTGTGGGCAAAAGAACGATGGATTTAACCCAGATCTCTTGACTGGGGGAGAATGTTTGAATCATTCAGCATTCCATCCATCATTTGTTGCAGTTACACTTGGTGCGGATCTGAAGCAGCCGTAGCTCGTCAACTGCCCACCCACCCCTGAACTGGCGGTGTCCCTGGCGGCGGTGTCCATGGCAGATACTAAAGAATTCTGATTCTGGGACTGGACTGACCTCTTGGCGGGGTATGATTTATGTGGGCATCAGGCAGGTAGAAGGGAAGCTGACCTTCTGGTGGTCCAGGACTCTCCTGCCCTACCCCGGCGATGCCTGGTTTGGAACGTTTGGGATAACGCCTCTGTTTAGGTACCCCAGTGGGCCTGTGCGCTATGCGGTGCCCTGGATTTAAGTTTATGGCCCTCTTCTGGGTTGGAGGAGACGTGGCAAAGTTGTCCCAATGATTTTCCTGTCAATTGCTTTAGGAATGGTGCATGGATGCCCTGGGTGGACCCTGGGGGGCTGTTACACGGTGGGGCCTTCTGGCACAATGCGCACAGCGGATCCCGCAGCATGTGCTGGATGTTCTTGCAATGTGAAATATATTTGACTGGTGTATTCATCTTCTTGCTTTGGATATCTACTAAATGAATGTTTTCCAGAAGAACACCTGTCCCTTGACGGACTGCCGTCAGAAACCACAAAATTGGTTATAATCTCTTTTCTTGAGCATTGCAGCAAGAGAATGTGATGATGAGAGGGGGTGAGTTGCATGTGTGCGCGTACTATAGCAAGTAGTAAGAAATACGGCAACTTTCAGCTGCTAAAGTTGGGAAAAAGTGACAGACGTTACGTTGGAAAAAACAAACTGACTGGGATTTTGTATTATGGGTCACTCAATGTGTGAAAAAAATGCTTGGGTAGAATGTCCTTTTTAAACTTCCAAAATCTGTGGAGCAATCGATCAATAGAAAAAATGCAATTATTCTTATTACCAAATTCATCAAAATACATCAGATAAAAAGACTATTTGAATGCGATCCAGTATTGCTATTGAGGGGTTTTGGTGACATCATAAACCATGACGCCAAAGGCTGAATTATTTGTAAATGTCACCAGAACACTGCAATGGCTATTAAGGACCATTTTATTCATAGTAATCATTATGTATTCTTATATTATATGTTTATTTTTGGCAGTTATCTTGAAAAGCTGCTTTCTTCGAAGTGTAGGTACCAATGGGCACTGATTGGAATTGGAATGTTAGGCTTTGTTTAACATTCCTGAATAGGTAGTTAACAAAACAATGCCCAATGGTGATGGTCAGTGGATTTAGGTGATTCTGTGGATGCTGCATTTGCCACATAATTATGGATTTACTGTATTTGCCACATAATTTGTAGATTTCACCAGAAATGTTGTTCCTATCTGTAATGGATGACCGAGGATGTGCCACATAATTTTCATTTGTGGCTCATAGTATTTATAACGTTGCATATAATTTGGTCCACCATGTAAATCCAGTATTTGTAAAGCGCGAACAGCTACCCGAAGGCATCCCGGCGCTGGGGGCCGTCGGGAAGATTAAGCAAGCTATTGCCCAGAGTCACATGGTGCTGGGCTGACCTGCCGCCCGTGCCGGGGATCGAACCGTGAGCGGCGCCACACCTCGCTTAGTCCTAGCAGAGATGACGGCGTTAAAGCTCTGTAGTGTGGCGGCGAGTTTTTCATTGCGAATATGAAATCTGTTTCACAGGCAACCATAAAATATTTCCCATATTCATGGGTCCCTGTGAAAGATGAGTTTTTATACCACTGGATTTTAGAGCTGTGTTCTTTCTAAATGAAACTGATTTCATGCCGGGGGTGACAACGAGCTTACTGTTTACTGTGGTGAGGGGTTTCACTGGTTATCCTGGCCACTAGGGCTAGGATTTGCCTCGATCCTACTCCTAGTGCATGACTCTTACCTATTTTGTCCTCTCCCAGCCATAACCTCCCAGGTGTGGACTAGTAATGCTTTCTACAAAGTTAGTTAGAAAGAAAGGTTAGTCCTTTAAATACTAATGGAAGCCACCAGCTGATATCACATTAACCTCTAGACAGTGAAGGTTGTTGATAGCTCCTGACTTGGACCTATCTTGATGACAGGTCATCTAGTGTTCAGTCCACGCGAGGTCGGTGAGCGGCGATACCAGCTGCACATTTGTGTACATAACTGTCATTATGATCAGCACACAGGGCCTTCTCTTTCCCCTCATTCTGGAAGATGTTACCTATTAATGAAGCTGCAAATTGTCTTGGGATGTATTTATCTGAAAGGACGCAACATTAAATAAAATTATCGCCTAAGCGGTAGCGTTTCTGCAGGCCAAATTCTTGTATCATCTGCTGACATGTAATAAAAGTGGAATTGATTTTTTTCTAGTTAATGAATGTACTAGGCCTCTGTTTATTGCCATCTCAATTGAGGCCTATTTCGTGAAGTATTGGCTTTTGCCTTTGGGCCTGTAATGAACATTGATACTATAAGCATGCAGAGAACAGCTAGAGAATGTTGAACAGGGACAGAATGATAGGTTCAACCCTGTGTGAAAACCCGCATCCTTACAGCACCCTAAAGAGAGGGCTTTGTATCACACCCTCATCCTTACAGCACCCTACAGGGAGGGCTTTGTATCACACCCTCATCCTTACAGCCCCCTACAGAGAGGGCTTTGTCGGTATCACACCCTCATCCTTACAGCACCCTACAGAGAGGGCTTTATCGGTATCACACCCTCATCCTTACAGCACCCTACATAGAGGGCTGTGTAGGTATCACACCCTCATCCTTACAGCACCCTACAGAGAGCTGTGTAGGTATCACACCCTCATCCTTACAGCACCCTACAGAGAGGGCTGTGTAGGTATCACACCCTCATCCTTACAGCACCTTACAGAGAGGGCTGTGTAGGTATCACACCCTCATCCTTACAGCACCCTACAGAGAGGGCTGTGTAGGTATCACACCCTCATCCTTACAGCACCTTACAGAGAGGGCTTTGTAGGTATCACACCCTCATCGCACCCTACAGATAGGGCTGTGTAGGTATTACACCCTCTCCTTACAGCACCCTACAGAGAGGGCTGTGTAGGTATCACACCCTCATCGCACCCTACAGAGAGGGCTTTGTAGGTATCACACCCTCATCCTTACAGCACCCTACAGAGAGGGCTTTGTAGGTATCTCACCCTCATCCTTACAGCACCCTACAGAAGGGTTTTTTTTAGGTATCACACCCTCATCCTTACAGCACCCTACAGAGAGGGCTGTGTAGGTATCGCACCCTCATCCTTACAGCACCCTACAGAGAGGGCTGTGTAGGTATCGCACCCTCATCATTACAGCACCCTACAGAGAGGGCTGTGTAGGCATCACACCCTCATCCTTACAGCACCCTACAGAGAGGGCTTTGCAGGCATCGCACCCTCATCCTTACAGCACCCTACAGAGAGGGCTGTGTAGGCATCACACCCTCATCCTTACAGCACCCTACAGAGAGGGCTTTGTAGGTATCACACCCTCATCCTTACAGCACCCTACAGAGAGGGCTTTGTAGGTATTGCATGGAGGGAGGCACGCAATGGGATCCAGTTCTTGCACCAGAAGTTCAAAGGATTGAGCTCTCCGGTGGAATGGTAGGGAATATTTCTTTACCCTGTCTATTATATCGATATATTATACAAAAAAGGGGGAATGAGCGGTCCAACGGAGGTCCATGCATGCTGCCTTCCAGCCTAACCTATATACCGTAAAGGTATCCTCAGACCGATGGTCTGTAAACCTGAGATGGAATGTAAGTAGCACAAAATGCCCTTCTATTTTACAATATCACCCTCACCCACCCTATCAGAGTGCTTCATCATCTGCTCTCATCCTAGAACCCTAGAAACCAAGATGGGATCGACCTCAGTGGAGGGAGCACTTTAATATTTATTTTTGTGGTAATTGAGAGCATAAAAATACCTAGGGGCTATACCAGTATCTCTTAATTTTGGGTGCTTCTGGTAAGGATTAAACGCAGAAGTAATGGATGCCCTGATTCTCTTAACACCCTTTGGGCCTCATTTACAAAACCATTACGGAGCGCAGTGCCGCAAGCCATTTTGCTGCGCTGAGCTGCGTCATTTTAAAAGCACAGGGATGCATCGTATTAACAACAATACGTTGCATCTGTCTTTCCCCTGCACTGGCGCACAATTGGCTGCCATGCGTCAGCGCAGGCACACGTGCTTCATGTTGCAAGGGTGCCTGCGTTGCAGGGATGATTGTTTTTGTGCAGGAAGGGACACGTTCCTGCACAAAAACAATAATTTATGGCATTTTCCTCTTTCTATGCAGCACGCATAGAAAGAGGAAAAACCTAGGAGAAATAAAAGTATTTCTCCTCGTTGCGCCACTCCTACGCCTCCCAGGAGATGTGTAGGATTCTTACAAATTCCCAAGATTATGACACTTTGTAAATCTGGGAATGTGTCAGTTTCCATGGATGTGGCGTGGCAACACCAACCGCAATACCCATGGAATACCCTTTCACGCAGAGAAATGCGTGAAAGGGCCCCATATTTACAAGGCCATGAAAAGTCCTGCAGGGTGACTTTACATGGCCGTGTAAATATGGGCAGACACACTGAGCCGCTGGTGCGTCAAAAAGTGATGCTCCGGCGGCGGAATGGCCTTGTAAATGAGGCCCTTTGTGTCAACGTTTCAGCCGTCTACTTGGGGCCCCTCATGGTCCACTGCTTTCGTCAGGACTTATGGATATCCCCTATTGTTGTGCTATTATTTGTCGTAACCTACCAGTCCAGTGTATGTATAGAGTATAGAACATTATAACATGCTGGTGTACTTAGCCGGAAGTTCAGAGCGAGCCGCCTCCAGCCCATCTCTTCGCACAGCAAGCATCGATCGCCCACGGAGGACCAGGAAACTCCCACCCGACCGCAACGCCTGGCCTGCTCTTTGTGCTATGCCAACCACTGCCCGCGGCAGTCTCCTTCCTCCCTGCAACCCTCTCCAGTGCGTACGGGACTCTTGCCACAAAACTTGAGATGGTAAAACTTTAGCTGGACAAATTTGGAACTGTATCCGACATGCACTCCATTACGGTCAGCCTGAACTTTTGACTTTAACCTGGTCCAGTGCGACCAGATAGGCGCGGTTGGCACTTTTTACAGAAGTGCTGCACGAATACTTTACATATTACTTCTAAGTTAAACCTGACTGCTCTGTGCCAAGCCACCAGTGGGTTGAGCACAGGTTAATTTGGGGTTTGCTTGTGCCTTTACCCTGACTAGGATTGTGGTTGCTGCTTGACCAGGGCTCATACCCCAGTCAACTAGTAACCCAGTTTTTAACAACTGCACACTGAACACTGTCTACAGGGAAAATTTCCCTGCACTGAGGTAAACTCCATAAGGTATTCTCTCCTGCAGACGTTATGTTGCATGGTCTGGTATAGACTAACCTCTTTTAAATTCCTATTTCATTAGAAGGAGAACATGTGTTTTTCAAATAATTCATTGGAATGGAGTATTCGCCAATGTCTGTTGATTACTTTTTTTACCTTGTTGGATACTTTGCAATATGTGTTAACACACATAAACTGGGTTGGTTCTTCCCTGGTCATATGCTCGAGTAGAGTCCCCCCATTATTGTTGCACACTCTTTTCTTTGCTCTTTCAAAGGCATGCTCAAGAAGACTCGATATGCTGATGGAGCACATCTAGACACACAGTCAGCAAGCCACTGAGGTGAAACAAGGAGGACCTGGGGACAGCAAAGCGGGAGAACCAAGAGTAAGCTGCAAGCACGCGGAAACAGAGTCTCTGCCCCACGCTTCCCAGCGTATCCATCTGGACACAGTCCTCAACGGCTCAGCAACCCAAAACATTCAGGCAAATGGATGCAGATGCTTACACAAAGGAAGAATGTAAACTCCTGGCCACCATCACTCCAAGCTGTCGCTGACCCAAGAAAGAATGCCCACTATTATCAAGGCAAGTCGTTGCCTCCTGTTGTACAGGTTCACCATATGACTGGCAACACCATCATGCCAGACCCTGTCTAATGCATCATCACTTCAACGCATGGAGTATTGAACAACCAGAATGGAGTCCGACAGCATTGCTACACCAACAGGCACGAAGCAGCAGTTTAGGAGGCTGGCTTAGCATTTGGTGTACACTTCATCAATAAAGTGTACAGTCCCTCATAGTCATGTATATTATTTCCATTACATTTCTTCCACGAAGCCAGCCTTCCAGAGCATTAATAGCACTGCCTACAAAATCTACCTAGTCTTGAGTGTGTGCTTTCTGTGTCCCTAAATGTAACCCTATATTACTCAGTGGTTAAACCAAGACCATCTATTAGGGCACACTTCAAGACTGTGTAATTATCTGCATCTTCCTCCCTGACTCTGAGAAGTTTGTCTCTACCTTTTTTAGCAAAGGAGAGCCACAGGATAGCTGCCCACTGCTCTTGAGGGACCTTCTGTACCTTACAGGCCCTCTCTAAAGCAGAGATCCATTTATGGATGTCATCCCCCTCCTGGTAAGGAGGGACTATCCTGCTCAGGTTCCTAGTGTCAAAGGAGTGTTCCCTAACCCTAGGTTCACTAGTAATGCCACCAAGGGATCCTATTCCCAAATTCTTCCTAGCCCTCTGTACTTCCAGAGTCTCCTTATCCAGGGCCAACTGTTCCATCTTGATTCTGAGCTTGGTTCTCTCAAGCTTGAGCAGGTGGTATTCCCTTTCTTAGGAGTCCTCCCTCTGGCTAGAGATGGAGGTCCCTATGGAATGGTTAGAGGAGGTTAAATTGACAGAGGAGGACCTAGACCTCCCCTTGACTCTTTGCACCCTCCCAGGAGGAATATAGAGGGACCTACCTCTAGGGACACCCTCTGTGCCACTATAACTATTCCCTGGGGGATGATGTGAGTTCACCAGTGAGGGATCTTTAGACTCCTCCTGGACAGGCTCATAATTGGGTTCACTGGGGTGAGATACCCCCTGACTCTTCTTCTGGAGCCACACCACCGATACCCACCTTGTCCTGCCCTTTAGACCTATCAGGATTCTGGAGGTCATCCTGTAGGAGCAACTCTAAGAGCTTCTTTGTGTTAGAGTTGCTACCTGTCTTAAGTCCTCTGGATGCAGCCAGGGTCCTAAGTTCCTGGAACTTAAGACCACTGTATCTAGAGGGTAGGGCTTCACTGGACTCACCAGCTAAAGACATGGTACTAGGTGTAGTGTGGTGTTGCACCTACCTACCCTAGTGAAACTAAACTTCTAAAGATTGGAGAAAGGGTTGTGCTAGACCCTGAACTACCGATCCAAAAAGTTCAGTAGAACTTACTAGATTACTAAAGTATTATATGCGCCGAGCTGGTGATGGTTTTTCATGTACCCTTCACCTAGATTGTGGTAAAACAGTGCAGGCTTTAATCCCACCACTGCCACCAATGTAGAATGCTGGCTTAGTATATGGTGCACACTTATTTAAGTGATGCTCCTTGCACAAATCCAGACAACAGTGATTTTAGTGGTCTTTGATAACCTTGGAAAGCTCTCAAAGTGTTAGCTGTGGAGAGCAGCCTTCAGGCTTATCTTGAAGGAGCGTAAAGCAGCTTGTTTTACCAACTTAGTCTGAAGTGTAAGTTAGATGAAAAGAAACCACACCGTGTTTAGAAAAAATAAGTCTGTTTATTACAACACACTATCACTATCACATTGGTATATCTCCTACCCTTAGATATTAACACAATACACAAGAATATTTCAACAACAATCAGGTAAGTAGCACAAAATACAGTGGTCTCCAGGGGGAGACCAAACCATATACTAAGAATGTGGAATGTGAACTGCAAAGTAGAACGGGACTTGGACCAGAAGACCCAGAGGAGCTACGTACACAAGGAATCCAGGAACCTCATGTAGGCTGTGTGCAGAGTGGAAACACAGCCCCGTACCCAATGGAAGTCAATGGAGATGGCACAGTTGCAGTTTTTAAAGAAGGACCCTTCCCGGAGGACCCCGAAGAAACCCTTTGGAAGACAGAAGGTTGGAAAGCCACCCCACCTGTGGATGCCCCAGTAACCAGGTTACCTGCATCAGGAAAGCAGAGTGCGTAGGGGTGAAATGAGGTCAGAACCTGCCGTAGACAACTAAGGGAGACTTTGAAGAAGATGCCTCAGGAGAAGACTATAAAGGAGTCCGGTGGAATCCAAGGGTGGATTCTGGAAATGAAGAATCTGAAAGCAGAGGGGACAGAGTCTATGCCACTCAGAGGTGATCAGGAGGCACAAAACAGCAATGCCCACCAATGTCTGGAGGTTCTGTAGAGTCGAGGGTGACCTTGTCGCTGCAGCTCTGAGGACCAGGCGATGCTGAGGAAGACCAGGAGCTGTTCATGAGCTGTCCCACATCGGATGTTGGTGTCTAGGTAGTTGGTGTCCGGTGGGAGCACCAACAAGCCTTGGTAGCCACAACTGGCGTAGAGGACGAAAAAGGAGCAACGTTGGGGGCCAGCAAGGTCCAAGGGACTCACCAACAGCAGGCCCGAGCAAGCAGGGGAGCCCACTGAAGCAAGAGAAGACCCTCGGGAGTACCCACAAGCCAAAGGCACAGGAGTCACAAGAGGAACTCGAGCAGCTCATCAAAGATGGAGGCCCCACGGTGCAGAGGATGCAGTGAGGACTCTGATCTTTGAAGGAAGAGGTGCTGAGGGCTCGTGCTTCTTGTAGCTCGAAGATCTCTGGAGTGCAGAGCCAACAAGCCTTGGCAACAGCAGGTCGACATGGCGCACAAGGGTTTGGTTCCAGCAGTTCAGACGAGGGATACTGGCCTCAAAATTGCAGAGAGGACAGGTCAGGCCTCGATGGAGTTGCAAAACCACCACTTGCATTGCTGAGCCTCTGGAAGTTCATAGGACGACAGGAGCAGCAGACCGGTCAGCTTCGTTGCGGTGCCTGCAGGTGCAGGGGAGTTACTCGTTCACTCCAAGGAAGATTTCTTAGGGTGTCCTTGATGCCCACAGGTCTGTTGAGGAACCTGGATGAAGCACAGACTCAGACGATGAAGAAGACTTGAAGAACAGAGACCAGCATCAGCAGAAGCCTTCCTTGGTGCAGTCTTGTTTCTAGTCGAAGTCCAACAAAGTCTAAGTATCCAGACAAGTGAAGAGCGACATAGTTTCTTGTCCCACATTGTATCTAAGGACCCACCCACAGGTAAGCCCTTAAGTACCCCAAGGAAAGGGTTGGATCAAATCGGGGGTCCCTCCCAGAGGAGAGGCTGGAGAGAGGAGAGGATACTCCCATGTCCTTTATCCAGTTTCGAGCCGAGGGCTCCCTGAACTGGCTCAAGCTGGAATATACAAGGAGGGCACCAAATGTTCCCTTCAAAGCAGTCTGGTGGCGCTGGCAAGCACCCACACCCCAGCCCAATACACTAAGTCCTGTCTGGGAGGTGGTCACACCTTCCTGTGACAGGAAACCTATTGTTCCACCTTCCCTTGCTCGAACTTGACTCAGCAGCAGGAGGGCAGAATCATGTCTGTGGTGGACAGCAGCACTAACTTGCTTGCAGACTCTGAATGGCTGTTACCGTGAGTACAAGGGGTCCTCTAATGAGCCCCCCAGTACATGGGATCATACTTCCAGCACAGTAATCGGTGTTGGGGTATGATTCCAACATGTTTGGTACCAAACATGACCAGGTTCGGTGCAGCGACTATATAGTTAGACATCTCATAAAGACTGATGTCCACCATATGTCTAAAAATGGCTGACCACACTTACAAAGCCTAGAGAATCAACTCTGGGGTTTGTAGGGGTGTCCTGCTCATGCAGGGGCACCCCCACACTCCTAACCAAGCACCCTGCCCTCAGGACCAAAGAGCCTGCCTTAGGGGTGAATTTTAGGTTTTAGTTTAATAACCTCCGATATAAGGAAACATATATCTGTTGAGAGGTGCAAGCACCAACTCACACAGGCTGCAATGGCAGGCATGTAGTCACAGTTTAAGTGGACTTCCACATGCTGCAGCCCATGGGAGACCCCTGGTGTACCTATGCCCTGTGTATCGTAGTATCATATACTAGGGACTTACAAGGGTACACCAGTAGCCAATTGTGGAGGTACCAAAGTACTTACCAGGTCAATTTAGGGGAGAAAGAACAGTTGCTGGGGTCCTGATTAAAAGGACCCCGGCAGTCGAGGTCAAAAATACACTGCCTCCAAGCAAAAAGTGGGGGTAACCATGAAAGCAGATCCTACTTTCCTACAAGCAGTGACACTCTGAAGAATCAGTCAACCAGCGACCACCTGCTCACCCTTCCTGGATCCTGGTGGTGAGAGTGTATCTGGCCCATGACCCATCTACCTCTGTATTGTCATAGGGGCCTCCACAAGCACGAGATATGGACTTGACACTGCCCCACCAACGGATTCCAGGAGGTAGTACGGCCTTGCAGGGGAGGCAGCAACCGGTTACAGCACAAGACTGTCTTCAGTGAGCCAAGCAATACCACCCAAGTATGCTTCGCAAGGGATTCAAGCAGCCCTCCTGGCGCTCTCTCTTTTGAATTGTTGACACTAACCACGGATCATCTGGAGTATCAGAAGAGCAGACCAACTCCATACTATGGACATGACTCCAGGCGGCATGCAGGCAGAAATTTTTGGACATCTTAGTTAGCACCAGTTTTCGTGTCCTGTCTCTCACCAGGTTAAAATATGAATGCCAGTAGAAACGTCCCGATGCAGACAGTGTCTTCGGTCCTCACGTCCTCTACTGTCCTGCTGATTATTGACTCTAGAGACTGATGCAGTGTGTGGTATGCAATTTGTTTTGTTTTGTTTCCATAGGTTGGACTCGTTGTCCTTTTCGTTTTGGTTTTGGGAGGAATTTGGTGTCCTGCTAGACGCGTCATATGGCAGCCACTTCCTAGGGGCAGTGTCTACCTCCACCCCACCCCATCCAACACAGACATCAGCAGTCAGGTGATCCTGCCAATAAAAAGCGCCGGGCGCACGTTTCCTGATACAGTTGTACCCACTATAAACATGCGTCTGTGTTGTCCATTACTTAGCATGTGGGCCTAGGGTCAACGACTTTACATTTACAGTGCCAGTGTCATTTAGTGAAGTAGATAGCCCAACAGGCCCTTTCATAATAACCTCCTGTTAGACCTGGCTTTTCCAGCTGGTTTATCCCCGGACTTTTTGCTTTTTGGCCTCCTGTTTTGGACCCTGTTTTTGTTGGTTTTATGACTCTGGGCACTTTACCACTGCTGATCAGTGCTAAAGTGCATATGCTCTCCCTGTAAATTGTGTTTATAGATTGGTGATTCCATGATTGGCATATTTGATTTACTGGTAAGTCCCTAGTACAGTGCACTGTGTGTGTCCAGGGCCTGTAAATTAAATGCTGCTAGTGGGCCTGCAGCACTGATTGTGCCACCCACATGAGCAGCCTTTAAATGTAACTCAGACCTGCCACTGCAGTGTCTGTGCGCAGTTTGGTACTGCCATGTCGACTTGGCAAGTGCACCCACTTGCCAGGCCCTAATCTTCCCTTATCTTACATGTAAGACACCCCTAAGGTAGGCCCAAGGTAGCCCCATGGGCAGCGTGCAGTGTATGTGAAAAGTAAGACGTACTGAGGTGTGTGACATGTCCTGATATACAGTGTATTTAGTTTTTCACTATTGAAAGGATATCTGTCCCATAGGATAAAATGGGTGTTTATTTATAACATCTTATAAATATAACTTCCCATTGGGACAAGGTAGAAAGATGGAGTTTAGTATGCCTGAAC
Source organism: Calotriton arnoldi (assembly GCA_963921515.1). Classification (NCBI taxonomy): domain Eukaryota; kingdom Metazoa; phylum Chordata; class Amphibia; order Caudata; family Salamandridae; genus Calotriton; species Calotriton arnoldi. Next base: position 40,414 of record CAWUFW010010558.1, read on the forward strand.
TCAGGATATAAAGTGCATCTTCTAGTATGGATGCTTTTTATATTCTGGGTTTGAAAATACCACTTTTAGAAAGTGGGTATTTTGTTGCTTAGCCATCCAGCGTGCCTCTGCTAGGTTTATGTATTAACTGTGTGGCTTTGGAGTGACAGGGGCTGGGGATGCGCATTCTCTCAGACAGCCACCGGGGGGGGAGGGGTTGATGTCTGTCCTGCTTTTCCTGAATGAGTCAGAGCTGCGCTGAATAGACCTGGGCTGCATTCAGAGAAGGGGGAGGAGTTCTCACTAGCACCTGAATAGGCCCGGTCTGCATTTAGAGTGGTGGGAGGAGATTTCCCTTGCACCTGAATAGGCCCTGTCTGCCTTATACAATGCAGTCTCCACCTCCTGTACTAGAGAGGACAGAACTGGTTTTGGCTGGGCAAAGAGCTTCTCTGCCACTAGAGAACAAAGGAATTTGTGCTATAAAAGTGGGACCTAGACCCCTGAACTTTAGATTACTGCTGAACTAAGGAACCTGCCAGGAAGAACCGTGAAAGCTGGAGGAGTACTGCCCCTGTGCTGTGTGCAGTTGGGGTTGACCTGAAGTGGTTGCTTCTGTCTTGGGAAGGAAACGGACTGGACTGTGCTTTCATCATCCTGCTGTAACAGTTTTCTCCAAGGGCTTGAAGTAGAGCTTGCCTCCTGTTGGAAGTCTCAGGGATAGAGAAGACTTCAAAGATCACTTATGGTAATCAAGAGGAACCTTTGCCAAGGATAATAGCTGGAGAAACTGAAGAGGAATACTGCCCCTGTGCTGTTTGCTGTCCGGGGTTGGCCTGCAGTGGCTACTTTCTGCCAAGGAAAGGAGAAGGACTTTGCTGTGTGCTGTGTCCCCTGCTTGAGGAAGATCTCCACAGGCTTGAAATAGAGCTTGCCTCCTGTTCTGAAGTCTCAGGGACACAACCCCCAGTCCCCTCTGAACTCCTTTGCTGGGAGGTCTGACCTGCTGAGAGGTGTCTGCCAGTGTTCTGGACCTCTGGAGGTTGTTTTGGGACTGGAAACTGCAAGAACTGTGAAAATCGATGCATTGCCGCCGCCGAAGAATTGATGCAGTGCCTGCTCGCGTCTGAAGTGTCTGCTGTGTGACGAATCATGTGCACCGAGCTCCGACGTCCGAGATCACTGCACCAATTCTGACGCAGGCCCTGTTGGAGAAGAACCGACGCATCGATGGGACGCGGCTGAGGTAATCGCAGCGCATCCCTGGTCTTCACGCATCGCATCGTATCGGATCGTCATGCATCGCATCGAAGCGTCCAGTAAGAAAATGACGCATCACCTCTCCACGCAGTAAGAACCGACGCATCGATGGGTCGTGGCTGAAGTCATCGCAGCGCATTCCGGGTCTTCATGCATCACATCGTATCAGATTGTCATGCATCGCATCGAAGCGTCAAGTAAGAAACAGATGCATTACCTCCCCACGCAGTAAGAAACCAATGGATCACCTCCTCTGGTAAGGAGCCGACGCATCACCTCCCCTGCACAGCAGTAAGGAACCGACGCATCACCTCCCCCGGAGCAAGGAACTGATGCATCACCTTCCCTGAGTGTAAAGAACCGACGTATCACCTTCCCTGCGACCCTTTTTGCTTTCCTTTTTCGACGCATCCAAGGTACTTCGTGTAAAAGTGTTGCATCCCACATTTTCTTGGAACAGAACTGTTTCTACCTTTTTAAGAATCATATTTTTAGTACTGTATTGTGGATTTTTGTCGTTTTGGGATTACGTATTTTTCTAAACTGGTGGGGTGTTCATTTGTAGTGTTTTCACTGTATGTGTTCACAAATGCTTTACACACTGCCTCTGAGATAAGCCTGTCTGCCCATGCCAATCTACCAAGGGGGTGAGCAGGGGTTGTTCTAGAAGTGTATCTCCCTTACCCCGACTAGGAAGAAGGGTCCCTACTTGGACAACGGTGCAAACCATTGCCAACTAGAGACCCCAATTTGTAACACCTCTATACATAAGGTGTCCTGTGCAAGAGAGGATATTTTTATCAATCACTCATTGGCCCAAACAAACTCTTAAGTCACGTGACTTAGTCGCTTGAAGAATGACCTTTGCCTCCTGTTGACGGGGCTGGACCTCTCCTTGATTTCTAGCTAGATCTAAAGGTTTCCAACTTTCTTGCAGTGCTCTTTCCTGTGTAAGAAAGAAAGACCCCAGATTCTAAGTCCCAATGTAAAGCAGCCATTTCAAAATGAATAAAGTGTGAAGAGAACAGGAGAATGGGTGGAAATAAAAGATCACAACATCCATACTGGTCACACCCAAGTGACTCCATCCTGTTTCGTTATCCACCAATGCACAAAGTAGCATTGTATTCTGTTCCTTGAATGAATAACGTTGGTTTAAGATGCAGAGAAGCGGAGGGGGCAGACTTGGTGGATCCTTCCAAAAGGTGAATAGATTGGCTTATTTCTCATTATCAGGAGTTAGTGGGTCAGTCACCATTCCCTAGTTATTCATATAAGATACCTTATATTTATAATAATAATACAAATTTATAAAGCTCATGGCTACTCCACCGTAGTCTCCCAGCGCCTGGGTGCTGACACAGTGCAGGGAAAGGGGGGAGCCCAAACTGATAAAGAAGTTCACTTTAAGCCAAACAGCCAGGTCTTTAGCTTCTTCCTGAAAAGGGGTTCAGATGTGACTAGCTGAATTTCCGTGGGAAGATTATTCCAGGCGGTAGGAGCTAAAACGTGAAACAACCTGCCTCCTGCTCTGACCCGTTTGAATTTCAGGACAATGGCTGATCTCAGATTTCTAGTTTGCACATAAGGTTTCACCATCCTCTGAAGACAGAGGGTAGAAAGAGCCTTAAAGCAGTAACAGAGTGCTTTAAAAAGAACCATATGCTTTATTGTAAGCCAATGTAGTTTCCACAGCGGGGGTCTGACAGAGGCCCACCTCAGAAGCTTCAGCAATACTCGAGCCTCCGAATTCTGGACCCATTGAAGTCTGTTTAACCGGCCCTGGGACAGCCCCAAATACAGGATGTTACAATAATCAAGCCTGGATGTGACCAGTGCCTGAATCACAGTTTTCTGGGTGTCTTCTGGTAGAAAATGTAGCACTTTCATCAGCGATCTCAATAGTTCAAAGCACTTCTCAGCAAGAGTAGCGATTTGAGGTTCAAAAGATAATTTGGCATCAAACCAGATGCCTAGGTCTTTGACCTTGACTTTTGGGACGGGTGGAGGGCCTAGGTCATCAGGCAATGGACCAAATGTCAATATGCTTGCCTAGGACCACAACCTCCATCTTCCCTGCCTTAAGTTTCAGACAGTTTAGATACATCTATGTAGCTAAATCTGATGGACATTCACGAAGGGAGAAGGCCATAGTGGCACTGTTCTGTGACAGGGTGATGATGATTTGTGTGTCTTCAATGTACGAAATAATAGAGAACCTATGTTGCTCCACAACCTCCGCCAATGGGGGCACATAGACGTTAAAGAGTTGGACTAAGTGAGGAGCCCTGAGGGGCTCACTGCTGCAGGGGGTGCACTGTAGACTTAAAAGGTTTCTGAGATACCTGAAAGGTGCGTTCTGAGAGAAAAGAGGACAACCAGTGCAAAGCATTGCCACTGATTACACAGGACCAAAGCCTCTTTAACAGAGTATTACGTGACACTGTGTCAAAGGGGGCGCTAAGTCCAACATCAGGATGACCGCAGTGTCTCCTTCATCCAGAATCTGATGAAATGATTCAGAAGCCAGCAACAAGACAGAATCAGTGCTTTGTAAGGGGCGACAAAAGGATTGGGTCTCATGCAGGAGCTTATTATCCTTCAGATAGCTGGACAGCTTCTTCTTTAATTGTTTATCAGTGATTGTCGAGGAGAGATGTCAGCAATGATATAGGCTGGTAGATTTCCTGTTTGGAAGGATCAAGTAGAGTTTTTTTTTCAAAAGAGGCACCACCAAGGCATGCTTCTGTTGCTGAGGGACTCACCCAGAGGCCAGGGACAGAGTAATATTTTCACATAGGGCCTGGTGGATGGTTTCTCAGCCCTGCTCCAAGATGGAAGGAGAAATTAGGTCAGCCGGAGACTCCTATTTAACCGTAGAGCAGAGGTCTGTGAAATCCTCCATTTGGATAGGACAAAAGTAATGGAGCTTAATGCTATCATCTGTCTGGTAAATCACGTCTCTAGTTGTGGCTGGTTTCTTGCTACTGATGAAAAAGAAGTGTAGATATTTCCCACCATTTCAGAGGAGACAAAAGCATCACAGCTCTCCACTGAGGGATGTGAGAAGGGTGCAACCACCATAAGTGAGGTGAGAGATATAATAATATGAAGAATTGCACATGACCAGTTCTTGGAAGCAGAGATTTCCTTAGAATAATATTCTCTATGTACCTGATTGATGCTCACATGATAGGCTTTCAAAGCAATCTCATAATTGTCTCTGCTACATTGATCATAAGATTTACACCAGAGGCATTCAAGCTTTTTGCATTCCTTTTTCAGAACCAAAATGCAGCAGAGAACAATGCCACAGATGGTTTACTTCTGTGGATGACCAGCTTAGTGATGGGAGCAATCTGGTCTAAAGCACCCCTGGGCCAATAATAAAATTGCCTACTGGCTTTGTCGATGCATCCATTGAAGGTCAGGTAGTTGTTGCAGAGGGCCTGATTAAGCCTCTCAGGGGTCACTTTATACCATTTCCGTGCCCATATGCAGTGAGTGGCAGAGTTCCCCGATATCCTAGTACATGATATAACAATTGGGATCGCCAGATGATCTGACCAAACCAGTGGAATAGGGGGCAGGGTTTCGGTTCAAGCCATATTGGTAAACACGGGGTCAAATGTGTGCCAAGTTTCTGCATGGGGTCAAAGTCATGCTGCGAAAGCTGAAGGCTCTCCAAAACCCCAACAAGAGTTGTAACCGCGGGACAGCAGGTATTGTTAGGAAGGACATTAAAATCACCTAATACTAGCACGCCCATAGTAACGCATGGCTAATGGAGACAATGTGTCCGCTAGTAGGGTGGAGAAATTCAGAAGCGGCCCCGGAGGGCGATAGACAAGCCCTCCGGATATCGCAAAATTGTTGGAAAATACGAGGGAAAATACTCTTAGTTACTCGTAAAAAGCCCTGCACCATGAATAGAACGCTCCTATGTGAGAATATCCATAATATAACTAATAGCAGTACTGAATACATGATTTCTTTGTGCAACCCCAGGCAGGCTTTACCTCAGAAAGGAACCAATTTAGTGTTAAAGCAGTTTCCATCTGGTCTGACAGCTGTATGACTATAGTAAAGCTGTATCTAGGACTAGATATGTTTTGTATTTGAGCTGATATAATTCATGGGGTTAAAGGACCATCCACTTCTTTTAGGCAGGCTGCTGCAAAAAGCCCGGAGGCATTAGTCAAACAACAAAGGGCAGTCGCAAGAGGTTTAGAGGCCAGTCAGCAAGGTCAATGACCTTTTATCTGACCTTCACACAAGTAAAATGAGGACCAGTATGTAAGCAATCAGTGTGCCGTGCTCTCTCCATAGTCCTGTGTGTGCTCCGTGCTGCAATACTCCTCTAAATGACATACTCCAAAAACAGTAAACAGAATGATCAGAATGTCATACTTCTCTTCCACTGCCCTACTCACATGTGTTCTTGGACCTTCGTCCATTTGATCTCATTCCATCTCCTTGGTCCCATCTCCTCTGAGCTCAAAACCCTTCATATTCTACAGGGTGGACCACCTCTGCTGACAGCCCCATGCAAGGTTTTACAGCAAACCCTGACGCATGAGCTCAAGTCAGGGGCTTCTCCTATGGCAAATGTAAGGTTCATACTATGCCTACCCTTTTCTAGCCACAGAACTGCAGCAGAAATGATTAACAGGGGTATCTGGCCAAATTATTTGAAAATCAGCCTCTGCTCTGCTTCAGTCTCTGCAAAGGAATCTGCACCAAAAGTCAAAGGCTCTGATTTACTCTGATCTAGAGTTGGGTGGTAACAGAAGGCCCTTCCATTGAAGGAGGAGGTGCTGAATACATAGGAGAAACCAACCAAGGGACTTCCTTTGCTACAGGTGTATGAGATAAAGTATTCCCCAATGAGTTCAAATGCAAAAATCATTGGATTTATTATCACTGTTGACTGTGGAGAGGGACCGTGACTCACGAGAGGAGAAGCCACGAGTGAGTCACAAAGCCCCTTGTGGTATCCTAGCATTGTGGTATCTTTGGTTACAGAACCTTAAATGCCAGGGTTCTGTAACCAAGGGTGTTGAGGCATTCAACTGCAACTTGATCGGTGGTTGGAGGCTTCCCAGGGTCTCTGCAGCTGGGGTTTCTGTATGGAGAAGATTATATTAAAATAAGCTTCTTAAAATATATTGTTTCCGGTGTCTTCAACCTAACATTTGGCGACGAGCGATTCTGACCCACCATAAGCAACTTCCTGATGAGCAAAAGACACGGCGAGAAGCTGTGGCGGAAGCAGTGAAAAGACACGGAGGCAGAGCTGCTGTGAGACACAGAGGCAGTTCTACAACAGAAACCTCAACGCGAGAAGTGAAATTCCATTACGCTACCTTCATACCAGCGTATTTCACGGTAAAGGTAGGTTTAAACTTTACCGTTATTTCCCTGTGGACTGCACGAGCTCGCCGTTCACGCGCTTACTCATTGCGGGTGCTCGGCTCCAGTTATGCGGTGCACGTCATTCAAGACGTTCACTGCTTGCGGTTCACCGACGTCATCACACGTTCCTCAGTTGTGCCGGATTCAAGTAAATGTTGTAACATTTGAAGCAGTCTAGTCTTCTGTTTGTTTTACAACGCACATCAATTTCGAGCCAGTCTTGGATTCAAAGCCCGGTTTTACTTATTTCTCTAATCGGAGATCATCGAGCACAATATCGAGTGCTAGTCTCACTGCTATACATCGATTTAAAAAGTGTGGGCTTTCCGGGACATAACGCTGCTTTAACCCTGCTGGTTCCAAATTCTTCAATTACTCTGTGTATCAGTGAGGTATTTAACTGAGTTTTTTTTTTTTAACTGAGCTTTTCACTTTTTTCAAGAGTCAACTGCTTATACATCTCTGTTGGATTTTACCTTAATACAAACAAACAAGAGTGGAGCAACAGCACATAAACAAGAGTAGAGCAAGAACAATCCTGACATTTAAAAAAAAAAATATAACATTTTTTTTTCTTTCTTCAGTGCCAAGATATTCAAGTACTGCTATTTCTTGTTTGTGTGATAATGCAAAATGTACCTGCTCCTCCATTTTTTCTTACCACTCCAGGTGATCCACCTATACAGTGGATCAAATGGAAAAAGGTTTTTGCATACTATGCTAAGGTTTGTGGTGCCTCTCTCAGCGCAGAGAGGAAAACGTCTTTGTTAATGCACTGTCTAGGCTCCGAAGGGCAAGAGGTGTTTGAACATCTTCCTGATTTATTTGGGGATGAAGTTGCTGAACTCAATGAGTATGAGATTTGTTTAAAAAAACTTGACCGTCATTATCTTCCCAAAATGAGCACAGTACTAGAACGCTATCATTTTGGCAAGAGAATGCAACGTCAAGGTGAGAGCATTGAACAATATATAACTGAGTTACGCAAGCTAGCATCAACTTGTGGTTTTAATAACTCTTTAGATGAACGACTAAGGGACCAATTCATGTTGGGTTGTTCAATAGAGAAGGCTAAGGAAGCTATGTGGGAAAAGGATAATCCTTCGTTACATGAGGTTTTAACCATGGCCAAAACGCAAGAGCATTCCAAAGCTTGTGTTGAGGTCATTCGAAAAGACTTGATACAAACAACCAAAACCGAGGGTGTTTTAGTCAAGGTTGTGACAGAGAAAGTTACTGAGAATAAAATCTCTCAAAAGAAAAGTGACGTAGATAGCAAACCAACCTATACCTTTCCCGGAAAATGTTATCGTTGTGGGGAGGCAGGTCACTTGGCCAACAACAAAATCTGTCCTGGCTGGAAGGGAGGAAAGGTCATGTTACCAAATGCTGTAGGTCTACTGCGAAAAAAGTAAGAGAAGTAGACTGTGATGTCGACTTGGTTGAGGAGGTGGTTCTTCAGAATAATTTGGATTGTTTGGAAGGACCATTTGAAATGGTACGTGTTAATGGGGAAACAGTCAAGATGTTGTTTGACTCGGGGGGGCAAAAATAACATTGATTCCTCGCACATTCTATGAAGATAAATTGAAAGACAAAGTTAAACTTAGTAAACCGGACATCAAGCCTTGTGGATATGGTGGGGAACCTATAAAGCTGGCGGGATTCTTTTGGGGGTACGGTAGAATTCAAAGACCGTATGATACCTGGTAAAATGTATGTATCTGTAAAAGGTGATTCGTTGATAAGTTGGATGCATCAACGTGATCTTTATGTATTTCTTGACCCAAATGCCAGTCCCTCAGTGTGTGTGAAAGAGTTTCCTTCAATTTCCACTGTTAAAAGCGGATGTGATGAGGTATTGGTTGAATTTTATGATGCCTTTCGTGATGAACTTGGGTGCTTGAAGAACTATGTGCATGAGATTAGACTCAAAGCCGATGTCCACCCAAAGGTCGCTAAGGTGAGAAATGTGCCACTAGCAGTTAAAGAAAGTTTGAAGTTGGAATTGGATAAGTTGATTGCTGGAGGGATAATTAAAGAGGTGGAAGCATCCGAATGGTTGGCTCCGGTCGTTATAGCCCGTAAGGCCAATGGTGATGCAAGATTATGCATCGACTTGAGAGAATTGAACAAAGCTGTCGTTGTTGATCATTAGCCCCTCCCTAATATCAGTGAAATGTTGTGTTTGCTTAATGATGCGAAACATTTTTCCTCCTTAGACCTCAGTTCGGCATATCACCAAATCATGTTGACTGACTCATCACAAGATCTTACATCATTTGTCACCCCTTATGGTACGTTCAAATTTCTGAGGATGCCCTTTGGGCTCATTTCAGCAGCTTCCGTGTTCCAAAGGGCTATGGAAAGAGTGTTGAAGGGTGAGTGGTGTAAAGGTTTATCAAGACGACATTTTGGTGTCAGGGTCTAACGTACAAGAACACAATGAAAGGTTATGTGAGGTTCTTGTAAGGCTACGAAAAGCAGGACTTACTTTAAAACGGGGAAAGTGCAAATTCAATGTACATGAAATAGAATATTTAGGACATCTTATCACTGCGTCTGGTATCAAGCCTAAGAAAGGATTGGTAGACACGATCAAAAATCTTTCCTCTCCACAGTGCAAAGAGGAACTAGTAAAATTCTTGGGCATGGCCGAGTTTTACAACAAGTTAGGCCCGAAATTTGCTGAGAGAACTGTCTCACTTAGGTCACTTTTAAAGAAAGGTGTAGACTTCAAGTGGACTGACTGCTGTGAGAAAGAATTCTTGGATGTCAAGCTAAGATTAGAGGATGCCTCTGATTTGGGAAGCTTTGATGCTAATGATATCATTATAATGACAGATGCCAGCTCCAAAGGGTTGGGGGCTGTTTTGTTACAGAGATCAGAAGGAGTTTACAGAACCAACTTATTTTTTCTCGTGGACTTAGGGGTGCTGAACTCAGTTATTCGGTCATTGAAAAGGAAGCTCTTGGCATTTATTGGGCTGTTAGGAAGTTGAGGAACTTTCTGTGGGGCCGCAAATTTGAAATTAAAACAGATCATAAACCACTTAAAGAAGTGTTTGTGAAGAAAGGGCTTGATCAGATTTCGAGTCGCATCAGAAGATGGGTGGTTGCACTTCAAGAATTTGAATTTACTCTCACACATGTACCTGGAGCTAGCAACTTACAAGCAGATTGTCTTTCTAGGCTGCAAGATAATCCTGTTACAGAAGAAATGTTGGAAGAAGATTTTGGGGGAGAAGATTTTGAGGAGGAAGTGAAGGTATGTGTTGTGACTGAGGGTATTGTGCAAGAGGAAGAATGGAAAAGTATGCTACAAGATGATGAAAGTCTGCAATATGTAGTGAAGGGTGTTTTGGAAGGTTGGTCAAACAGAAACAAGAGTGATCATCATGCTGTGGGGTATTGGGAGGTGCGCAATGAACTGTCCGTGGCTGATGGTGTACTGTTTAGAGGTAGCAAACTTATTCCACCATTGTCCTTGCGGGAGAGATTAGTCAAGAGTGCCCATGCCAGTCACATGGGAATATCTAAGACCAAAGAGAGAATCAGAGAGGGATAATGGTGGCCCTCAATGGACCTAATGATTGAAAGAAAAGTGCGTGACTGCATTGAGTGTGCACATAGTGACAAAGTTTTGAAATGCAGGGTTCAACCCATGACGATCAGAGAGCAACCCTCTGGTCCGTGGATTGATATTGCTTTAGACATACTTGGGCCTGTAAAAATAGGATCTCGTGATCAGTATGTGTTGGTATGTATTGACATGTATTCTCGCTGGCTGAAATCAAGATGGTGAATTCTATTGAGTCTAAGGATGTGTTGAATTTTCTGGATGAGCTTTTTGAGAGAGGATTTCCAATTAGTATTCTCACTGATAATGGTGTACAACTGACTTCTGTGATGGTGGAACAGTATCTGAGTGCAAGGGGAATCGAGCATAAAAAGGCTACACTTTATCACCCTGAGGCCAATGGAGTTGTGGAACGTTTTATAAAAGTGTTGAAGGAATCTTTACAACAATCCTTGTTGTGTGGAGTAAGTTGGGAAGAAGGTATGAAGAAGAAAGTGAGGGAATACAGACTCACACCTCATTCCTCTACGGGGGTGTCCCCTTTCAGATTGTTCAAAGGGAGGTTGCCCAGTTCTGAAGTTGTGCCGGCTTGGGTCCTTGAGAAGAGGGCTTTGGTTGATGAAAATGTTTCTGATGTTAGTGGGTGGAAACAAAAAACAAGAAAGGAAGTTGAAAGCCAAGATGTGCTATGACAGACGCAAAGCTGTTAAGAAAACAGATGTGAAGGTGGGGGACTGGGTAAAGATCAAATCTCCTAGAAGAGATGGGGGACTGTCTAAGTTTGGACAACCGTGCATGATAATAAAAATGTTAAGACAAGTGACAACAGAATTTGGAATCTCAACAGAGTTGCCAAGTGCAGTCCGTCTTCAGGAAGTGTTTCCTCATCCAAGGAGTTGGTTGAAGAGCTGAATAGTCGCCCCAAACGTGTGTGCAAACGCCCGGTTCGTTTGAGTGACTGTTTGATTTTGTGACATCATGCAACTATTCTGTGCCTTTATCATTCTTGTATTTTTGTATTTATTTGTTTTCATTTTGTGTTCTCTTTACATGTTCAATTGTTATATAAGAAAGGGAGGTAATGTGGTATCCTAGCATTGTGGTATCTTTGGTTACAGAACCTTAAATGCCAGGGTTCTGTAACCAAGGGTGTTGAGGCATTCAACTGCAACTTGATCGGTGGTTGGAGGCTTCCCAGGGTCTCTGCGGCTGGGGTTTCTGTATGGAGAAGATTATATTAAAATAAGCTTCTTAAAATATATTGTTTCCGGTGTCTTCAACCTAACACCCCTCTCCTCTCAACAACAGCAACAAATAGCATAGTACATTCTGTGCATCAACATATACAACTTATGCTGTGGTGGTTTTTCATGTGTAATTTGTTTTAAAATAGACATTTAACCCAAACCAGGATGCATTGGGTAAATTCGCACACTGCGATAAAATCACACTAAACAGGCTTCATGACTATTAGAAGAGTTGTTTACTTGAGTTACATCATTTCTGCATGACAAGCTGCATGTTACAAACTGTTTTCACATGCAAGTGTTGGTGTACTCTGATAACACATTTGTGAATTTGCCTTAATATAGTTCTAAATAATATTTGTTATTGAGCCACATTTCAACTGGTGTGACATAAAAATATATGTATGTTTGGATCAAGAGTTGTAGTACATGCTGATTCACACATTTATGGCTACAGTGCAATGATAAAATTCTACATTAATGCCACAGAACCGAGTACTATAACTTGAGAACATACTGCTTAATTCTTTACTGCTACCATCATCTCATAGCATAACAATCTCTTCAGATCCTTGAGGAAGTCACGGATGTGGCGAAACACGTGTTGGCTGTTCTCGTGTTATGTTACAAGGACTGGATCACGTTATAACAATTTAAGAAACCTCATGGTGCAATCATTTGTCTGAACCTTTAGTGTTTTCAGTCCTGTTAAATATTGTCAAAAAACGCTTTTAGCTAATTTCGAATTTTGTATGGAATAAATCTGTGAACATTTTGGATAAGTAAATCTCTGGTGTTGTCCTGTGTTAAGGCAGACTATTGTTTCATTAGTCTTGCCCAAATAATGTCATATATTTGAAATCTAAACATTAGGAGTGCCGGGGTACATCTTGTTGTATACTAATTTCACAGGTCACCTTTGTGGTCACCTGTGTTTTCTGCACCCAAGGTAGTGGGGTGTTTTCTACCCTGAGTGGCACCGTCTTGTATTTCTTTGCCTCTTGAATCTCCTAATTGCTATTTGTACATGATAACCCATTTTCATTTGTTCAATCATTGATGTGCGACCCTTGTATCCACCACTACCTTCCTTTGACTTGTATACATCCATATCTTATTTAACCAACACTTGTGTCCAGCAGAAGGACCTGGTCTGTGCTAAACCTCTGGTGTGGCCAATCCCTACTGCAGACAACCTTTGGCCATGCGCAGCAGCGGCTGGCTGCAGGCCTTGCACTCAACCTCTCTCGAGGCAAACTCCATGGGCACAAGGCTTTTAGCCGTGAGTGCTGAGGTTTGAGTGTAGAGCCTGTCCTATGGCCAGGCCTTGAGCCCTACTTCTTGCATGCTCAGTCTCACCCCACGTGTCCTTGGGCTGTGCATGGCGGGGGTTGCACTCCTGAGCAGACAACCCCAGTTCTTCTGCAGAGCAGCGTATGTGCGTTTGGCCTTGGTGTAGCAGGCTCTGGGTGCTGGCCTTTTCCTAGACCTTATGTCCCTGACCAGCTGCCTAAGAGCTTCAGGAATGTGCATCTTGCTCCACACACAGAGTGGCCTTCTGCCAGGCTGTGCTCCTCCCCCTGTGGCAGTGAATCTGCTGCCCACAGCCTTCTGCTGCCATGCAATGTGTAGTAAGATCTGGAAGCAGAGACTGGCTTAAAGGCAGGCACCTGCTCTGGTCCTGTTCCATCCTTTAGACAAGAACAGGCGGCCTTTGTCTAATGTTCTGGCCTATAACCTGGCAAGCAGTACAAACAACAAGAAAAAGTTCCTGCTGAGAGTCTGAGCTGGATCAGGCCTCTCATTTTGGTCACAGTCTGGACAAGGGCGAGATGAAACGTAGGAGGCAGATGAGACATTTCATGAAGACAGAGAAAGGAGAACTAACCCTTTGAGTCAGCTTTTTGTTCTTAGGTTTGTGTAGCCTAACAGAAATAGACCTCACCACATCACCAGAGCCTGGATCTACACCTCAGGAGATATGGAAGAAACCTCTTACCCTTTTTTCGGACTGTCCTCGTGCTCCTTACCTTGAAGGCAGTAATGGTGCCTTTTGGAAGAGAGATTTCTGTGGCACATCGCTTCAGAAGACAAATTTGGCAAGCATCTTGGAATACTTACAGGGACAGAGGTTCAACTTCAAAAATACCCTGGGCCAACTAAGCTCCCTGTCTGCAGAAATGCAGGCAAAGCAAACGGGTCGGGTAGAGAGCAGTCCTCTTGTGTGTGTCCCTTCAGGAAGGGGAAGAGATCCTGAAGGTGGAGGACAGAAGAGTGAGGGAAAGGATGTTCTAGGCTTGGCCACCTGGTGCTTGTGTGTAGGAAGACAATGTGGAGGGGACCAGGGCGAGGAAGGGGTGAGGAGGCACTGAGTGTTTTTCTCTCGGTCAAACACATTCGAATAGGCCTCTTTTTCCCGCTTTCCCTCACCCCGCATGTTGTTACAACGCGGTCGTCACAACGACCGCATTGTAATAACGCATACCATTACCCCACAAGTTGTAACAACGACTTGCGGAGGGGGGCGCTGGATGTTGGAATAGTATCATTTACTATTCCAACTCCAGTCTGTGCGGACACTAGGGAAGGTGTTGGATTTGAAATCCAACACCTTCTCCCCCCTCCGCAAGTCGTTGTAACGACTTGTGGGGTAATGGTATGCGTTGTTACAACGCGGTCGTTGTAACGACCGCATTGTAACAACATGCGGGGTGAGGGATGCGTCATAAGGGGTGTTTACCAACACATTCATAGAGGGAAAAAAACCTTTGTAGATTTCAGTAATATCGTCACACATAGGTGCTATGTAATATGTCAATGATTGCATGAACATATCCCTGGTCTCTGTGTAACCTATGAACGCCTGTAACATATGTGGAATATGTACACATTTTTTCTGCTCGCCTTTCGGTAATGTCTTGCTTATTGTCAATAGTGATAGGATTTACTTTCACATTTTTATTTTCCTTTTGCAGGTTTCTAATGGAGGCCATATGACCCGTTCCTGTGAATAGATGTGCTACAATGTCAGGTGCATGGACTGGAGCCAAGGCGCAGGCCCTTGAGCTGATGACTAAGGCCAGATCCTGGCTAGTGTGTTCAAGAGACAGGCGAGTGACAGGTACTGGAAAGGGAGAAACTCGGGGCAAATTTCCAAATATGCTGAATGTGGTGCAAAACGCTCCAGTTCTACATGTAATCTCCCCTTTGTCTGAGAAATACTCGGAATAGGAGGTATTTACAAGTTGAGCAAATCTAGAAGTTGCACACAGCCCTGCAGAATGTGAAACGCTGGTACATACACCCAACAAGCCAAGCATCTATATGAGTTAAGTAGAATCATTTAAAAATCATTCCATTTTCCAATGCATGTTAGGATACAACTTTTCTTTTGTTCAGTTCGGTTTTAATCAGGGCTTTAAGTGGGATGAAAAAAGTGGGGGGGGGTCTCTCAATGGGGCGTGGCCGATGTAATGGGGGCGTGGCTTAGAAAGTAAGCTAAAAAACTGTGCTTAGCATAATGTGTAGCCCCACTGGTAATTTGATGCTTCTGTCATTGCATCCAGACATATAATACAACAAGTAACAGTACACCTACAACAAGCCAGGACTATTGGTTTTGCCAATGGTTAGTTGCATAAGATAAATAAGCAACAACTTTGCCTTCGTTGTATGGAATATTGAAAATGCTTCAGTTCTGAAATGAGACTCTGAAAGAACTATAACGAGTCTCTTTGAAGTTAAATCAAAGGCAGTGAAGGGTGGCACTGCTGCAGAGTTAAGATTTTTTCTTTTTAGGTCGAGCATTCGAGACCTCTTGTATATACTTTAGTATATACTTATATGTGTATGTACTTTGTGGGCTCTGGGATCTGCCCTAGGACTTGTCTGCTTCCGCTTAGGGACTTTTTTTCTGTTCAACTGCCTCTATTTAACTGTCTTGATAGAAAACGACCAGCAGAGGTCAGTAAAATACCAGAATCACTTTAAGATTCTCTAGATTCCAGTCCATAGAAATTGTCTAAGACGTGCACCCGTAGACAATAATATTTTTTTCATATCTTGTATTTTCAGTGATATGACTCGCCCTGATTTTATATTAAAAACAGAGCTGTGGACTATACCATTTCCCGCTGAAAGGCAATATTTCTCTCCATGTGTTCCCATACCTGGCGTGTCACGCAGTTTGGTGCTTACCTTCCCTCCATGTTAAAGAACAGTAGATGTTTCAGCACCCAGGCTAATGTGCTGCATAGCTAAATACATATAAGGTCCCAAAGGCGAGACCGATTGCATTGCAAATGCTTGTTTCATCCTGAGGGTGAGGGCATAAATGGAGCGCTCGATAGGGACCTGTCTCAGCACCTACTTTTTAGAACTGCCAATGCTGAGCAATGGCAAGACCCGGCCCACTAAAAGCCCTGGGTTTAATGTAATTTACATGGAGCGCCACATGGTATAAATAGCCTCACAGCACTAATAAGTAAGTAAATAAATAAATCCATATTTATAAAGCGCGAACATATCACCCCTTAAGGTTTCAAGGTACTGGGACCGTCTGGGAGATTAAGGGAGCTATTGCCCAGAGTCGCATGGTGCTGAGCTGAGCTGCCACCGGTGCCGGAGATCGAACCATGAGCCCCGCGCTCTGAGGTCAGCCGCTCTGGCTGCTGCGCCACACCTCTATAATGCAATAAAGTAACTATTAGGATTTATCTTCTGATTTCCTTCATAATATTTGTTACTATTTTTCTTTTCTCTTGTGAAGGCACTATTTTTTGCAGATTGTTTCTCACATAGCACAGTCTTTGTTTTCAATTAAACTAAGAGGGCAGAGTGAGTTTTGTCTTGTGTTATAGTATTGCAGAATATTCATACTGTATTTTGTGTATACGAGAGGAATGTGAGAAAAGCAGCTTTCATTGACTTTGCACCTGGTCTGGGCAGGTCTTCTATTCCACGAGGCGTTGCACCCATGGGCTGGAGCCCGGTTTTGAAAGTCCATGGCAGCTCCAGGGGCCTCTGTCACTTTCCCCAACTCCCAGAGGCTAGTTGCAGCAGACACAGGGGGCTTCAAGAGAGATCAAGACAGTGGGGGTCTGGGGACGGGGTAAAGAGAAAGCAGTCAAAAATGAAGGAGAGAGGAGGGAAAGGGAGAAAGACCGGTTCGGACTGGGGAACCAAAAGCAGTCTTGGCAAAAATGCTCAAACCAGCCCATCTCTTTCCATCAATTGAAACTCTCACTTTATTTGTTTTCTCCCTCTGATAGCTTTCTCTCTACCTTCCTTTTCTCTTTCTCTCTCTTTTGAAGCCTTGAATGCCTGCTGCAATTAACCTCAGTGTAGAAAGCTGGCTCTTTACATGGTATTCCAAAAAGAAGTATACTATGCAAACCCCAAAGGAATTACAGAGGAACAAGTGACACCCCAATTTCTCTCTTTGTTGTAGTGTGGGCAAGCAGTTAGGCATATCAGAGGGTAGTGCTAAGCGTTCATTACACACACAAATGCAGTAAGTGAGACCAAACTCAATAAAAAAATCCGACACCAATTTATAAAAATAGCATGTACTTTTATGTAAATTTAGATACCAAGATCATCAGAATCGGGTAAGTACTTTTCAAGTTATGGATTTTTACAGTTTTCAAAAAATGGACACCATTTTCTGTAGCAGTAATGTTATTGAGGAAAAACATGTATTGCATTCGGGCACTTGTCAGCGACTTATGGGACTGTTCTTCCTGACTTAAGGTGAGTAGGGAGTCAGGGTCCAAGACCACACCAACGGGTCTCCTCGGGAGGCTCTGGGGCATCTGGGTGCAGAGGTGTGTCACGGCGTCGGTGTCCTACTCACTTCAACGGGAGAACAGTCCGGTTACAAGGAGGCTGCAAGCTGGGACATGGGGACCAGGTCCGGGGAACCCACAGGGGAGCTTGACCCTTGAGATCCTCGGTCACACCGGGACACCCATGGTCCACTTCTCCTCGGGCTGTGGGGCTTGGGTGCAGTGGTGTCTTTGGGGTTCAGATTCCAGTGCAGGAGTTTCTCACAGTTGGAGGGGGCCTGCAGAAAGAGGCTGCAGACTGTGACTAGAAGTCCAGTCTGGGCAAACCTAAGCATGGGCTTAGCTCTTGTGGGTCTGGGAACCCCTTTGGCAACGTGACCTCCCTTGGACTCGGGAGCACGGGTGCATAGGTGGTTTGAGGCGTCGGGTGGCGGCGATCACAGGCACTTCTTTGTCTTTGTTTTCTTCAGGAAGGGCAAACAGGACAGTTGGGCCACTCATGATGTGGGTCTCATTGTCCCTGAAGTCCCTCGACATGCAGGTCAGTCATCCTTGACGTTGGTGTCTGGACTGGACAGAACAAGCCTTGGCTGCTGCAAGGGCTTCAATACCCGGGTATTGGTCCTGTGCGGCTCTGGTTGGCCCTGGTATCCTCCCACTCGGTGTAGAGACAGATCTGACCTTCAGGAAGACGGGGTCCTCTTCATGGGGAGCTGCTGTGTCGGGCTGGCCGGGTAGCGGCAACTCAGTGGACCGCACCTTCCATCTTTGGTGCCTGCGGCTGCAGTAGAGTAGCTCCTCTACTCCAAGGGAGATTCTTTAGGCAATTGGTGAAGCACTGGCAGACCTCCGGGTTTCTTGGAGACTGCACAGCGGCAGAAAGAGTCTGCTTCTTCCACATTTGCTAGGGGCAGCAGTCAGGCTGGCAGGGTTGGCGCTAAATCAGTTGTTGCTCCTCGGTTCATGTGCCAGAACTCTTCTTTGTCAACTCCTTTTCTTGGTCCATTGGAATCTGAAGTCCTGGTATCAGTGGGCCCCCCCTAAATACTCTATTTAGGGGTGTATTTAGGGGTGTTAAAGTGAGTGAGGGGTAGTAGCCAATGGGCTACTTACCCCTGGGGTCACTACACCGCCTAGATGACCACTTCTGTTGGAAGTGGGATTCACCCTGTCCCAGAATTCCTAATTCCACCACACACAATATAGTGGAATTTTCTGAAGTTGTGTTCATGTCCGACTTGATCACCCTAGATGTGTGCCCAGAATGGCAGTGCAACACGTAAGTAAGTCCGTTTTTATATAGCGCAGCTACTCACCCTTACGGGTCTCAAGGCGCTGGGGGCCGTAGTGGAAATTAAGTGAGCTATTGCCTAGAGTCACATGGTGCTGAGCTGAGCTGCCGCCGGAGCCGGGGATCGAACCGTGAACCCTGTGTTCCGAAGTCAGCTGCCCTGGCCGCTGCACCACACCTCTCCAACACGCCTCCTGCATAGCTAATTTCCCCACCTGTCCAGGTGCCAAAGGGTTCTGGACAAAGGGGTCAGCTTCCTCTCCTGTGAGAGAAGCCAGATTTGCATTTCAAAGGTGGTGGGTGCTTTGAAGCCCCCTGCCTTGGAATGCAAATTTACCAGGCTTTCATGGGGGAGGAGGTGATCACATCTCTCCGCAGAGCAGGCATTGTTGCTGACCTCCTGAGAGCCAAGCCTCTCACCCCTGGGGGTCAGAAAGTAATCTGTGGCAGCAGGCTGGACTGAACCAGTCAGCTAGCACCCTAGAGGGATGGCAGATTTCAGGGGGTACCTTTAAGGTACCCTCTGGGTGCATGTATTACGAAACCAAATACCATATGTTTCATTGAAGCCATTATGTAGCTGGGGAACTCGTTTTGACCAGTGCCCAGTAAATGCCTTAAAATGACTTCCCTGCTCACTTGTCATATCTAGTATCTAATAGAGACTTCTAGGCGCAGAGTTCTTACCTCTGAATTTCCCAGGCGTCAGATTGGATCTGGAAGCTTTTGCATGAGCAGTACCCTTGCGCGCAATCGGGTGGCTCCGTTCAGCTCGGCCTAGCATCGGCGGCATCGTTGGTGCCGGATATATCGCAGTCACCTCTAGAGGTGCCACCCAGGCGTGCACATGGCAGTCTGTGTGGAATTTGTATGTGGGTCCCTTAAGCCTTTAAGGGCCATAAGATATGCTGCAGCCCTTAGGGACCCTCTTTAATACCCCTGCCCTATGTACCTGGAGTACCATTTACTCGGGACTTACAGGGGTTGAGGGCAGAGAAAGGCAGCAAGGCTCAAAAAACTGCACCACCCAGTATAGTCACTCATGTGTAGCAACTCGTGTATTACCCACCTCAAACAACCAGCTGCCACATGGTCATAAATTAAATACAATGTCAACAGGAAGATGAGAGGCAATGCAATCTTAACGGGACGTTTCAATGTTCAATAATATTTCACTCACTGTATTCTCGTGTAAGCAAAAAGGTTCTTTATTTTGTTAACTTCAGTAACAAGTAGGCACAGCCAACGCGTTTCGCCCTACAAGGGCTTCTTCAGGGCTGCAAGCATATACAAAGAATGTTTGCAACAAGAAGTATGTATTTCTCCTTATACATGTAACTCTTAAATACACCTGGCGCCACTAAAAAGACCAAGTTTGAGAAAAAAGCCAGCAGTGAGAAGATGTGGAGAGAAACGGAAAGTGCCAACAATATGTGACATTCAAAGACTATACCCCACATTTGGAAGCAAAAAGTGCTTCTTAAAAATTCAAAAATTAATATTTAGGTCATAAAGATATAGTCCAGCATGAAACAAAGAGGTATAGTGTGCAGAATATGTGGGCAGAATGAATTTATGCCTATAACGTGTCAAACAGTCACCTATCCCTTAAGTGACTAAACCAGTGAAGTGTTGGCGGAGCTAGACCATTAAAACCCTAAGTAGTGAGAAAATCCAAAACATCACTGGCTTACCAACATATTGTGTTAGCACTGTCTCAGAGTCCAAGTCGGAAACGCCAGCACTCTATCACACTTAGACTGCTCCTTAGTCCCTCACGGAATTAGTAATTCATCATGTATTCACAAAAGCACCTTAAACAAGGAAAACTACTGAGTAAGCGTGGTTTACCATTATTCTGTGCAGAAGAGTCCCAACACCACATATCCGCCTGAATCCGAAATCATATCGAGTGAGCATCATATGTCACAATCTGACATGTAAACTGTTAACAGGTATGTGAGGAGTTCCAACACCACATATTCAGGTGTGGAGCCTTCCGAGTAAGAAGCCTCCCTAAGCAATATTTTGTGAAACCTAA
This sequence comes from Calotriton arnoldi, assembly GCA_963921515.1. Taxonomy (NCBI): domain Eukaryota; kingdom Metazoa; phylum Chordata; class Amphibia; order Caudata; family Salamandridae; genus Calotriton; species Calotriton arnoldi. Next base: position 61,013 of record CAWUFW010010558.1, read on the forward strand.
CAGTAAAAACCTCCACACGCACGACTTCTTTCCTGCAAACTAACTACCTCACAGTAGTGGTGGTTAATAGCATTGTTAATCCAGAACACCGTTGGTCATAAATAAAAGAATACAGTAATATATCCCTTAGTGAGCATCTATATCACAAATTGACTACATGCAATCCCGAGGAGCGCGTACACCGTGATACAACTAGACGCGTACCTTAGGTTGTTGGGTTATGATTAAATCAAATGACGGTATCCATACAGCTCCCAGCGTTCCCAAATCATGTTGGTTGCTGAAAAGTAGAGCAGTAAAATGAGGTGAGTGTGCTGCGATTACTTAAGTTCCAACGTACCCTCGAAGTGTTTCAGACCGTTGATTAAATGAAATCAACCCTCGCCCAACTTGTGCGTGTCAGGGTACAGACTTAAAGCCACATGGCAGCCCTTTCAAACAAGAAGAAATAAGCTTAGGTGCGCATGTTGCGGTTAATAAAATGAGTTGTAAAGTACTTTGTTAAATTTCAGAGTGTTCACTACAAATTAATCAACCCTCATCCAAAACGTGCGTTTCAGGGAGCAGAAATAGAATCAAAGGACAACCGTTTTCAAGTTACAGTCCAATCCACCCGATTACGGCAACCACGAAGTAACCACTGCTCTTATGCAGATCTTCCTACCCCTTAACTGGTTTGCAACAACATGATTGGCCAGGACAAAACAATATTCCGAAAGCGTACTTACAAGTGTATAACTGGTTAGTCCCACGTCCAGAAAATAGTCATCCAACTCTCCCTGTCTTCCTGCCTTTCTTAAGGAGTTCCCATCTACCGGAAGTCGCTACGTGCCCTTACGCGAATTCCCAGCAACAACTAGACCGCCAAGCAACACTAACGCCATTACGTATTCAGTCTCGCTTCCGTGATTTCTCCTGATTCTTTATTGTTCATAGACTAGAACATAACAGCCGAATAAGAATCTAGCCTCATCCTTAAAGTTGCCATGCCCAATACGTCCGAAGGTCAAGAAGGAGGCTGAGACATAATGCCTCGCATGGTTACCTACGTTCCTGCCTGTGTGGTATGTACAAGAGAATGGAGCGCAAAGGATAGAAAACAGAAACGTTAGTCATAAAAAAGAATTTAAAAGATTTCTGCGTATGGCGTTATAACGAAATTCAAACATGCTGTGTCCGTTTAAGGCAATGAAACCTTTGGGCTATTACATGTTAAGACCCAAAAAAAAATCTTTTCACATAATCACATCCTCGAACAAAGAGATTGCTAATAACCAAGTCACTCAATTCTTATTCGTTTGAAAAAGAGTAAACACAACTCAACGCACAACATCGTATTCCTAGGTAGATTTTCACCCTATGGAAGGGAGAAAAATTCAAATGACATAACATATTTAAAATATGGCGATTATAACAAAATTTTAACACATTGTGTCCACTTATGGCAATACAACCTTCAGGTTATTACACGTAAAGCCACCACAAAAAATTATCACATAATGACATCTTTAAACAGAGAGATTGCTTGTAACCGAGTCACTCAATTCTTATACGCTGAAGAAAAGTAAACACCACTCAACGCACAACATCATATTCCTAGTTAGAATTTAGCCCTATGGCAGGGGAAAGGATTCAAATAACGTAATATAATTAAAATATCGAAGGTAAATTACACACAAAAGCGAATAATGAATATTCACATACTATGTAAAAGAGCTTGGGCTGTTACATATTGAGCCCTTTGTTCACACATGAAGAGACGTTACAGTGAACGAAATTAGTGAGGTCAAGGACTAATTAGTTCACGTTTGGTGATTAAAATTCACCGCAGATTCAAAACAAAAGTTAATGTCCTTTGTAAGCGCTTAGCTCTCCAGTAATGGAACCTGGCTTAAAAGACATGGCATAGTTCAATCCCAGAAAGTACAAAGAATCCAAACAAACCAGCGATTATACATTAACCACCCACAGACATTTCTAATACTGTCGACACTGCTCAGTTATAATGGCTATTGAGCCCTTAGTTCACACAAAACGGTAGGACATGGCTCAGGTAACCAGGCATAGTTCAATCCCAGACAGTATAATGACAGAGCCCACAGGTCGTAATGAATGAAAGTGCGGTAGCTCCAACATGGCTATATTTGTCTGGTCTCTTGTCCTGTGTATCTACACCAGTAATACATATACCCTACAGGAAGTAGTGCATTTCATTGTCCATATTCAACCCCTGTTTCACAGATCGTAGGTTGCAAATCCACCTTGCCTCTAGTCTCTTAGGGATTGCTCCCTATCACCCCCTCTTTTGTTTGGCAATGCTACGTCAATACCATGAAACAGAAAGTTGGACTTGTCAGTGCTCCTTTCACAATCATGGGACACAAGGGCATAAGCAGTATCCCCATTCAGGCACGCTCTGCGGTGCTCCTGAATTCGCGTCTTAAGTTGACGTGTTGTGCTGCCAACATAGATCTTATTACATACACAGATCAGTACATATACCACATGGCTGGTCAGCCAGTTGATAAAGTGTCGAATGGTGTGTTTTCTCCTTGTGTTATAGCTGAAACACTGTGTCTTGTTACACCCTTCATGGAAAATCTCACAATCCCCACATGTATAGAAGCCCAGCGGTTTCTTAAGCCAGTTCTGGGTACTCAGGGTTTTCAAAAGTGTGTAGCTGGGGCATAGGGTATCTTTAATGGTTTTACTCCTCTTATAGGTAATAGAAGGTTTTGCAGAGAACAAATTAACAACCCCCTGTACCCCCTTCAAGAGAGTCCAATGTTTGTTTAGAACCTTGAAAACATCATGATTTAGTGCAGAGTGTGTAGTACTAAAAGGCAGACGTTGGTTCCCTCCCTCCTTTCCTCTTTTTTCTTAACCAAAGTGTCCTTTCGAGTCACATAGCTAGCTCGTTACTCAGCTTGTCGGACAACCTATCGGTCAAAACCCCTTCTTACTAGGGCTAAATTCTAACTAGGAATACGATGTTGTGCGTTGAGTGGTGTTTACTTTTTTTCAGCGTATAAGAATTGAGTGACTCGGTTACAAGCAATCTCTCTTTTTAAAGATGTCATTATGTGATAAAAAAAAATTGTGTGTAATAACCCGAAGATTGTATTACCATAAATGGACACAATGTGTTTAAATTGTGTTATAACGCCATATTTTAAATATGTTATGTCATTTGAATTTTTTTCCCCCTTCCATAGGGTGAAAATCTACCTAGGAATACGGTGTTGAGCGTTGAGTAGTGTTTACTCTTTTTCAAACGAATAAGAATTGAGCAACTTGGTTATTAGCAATCTCTAAGTTCGAGAATGTCATTATGTGAAAAGATTTTTTGGGGGGGACTTAACATGTAATAGCCCGAAGGTTTTATTGCCCTTATTGGACACAGCATGTTTGAATTTCGTTAGAACGCCATACGCAGAAATCTTTTAAATTCTTTTTTTATGAATAACGTTTCCTTTTTCTATCCTTTGCGATCCATTCTCTCGTACATACCACACGGGCAGGAACGTAGGTAACCATGTGAGGCATTATGTCTCAGCCTCCTTCTTGACCTTTGGACGTATTGGGCATGGCAACTTTAAGGATGAGGTTAGATTCTTGTTCGGCTGTTTTGTTCTAGTCTGTGAACAATAAAGAATCGGGAGGAGTCACGGAAGCGAGACTGAATACGCAATGGCGTTAGTGTTGCTTGGAGGTCTAGTTGTTGCGGGGAATTCGCGTACGGGCACATAGCGACTTCCGGTAGATGGGAACTCTTTAAATTTAAAAAGGCAGGAAGACAGTGAGAGTGGATGATTATTTTCTGGACGTGGGACTAACCCGTTATACACTTGTAAGTACGCTTTCGGAATATTGTTTTGTCCTGGCCGATCATGTTGTTGCAAACCAGTTAAGGGGTAGGAAGATCTGCATAAGAGCAGTGGTTACTTCTTGGTTGCCATAATCTGGTGGGTTTGACTGTAACTTTAAAACGGTTGTCCTTTGATTCTATTTCTGCTCCCTGAAACACGCGTTTTGGATGAGGGTTGATTAATTTGTAGTCAACACTCGGAAATTTAACAAAGTACTTTACAACTCATTTGGGTAACAGCAACACGCGCACCTAAGCTTATTTCTTCTTGTTTGAAAGGGCTGCCATGTGACTTTGTCTGTTCCCTGACACGCGCAAGTTGGGCGAGGGTTGATTTCATTTAATTAACGGTCTGAAACACTTCGAGGGTACTTTGGAACTTACTTAACTGATTGCAGCACGCGCACCTTATTTTACTGCTCTACTTTTCAGCAACCAACACATGATTTGGGAACGCTGGGAGCTGTATGGATATCGTCGTTTGATTTGATCATAACCCAACAACCTAAGGTACGCGTCTAGATGTATCATGGTGTACGCGCTCCTCGGGATTGCATGTAGTCAATTTGTGATCTAAACGCTCACTAAGGGATATATTACTGTATTCTTTTATTTATGACCAACGGTGTTCTGCATTAACAATGCTATTAACCACCACTACTGTAAGGTAGTTAGTTTGCAGAACGGAAGTCGTGCATGTGGAGGTTTTTACTGTTAGGTTTCACAAACTATTGCTTAAGGAGGATTCTTACTCGGAAGGCTCCACACCTGAATATGTGGTGTTGGAAGTCCTCACATACCCGGTAATAGTTTACATATCAGATTGTGACATACGACGCTCACTCGATATGATTTCGGATTCAAGCGGATATGTGGTGTTGGGACTCTTCTGCACAGAATTTTGGTAAACCACGCTTACTCAGTAGTTTTCCTTGTTTAAGGAACTTCTGTGAATACATGATGAATTACTAATTCCGTGAGGGACTAAGGAGCAGTCTAAGTGCGATAGAGTGCTGGTGTTTCCGAATTGGACTCTGAGACAGTGCTAACACAATACGTTGGTAAGCCAGTGATGTTTTGGATTTTCTCACTATTAAGGGTTTAAATGGTCTAGTTACTCGACCACTTCACTGGTTTAGTCACTGAAGGGATAGGTGATTGACACGTTATAGGTATAAGTTCATTCTGCCCACAAATTCTGCACACTATACCTTTTTGTTTCATGCTGGACTATATCTTTATTACCTAAATATAAATTTTTAGATTTTTAGGAAGCACTTTTCGCTTTCAAATGTGGAGTATAGTCTTTGAATGTCACATACTTTTGGCACTTTCTGTTTCTCTCCACATCTTCTCACTGCTGGCTTTTTTTCTCGGGTGTATTTAAGAGTTACATGTATATGGAGAAATACATACTTATTGTTGCAAACATTCTTTGTTTATGCTTGCAGCCCTGAAGAAGCCCTTGTAGGGTGAAACGCGTGGGCTGTGCCTACTTGTTACTGAAGGTAACGAAATAAAGAACCTTTCTGCTTACACGAGAATACAGTGAATGGAATATTATTGAACATTAAAACGTCCCGTTAAGATTGTATTGCCTCATCTTTCTGTTGGACTTACAGGTGTGCTAAAGTCCTTAACCAATTGTAGCACAATTAGACTTTAACTTGTTTCAGGGAAGGAGTACTGGCACTGAGGTCTGGTTAGCAGGCCTCAGTGCAGTATCAGTCGAAAATCAGCATCTAGTAGCTAAAAAGGGGGCAAAACATTGGGGGGGAACTGCAACAAAACCCCAGTTCTCTACACATGGGAAGCTGGGGAAAGTGACAGAGCCCTCTGGCACTAAAAACTGGCCTTCAGGGGCCAGCCCAACAGAGAAATGCGTGGTGGAATAAAAGGCCTCTCTGGCCCTGGAGAGCGAATGGATGAAATAAAAGAGATTGAGCAAGGAGACTAGGGAGCGGGGGTCAATTTGTGCATTCTTGCCAGGGCAGCTTTTGGTTCCCCAGTCCGGCCTTGCCTCACATCTACACCAAGATATATTAAATGTACACAAATCATTGCTGGTTAATGTGAAAGTAAAGCTGTTGGGCATAGAAAGCAGACTGAAGGCTGAGAAGTGCTAAAAGAAAAAACACAAACAAGTGTGAGGGGGCAGCAGGCCTCCCTGACCCTCCCCTCTAGAAGTGTACTTGCTGGAAGATGTATGCCAGATTATGGAGGACAGAAATATCCTCTTAAAAATATTGTGGGGTAAATATTGAGAACCAAAACATCATGAAAGTCGGCTTATATAAGGTAAGTATAGATTTACCATTGTTAAATCCACAGCCATGTGCCTTGATTGTATGTGTGTGTGTGTATATATATATATAATGTCAAGGTACAAATATGTGAAGTTAAATATAATTAACATATAACTACCAGTATATAATTAACTTCAAAATATTTTGGTACTTGATATCTTGGAAAAATAATTTTGGTATAACAATATTTCATCCACGTTATCTCTGCTTTTGGTGTGACTATTGGACTTGGCCCTCTCCGTAGGGTCACCCCCAAACTTTTTGTCCCCACTCTACCTGTTTTCTGAACCCATTTTTGTTAACTTTAAGGATTGTGTGCACTTTACCACTGCTAACCCATGCTAAAGTGCTTATGCTCTCTCCTTGAAACATGGTACCACTGCTAATCAGTGCTAAAATGCTTGTACTCTCGCCTTGAAACATGGTAAAATTGGCTTACACCCAATTGCCTCATTGAATTCACTTATACGTCCTTAGTAAAGTTGTACAACTCTCAGGGCAGGTGAAAAGCTGGCCTGGTATATGATGTCCACTAATGTAAGTGGGCACCTTGCAGCAGTCCAGACAACCCTTATGGTGATTTAAGAGGTCTAAGACAACCCTAGAAAGCGCTGTAATTGGTAGCTGTGGAGAGCAGCCTTCAGGCTTAGTCCAGAAGCAGTGTAAAGCAGCTTGTTTTACCAGAATGCAGTCTTATAGCATAGATTAAATGAAAAAGAACCACACCAAGTATTTATAAAAATATGTATTTATTATAGAATACTCTCTTGTATCGTTCAAGTATCTCCCACAAGGAGATAAACACAAGGCACACAATACGTTAGCAAAGAAACAGTAAATAGCACGAAATACACAGTAGCCCCGGGGGGGGGCAAACCATCTACTAAGAAAGTGGTATAAGAACCACGACTCGAGCCAGGACAATGTCGAGAGGACGTAGATTTGCTGGGGACCCACAGAACCACCCAAGGTAAGTAGATAGGGACCCCACGGAGAGCGTGTGCAGTTTGGGAACACTACTGCGTGCTCCGTACAAGTCTATGTGCAAGTCGCAGTTGGCTTTTTAAAGATTAAGGACCCTTCTCAGTGGACCCTGGAAGAACCCCTTGGAAGACAGAAGGTTGGAGAGCAACTCCACCCGTGGATACCCTAGTACCCACGTTACCTACACCAGGGAAGCCGGGTGCATACGTGTGAAGTGGTGTCGGAAACCGCCGTCGAACCCAATGAAGCACTTCAGGAAAGTGCCGCTGCTGGAAGAGGAGAAAGTGTCCGTGGGAATCCAAACGTGGATTCTTGAAGAGGAGTACCTGAAAGCAGAGGGGACAGAGTCTGTCATTCAGGAGTGACGGGGAGACTTGAAAGACGAATGTCTTCCGATTTTGGGTGCTTCAGGGAAGATGTCGATGACCTTGACTCTGCAGCTGTGAGGACCAGGCGACACTGAGGAAGACCAGGACCTGGGTATAAGCTGTCCCGCAAAGGATGTCGAGTGCTGAGGGGTCGGTGTCTGGCGGGAGCACCAACAAGCCTTGGCAAATGCAACCCACGCAGGAATCAAAGAAGGGGCAAAGTTGGGACCAGCAAGGTCCAGGGAACTCACCAAAAGCAGGGTTGTCGGGGCAGGCCCCGAGCAATCAGGGGAGCCCAAAAGAAACCAGTGTGACCCTCAAATGGACCCACAAGCCGAAGGCACTGGAGTCACCAGAGGACCTCAAGCAGCTCACCAAAAGATGGAGGCCACAATGCACACGATGCAGTGTGGCTGAAGATTCTGGTCACTGAGGGTGCTCGAGGTTGGAGCTACTTGCAGCCTGAAGATCATCTTGCAAAGAAGCCAACAAACCTTTGCAACTGCAAGTTGGACGCAGTGCGCAGGGGTTCGGGTATTGCAACCCCCACGAGGGATACTGGCCTCAAACTTGGTGAGATGGTAGAGTAGGCCTCGGGAGCTGTGGAAAACTACCACCTGTGTCGCAGAGCCCACGGAGTCTGGAGGAGCTCAGGATCTGCAGACAGGCCAACTTAGTTGCAGTACCTGCAAATGCAGGGGAGTGACTCCTTCACCCCAAAGGAGATTACTTTGGTTGTCTTTGATGCTTCACAGGCCTTGGAAGGTTCCTGTATGATGCACAGGCACAGACAATGCAGCAGACTGGAAGGGAGACGAAGTCCGGCCCAAATTAAGTCCAGCAAAGTCCAGAGTGCCCAGACGGTAGAACTGCAGTGGTGTCTGATCTGAATCTTATCCCACGATGAATCTAGGGACCTACACCTAGGTAAGCCCTTTAGTAAACTAGGGAAAAGGTTGGAAAGATTCAGGGGACCCTTCCAGGGAAGGGTCTGGACAGGGGGGAGGTTACTCCCCCCATGTCCTTTGTCCAGTTTCGTGCCAGAGCGAGAGCCAATGGCTCCCAGGACTGGTATGAACTTAATTATGCACAGGGACACCAAATGTGCCCCTCATGCAGACTTTCTGGCACTGGCAAGCGCACCCACCCAGACTTAATACACTAAATCCTGTCTGGGAGGTGGTCACACCTCCCTGTGACAGGATGCCTATTGTTCTACCTTCCTCTGCTCGAGCTTGGCTCAGCGGCAGGAGGGCAGAAATGTGTCTCTGGTCGGCAGCAACCAGTGCTTGGAATCATACCTCCCACAACGTTTACGGTGTGGGAGGTATGATACCAAACATGATAGGATTCGTTGCAGCCGTTTTTGAGATGGTCATCGCTTAATTTCGCGGTGCCCCTCTATATAGTATATGGCTGCTTCACTGACAACCCGGGAGAATGGACTCCGTAGGCTGCAGGGGTGTCCTTCTCATGCAGGGGCACCCTCTCACTTAGAAGCAAGCACCCTGCCTTCAGGATTGTAAAAGCCTGCTATAGGGCTGATGTTAGAAATGAGGGTCTCTAGTTGGCAAGGGCTTGCACCTTTGTCCAAGTAGGGACCCTTCTTCCTAGTCAGGATAAAGGAGTTACACTCCTAAAATAACCCCTGCTCACCCCCTTGGTAGCTTGGCACGAGCAGTCAGGCTTATTCTAGAGGCAGTGTGTAAAGCATTTGCACATAACCAGCAGTAATACAGTGTAAGCACTACAAACTGACACCACACCAGTTTAGAAAAATATCCAATATTTTTATATACTTAAAACAAGACCAATACGATAAAAATCCACAGTACAGTACTTTAAAAATCTTCAGTTATCACAGTGTCCTTAAAAACAGTTCCTTGATGTCGATAGCTCCGTCCAGGGCTATCCCGGCGTCGTGAACAAACAAATCCAAACAGTTCGGGCTGACCGCGGCATCGCGGGTCAGCTACGGTGTCGGGAAGATCCGCAAACAGTACCTTTCCGAAATGCAGGGCGTCAATGACCTCGCGGTGAGCTTCCGAAAACACGGCGTCCTCAGGCGTCGGTTCCAGAGGTCGGTGCAGGCGTCGTCGGGCCCTCGAAGTCACACGCGTTGCAGATCGATCTCTCTGTTGAAGTCAGGATCGCTGGCGTCGGCCAGCGTCGTGTGCTGCGGTGCGAAGTGCAGCGGTGCGGCGTGCGGTGCCCTCAGGTCGCGGTGCAAGCAGCGGCTCGGTGGCGGCATCAGATGGCGTCGTCGGTGAGACCAGGGTCGCGGTGTGAGATGAAGGTGGTGCTCGTCACGGTGCTGGCACGTCACGGTGCAGCAGCAGCGGCGTCGTTGCTGAAGCGCTGTCGTTGGCTGACGAACTGGAGTCGATGGCACCGGCGTCGGTGGGCCAAGGCTGCGGTGCGGGATGAGGGCGGTGCATCGTGTAACTTACGAGCGGTGCCCCCGAACCACGGTGCAAGCAGCGGTGTCGAGTCCGACGTGGAACGGCGTCGTCGGGGATACGGCGGTGTCGTGAAGCGAGGCGGTGCGGAGTGCGGTGCAGCGGCTCGGCGGCGTCAGCAGGCGTCGTCGGTGAGACCAGGGTCGCGGTGCAGCGGTGCCCTCTGCGGTGCCTTCAGGACACGGAGTCGGCAGCGGCGTCGTAGACGGCGTCGGGCTTGAAGACTTTGCTGTTCCTGAGACTTCTTGAACAGGGGGCAAGCTCTACCTCAAGCCCTTGGAGACACAAAGTAGATTGCAGAAAGTTCAGTTCCAGTCCTTTCACTGCCCAAGACAGAAGCAGCCACTGCAGGCCAACACAGCAAAGCACACAGCAAAGTGGTAGTTCCTCCTCACAGCTTCTCCAGCTCTTCTTCTTGGCAGTCTTCTTGATCCAAAAGAGTTCCAATTTTCTGGGGTTTGGGTCCCGCTTTTTATCCTCAATTTCTCTTTGTTCTCTGAAGGCAGAGAGGCCTTTGCCTAGTCCAAACCAGTTCTGGTCAGTCCTGGAGCACTTTGTTGACAAGGCTCCTTCTTTCCTTTCACAGTGCAGGCCAGGGACATCAGACGCACCACAGGAGGTGGAGCCAGAATTGTGGAGGGAAGGCCCAGCCCTATTCAGGTCCCAGGTGCATCTCCTCCCACCCATCTACATGTAGATCTTGCTATTCAGCCCTGTGCTGACTCACCCTGTCTCCTGGCATCCCCCAGCCCCTGTCACTCACACTCCAGACAAGGAATACACAACCTAGCAGAGGCAGGCTTGGATGGTTAGACAAGAAAATAACCACTTTCTAAAAGTGGTATTTTCAAACACAATGTTAAAACCAACTTCACTAAAAGATGCATTTTATCATTCTGAGTCCAGGCATTCTAAACTCGAATTTCTACCATGTTCCCTGGGTCAGTTAGGATTATAAGCTGTAATAATCAAACTGCCCATTCTGGCCTATGGGGAACAGGTAGCCTTGCAATAGTGAAAACGAAATAGGCTGTAATTCACTATCAGGACATGCCACACACACCAGGGCATGTCCTACCTTTCACATACAATGCACCCTGCCCACAGGGGTACCTTGGGCCTACCTTAGGGGTGACTAACATGTAGAAAAGGGAAGGTTTAGGGACTTGCAAGTGTGTGCACTTGCCAAGTCGACATGGCAGCCCCAGGCTGCACACAGGCTCTGCAATGGCAGGCCAGAGTTGCACTTTACGGGCGGTTTGCGTGGGTGGCACAATCCAGTGCTGCAGCCCACCAACAGCATTTGATCTATAGGCCCTGGCACTCTCAGTGCACTTTACAAGGGACTGACACATAAATCAAATAGGCCAATCATGGAAACACCAATCCATAACACATTTTATACAGGAGCACTTGCACTTTCCCACTGGACAGAAGTGAGGAAAGTGTGCAGAATCATTACACCAGCAAAAACAGAGTCAAAAACCAGGAGGTCAGAAAGCAAAAAGTCAGGGGAAACACGCCAAAAGATGCCAAGTCTAACACATGTCCCCTCCAGCTGAAAGTAGGGAGAACTACCCAACCCCATTGGAGTTCTCTTCACTAAGGCGGAAGAACCTGGACAGACCATCTGCGTTGGCGTGTTCTGTACCCGGGCGGTGTTCGACCGTAAAGTCCATTCCCTGTAGGGAGATGGACCACCTCAGCAGTTTTGGATTCTCACCCCTCATTTGCATCAACCATCTGAGGGGCCTGTGGTCCGTCTGAACCCGGAAGTGAGTCCCAAACAGGTATGGTCTCAGCTTCTTCAGTGCCCAGACCACAGCAAAAGCTGCCCTTTCTATGGCACTCCACCTCTGTTCCCTGGGGAGTAGTCTCCTGCTAAGGAAGACTACAGGCTGATCCAGGCCCTCTTCGTTCAGTTGTGAGAGCACCGCTCCCACACCATGCTCTGTAGCGTCAGTCTGCACGACAAATTCTTTGGAGAAGTCAGGTGCCTTGAGCACGGGTGCCGTGCACATGGCTGCCTTCAGGGCATCAAAAGCTTTCTGGCAGGACTCAGTCCAGATCACTCTCCTGGGCTGCTTCTTCGAAGTCAGCTCTGTTAAGGGGGCAACGATGGTGCCATAGCCCTTAACAAATCTCCTATAGTAGCTGGTGAGACCTAAGAAGGCTCTCACCTCTGTCTGGGTCTTGGGGGGCTCCCAAGCCAGAATGGTGTCAATCTTGGGTTGTAGGGGCGCCACCTGGCCGCTTCCTACCTGGTGTCCCAAGTACACCACAGAACCCTGCCCGATCTGGCACTTACTGGCCTTGATCGTGAGGCCTGCACCTTGCAGAGCCCTCAACACTTTCTCAAGGTGCTGTAAATGTTCTTCCCAGCTGGAACTGAACACAGCAATGTCATCCAGGTAGGCGGCACTGAAATCCTCCAGTCCAGCCAACACCTGATTGACCAACCTCTGAAAGGTGGCAGGGGCATTCTTCAACCCAAAGGGCATTACCCGGAATTGGTAATCACCTTCTGGGGTTGAGAATGCTGATCTCTCCTTGGCCCCATCGGCTAAGGCAATCTGCCAGTACCCAGACGTAAAAATCAAATGTGCTGAGGAACCGGGCAGCTCCCAACCGATCAATGAGCTCATCAGCTCTGGGGATGGGGTGCGCGTCAGTCCTGGTGACGGCATTGAGCCCACGGTGGTCCACACAAAACCGCAGTTCTGGAGTGGCACCGGGTGCAGCAGCCTTTGGGACCAAGACCACTGGGCTGGCCCAAGGACTGTTGGAGGGCTCAATCACCCCTAACGCCAACATCTTAGAGACCTCCTTGATGCTGGCCCTGACCCGGTCAGTCAACCTGTAAATTTTGTGCTTTACAGGAGGGCTGTCACCAGTGTCCACGTCATGGGTACACCAGTGAGTAACACCGGGGGTCAGAGAGAACAGTGGGGCGAACTGTCCCAACAACTGGTGACAGTCCCCCTGCTGCTCCTGAGTCGGAGTAGGGGAGAGGATCACACCCTCCACTGACCAATCATGCTCCTTGGTAGACAGGAGGTCAGGGAGAGGCTCACTCTCCTCTTCCACCCCATCATCTGTCACCAAGAGCATACTCACTTCGGACCTCTCGAAGTGGGGCTTGAGGCGGTTCACGTGAAGGACCCTCAAAGGGTTCCTTGGAGCCTGCAAATCCACCAGGTAGGTGACGTCACTTTTGCGCTCCACCACCTCATATGGCCCAGTCCACTTGTCCTGCAAGGCACAAGGTTCCACTGGGGCCATGACCCACACTTTTTGCCCAGGTTGAAATTCGACCAGAGTGGCATTCTGGTCATACCACCTCTTCATTTCTTCCTGGCTTGCTTCCAGGTTCGCCTGAGCGAGTTTCCTGAAGCGGGCAGTTTGGTTTCTAAAGGCCAGCATGTAACTAAACACATCCTGGGGAGTTTTCCTGGGAGCTGCCTCCCAGCCTTCCTTTACCAAACTCAGAGGTCCTCTGACAGGATGGCCATACAGGAGCTCAAAGGGGCTGTACCCAAGAGACTTCTAAGGCAACTTCCTGTATGCGAAGAGCAGGCATGGCAAGAGGACGTCCCACTTACGCCTCCTGGGTTCTGTTAGACCCTTGATCATGCCTTTCAAGGTCTGGTTGAATCTATCCACCAGACCGTTTCCTTGTGGGTGGTAAGGAGTGGTGAACTTATAGGTTACACCACACTCCTTCCACAGGGATGTCATATACTTCGATATGAAATTGGTCCCCCTGTCAGAAACCACTTCTCTGGGGAAGCCCACACGGGAAAAGATCCCCATTAACACCCGGCCCACCACTGGCGCCGTCGTAGTCCTGAGAGGGATTGCCTCCGGGTACCGGGTGGCATGGTCCACCAAGACCAGGATGTACCTGTTGCCCATGGCTGTCTTGGGATCCAGTGGCCCCACAATATCCATCCCTACCCTTTCAAAGGGTGTTCCAACAACAGGAAAAGGTTGGAGAGGAGCTTTGACCTTCCTCCCACTCTTACCACTTGCCTGGCAAGTTTGGCAAGACCTACAGTGTGCATCTGACTGCCTTCGCATTTGGGGCCAAAAGAAGTGGATGACGAGCCTGTCAAAGGTCTTGTCCTGCCCCAAATGTCCTGCCAAAGGCACGTCATGAGCCAGACCCAGTAGGAAGGTCCTGAAGCGCTGGGGTACCACCAGCACACGGGCTGACCCAGGCTCAGCAACCTTAGGCTCACTGTATAGGAGACCATTCTCCCAGTAGATCAGATGTGACCCGGACTGATTACCAGCTGCCTGGTCTGCAGCCTGCCGCCGCAGACCCTCCAGAGTAGGGTACTCATTCTGCTCCCTGCAGAACTCCTCCCTGGTGGGACCCCCTTCTTGCTGCCAATGGGTCAGCTCAGAGATGTCTCCCAGTTCGGCTACCTGCTCCCCTGTAGGCACCGGGCGTCCCCTCGAGGTCCGCCTCCTCCCGGTCCGTGGGAACTTCGGGGCCGGTTTCCGCGCCCCTGCCCTTCCTCTTGGCAGGGACTTGGGCCATTGTTCCAGGCTCCAAGTCCTCTTGATCACCCTTCCTGGCTGCCATTGACCGAGTAGACACGCATGCCCACTCTGGCAACCCAAGCATCTCCAAGTGAGACCTGAGCTCAACATCCTTCCATAAGGACTGCTCCAGGTCGTTACCTAGCAGACAATCTACAGGCATGGTGGGGCTCACAACCACCCTCAAGGGACCTGAGACCCCCCCCCCCCCATTCAAAGGGAACCTGTGCCACCATACACTGGCGCTCAGAGTTGTCTACAGCAACTACTTGGTGGAATGCCCCTGGGACTACCTGCTTCTCAGAGACCAGGTGACACCGGACTGAGGTCACACTGGCTTCAGTATCTCTGAGAGCCTCTACCCTGTTCCCATTGATGGTCACCCAGGTGCTATATTTCTTTGTGTTAGGGGGCACCTGGTTTCCTGGGACCATCTCACTGGCCCCTAGTGAGACGAGGGTCATTTCTGCGGGATCCCCACCCTCCTATGGGCACCCCTCCTCCCCAAGCGCTACACTAGCCAACACTTTGGACTGTCCACCGGTGGGTGGCTGTGTCCCCTTTGGGCACTTGGGGTCCCCCTTAAAGTGACCCACCTGGTCACATGCATAACACTTGCGGGGGCCGGTCTCAACAGGCTTCCCTATAGAGACCCCTTTCTTCTTATCACCTGGGGGATGGGAACCTTTACCCTGGGTACTAGTTTGGGGCCCTTTAGAGAACTCCTGTGCTTTACCCTTGTCCCCCCCCACTTTTCTGCTGGGGACCCTGCCCACCTTTGGCTGAATCTCCTCCAAATGCTTTCTTGTGGACCCTGGTACTCACCCAGCGGTCCGCCTCCGTAGCAAGCTTCCTGGGGTCAGTTAGCTTACTATCAACTAGGTGCTGGCGCAGATCTGCAAAACATAGACTAGACAAGGGCTCCCATGCAATCAAATTGTAGAGCCCCTGAAAATCTGTTACATTACTGCCCTTCACCCAACCATCCAGCGACCTACAGAACATATCCACACATTTCAACCAAGTGTTGGCCTCAGACTTTTTACTGGACCTGAACTTATCCCTGTACTTCTCAGGAGCGAGCCCATACCTAGTGAGGAGAGCGTCTTTCATGTCAGCATAGGTGAGGTCCTGCCCCTTACCCAAAGCTATCAGAGTATCCCTAGATGCCTCTGGAAAGAGAGGCCACAACCCCGCTCCCCAGTTCCTTTCAGGGACCCCATTCATATGAATAGGCGACTCGTACCCTTGAAACCACCTTTGTATGTCATCACCCTTTTTGTACTCTTTACCTACATTCTTGGGGATGTGTACAATCCTGTCTGTGTGTGCTGAAGAATTGCTGCCACCATCTGAACCGTATCTACTCTTTAGCTCCAGCTCCTTGATCATTCTCTCATGATCTAGTACCATTTTCCTTTCCTCCATGGCGATTCTTTTTTCTTCCCTCTCACTTTCTATTCTGAGTTTCTCCAATTCATACCTCCTTACTTCCCGCCTGTCCTCCAGCTCCTCTGGGGACAAGCTACTGCTGCCTGGCCTGGAGGGCTCCCCCCTCCCAAAAGCACATCCACCCTAGGAACAGGCTCCTCCACCTCTCCATTGAGATCACCAGATTGCCCACTGGCATGTCTGGCTGCTACCCAGGCCCTCAGCGCCTTTTGTAGCTCATCCTTCCTGGTGAGGCCTCTGACCTGGACTTTTAGGTTCTTGCAAATCGATTTTAACTCCTTGACATTGTAGGCTTCCAATCGATCCTCCTCAAAGGCAATTTCTACTGATGCAATTGATGATACTATAGATTCAGGCATGCTGAAGTAGCAAGTTCAAACTGGCAAGATAAAAAATAGGCCAAAAAGAAAAAGAACATGTAAGTGGTACGTAATGGTCTGCGATATGGTAGTAGTGCACACCAATCACTGTAAGTCAAGTGCAAACACAAGTCCTATCCTCACCGCTGACAACCAATGTTAGAAATGGGAGTCTCTAGTTGGCAAGGGCTTGCACCTTTGTCCAAGTAGGGACCATTCTTCCTAGTCAGGATAAGGCAGTTACACTCCTAAAATAACCCCTGATCACCCCCTTGGTAGCTTGGCACGAGCAGTCAGGCTTATTCTAGAGGCAGTGTGTAAAGCATTTGCACATAACCAGCAGTTATACAGTGTAAGCACTACAAGCGGACACCACACCAGTTTAGAAAAATATCCAATATTTTTATATACTTAAAACAAGACCAATACCATAAAAATCCACAGTACAGCACTTTAAAAATCTTCAGTTATCACAGTGTCCTTAAAAACAGTTCCTTGATGTTGATAGCTCCGTCCAGGGCTATCCCGGAGTCGTAAACAAACAAATCCAAACAGTTCGGGCTGACCGCGGCGTCGCAGGTTAGCTACGGTGTCGGGAAGACCCGCAAATAGTACCTTTCCGAAATGCAGGGCGTCGATGACCTCGCGGTGAGCTTCCGAAAACACGGCGTCCGCAGGCGTCTGTTCCGGAGGTCGGTGCAGGCGTCGTCGGGCCCTCGAAGTCACACGCGTTGCAGATCGATCTCCTCTCTGTTGAAGTCAGGAGCGCTGGCGTCGGCCGGCGTCGGGTGCTGCGGTGCGAAGTGCAGCAGTTCGGCGTGCGGTGCCCTCAGGTCGCGGTGCGAGCAGCGGTTCGGTGGTGGCGTCGGATGGCATCGTCGGTGAGACCAGGGTCGCGGTGTGAGATGAAGGCGGTGCTGGCAGGTCACGGTGCAGCAGCGGCGGCGTCGTCGTTGCTGAAGCGCTGTCGTCGGCTGACGAACTGGAGTCTATGGCACCGGCGTCGGTGGGCCAAGGCTGCGGTGCGGGATGAGGGCGGTGCGTCGTAACTTACGAGCGGTGCCCCCGAACCACGGTGCAAGCAGCGGCGTCGAGTCTGGCGTGGAGCGGCGTCGTCAGGGATACCACGGCATCGTCGTGAAGCGAGGCGGTGTGGAGTGCGGTGCCCACAGGTCCTGGTGCGAGCATCGGCTTGGTGGCGGCATCAGCAGGCGTCGTCGGTGAGACCAGGGTCGCGGTGCGGCGGTGCCCTCTGCGGTGCCTTCAGGACACGGAGTCGGCAGCGGGTTCGTAGACGGCGTCGGGCTTGAAGTCTTTGCTGTTCCTGAGACTTCTTGAACAGGGGGCAAGCCCTTGGAGACACTCACAAAGTAGATTGCAGAAAGTTCAGTTCCAGTCCTTTCACTGCCCAAGACAGAAGCAGCCACTGCAGGCCAACACAGCAAAGCACACAGCAAAGTGGTAGTTCCTCCTCACAGCTTCTCCAGCTCTTCTTGGCAGTCTTCTTGATCCAAAAGAGTTCCAATTTTCTGGGTTTGGGTCCCCCTTTTTATCCTCAATTTCTCTTTGTTCTCTGAAGGCAGAGAGGCCTTTGCCTAGTCCAAACCAGTTCTGGTCAGTCCTGGAGCACTTTGTTGACAAGGCTCCTTCTTTCCTTTCACAGTGCAGGCCAGGGACATCAGACGCACCACAGGAGGTGGAGCCAGCATTGTGGAGGGAAGGCCCAGCCCTATTCAGGTCCCAGGTGCATCTCCTCCCACCCATCTACATGTAGATCTTGCTATTCAGCCCTGTGCTGACTCACCCTGTCTCCTGGCATCCCCCAGCCCCTGTCACTCACACTCCAGACAAGGAATACACAACCTAGCGGAGGCAGGCTTGGATGGTTAGACAAGAAAATACCCACTTTCTAAAAGTGGTATTTTCAAACACAGAATGTTAAAACCAACTTCACTAAAAGATGCATTTTATCATTCTGAGTCCAGGCATACTAAACTCGAATTTCTACCATGTTCCCTGGGTCAGTTAGGATTATAAGCTGTAATAATCAAAACTGCCCATTCTGGCCTATGGGGAACAGGTAGCCTTGCAATAGTGAAAAACGAAATGGGCTGTAATTCACTATCAGGACATGTCACACACACCAGGGCATGTCCTACCTTTCACATACAATGCACCCTGCCCACAGGGGTACCTTGGGCCTACCTTAGGGGTGACTAACATGTAGAAAAGGGAAGGTTTAGGGACTTGCAAGTGTGTGCACTTGCCAAGTCGACATGGCAGCCCCAGGCTGCACACGGGCTCTGCAATGGCAAGCCAGAGTTACACTTTACGGGCTGTTTGCGTGGGTGGCACAATCCAGTGCTGCAGCCCACCAACAGCATTTGATCTATAGGCCCTGGCACTCTCAGTGCACTTTACAAGGGACTGACACATAAATCAAATAGGCCAATCATGGAAACACCAATCCATAACACATTTTATACATTAGCACTTGCCCTTTCCCACTGGACAAAAGTGAGGAAAGTGCGCAGAATCATTACACGAGCAAAAACAGAGTCAAAAACCAGGAGGTCAGAAAGCAAAAAGTCAGGGGAAACGCGCCAAAAGATGCCAAGTCTAACAGCTGACTTATAGGTTTTAAGTGCAGTGACCGTTGGATATAGTAAACCTATATCTTTAGTAAGTGGTGAATGCACCAACTTACAAGGCTCCAATGGCAGCCCTGTAGATCAATTTTGCATGGTCTCTCATGGGTGGCATAATGCATGCTTCAGCCCATGGGAGACCTCTGGGGTACCTATGCCCTGGGCACATGGGTACCATATACTAGGTACTGACAAGTGTACCCCAGTATCCAATATGGGATTGTACCTAGCTACTAACACAACAGTTTAAGGAGAAAGCAGATAGACTGGGGTCCTGATTAGCAGGATCCCAGTCAGACTAGTCTAAAACAGCATCACATCAAGCAAAAAGTGGGGGTAACCATAGAAGCTGATCCTACTTTCCTACACAACCCCCCCAAACTTAAGGAGATGAGACTAACCTTGCCCAGTTGAGTCTTCATTTTCTAAGTGGAAATATCTGGAGAGTCCATCTGCATTGGCATTGTTACTCCCAGGTCTATGTTCTACTGTATAGTCCATCCCCTGTAAGAAAATGGACCACCTCAAAAGTTTGGGGTTTTCACCCTTCATCGGTTTTAGCTATAAGAGGGGCTTATGGTCCGTATGAACAATGTAATGAGTGCCAAACAAGTAGGGCCTCAACTTTTTCAGGGCCCAGACCACAGAAAAGGCTTCCCTCTCTATAGCTGACCAACATTTCTCTCTGGGGGTCAACCTTCTGCTGATAAAAGCTACTGGTTGATCCTGGCCCTCTGCATTAAATTGTGACAACACAGTCCCTGCCCCCAAATCAGATGCATCTGTTTGGACAATGAATTGCTTAAAGTAGTCAGGACTCTGCAGAATGGGAGCAGTGCACATGGCCTGCTTAAGGTCATCAAATGCCTTCTGACAGCTAACTGTCCACTGAACTTTCTTGGGCATTTTCTTAGATGTCAGATCATTCTAAGGAGTCACTATGGACCCATACCCTTTGACAAATCTTCTGTAGTACCCAGACAGGCCCAAGAAAGCTCTGACCTGAGTCTGGGTAGTTAGAGCAACCCATTCCATGATGGTCTGGATTTTGCTCTGCAATGGTTGAACCTGGCCTAAACCCACAAGGTGGACCAGGTACACAACCTTGCTCTGTCCTATCTGGCCCTTAGTAGCCTTGATAGTGAGGCCTGCTTTCTGAAGAGCCTCCAAAAAATTCTTCAGGTTGGCCAGGTGATCCTCCCAGGTGGAGCTAAAGACCGCTATATCATCTAGATATGCTGCACTGTAGGCTTCCAGACCTGTGAACTTAATTCACCCGCCTTTGGAATGTGGCAGGTGCATTTTTCAAACCAAAGGGCCTCACAATAAACTGGCAATGCCCACCAGGAGGTTGGTTATACCCTTGAAGTTCAGAGGCTTCCTACTCACCCTGGCACATGACATCCCCCTGGCAGGACACTTAGGGCAGAGTAAGACTTGAGACAGGCTTGTCCCTCACTTTCACTGACCCCACATGTGTGAGGACACAAAGGAGTTTTGCCGCTCCTGTGCCACTTGCCAAGCCAGTGGAAAGGCAGGTGGTACCACAAAGGCCCCTTTGATTCCACTTCCAGTGGTTGGGGTTCCCTTTGAGAGGGTTGGGATTGATATCATTGGTCCCATGAACCCTCCTACAGCATATGGGCACAGTTACGTACTAGTGGTGATGGACCATGCAACTAGGTACCCAGAAGCCATCCCCCTTGGGACCACTACAGTTCCTGTGGTGGCAAAGGCCTTTTAGAAATTATTTCCAGAGTGGGCTTCCCTAAGGAGGTTTAAACTGACAGAGGTACCAACTTCATGTCAAGTTATATTACTGCAATGTGGAAGGAGTGTGATGTGAATTACAAAATCACCACACCCTATCATCCTCCAAGCAATAGGTTGGTTGAAAGATTCAAAACCCTAAAGGGTATGATCATGGGCCTCCCAGAAAAGCTTAGGCGAAAATGGAATGTCTTTCTGCCCTGCCTTCTCTTTGCCTACAGAGAGGTCCCTCAGAAGTGGGTTGGTTACAGTCCTTTTGAACTTCTGTTTGGGCATCCAGTTAGGGCTCCCTTGTGTCTGGTGAAGGAGGGATGGGAGTTACCTCTCAAACCTCCCAAACAGGACATAGTGGACTATGTACTTGGTCTCTGCTCCAGGATGGCTGAGCACATGAAGAAGGCAAGTAAAAACCTGGAGGCCAGCCAAGAATTGCAAAAAGCTTGGCATGACCAAAAGGCTGTCCTGACTGTTTACCAGCCAGGCCAGAAAGTGTGGGTGTTGGAACCTGTGGCTCCAGCAGCTGTCCAGGACAAGTGGAGTGGACTCCACACTATCATTCAGAAAAAGGGTGAGGTCACCTTCCTGGTGGACCTTGGCACTCCCAGAAGCCCCCATAGGGTGCTTCATGTGAACAGGCTAAAACCTTTTGCGGACAGGGCTGACATGGGCTTGCTCATGGCAACTGATGAGGGACAGGAGGAAGAGAGTGACCCTCTCACTGATATCCTCTCACAAAACTCTGATGATGGGTCAGTAGATGGTGTAGCCTTGGCAGGCAGCCTCACTGACCAACAGCAGATTGATTGCAGGAAGGTCCTCAATCAATATAGGCATATGTTTTCTCTGACACCCAGTCAAACCACCTGGTGCACCCATGAAGTGGACACAGGTGAGAGTCTACCTGTTAAAAATAAGATTTTCAGGCAGCCTGAACATGTCGGAGATTGCATCAGGACAGAGGTCCCAAAGATGCTTGAATTGAGGGTAATTGAGCCCTTGGGCTAGTTCAGTAGTCCTGGTACCAAAACCTCACACCAAGGGTGGAAAAAGAGATGAGGTTTTGTGCTGACTACAGGGGACTCAGTGCAGTCAGTAGGACTGATGCTCATCCAATTCCTAGGGCAGATGAGCTTATTGATACTTTGGCCTCCACCAAGTTCTTAAGCACATTTGACCTTATTGCTGGCTATTGGCACATCAGACTAGTTGAGGATGCCAAACCAAAAACATCTACTGACCCATCATCAGAGTTTTGTGAGAGGATATCAGTGAGAGGGTCACTCTCTTCCTCCTGTCCCTCATCAGTTGCCATGAGCAAGCCCATGTCAGCCCTGTCCGCAAAAGGTTTTAGCCTGTTCACATGAAGCACCCTATGGGGGCTTCTGGGAGTGCCAAGGTCCACCAGGAAGGTGACCTCACCCTTTTTCTGAATGATAGTGTGGAGTCCACTCCACTTGTCCTGGACAGCTGCTGGAGCCACAGGTTCCAACACCCACACTTTCTGGCCTGGCTGGTAAACAGTCAGGACAGCCTTTTGGTCATGCCAAGCTTTTTGCAATTCTTGGCTGGCCTCCAGGTTTTTACTTGCCTTCTTAGAATAAGTAAGTTCTACTGAACTTAGGGTTGGGCAAGTCAAGGGCCTAGCACACACTTTCTCCAACCGAAGAGAGTTTAGTTCCCACTAGGTTAGGTGGCTGCAACACCACACTTAGAATGTCTTCCAAATGAGATGCCAGTGGCTCTCTGACTGCTATATACAGTGAGCTTTCGTTCCAAGAACTAAAAGCCTATAGAAAGTTGAGGACTTGGAAAGGTGCCAACACCCAACGCCTCTTGGAGGCCTTACTGTTAGATGACCTCCAGTAAACTAGTGGGTCAGATGAACAGGAGAAGATGTGTGGGCATGGGGCAGAGAAGAGGCCAGAAGGGAAGCACCCCTATGATCTTGACTCTAACCCTGACCAGGGGGAGCCAGATGGTTCCCACCTGGATAATTCAAACCTCACAGAGGAGAACACAGGTGGCTTAGAGGAGGCCCCTTTGATCCTCCTGAGAAGGTGCAGAGTAGACCAAGGAGGTCTAGATCCTCCTCTGCAGAATCCCAAGCCTCAGTAGGGACCTCTGTTTCTAGTAAGAGGGGAAAATCTTTTGATAGAGAGTACCAACTTCTTCAGCTTGAGAAAGCTAGGCTTAGGCTCAGGCAAGAGCAGTTTGCCCTTGAGAGAGAGTCCCTGGAAGTCAAGAGAGCTAGGAAAAAGTTGGGACTAGAGTCCCATGGTGGCAAAGTGCAAAGTGCATAGTATACTTATGGTTTTTCAATTAATCAACCCGAAGATTTATCTGGCAAAACAATACAGGCTTGAAACCCACCGCTGCCATCAATGTGATAAGCTGGCCTGGTAAATGATGTCCACTAATGTAAGTGGGCACCTTGCACCAGTCAAGAACACCCTTATGGTGCCTTAAGAGGTCTTACACAACCCTAGAAAGCTCACTAAGTGGTAGCTGTGGAGAGCAGCCTTTAGGCTTAGTCCAGAAGAAGTGTAAAGCAGCTTGTTTTACCAGAATTCAATCTTATAGCAAAGATTTAATGAAAAAGAACCACAACAAGTATTTATAAAAATATGTATTTATTATAGAATACTCTCTAGTAAGTTCAAGTATCACCCACAAGGAGATAAACACTATGCACACAATACGTTGGCAAAGAAACACAGTAAATAGCACAAAATACATAGTGGCCCCAGGGGGGGGACCAAACCATATACTAAGAAAGTGGTATAAGAACCTCGACTCGAGTCGGGACAATGTTGAGAGGGCGTAGAATTCCTGGGGACCCACAGAACCACCCAAGGTAAGTAGATAGGGACCCCACAGAGAGCATGTGCAGTGTGGGAACACGACCTCATGCTCTGTACAAGTCTATGTGCACATCGCGGTTGGATTTTTAAAGGTTAAGGACCCTTCCCAGTGGACCCTGGAAGAACCCCTTGGAAGACGGAAGGTTGGAGAGCCACCCGACCCGTGGATACCCTAGTACCCACGTTACCTACACCAGGGAAGTCGGGTGCATACGTGTGAAGTGGTGTCGGAAACTGCCGTCTAACCCAATGGAGGACTTCAGGAAAGTGCCGCTGCTGGAAGAGGAGAAAGTGTCCGTGAGAATCCAAACATGGATTCTTGAAGAGGAGTGCCTGAAAGCAGAGGGGACAGAGTCTGTCACTCAGGAGTGACCAGGAGACTTGGAAGAAGAATGCCCTCCGATGTCGGGTGCTTCAGGGAAGATGTCGATGACCTTGACTCTGCAGCAGTGAGGACCAGGCGATGCTGAGGAAGACCAGGACCTGGGTACGAGCTGTCCCATGAAGGATGTTGAGTGCTGAGGGGTCGGTTTCCGGCGGGAGCACCAACAAACCTTGGCAAATGCAACCCACGCAGGAATCAAAGAAGGAGCAACGTCGGGACCAGCAAAGGTCCAGGGGACTCCCCAAAAGCTGGGGAGTCAGGGCAGGCCCGAGCAATCATGGGAGCCCAAAAGAAATGAGTGTGACCCTCAAATGGACCCACAGGCCGAAGGCACTGGAGTCGCGAGAGTACCCTCAAGCAGCTCACCAAAAGATGCAGGCCACGATGCACACGATGCGGTGTGGCTGAAGATTCTGGTCACTGGAGGTGCTCGAGTTTGGGGCTACTTGGAGCCCGAAGATCTTCTTGCAAAGAAGCCAACAAGCCTTTGTAACTGCAAGTTGGACGCGGTGCACAGGGGTTCGGTTATTGCAACCCCCACGAGGGATATGGGCCTCAAACTTGGTGAGAGGGTAGAGTAAGCCTCGGGAGCTGTGGAAAACCACCACCTGTGTCAGAGCCCACGGGGTCCGGAGGAGCTCAGGACCTGCAGACCGGTCGACTTAGTTGCTGTACCTGCAAATGTAGGGGAGTGACTCCTTCACTCAAATTAACTTTATTCGTGTGTGCCGAATAAAGTTAATTTGAATGACTCCTTCACTCCAAGGAAGATTACTTGGGTTGTCTTTGAGGCTTCACAGACCTTGGAAGGTTGCTGTATGATGCACAGGCACAGACGATGCAGCAGACTGGAACAGAGACGAAGTCAGACCCAAACGAACTCCAGCGAAGTCCAGGGTGCCCAGACGGTAGAATTGCAGTGGTGTCTGATCTGAATTTTATCCCACAACGAATCTAGGGACCTACACCCAGGTAAGCCCTTAAGCACCCTAGGGAAAGGGTGGGAAGATTCAGGGAACTCTCCCAGGGGAGGGTCTGGACAGGGGGGAGGTTACTCCCATGTCCTTTGTCCAGTTTCGCGCCAGAACGGGAGCCAATGTCTCCCAGGACTGGTTTGAACTGGACTATTCACAGGGACACCAAATGTGCCTCTCATGCAGACTTTCCTGCGCTGGCAAGTGCACCCACCCAGCCCTAATACACTAAATCCTGTCTGGGAGGTGGTCACACCTCCCTGTGACAGGATGCCTATTGTTCTACCTTCCTCTGCTCGAGCTTGGCTCAGTGGCAGGAGGGCAGAAATGTGTCTCTGGTCGGCAGCAACCATTTTCTGCTGTCCGGGTCTAGAAGGCTGGTACCGGGAACACTGAGAGCCTAACGGAGTGCTCTGCCAGTGTTTGGAATCATACCTCCCGCAACGTTTACAGTATGGGAGGTATGATTCCAACATGTTTGATACCAGACATGACAGGATTCGTTGCAGCCGTTTTTGAGATGGTCATCGCGTAATAACGCGGTGCCCCTCTATATAGTATATGGCTGCTTCACTGACAACCCGGGAGCATGGACTCTGTAGGCTGCAGGGGTGTCCTGCTCATTAAGGGGCACCCTCTCACTTAGAACCAAGCACCCTGCCTTCAGGATTGTAAAGGCCTGCTATAGGGGTGACTTATATGTTTTAAGTGCAGTGACCCTTAGATATAGTAAACCTATATCTTTAGTAAGTGGTGCATGCACCAACGTACACAGACTGCAATGGCAGGCCTGTAGATACATTTTGCATGGTCTCTCATGGGTGGCATAATGCATGCTTCAGCCCATGGTAGACGTCTGGGGTACCTATACCCCTGGTACATAGGTACCATATGCTAGGGAATGACAAGGGTACCCCAGTATCCAATCTGGGATTGTACCTAGGTACTAACACAACAGTTTAAGGAGAAAGCAGATAGACTGGGGTCCCGATTAGCAGGATCCCAGTCTGACTAGTCAAAAATAGCATCACATCAAGCAAAAAGTGGGGGTAACCATAGAAGCAGATCCTACTTTCCTACAGGGCCTGTAATTTAAAAGTTACTAGTGAGTCTGCAGCACTTATTGTGCCACCCACTTAAGTAGCCATATAAACCATGTGTCAGGCCTACCATTGCAGCCTGTGTAAAGTTTAAACTGCCATTTCGACCTGGCAAAATAAAACTTTTGCCAGGCCTAAACCTTCCTTTGAATTACATATACATCACCCCTAAGGTAGGGCCTAAAGGCTCATAGGGGAGGGTGCATTGTATTTAAAAAGTAGGACATGAGTACTTGGGTTTTACATGCCTTGGCAGTGAAAACTCCTAAGGTTGTTTTTCACTGCTGTAAGGTCTGCCTCTTCCATTGACTAACACTGGGCTACCTTATTACAGTTAATAAGTGATAACTTTGGATTTGGAGCAGATAGTTATGATGTTCATACTAAAATGAATTGCAATTTTAAATCCTCTTTAATGGTTAAGTCGGATATTAAGTTACAATTTCAAAAATGCCACTTTTAGAAAGTTGCCATTTTCTAACCATCTGTGCTTTCTGTCAGTATCCTGGGTCACATGCCTCTACTGTTGGGGTTTGTGTATTCCTCCTAGACAGTGACACAAATTGGGCTTAGGTGTGGCCGGGATGGGCCATCCTGGCAGAATGACTAGGAGGAAATACGCCCATCCTCACTTGCACTTCAAATGACTCTGCCTCCCACACACACAAAGGAAACTGACACCAGGCCTGCCTTTCTTTTATCACCCCAGACTTCTTGGAGTCTTGACAGGGGAAGAGAAGAACTTTCCGGAACCAGAGGTGGGGGTAGTATAGGGAATCCCCCACTTCAAAGGCTGGCATCCGGTATAAATATTGAACCTCTCCAGAGCCACTCAACAGTGCACTCCTGGACCTGTGGACAATTTAGAAGGAGGATTGCCCTGATGCCACCAGAGGATTGCCCTGATGCCACCAGAGGATTGCCCTGATGCCACCAGAGGATTGCCCTGATGCTACCAGAGGACTGGCCTGCTGCTTGAGGACTGCACCGCTCTCTGAAAAGAAAGACTGTACCTGCTTCCTTCATCTCAGGCTAACCTGAGGGATGCCAAGGGTTAGTTGGCTGCCCTCCTGTCTGAGCGACAGGGAAACAACAAGCTCCAGAGGCCACCCTGCAACTGCCAGGCTGACCTGCTGCAATGGACTTGCAACTGGACCTGCCTGAGATCTGCTGGAGCGAGTTCTTGATCCCAAAGTGGTGCCTCCCCAGGTCCTGGACTCTTGACTGGCATCTGTTGAGCTCCTCCTAAGAATAAAGGTGAGATCCTGAGGTTTTGGGCTCTTTGCGACCACAAACAGGTCAGTTCGCACCAAGACTCTGTTGCTGCAATGACTGCCAAGGTGAAGCTCATGTGAACCAGACTCTTGATGCTACAGTGTCTGCCAGTGTTGACCAGCAACGTCAGATCTGCACTTCCTGCTACAGCCAGGACATCCTGTGGTGACTGCCAACACGAAGCTCCAGCAGTCAACTGTCCAAAACACCCAACTGGAACTTCACGCTACAGTGACGACCATCACCAACGCTCTCCCTGCGGGCTTCTCCATTTTAATCAGAACTCTCTGCGCTAGACTTTGAGAATGTAACTCTTTCAGCAGGACTAACCTGGTTCCTGTATCCAACCTGTGCCCCATTGTAGTCTGCTTGAACCTATGACTTCCCACCGGGCTAGCACGACCAGTTGATCACAACTGGTGCATTGTGCTTTTAGGTGCTATATCTACCTAAAAACTTAAAATTGCATATCTCTGGTTCTACTGATTGGATTGTTCTCATTCTGGTATCATTTTATTTATTAAAAATTAATCTATTATCTTAAATTAGTTTGGGATTTTCCTTGTGTTTTCACTTTATTACTGTTTTTGTGCTACATAAATATTGTACACTTTGCCTTTAAGTTTAGCCTGACTGCTTTGTGCCAAGTTCCCACAGGGTTAAGCACAGGTTAATTTAGTGACTTTTGTGGTTCAGCCTGACAAGGATTGTGGTTGTTGCCTGAGTGGGGCTTCTAACACCGTCAAGCACTATCCCATTTCTTACAGTTCCTGTCTGAACATCTCCCTGCCTGTGTGACTTCATCCATGTATCTTTCCCTGCATGTTAATGTTAATGTTAGCGGACACTTGTAGAGCGCAACTATCACTCCTGGAAGCATCATGGCGCTAGGCGAATCGCTGGGTTGGAACAAAACTGGGTGGCTGAGGGTGAAAAGAATAGTTAGAAGTGCTCTGCATAGAGTGTCAGAGGCTGAAAAGCTCCAAGTTTTTAGGGCCTTCCTGAAAAGCGTTTCTGATTGGATATGACGGAGGTGGTTGGGGAGTTGGTTCCACACTTCAGAATCGACCACTGCGAGCGATTTTCCTCCTTTTGAGACATATCTAAATGCTGGTGGTTTTAACAGATTGGCGTTAGATGATCTAAGGCTCCGAAGAGGTACATGACGCGCAAATCTGGACCGGAGATAGTGAGGACCTGAGGAGTGGAAGATTCTGAAGGTGATTATCAGAATCTTAAACAGAACTCTTTTATGGATAGGTAGCCAGTGTAGTGCTTCCAGGGCCGCCGATGCAGATGATCTCCTGGGTCATTTTAGCACTAAACGGGCTGCTGCGTGTTGAACCATTTGGAGCTTATGTAGGACCGACTTGTTGGCACCTGCATAAAGGCTGTTGCAGTTGTCCAATCTTGACGTGATTAGGGCCACAGCAACTGCCTGTCTGGCCGTAATGGGGAGCAAATCAAAAAACTTTTTGAGTGATTTTATGATATGAAAGCAGGTCCCAGCTACTGCTAGTGATTGCTGGTTGAAGGATAGTGCAGCATCAAATTTAATTCCCTGATTTCTGGCTACTTTTACTGTATTTGGGGGAGGGGGAGTATCAGATGGCCACCATAAATTGGGAGAGAAGGCGTTCCCTTGCCCCAATGGTAGGATTTCCGTCTTTTCTGAGTTGCACTTTAAATGGTTAGTTTTCATCCATTGGAAGGCATTGGCATGTACTTCTTCCTGCCCACACTTCTGTTAACATGTACCCACCCTGCACCTAACCCCATTTGTAACTCCCTTTGCCTGCACCTCTGTCAGATCAACCTCATCTGCCAGCCTGCACCTCTTCCCTGCCTGCACCTCCGTGCCTGCACCCATCCCAGTCCTAGCTCTTCCTTGTCGCACCTCTCTCAGCCTGCAACTCCACCTTTCCTCACCTCTACTTCTCCATGTCTCTCTCACAGTAACTGTACCTGCCCATAACTGTGCCTGTCTGAACTTCTCCCCGCCTGTATCTTTCCCTGCACACACTTCCCTAGTACCTCTCCCAGCTTGCACCCATCTCTCTATATACACCTCTCTCAACCCACTCTTCTCTTCCCTGCGTATTTCTATAGCATACATTTCACTTTACCTCTTCCTGCCCACACCTCTTTGTCCGCACCTCTACCTGCTTCAGACTCTTCCTTTTTTTTGTTGCAGTTTTATATGGCGCGAACTCGACCCGAAGGTATCAGAGCGCTTTACATGAGCACCAGTTGCATTACAGACGGACACATTCCATTTTTTTAAGGCACAGGGAAATTAAGGGATTTGCCCAGGATGTTTGAGCCTCCTCCAGGCTCGAACCTGGTTCCCCAGCTTCAAGGTCTGCCGCTCTAGCCGTTAACCCACATCCTCGCCCCAGTACCTCTCTTCATTCACATTTAAGTTTGCCCAATCCTCTCCCAGCCTGCACCCACCTTCCTTCTTGTACCTCTACCTGTGCATAGCTGCCAGTAGCTTTCACCAAACTCACTTCTTGTCAACAGCTCTCCACACCTGCTCCCAATTCACTTCTCTCTCAGCCCGTTTCTCTCCCAGTCCACACCTCACATTCTTGTACCTTTCCCTGGTAACACATTTTACTTTAACTTCACTGTCTATCCGCACCTCTCACTGCTTCAGCCTCTCTGCCCGGACCTCTCCCTGCCCGGACCTTATCTTGTCCCCAGATTTCCCATCCGACACCGAGCACACACCTCAACCGAACCATACTCTCCCTGCCTATATCTCTCCCGAACCATAACTCTCCCTGCCCCCGTAGTTCTCCCTGCATGTTCAGCTCCCAGACACCAATGCGGTTGCCCCTCTTCCCACCCTTGCTTCTTTGTCCACACCCATTTTTGTCCATGCCCATAGCTCACCCTACTGCTGCATCACTAGTCACACCTCTGATTCTGCACCCACCTCACCTCGCCCACACATGTGCCTGCTCCTGCTATCTATGCCAGCATCTTTCCCTGCTCATGCTTCTCCCAGACAATGCCTCTCTCCCAGCCCCCTTCCCCTATTTGCAACACACATCTCCCTGCCTAGGCTCCTCCCACCCTGTATCTTGTCTTGTCTACATCCATCTGCGTGCACTCAGCTCACTCATCTCTTTCCTCACACTTCTTCCTGGCCAAACCCCTCTTTACCCATACGTTTGCTTGCCCATACCTCTCCATTACAATAAATATAAGCATATATTATTTAGATCTCCGCATTGTCAAAGCCAATAGGCCTGGCTGATAACTGAAAAGCAAGCCAGCGCTGTTAGTTTTGCCAATGCTTGTTTACAATTAAGGATTTTTGTCCCTCTAAAGCCTGTCATTTTCAAAAATACACACACTTGTGCCCCTCCCCCCGATATCAGTTTTGATTTTTGGTAAAATGTTCTTCAAACTTAATCTTCCTGTGTGTTTTTAAATAATACTTTTGCTGTCCAGTATTGCTTTTCATTGTTGGCAAGTAAGCTAATGTCATACCTCCAAACACATATGTAATCTTCAGAAAATACAGACTTTTTGTCACAAACTACCGACTTTTCATGATTACTAAACAAACGAAATCAATTTGTACTCAAACAGTAGAGTAGTTTTCTGAAAATGCAATAATTTTCCCAATTAGCAGTGTCTAAATGAATTGAATTTGTCTCTCAATACCAGTTTGCCATTTCAGTCAAGTACTCTCGTTTACTACTTTTCCACATGGCTAGAAATTCTTTTGCCACCCTCATATGCCCAGGTTCAAACTCACACTCAGAGGCTCAGCACTGCAGGCTTAATGTGTGGCTCCAACATATGCCAGGGAAGCAGGGCACAAGTGCTAAAAAAAAGATGTGGGGGGACTAACCTAGTTAATCGGTATGCAAGTGACATCGCAGCGTGTGACATCACAGCGCGTGACATCACAGGAACTGGCATCACAAGAAGTGACATCAGATCTTAAGCCCTCACATATATGTTTAGCAGGTCTATCATGAGTACGTTTGAGCACATTTCGAGCATACTTGCAAACCCTCCTGATTTAGGCAGAAGATTCACACTTTTGTACGCTACACATAAAACAATGTTACCTTTTATCAGCGTTAAGTTTTCTCTAGCCATAGTGCTTTAAAAGAAATAGTGATATTTAGCCTCCTCAGGGGTATAAGCGCTATATAAATGCTATTTATTTTGTGCAAATGCTGGGAAACATCAACACATCTGAAGTTTCTACAGTGCATGCATATCTCCTAAACAGAGCCTGAACAAAGTTAAAAGCTGCCTCTCTTCAGTATGTGTGAAGTGCTAACAAGGTGTGAGCCTTTGTTTCGCCTCTGCTGCATTTGCATCAGGTGTGAGGCTCCTGACTGCTCCCAGCCAGGAGACTCCAACAAAAGGAGGCCTGATGACCCCTCCGATTCGGCCTTTGTTATGGGCGCAGCAGGAGTCAGAACTAAGAGAGCCCCATCCCCGCCTGCACGTTGTTGCAGATAGAAAGCGGATAACGTGCAGGCGCTGCAGGATGTGTCCCGGTGTTTGTAAATTACACCGGGACGAATTCAGCATATTTTACAGTGGGGCCACACTTCTTGGCAGGGTGGACGGCGTCCACCCTGTGAAAAAGTTTGGGGACGCCGTCCACCCGCGTGTACCCCCGACTCGTGCCCTGCAGGGAAGGATGACCATCATCTGCCAGGGGTGGTCAGAAAACATCGGGATGGTTCTATATGATCTTCTCACACTATGGCTTGGATGGTGAATACATGCCAGAGCGGCCTATCATATGCCACGAATGGTCAACTTATGCCATAGGCGATCACTACATGCAGGAAATGCCACCTTATGCTACAAATGGCTCTGTATGCCATAGAGGACACCGAATGCTATAGATACTCATTAGATTTCGCCGATGTCCACCATATGCTAAGAATGGCTACCCATCCCAGGATTATTCACACTTTGCCAGAAGTCATCACTGGATTTCAATAATGACAAAAGCTTGGTATGACCATTATGTCTAAAAATGGCCATTGTGGGAGTTGCACCACAAGCCAATGAGAAACCGATCAGTGTTTGCTAGGGAGGACTACAATGGATTGCCCAAGGATGCCAGAGATGGTCTTGAGATACTTATGATGGCCCTTACATGCCGAGAGGGATACCATATGCTGGAGTTGATTACCAGATGCAAGAAATGGCCACCAGAGGCATTGGATACCTTCTGCCAAAAAGAGCTACTATAGTCGTCTGATGCGTAACATATGCAGGAATAACCAATCTAAACGAAGGCAGTTCCAGACACACAAAAAGACAAACACATACTCTGAGCCATGCATATACTTTCGGGCACACATTGATAGCTTGCCAGATAGATGCACACCCCCTATCAGAAAAAAATTGTCATACATAGACACTTCCTTTGCCCTCCTAGTTTTCCAGTCACTTACCAGCACAACTCGTGGTCTGTTCAGTTTCTACATGCCGCTCTCTTGTACTTCAGTAGGCCCACTCTTAATGGAGTGGAAGTTAGGAAGAGGGCCACAGCTACACTTTGTGTTGATGCAAAGTCTTTCTGGTTCCGTCAATCTACAGCTCTCTGATTTGCTATGTCTAGGGCGCCAAAAGTGCCATGTCCAAGCCGAGAACAAAGACACGTAGGTAAAAGGCATGGGGCAGGCCAGGGATTGTGGAAGGGGTGCCTGTCCTTTCTCTAAAGGAGATGTTAAGACAGTGACTTGGAAATAATTGTATTTTCATTGCCCTCGGCACTGGTAAATTTATGTCTAAATCCTTTCTCCTTCCTACCGACATGCGCAATATGCGTGTGGATATAAGCACATGCCTAGCATGCCCTAGTAGTTAAACCTAGATAGGTAGAACTAAATTATGATCAAGCCATCAACTTACTAGTAGTGGAAGCTGGAGGTTTTTGGGGAACTCCACACAAGCCCTAATGGGCTAGCCACCACTGCCACAGTGGCATTCTGTCACAATCAAGTGATACACACCTCCCCACATGTCCTTGCCTTACAAGCAGTGCTTAATTTGAGCCGGTGGTTCCCGGTGCTAGGCACCAGCACTTGTCAACACAGCTGGCACATGGTGGGGCTGTTTGAGTAATTTAGAGATGAGCAGAACAGTTGTTTATTAATTAAATATACATTAAAAACAACTTGTCGCCCTAGCATTCTTCTAGGATTGGCGTCTCAACAGTTTGAATTGTCACACTTGTACCAGTGTGACGGTTAGTAGTTATTTATATGCTGCCATTGGCTATAATGTATCACAAGGATAACCCTTTCTATGCCCACGGGGACCAGGGTCTATGAACGTTATATGAACAACTAAGTCCACCGCAGAACTCTTCTATGAAACCGCGGCAAATTAAGCACTGCTTGCAAGTAAACAGAACCACATCTTTATCTGCAGGTCATATATAGCCACATTGCTATCACCCTGATGGCACCTTTTTCATTTGGTCACTTCCGTCGGATTCATGCAAACTCTAAACCATACAAAAAAGAAAGACTGTCTTGGACAGATACACTAAAGAATGGTCTTTATGGTGGATCTTTCTAAGAGAGCGGTATATGTTTCACATAGGTCCTGTATGGTTTAACTTCTGCACCGTCAGTATACAATATCCTCATTTTATTGGCGCCTTTATCTTCTCCGTTATGGATTCCGACATTTGCTGTCATTGCTTGCGTCAGGGCAGTTTCCAAAAAAATGAAGTTGCTAATGTCGCAGTAGTTCAAGGGCTGTTATCTCATTCATTGTCATATTAACATGAGTTACTATTTCGGAATATTAAGACCAGTATGGAAATGTATACATAGAGATTAAAAAACAGAATATAAGAAATTGCACAGCACCCAGTTTGCTATTGCAGCTTTCCATGTCAAAATATCAACATATATTATGCCTCTTGGAAATAGCTAAAGGCAAACAATTCAAACTCAATATCTAAACAGCCCCCTGCAGGTATTTTGTAGAAAAATTAGTCTTTTTAGAAGAAATCCATGCATGTGTGTTGTCCTGCAGTGATCAATGTGTTTATACATGAAATATCAAAGACTGACCTGGCCTGCAGAGTAAACCCTGGTTGGTATGCCGAAAGTTTTTGTTACTGCACAGAATACCACTACATCAAGCTACTACTGTATGGAAATATCTACATTGAACTAAGACTATGGAGACGAAGTATTAGCCAAGGTAATTGGCTACTAATTAATCCCTACTACATCAACAATACTTTTACATCACACCCTAACTCAATCCCTGCCATACACTTACATGAACTCCAACCCTATGTCTCAAGTTGTCCCCACTCTAAATTCAACCGTAGCAATGACCCTAAACCTAGAGCTCATCCGAACCCTAAATCCCACTTTAGCTCCTAATCCTCAACCTAATAACTATTACTGTTACACTAACCCAAAACTTAATCATACACCTAGCCATAAGCCTAACCAAAAACCTAAAACGAAAGATAATCCTAAATTAATCATTGGAAGTAACAGTATTCCTTCTGCTACTTGTTTCCCTAATACTAAGCCTAATCATAAAACTATACTAAGCAGAAACCAAATGGTAAACCTAAACCTAGTGCAACCATTACCCCCAATTCTAATCCTAAACCTAAGAATATCCTATTCCTAAGGCTAACCACAACCCCCTGACTCTGTACCAAGCAGTACTGTTAATGCAAATGCCATTTTGATTGAGTGGTGTGTTGTGTTGTGCTGTGTTGTAATATGTGGATACTGTTCTAAGTATAACCTAACTGTACATTGATGCCAAAAATCGTTCTAGGTTTGTGTGGGAATACAGATGATATTCCAGAAAGGACAAGAATTGATTGGGCATGGAGACAGAAGTCTACCAGCTAGAGGGGTGTCTCCCAGGCAGAGGGCAAGTGTAGAAAAAATATATTTAGAGGGAAAATCTGTTGGATGTGTCAATGCATGATTTTTCAGTATTACATAAGGACAAGGTTAGCATTGTTTCATTCAACCAGTGGAGGTATTTCATTTCTCTTACATTAAACTAAAACATTTTACGTTTATATGACTGGGTTCTAAACATACATCATTTTTTAGAATTTTTAACATTGTTGGTACCTTTTTAAGTTGCGTATTTGCACATTTAAACCTGCTACTGGCACTAAACTGTAAGGTTACTGGATATAGACTCCATTTAGAAACCTACCTGACAGCTCGGCTACTCTGCCCGATCCCAACTGCACGATCGCAGAAGCCGCCTTACGCTGGCCGGCACTGCGGCCGGGACTGGGGGTGGTGAGCGACGGCCATTGGGAGGTTAGCGGGCTAGTTGCTGGCTCAGGGGCGCCATAAAACACGCATGTTGACGCGACCGCGCAGCGGACGCGCGCAGTGGGCGCGCCGCTGGCGCGCCTAAGGCAAGCCCGTCTGCGCCCGTCCGCGCTCGGCCCGGGCTCAGGGCCAGGTCCCCTGGACTTTCGATGCAAGGTGGCCGAACATATACCAGTGACACACTAATGAAACTGGACCCTCTAGGGGGTGCAGCGTGCTGCCCAAGATTTTTGCCCTCTGCCAAATCTTCG
Source organism: Calotriton arnoldi (assembly GCA_963921515.1). Classification (NCBI taxonomy): domain Eukaryota; kingdom Metazoa; phylum Chordata; class Amphibia; order Caudata; family Salamandridae; genus Calotriton; species Calotriton arnoldi. Next base: position 96,957 of record CAWUFW010010558.1, read on the forward strand.
GCATTGGCAAAATATTGTTCAAATTGCCACTGTTCACTCCCCCACATTTTGGGGCTCCCCTGCAAAGTCACCTCTAGTATCAAAATGGGATCAGGGAAGCTGATGGGTAGGCCTGAGCTTAAATGTCTCCTTTTAAACGCTCGATCTTTGGTTAAACATAGCGTGGTATGCGCATTGTTCATAGAAGAACATAACATCAAGATGGCTTTTATTACGGAGACCTGGACAGATAGTGCCTCGGGACCCGATATTGTAAAGGCTTCTATCCCTGACTTCCTCTGCCATACATTGGATAGACCACTAAGGAGAGGAGGGGGTTGGCTGTTATCTACCACAAAAGCCTTGAGCCCTCTTTTTGAGACTGCCTCCAACACAACTTGTGAGGCATTGTTAGTCAGCGTGCGACTTGCGCCCCAAGACACGCTGAAGGCTATGCTTATTTACCGGCCCCTGGCCCCAGAGGTGGTTTTCTGGACTCCATCGGCTCACTGCTGGAGGAGGGGTTTTGTGCCAAAGCTTTCACAATTCTTGGGGATTTCAACTTCCATTTGGAGGACTCCATCGATACAGACACCGTAAGACTGATGCAAATTATGTCGGGCGGGGACCTCACGCAGAGGGTAGATGGTCCGACTCATGAAGCTGGTCATACGCTGGATGGAATTTTTTCTAATTCCTCCAGCCTCTCTGTCCTGGATATACTGCCACTTCCCTGGACAGATCACACGGCCATTACTTTTTCTATCGCTCTGTCCCCCTTAAAACGCCCAACTCTAAGCCCAGGGAAAAATAGCTACACGGGCCTGGAAGAACATTAATAGGGGCAGTTTTGATAAAACCCTGATAGATTCGGTCCCAAATATTTCCAATAATATAGAGGATGCCACAGCGGCCTATACGAACTGGATTAATGCCGCCTGTCACAGATTGGCCCCTGTCAAATGGTGTACCCCCAGACGTGGTCTCCCCTCTGCCCCTGGTTTACTCAGAACCTACAGAAGCACAAATCAGACTGTAAGAGACTGGAGCGGCTCTGGAGAAAAGGGTACAGTTTGGCCAATAAGGAAGACTACAAATCCAGTCTTACAATATACAAAAAATCACTTCAGGAAGCAAAAAAGGCCTACTTTTCCGAACAGATCACCGGAGCCAAATCCTCTGCGAAGGAACTTTTTAGAACAGTCACCACTCTCATGAACCCCCTTAAACCTATTATTCATAGCAGTCCAGATTTCTGTGACGTTTTAGCCTCTTTTTTCTTGAACAAAGTCGAGGTCATTTTTTCCTCCTTCAGCAATCTACAGGGTGAGGCCAGTGATCTGGCAGCTGGGAAAATGGTAATCAACAACTCTCCCACGTTTAATAGATTCACCCCTTTGGTGAACAAAGAGGTTACCAATCTGCTGATGGGTTGCAGATCTGGTTCCCCCATGGACCTCTGTCCAGCTGCAGTAATCAAAATTTCCCCGGAAGTTATTTCTGACACTCTAACCTCCCTATTGAATCTCATAATGAGGGCAGGGCACTACCCTATAGCATGGAAAACTACTTCAATTCTGCCACTAATCAAGAAACCCAACCTAGATCCTAGCGATCCTAATAGCTACCGACCCATCTCCCGTCTCCCCTTACCAGCTAAAATACTGGAGAAGGCTATGAACATGCAACTAAGTCTGTTCATTGAGAAAAACAACATGCTGGATCCTTCTCAATACGGTTTCCGAGCGGGACACAGTACGGAGTCAGCGCTGATCAAGGCCACGGAGGAGGTGCGTGAGGCTGTGGACCAGGGAGGCTCCGCCATTTTGATCATGCTGGATCTGTCGGCAGCCTTCGATACGGTCCATCATGAAGTACTGATGCGCCGTTTATCGGAGGCTGGGGTCCAGGGTACGGCCTGGAACCTACTAAAATCATTTTTGGCCGATAGAATACAAACGGTAGAACTAGGTGGGGACAGATCGAAACCTATTTCCATCCCCTGTGGAGTCCCACAGGGGTCATCCCTTAGTCCGACGCTTTTTAACATTTATGTGAGACCGCTGGCTGCCCTTATAAGATCTTTCGGGCTACTCCTAACCTCTTACGCAGATGACACTCAAATTGTGTTATCTCTGCAGAGAGGTAAGGAAGCGGAAAAGGCCCCTAGCTGCCACGACTGCATGCTAGCAATAACTGGCTGGATGTCTGCTAATTGCTTGAAGTTGAATGCAGGCAAAACAGAGGTGATTATCTTTGGGAACAACCCCAACCTCTGGACTCCAGCATGGTGGCCCAGCGCTATGGGCCCGCCCCCAACCCCCTCACGGAAAGTTAAGAACTTGGGGGTGATTATGGATAACACCCTCACATTTGGGGACCAGGTTAGCGGGGTGGTGTCGACAAGCTTTTTATTCTGAGGACCTTGAGGAAAATAAAACCTTTCCTCACAGAAGAAAGTTTTAGAACAGTCGTCTCAGCCCTCATTCTGTCCCGTCTGGACTACTGTAACAGTCTGTACCTGACTATTAATAAGAAACACCTCAATAGACTGCAGATGGTGCAGAACATGGCAGCTAGGTTGCTGACAGGCACTCCGAGGTCTATGTCGGTCAGAAATGACCTACGTCACCTTCACTGGCTCCCAATCTTACAGCGAGTTCAATTCAAGGCTCTCTGCACGGTCTTTAAGTCCCTGACTGGAACGGGCCCTGAAGACCTACAAAAGCGCATTCAATGGTATGTTCCTGGGAGAACATTGCGCTCAATAAAAGCAAAGCGGGCGGTCGTTCCTAGAACGAGAAAGGCAAACTGGGGTGGGAAGAGCTTTGTCCTTAGAGCCACCAATGCCTGGAACGGTCTTCCGTTATATCTAAGGACCGGTACTGATTCCCTCTCGTTTAGGAAAGGTCTGAAAACCTGGTTGTTTTCAGCTTAGTCTCAGCGGGGCTCAGGGGTGGAGGTCACCAGGTGCTTACTGCCCCAGGCATACAGTGCTCAGCGCCAGGACACCCTTGGGTAACAGTGCGCTTTACAAACCCATATAACATAACATAACATAACATCATGGTATATGCCCCAATGTTTAAGTAGAAGGCTTTGCATTAATGCAATTCTTTAAACCAAAATGTAACTGTAGCCACATTACTGTGAAAGTAACTCAAGCAAACCTTGGCAAAGCCAATAGACCTTAAATATGCAAATTGAGTAGACCAGACGCTTGATTGCTCACAGATCGTAAAGAGTTCCCAAAGGAAGGATAAAGGAAATAAGAACATGTGAAACTGTATAGTATTGGTTTTGCATTTGCAACGGCCTATACATAATTAAAGGCGACACAATGCCAAAGAAGCAGCAAAGAATCCTGTAATATCGAGAGGAGAGGAGAAACCTGTGAGAGATTAGGAAAGCAAAGGAAAATGGCAACGAGAGACTTGACGTGAATGTAGAAGCAGACATGTTGGCGCAAGAAAAACTAAAATTGTTATGTGCGGTGAATTGAAAGAGAAGCGGGTTTCCGAAATGAAATAGTAAATACAGTAGCAGTTTGTCTAATTAAAAAATAATAGGAGGTAATGAGTGGGAATCAATGTATTCATAAAAAAACTGGAATGTGCTTGTTAAAGTTAAGAAGGAGTGAGAATTGGGACCTAAATAGAAGTAAATGAAAATACTGTGGATGTTTGTTCGTCAAAAAAGCAATTGGGATGAGTGATTGGGAAGCGATTTCTTGAAATGAAACTGGATGTGCAGGCCAGCAAAAGGGAGGGAATGAAAAAGAAGTTAATGAAAGTACGGTGGAGGTTTGCATGTCAAAAAACAGTTGGAAGCAGTGAGTGGGAAGCAATTTATTGAATTAAAACAAATGTGTGGGCGAGTAAAAGTTTGCGAAGAGCAGGGGTGCGACTTAAAAGAGAAGTTAATGAAATGACAAGTATGGCTGGGGAAAAAACTATAGGGAGCAGTGAGTGGGAAGCACCTTATTTACATAAAACGGCGGTGTGCGGGCAAATGACATTTAAAACAGGGAGATGCAGTCGAGTGAAACTTATGGAGGAACATGGATCGGAATGGAAGAGAAGACAATGAAAATATAGTGGTGGGCTCCTTGGGAGAAAATCAATTGGGAGCAGTAAATGGAAAGGATTTTTCTCTAAAATGTGCAGAGAAGTGAAAAGTATGGCAAACGGGGATGAAAGAAAAGTACATGTAATTTACATTGGAGATGTCCGTGCAAACATTGAAAATTGGAATGTGCGGGTGAATAAAAGTAACCAGGAACAAGAGAGGATACATAGAATAGGTACTGGAATGGAGTACAGAGCGCAAAAAGAGAAAAGCATGTAGGAAGTTGCACATAAAACATTAAGGTGAAAATGCGGGTTCAGAAAGAAAAACTGGAGCGCTAAACCTTGAAGGAAATTCTATTTTAAAAATATGGTATGAAATATGTAAAAGGTAAGAGAGAAAGGAACAGACAGCATTATGAAAGAGTAATGAAATAATAAGCAAAATGATTGCCAATTAATAGAGGTGCAAGGTAAGGACAATACAAAAAGTTAAATGTATAGGGAAAAATAAGTTCTCCAGCATTGGATCTTTCATAGATCCACATGCTTTAATCATTCCCCGTTGTTGAAGTGGGAGTCCCACTGTATTATAACAAAGCAATTACATAAGTAGCATAGGCTAAGATGGCACTAGGCAATGAATTTAATGGCCTATCTATGACCTTTTTTTTTAAAAAGGACCAAACTTAGACACCAGTCAATCAGGCGACAGCACCCTCTAGAACCTTCCCTACAGAGGCTAGTTCCCTCAGATTTTCTACCACACATCGTGTGAAGGAAGTCTCCTGAGCTCTGCTCAGTTACTTCTTCTGGTTTCAAGAAACTTCTATCAGGTCAGATACATATTACTTTCTGTATCCCATGAAACTTTCTGAACATGTCAGACCATTCAAAAAAGGATTATTCAGGTCGTGTAACACCTGTGGTAAAAGAGACTTTACATTGATGATCTTCATAAAAAGTGCATTTATTACCTCTATCCTGGCCTCACAGTCAAAGACTGTAAGATATGTCACACTTTCTCACAGAAGACCCTCAAGGACAGAGAGGGAAGACTTCTATTGTGGTTGCAGAGGCTTAAATCCAAAGACAATCCTGTGTCTGAGGCGGAGAGTAATGATTCCCTTACTTATGCCAAATTGCAAAAAAGAGAGAGATCATCAGAAAAGGAGCCTTCTGAACATCCTAAAAAGGCCCTTAAAAAAATCACATCATGAAACACCTGGTCATTCCAGGAAATATCAGGGAAAGTCTCACCGCAGACTTTCTTCAAAGGTTCCTTCTGAGCCTTCTACGCCGTCTGAGAAACCTGTTCTCGGCAAAAGGTCTTCTAAATCCCTCCTGTTGACGGCGGGATCGTCTCAGGCTCAAAAAATTAGGAGTTCTCCATCTTTTTCTCCAGTGACGACGACACCGTCGACGATGCTCTCGTGGACGACATCGAGGACGCTAACATCTACATTCACAACAGCGTCATCACCTTTGATAATATCGTCTCCGACAGCGTCGACGACCATTGTTACCTGTAGACTGTTATTGTCGACAGCTTCTAAGTCTCCACCCTCATCGACGAAGCGTTCTTCTAAGCTCTCGTCGACATCGCCGTCGACGGCTAAGGATTCTGCACAGTCGATGAAGACATCCATGTCATCGAATATCCCGAAGAGACCACCGCCGACAGAACATTAGTCGACGATGTTACCATCGACGACGATACCGACAGCCTCGTCGACGATACCTCTATCAGAAAATCTGGTTCTGCCTGCGAAAATGTTAAAATCCTCGTCGAGGAGGGAGTTATTGTCAAAGGAGGCTCAATCTGTCATCCGCTGCACCGTTAACTCCTCTGGTGCCAGTGTCACATCTTTCATATTCTGATAAGCCTAAAGCTGACTTACTTCTACCAGTTCACACGTCTCCAAACAAGGTGTTGCCTTTCCACCCAGCTATCCTATTGGAGAAAGACTCTGAAGTCTTTTTAGAGTGGCTCATAGCCCTTCAGGATTGAATGTAAAATGCCTAGACTTTGATGACGAGGAATATTATGAGAAGGAATACCAACATTATCCTGAATATATTGCTCAAGAGCGCTCGATACAAATGCCCTTGCATTTGGTAACCAATCTACAGGGAATGTTGCAGGAATACTATAAACGGTTTCCAGAACCTGTTTCCTCTTCTCCTGCTCCTTTGCTTGCACCTTCAGCTCAGTCCGCACAAAAAATGCCGCCTCCTCAACCGTGCACTTTGAAAATTCCTGGAACCCCTCTAGCTACATTACCTCTGGCAGAACCCCAGATGAATGACCATGATCTGTCTGACAGGGGATCAAGAAGATGGAGAGATAAGGGATCGTGCTTCCACTATCAACGAGTGGGATTATTCTTTAATAACTACACCATCTCCTCCGAGTGCTCCTCCGGTAGATTCTCCTCCGGATGATATTGGAGGTTTCCATATTATCATACTTTTGCCTTTTGCCGATTGCCTTGGTCGACCAAGCAGGAAGACTGCTTTCTGTGTGATTTTAAGGAACCAATTAACAAATCGATAAGGGCCATCCCTACTATAGATTTTATTTGGCAAGAAGGGTGAGTATAATGAAGAGCCTGGCCACAGTCACAGCTGTTATGCCCAGGTTGGATAAAAAGTACAAGGCACCGGATGACACCACTGCATTCCTCATTGGACAACCGAGGCCAGATTCGGTCATAAGCCAAGCAGCTCAGAGACGCTCTAGGAACCCTGCTACCCCTATCACAGATTTGACAGGCAAATGTGGTCATGACGTCAGTGGAGCCATATAAGTCCCCTCAGGCACACAGACGTCAGTTTCTTGTTTTCCTCGCTGTAACGCGGATCCGGAGAAGCGATTCCTTGGGTCGTTTTTTCTCGACCTACTTGAACACCTGGTGTCGGTGGAATGGTGTGCCTTTGTCTAATGTCGACAGGTTTCAAACCTTGCGGGTCTTGTAGCCGATATATGTCGGTGATGCACCGGCATACAATATGTATGTGGTGTTTAGGTGAGCACCACGCCACTGAGGACTGTGGTTCCTGCCAGAAACTAAAACCGAAGTCGTTGAAGGAGCGGTGTTTGAAGTTGATGGCGGCGTGTGTATCGCGATCCTCGGAGGCTTCCCAGCCTTGGTCTTCGTCGTCCCGGGAAGAGCATTTGCGGGTTCGATCTAGGAGCCGAAGTCAGTCTGGAGGACGTTGTTCTTCAGGGAAGTCAAAAGATGAGGGACGTTGAAGTCACGGCATTCTCGGACTTCACTGCGTGGAGACTCCATCTCCCAAGGCTCCTCCCGTTCGTTGGCTGAGGAAGCCGTACGTGACTCCTCACTGCGTCTCCCCATGTTTCCGGGAGCTGGTGCGTCAATGGCTCAGATGAGGGAATATTAGGATTCCTTACACCTCATCTTTGGGACCCTATCTTCCTCTGGAACGCCTCTAGGCCCCAAGGAGGTGAATGGGGCACAGTCAGAGGATTTGTCCTCAGTGACGGTTGGGCCATCGGCGCCGGTCGATGTCAGCTGGCGTTGCTTTGGCGCAGGCTCACAGTCTTTCGGGATCTTTGCCTATGACACCGTTTTTTGATCGACCGACTCCTACATTGACGCTGTCGAAGACACCTCTCCTCCCCCAGTCGACGTCGTGATGGCGCCACTTCGTCTTCATACAAAAAGAACAATTGATGGACATAATGCAGAACAATGTCATACATTCACCCCAGTACAGAGATCTGGGCCTAAATCCATCGTTTTTTTGCTCACCATGCCATTCCAGTTTGGACCCAGCCATATGCAAATCAGTCTTGACCCTGCGCCCAATGGGAACAGTCCAGCCCGAACTGCCAGGCCAGGTCCTCCCTGGACTGGAAACAAGCATTCCGTCCATCAATTGTGTGTCTTTTACTTCGTCTTCATACGGCATCGGATGTGGAGTCTTCTATGCAACCTGAGAGGATTGTACAGTTTGAGGCCCCTTTTCAGGGAGAGGCATTGGGAGGTCCACCTTTAGCGACTGGGGCAGGACTTCTTCAGCCCATTTCTGACACCAATGTGTTTCAGGTGGAGGAGAGCTGGCTTACAGCTCTTGGTGAGGCTAGTGGGCTGGATTCTTCGCCAGCCTCTGGGTTGCTTTCTCCCCCTAGTCTTGCCACAGAGGCAAGTTCCTCCTTTGCAGACATGCTGAGGAAAGTGGCTGCAGTTTTAAACTTGTCACTGCCCACAATGCAGAGGTCTACAGACCCTTTGTTCGAAATCCTTTGCCAGGGACAGACTGGAGAAGAGCCTATTCTTCCGTATAGTGAGGCCCTATTTGATATTTTGTTAGGTTCCTGGGCCAAGCCTGAGTCGGGGGGGTCTCAGTGGACCGTAATATTGCACGTAGGCATTTGCCTGCACCTGGGGACCCAGTTTGTTTGCATAGACATCCTTCCACTAGTGGCCTGGCGACTCAGGCGGCAATGTCTTCTCAGGATGTAGATTCTACTCCTAAGACTCCGGTGGGTAAGGATGATGGGGGTTGTGATACTTGTGGTAAGCACATATTTGCTTCAGCCAGCTCAGCATTGAGTCACTAACATGTCTTGTGTGTTGGGGCATTTGTCCCATGCTTTATGGGTTTCTTTACAGAACATGCTCCCATCTCTTCCGGATAACCTCCGTGCTGAGGTAGGCAACTTGATTAGAGATGGTCAGCAGTTTGCTAGGATTACCATAAGGTGTGGCATGGATACGACAGATTCTGTGGGTCGGGCCATTGCATCTACAGTGGCGCTAAGGCGTCGGGCTTGGTTGGTATCCTCAGGCTTTTCGGAAGCTGTCCAGTCGGCTTTGGCCAACATACCATTTGATGGTGCCCAGAGAACTACAGAGTCGTAGTCCTACATTTTCTGTCACTGTGATGCTTTGCTTGTCCCTAGGCTTGGAATATATGCCTTTGTTGGTCAAGGAGTAGCCTTATTATGACGTTGTATATGTCCAGCTTCGGTTTCAGTACTACCATGAGTACTCCGGTGAGGAGCGGTGGTTATAACCTCAGTTCCGTTTTTCTTTTTTATTTGTGTATTGATGTAAATGACTGAGGGAGGTTCCCTTTGTTTCCTGGCCTCTGAGGATGAGCTTTCTGCTCAAGAGGTTATTATTAAGAGAGATGACTTCCTGTATGGAAGCAGATCTGTTGCATGCTTCTTCCAAGCAGTTCAGTATGCAAGTTGCATGGCTTCCTTCTTCAGTGTCCTTTTAGAGACATATGGTTATGCCAGTTGTAGGCTGGTGTATAGTGACTCTTTGGTTCTACTCTTGGAGTAATCAGATGCTTCAGCAAGTTGAAGCCTTGCTCTGGCTCAGAGTATATGCTTGCATTATTTGAATGCTGTTTGCTTGCAAGTTCTTCCTTTATGGCAAAGGAACAGTGTCTAGTGAAGGCATAAATATTACCTCAACTGCAGGCAATTCCTATCCCTGCTCCATTCTGTGGTGCTGTAAATTGGCAGCCAAAGATTTATGATACACGGGTTAGGCCAACTTGTCCCAAAACCATGTAATTGTGATGGCTTGTTGTCCTTGACCTCAGACAATGTCGTAGGTTGTCGGGTGGTTTTGTTCTCCAGCAAGGCATCAAATCATCTATAAAAGTCTTGGGAGACATTTTTATAATAGGAGGATATTTTGACTTTATAGTGTTCTTCTTCCTATGATATTCTTGATATACGTGGTTCTGTCTGGTTGACATTATCTGCCTTCTGGAGAGGATGTACCTATATTTTCTGCATTCCTCAATTCGTGAGGAATTATGACTGGTGTTTATTATGGTGTCAGTTATTTAGGATACCATTTGACAGGCAGCTTTTTCTTACGGCAAGTCCCCTACGGTGCTGTGTTGGTGGCGTAGTACCCTTTTTTTCACTGGATTGCGTATTTTTGTCGAACCTCTCATTTCAGAGTGGCTTTTTGTGTACGGTGTATACATGATATAATGTGCTGCTTTGTTTCACATAGTTGTTGGACTTACGATCATATTTGTCTTGTATCACAGGTGTGGTCGTATGTGCTTGTTGACAAGTGCACTAATGGGTGCGTTATCATTTTCAAAATTATTGTATAGCGCTTTTTGGAACCATTTCTCAGTTCTAGTTAGTTCTAAGGTATACAGAGTATACATATGTGTTATGCATATTTGTTCTTAAAAAAAAATAAAAAGGAAAAGAAAGCAGTTTTAATCAAAGATGCGATTGATTCTCTTTTTCTCGCTTGCCTTGGTGTTCCGAGCTTATCTACGGCTCGAAGTTGTGTTCATTCTTTCAGACTATGGCACTGAAGGCCATACGAGGGAAAGCTTTATACGTCCTTGCAGAGGGCAGTAGTTATTGGCTAGTGAAATTCTGTGAATTGCCAGGCCAGTCAGAGTATCTGGGAACACATTTATGTATGTCTATATATTTATGTCATATATACATCTTTGTGGCAAGATGTTATACAATTGGCGCATTTGATAAATATGAATGCTCATTTTGTCAAAACTAAATTATTTATACCAAGGAGGTGTTGTTGTTCATCTTTTCATTTGGGGAAATGGGTTCTGAAAGTCCTTCTGTGGGATTTTGTCAGGACAGTTTTCTTTTATTTTCTTGATTGTCATGATCAATGCAGATTACATGGCTTTTGTCTTGTATTTGGCCCTATTTGGTCATCGAGTTTTCTTTCCCCTGTGGGGGATAGGGGATCATGTCTGTGATCTGACAGATGGTTCTCTAGGGGTTTTTCCCCTTTTCCCTCAAGGGCCGATTCTTTTGGACCTGTTAGGTTGTTTTTTTATTTATATGTTCTGTGACCGTGATCATGGATTCTATTAAGAGCCAAGCTCTTGTTTTGCTATTCCTACGTACATTTAGTTAGTTGTTAGTTTTGACCGGCTGGTTCTCTTTGAGAACTTTTGAAGGATTTGTTCGCAGACCCTCCTCCAGTGGGGTATAGCTTTGGTATTTAATTCAAAGGATAAGGAATCTGCGGCTAGATGTCTCTATCAGATGTAAAAGTTACTTACCTTTGGTAATGTAATATCTGGTAGAGACACAGTCTGGCCGCAGATTCATTAACTCCCTGCCCATCCTCCCCACTCTGCGAATGACCTATGCGGTAAGCGTAATACCCTGTTTTCAGTACTGGTTTTAGATTCTGTTATCACATTCTCAACTTATGTTGGGACTGAACAGACCACTTGGCCTGGCCACATAGCTTTTCTTTAGATGTTGCCATACCAGCCATTTGCAAATGTGTCGTCTGTAGGGTGTGTGTGGGTTTCTCTTTCACACGGGATTAGACAACAGTGGGCAGTATTGATTTATTTGTTCTTTTCTTTGAAAGTCTTTGTTTGGTATCATACCTTGAATTGGCAGTATTAATATGTCACGTAGTGATGTGATTCAACAAACAGTTTGGTGTTGTTTTTGTAGGTTTTGTTTTACTATTGCCATGCCATTTATTACTGTTGATGAATGGTCTATAGAGTGTATGGTTTTCTTCCCTTACATAGGGGTTATTCACCAGGGCACAAGGTTTCATGTAGCCCTGTGTTTTTTTGATTTTGTTGGGGGTTTCTTTAAAATCCATGTCTGGTATTAACATACCATTTGATGTTTCTTCTTCATTAATGTTTCAAAGATTTTAGGTCTTTTTTGGTACACTGTTTCCACAACCAGTTTCTATGGTGGCTCTGCGTTCTGACATGGAAGGTTTCACAGAAGAAACTGACATCTGCGTGCTGAAGGGGACTTCTATGACTCCACTGACATGACCAGAGTCGACATCATCGTGGAGCCGTACGACGCAGTTCCCCGGCACGCAGAGGTACTGCTGACAAATTTCCGCTACCAGACTGGCGCCTGGGGAGAATTCAAAAGTTAATGAATCTGCGGCTAGACTGTCTCTCTACCAGATATCACGTTACCGAAGGGAAGTAACTTTTTCGATGAAGCGCTACAATACATTAAGGCAGATACTGATACCGCAAAGGCCTTAGTAACATTACGATTTCGAAAGCAACCCTTTCGAGGAGCTAGAGGGAAAAGTACTTATTCCTTCAGAGGAGGATTCCAGAACTTTAGGCAACAATATCAGCCTTATCAAGGTCAATTTAGGCCACAATATGGGCAACAGTACAAGCAGCCACCAACCGCGGCTTACAAACAACCACCCAGAGGAAACAGCCTACCAGGGGGCAAGATGTCGACAGAAAGCAATGATCTTTCTTTACTGCCAGCTACCTTCCCCAAATTCACACAATTAGGATGACTCATTTCTCATTACACCCACCAGTGGTCCAGTATAACAGGCAAGTGGATCCTCGATATCATACATCAAGGTCATACCCTAGAATTTGTCACCAAACCCCCGAATGCGCCTCCAAAAAGGTCAGTTACTCCATCTGAAACAACTATTGAAGGAAGTCGCTATCATGTTGCAAAACGGGCGATATAGAAGGTTCCAAAGCTTCAACGGGGTACAGGCTTCTATTCCAGTTTTTTCCTGATCAGAAAAAAGTCACTTGACTGGAGCCCAGTTTTAGATCTTCGAAAATTAAACAAATACCTGAAGTTAGTCATTTCCAATGGTCACAATACAGGATATCTTAAACCTTCTCAACCATGGGGACTACATGACCACTTTCTTGTCCCAATTCATCGCAGCCACCAGAGGGTTCTGTGTTTTCAGGTAACCGGCACACATTTTCAGTTCAAAGTGCTCCCTTTTGGACTACGTTCAGCTCCAAGAATATTCACCAAGTGCATGGCGCTAGTGGCAGCATGTCTGCGGCTAAACGGAATTCAGGTTTTTCCGTACTTAGACAATTGACTCATAAAAGCTCAGTCATTCCATCAAGCCAAAGTGGATACTGCACAATGCCTGTCGTTATTCAAACAGCTGGGTCTCAAACCAAACCTACAGAAATCAACTCTCAAACCAACAACATCATTAATGTGTCTGGGAGCAGTCTTAAACACCCAGTCAGACAAGGCCTTTGTCCCTCTGGAACGGCAGGACAAAATCAAACACCTGGCCCAAAAGCTCTGCAAAAGAAAGTCCGCTTCTGTCCGACTATACAAGTAATTCCTAGGAATGTGCTCCTCCTGCATACCTCTACTTCCAAGCTGCAGACTTCATATGCGACCTCTACAGGAGCAGTTAGACAAACAATGGCTGCAGGTTCTGGTTCATTCGACGATGTGATTCAGATAACCCCAACCATTAGAAAAGCTATGCAATGGTGGATGGTATCAACCAACGTTTCTCAAGGGATAACGTTTCTGTCTCAAGCAACAGATCTTGTCATTAGCACGGAGGCGTCCCTGGAGGGATTGGGCGCTTATTTTAAGGAGCCATCAGTCAGTGGCAAATGGAGGACTGTCAAGAAAACATTGCACATTGATCTTCTAGAATTGAAGGCCATAGCTCTGGACTTGTGTTTATTCCTTCCCAGGATTGCAGCCTCGTCTGTTCTTATCCGTACAATCAATACCACCAGAATTTACTACTTAAACAAACAGGGAGAGACATAATCCATGGCTCTATCTCATCAGACACAAGCAATTTGGAGTTAGGCCTTACAACACAAGATAACACTGAGAGCAGAACATATACCAGGTGTATCCAGTGTGCTAGCAGACACATTGAGCAGATTGACAACAGATTGCTATGAGTACGAGATTGATTCTCCAGTTCTACAGGACATCTTATTCCGGTGGGGCACTCCGAAACTCGATCTTTTTGCAACACAGACAAACAAGAAATGCCAATTTTACACCAGCTGGCATCCCCAGAGAGGGTCGTGGGGAAATGACTTTTTGATTGTATGGTCCAAAATATTTGCTTACGCTTTTCCCCCAATTCCTCTGATGCCAAAGGTTCTAAAGAAAATGAGAGAACCATGCAGACTAATCCTCATTGCTCCAAAATGGTCAAGGCAATTCAGGTACACGGAACTACTTCTTCTCTCAGAACAACATCACATTCCTCTCGTAATGACTCGGACGCTTCTTTCCATTAGCAAGGGCCAAGTACTGCATCCCAACCCAATTTCTCTTCACTTGTCGGCCTGGATCCTTACGACAAAGCGCTTGGAGAATTGAATATATCTAAAGAGTGTAGAGAAATTCTTTCTAAAGCGCGAGCAGAATCCACAAATAAATCATACCAATTTAAGTGGAAACGTTTCTGCATGTGGTGTCAAGAAAAAGAATTGCATCCATTATTTGTGACGCTGGTGCAGATTCTGCCTTATCTTCATTTAGCCAGGACTGGCTGTGCACATTCATCAATAAAGGTACACCTGGCAGCAATTTCCCGTTTAAGGAGATCAGATCACTCAACAAGAGCTGTTTCTATGTCTACTGCATTAATCGCTGGGTTCCAATACAGCAAATCTGCAGAGCGGCCACGTGGTCCACCAGGCATACCTTTACCCAGCACTATTGCCTGGATGCTATGGATAAAGCTGATACAGCAGTGGGACAGGCAGTGTTGCGACATCTGTTTCAGTAAGGTAAGCCTCTTTGCATTTGTTTTTTCTATCCCACCATCCTCTATGGTTATGCAATATGATGATATGATGACAAGTATTCATATTACTGCTGACTATTCTGATTCCAGCATGTGAATCTATGAAAGATCCAATACTGGAGAAGAAAATAAGTTACTTGCCTATAACTGTAGTTGTCCAGTATTGGTATCTTTCATAGATTCGCATGCGACCCACCCTCCTCCCCTAGAGGCTCCCCCTTACTTTTGGGACTATATTTGTTCCCTCTAGTGCTCGAAAATCTAAGGGAACTAGTCTCTGTAGGGAAGGTTCTAGAGGGTGTTGTAGCCTGATTGGCTGGTGTCTACGTTTGGTCCTTTTTTTTTTTTAAAAAGAAAAGGTCATAGGCTATTAAATTCATGGCCTAGTGCCATCTGAGCATATGCTTCTTATATAATTGCTTTCATATAATCCCGTGGGACCCCCACTTCGAAAACGGGGAATTATTCAAGCATGTGAATCTATGAAAGTTACCAATACTGTAGAACTACAGTTACAGGTAAGTAACTTATTTTCTTGCTGATAATATAAGTAAACAGTTAAATCTAATTATACAGTTAAAAAAGAAACCATAGGTGGCAACATGAGTGTTGGACTGGCCTATAAGGCAATCACTTATACAATTATGGGTGCCTCTCCCACTGGCAGTGGGAGAGGCACCCTTTTTGTATAAGCATTTCACATGGCCCAGCCTGTTTTCCCACTTTATACAGGCAGAACCCTACAGGTCAGTGTGTGACTTTTTGTTTGTCTGTTTGTGGGTCTCTTTCATGGTCTGCTGGGCCGGTATTTACTGTTTATTTCCCTGATATTAAAACACACTGGCTGCAGCAAGCTTAAATCCATGCAGTCTTCCATACCTTGAAAAAACGCTTATACTGCGTGCCTTTACAAGGTCAAAACTGCCCCAATTTGTAAACATGGGCCACTTTTAGTTAGCTTTCAAATTCACTAATGGAGGCACTTTTATTTTGGTGCCTGGGCCTTTTTTCCTCCCCAGTACATCCTTGCTAGTTTGAATCCAAATAAATAATAGACTGCAGCCAAAGGCTTGATACATATGCTGGAAAGAAGATGAAACACTTATTGTGAGAAAGTGTATTAATAGTTGGGGTGGATGGTAGTCCATCACAGGTAATTATCACACTGTTTTTTTAGGCCTAGTGAAGGTTTTAAGTAATTTAAACCTGAGCTCAACCCCTGGTAGCTATGGCACAGAGCAGATCGGCTTAACTTAAGAAAATGTGTCAAG
The DNA here is from genome assembly GCA_963921515.1 of Calotriton arnoldi. NCBI lineage: Eukaryota > Metazoa > Chordata > Amphibia > Caudata > Salamandridae > Calotriton > Calotriton arnoldi. The sequence goes on from CAWUFW010010558.1 coordinate 112,842, forward strand.
TATTTAAAAGTACCAAAACAGTTAAAAGGTCAACAACACAATACAATAAAAATTCACTCTAATTTATAAAAATAGATATGAATCAGAGATATGAATTTATAAACTTTTAAATAGTAATAGCTCAAAAAAGTGCAAAGCGCCAACCACGGGCAGCTGGGGACAAATGTATGGTTTGAGGCCAACCACGATGGAGCACAGGTCGAATACGAGGACCTGGTTGGTCCCAGTCAAAGAGTTACCTTCCAGCATCAACAGCCTTCAGTGAAAGCAGAAAGCAGACACTGGGCTAGTGCTGAGAGAAGGGTGTTGAAGTCACCGGTCTCCAGCATCTGAATGAAGGCTCGGCGGAATCGTTGATTTAGGTCGTGTGAGTCCTGATATCCTTGGCATGGAGTGAAAGAAAGAAAATATGTATTGCTTGATTTAAAAAAAATTGCAATATAATGCACAATAATACACATTATAAAACACATAAAGCGTACACATCAAGGAATCTGCATAAGCAATATAAAGCAGAGTATAAAATCTGTGAGACCTTCTAGTCAACACTTAAGAAACTTAAAACCCTCTAGCTTAAACCTTAAGTAGGCAGATTTGATGGAGAGGCCTCTCCATCTACCCTACTACTCAAGATTGTTGCCCCCTGGAGGCCATTACATAGGATTTAAAGTTCCTAAAAAATTAAGACCGGCTTGCCTGAAGATACCCAGCCTTCGCTGGGAGGCAACATCTAGCTTCTCTAGCGATTGATTTAGTCAGTGTGGGAGTTAAGTGCGAGTGGAGCAGTTAAAGTGCAATGGTCTTTATAGATGTGCAAGTGCAGCGATTAAAGTGCACAGTGCTTTATGAGGCTCAAAGTGCAGACACTCAATGTGAGATATAGGGCAGGTACTGGGCAGCTTTGAGTGGATCTTACTGTGGCTGCAACCTCCGTAGTGCTGGAGGTCAGCATTGCCAGGTCAATTCTTTAAGCTGTTCCCTCCACCACATACTTCCACTAAATCCTAGGCCGCAGCCTTTTTCCCAAACTTCTGAAGAAATCTCCCTGTTGCACAGTTCAGCCCGGTAGCCGTTGGTTCAAAGCAGACCATCACTGCCTCCCTGCAGGACCTTATTCCTCGACCTTTCTATTTTCTGTGCAGGAGTACCTGCCGATCCCCCATAACAGTACTGCAGAAGCAAAATACATGAATTATGTCCTCTGGCCCTTGGTCGCATAGCCAAAAGATTTCTTGACTTTTCCTTCTTTTCTACGGTGGGTAACGTTTTAGAATAGGTAATAACCCAGCCTGTATTTCAGGAACTGTTCCTTAACCTGATTGCTGTAGGATTCACTTAAGTAGAACTGTGGTTTCAGCCCGGGAGTGTCATCCATCGATGTCTGCGTTTGGACAGGCTATCTTTGTCCTCAAGCACTGAAAGCAGCTGTATGCTGGATTTAGCCAATTCTTTTACTCCAGGTGGCTTAAGGACGAGTCCCAAACGCTAGTTAGACCAAGGGTGCACAGGGCCTGATGCAGTTAAGTCTGACCGGGGAACTCGGCTTTTCTTCCAATTCAGACCACAGATAGTCAACATTGCCAACTTTAGTCTGTGACAACAGGTCGTGAAGGCCGCCTTCCAGACCATAGATTGTTTGGCAATGCCAAACTCCAGGCTGATTTGGGCCGGAGATGTATAAGGTGGTAAATGGAAGATTGTCCTGTATACTTTGAGTACCATTTTATCCAGGGTGGTGCTGTCCTGTCCCCTAAGACTCACTTCCATAGGTCAGGGTTGGAAGGACCTTTGTCTGGGCCACCTGCAAGATCTGTGTGAGCATTGAGCCTTTTCATTTGTTATAAAGTGACCTCAGTCCAAAGGCCAAAGCATTGAGGAGCCAGGATCCATCATGGCCGCTCGGAGCTTCTGCTCCGCCAAAAGCCCCGCGTTCAACAACCAGCGCGGCACTTATACCCCACCTCAACAGCAAATTGAGCCTTCGCCAGACGTCTGAAGGTCGGGAGTGTCTGCCGCTGTGGCCGCAGCTCAAACCAGACGCTGCAACGCCGGGATATCGGCAAATGACCTGGCCGGCGATACTGCCTCAAGATGGCGCCCGGGATGGAACAGACCCGCGTCTGAAATACCGGAGCTGTGTGGCCCGTCCACTGCGCGTGGATAACATCCCTTGGCCGCAGCGGACATGCCTGTTTGGTGGCCCTGAGCCGAGAGGCATCTGTGTGCAGAAGATCGAGGTGAGCGGTACCCCTCCCCCCCTACGTGAGGCAAAATGGCGGCTCCCACCGTGCTGCCCACCGGAATGGGAGATGTGCCCCAGCGCCCTTTCTGGGTCTTCGCTACGCCTCGAGAGCCTAGGGACACCGGGGGTGATCTCATGTCCTCTGAAATATCTAATGGGAGTCCGTCCCTTCCCTCCCCACAAAGCTCTGTCGTACTCGGTACTCTCTCGGTCTGGAAAAGGGTCCCAGGATGCCTGACCCCAAAATGGCCGACATTTGTGACTTCTTCCCCATTGCTGTACTTTTACCTACTCATTCCTTCCTGAACTGTGCCTGACCTCAAGAGGTCGTCTAGATCAAGGGGCATACCTTAGCCGCTTCCTACGGAAAGCATGAAAATACACAGGATCAAATAACTTGTTTTCAGCTACTATTTGTTTCCAGCCCATTGACTCCACCCCCATATCCCCAATACCTTCTATGCTCTATTGGGACTTGTTTCCTTTTGTCTGTGTTATGCTATGCTCTTGTAACTAATGTAACTTTGCAATTACTGTTTTTATGTAAAGTGCTCTGATACCTCCGGGTCTAGCCTGCGCTTTATAAAACTGTTCAATTGTAACTGTTGTAACATTAACGCAACATTCCTCTGATAGGGCGCTCTGATACCTCCGGGTCTAGCCAGCGCTCTTTAAAATCTTTTCAAATTATATCAAATCAATTCTTTCCTTCCTGAACGCTGAGACCTGTGCAACTTGGCTGATGCCCGGTGGAGCTGCTAGACAGCTAAAGAGGAGATTGGCCCTGGTTTTCCCCTTGACCGTCACCTACCCAGCCGGACTTCGGTTACAGTTCCTTCCTCGTCTCCCTCCTTCGATTTCATGCAACATTGTTTTGTTTCCTGTACCTACCTTACTCCTGTAAATGATGTAACCTGTATTGCAACGATCCGAATTGTAAAGCGCTCTGATACCCTCTGGGGTCTAGTTCGCGCTATATAAAACTTTATAAATAAATAAATTACCTTTCTTTCTTATTTCTTCAAGTTGATCACCAGACCTTCCGTTCCCGTTAAAGTAGACTCCGAGATACTTGAAGCTTTTTGCCAATCCTTTTTTTTACTTCCCAGGGACTAGGTATGCTTCTGTGTCCTTTTGCCTTGAACTACTAGTATTTTTGTTCTCTTTCTATTGATAGTAAGTCCATTGCACACTGAGTAGGCTGAGGTTGCATCAAAAAGGCACTGCAGGCCAACCTTGGTTTGGCTGATGATGACTAGATCATGCATACAGAAAGTTTAAAAGCTGGAAGCCCCCCATTTTGGGAGGCTGTGAGTTGACTGCATGTTGGAACCAGGATGAATAGGGCTTCTCTTTAGCCGTACCCTTAAGGTCCTCAAGTTATTTCATCATTATCTCTGGAAGTGTTGACAGCTTATCAAGGATAGGGGAGCGGTTGCATCCTTGTCCTGGCCCCTGTACATCTGCCTGTGCTCTTTTTATCAAATGGTTTAAATTTGCAATCTTTTTGTTAATTCCAGCTGCACACATTGTGAGGGTGTTCAGGAGACTGATCACTATGTCCATTGTATTTGCCTGAAAATTCAGCACCTCCTCTGACCTCTGCAGGATTCTAAGCATGGTTGACCCTTTATAGCGGCCCTTGGGGCTCCTTGCTGCCATTTGAAATAGTGCTTGAAATGGTCGGAGCTTCATTGCCATATGAGGCCAGCATAGTCTCCCATTCCTTGGTGCAGAGATATGAAAGATCTTTCTCTTAGACTTGTGAGTTCTCCTCTGTTGGGCCAGGACGTGCGCTGCCTGATGAATATTCCACGAATCTGTGGTTTTGGTGCACGTACCATATGGCTAATATGCCGGGACAGACGTGGTGAATTCAACAACCGATAGTGGTTGTATGCAGTACATACTGAACAGTCAATTATACTGGTTCAGTATTATACTCCATTTATTCACGTGTTTTTTCATGTTTTTTTCCACGTATTTATTGCAGTAGCTGAATAACTGACCCTGAAGAAGGCCGTGACACTATCTAGGTTTTTTGGCCGAAACATGTTGGTCGAGTGATCTACACAACTGTCTCTAATGCCGACACTTGTGTTATCAGCTTTTCACTGTTTTTAATCCTGACACTGGGTAGCTGAATAAATCTGCATATAGCTAACCTTGTAGCCAGTTTTAAATTGTCCCATTACAGCACTGCACTTTTTTACCCACACACCAGATTTACATGGGGGTTTAGTATATCCCGCCTGACTCACTAAAAACATCCCTGAGCTCCTCCCTTGTAGAGAGGGGGTTGTAGCCCACGTGTAGACTAGGTCCATCACGTGAGGAGGCACCCCTATGATGAAGCATGACACCTTTGGTGTGTGAGGGGAACCGTCCTGAAAAAGGAAATCCCCTGTTTTTGCACGGCAGAGTAAATTCATACAGCTAGATTACCTCCTGATAATTTGGACCCGTGGCCCCCTTATTTGTGATACTAATTTGGTGGGGAGTTGGTCTACGCAGGTCCTTAAAACTCCTCAAGCCCCTAAGTGTGTTGATTGTGGGGCCTATTTAATTCCCAGCTATTTCCTGAGGCAGTTTGCATCCTTTCTGGCTCGTTTCATTGGGTGGTGAAACCCCATACACCGCTAGACTGTCACCACCGGTTCCCTCTCCATTGGCCGTGGATACCTCCATCTCAAGCAGGTGGTGCTTTTTTTTTTTCTTCCTCTAATTGATTTATTAAGTGGGACAGGGCGTCTCCTCCCAGCGACGAACTGAGCAGTTGCTGCGAGGAGTCTTCCACTATTGTTGGTTTGAGATCAATCCGCATCGCTGTTGTCTCTGGCGGCTCTAGGTGCTCTTGGTGCAAGGGGCTGGGATTGATGCTCAGGCAGTTTGTAAAGATCGCCTCCTCACCCACATCATAGATATCAAGTTTGGATTCGTTACCCAGGAGCCACATGCTCATTGTGAATTCCAAGGCACCTCACCTGCCGAGAAGTGACTAAATCCCTTGAGTAGTTGTGTACGACCACTGTGGGGCTTAGAGGGACAGGTAGCCCCTTAATGTTAGTGTTGCTCGAGAACATGACTGCCCCTGCATCCTTTAGGAAGTTGAACTTCGTCGGAATTTTAGGTTGTAAGAGGCCTGAGTTAGCCCCTCCAGGGGAGCTGGAGACATCTAGGCATACAGTTGTTCCTTCCTGCAATGTTACTGGAGCTAGTGGTAAAATCTGACCTGGCGGCAGCCCTAATTCCTTCCTTCTCTTCTGAGCCACCACTGGTCCTCTGGATTTCCCAGATCGCATGATGAGGTTTAATAACACTAGTTAACACTAGGATGAATTAAAGAGAAGTTAGGAGAAGTTTACAGTCCCCTGAGTGGCGATGGGCTCGCCCACTTGCACAGATATGGTGCTTTTCCTCAGTGTCTGTGTGTGCTATTTGGGCAGTTAGAGGTAGGTTAGGCGTATGGGTCAACATACTGTAGGAGAGGCGCAAGATGCACCATACTAACTTCTATCACTTCCGCACCTGTACCAGCAGTCACCAGCCACCTAGGGCCTTGCCAAAACCTCCACCAAGCTGCCAGTCAGCACTTAATTCTCTGTCGTCTCGGCACTTTCTTAGCTTTTTCCCTTAGCTGAACTTAGCTGGACACTTCACGACAATATATTGAGGTTGCTGGAGCACAGGAACCTCCCACAGAGCCAGTTAGTGCCGCCTTACCCCCACGAGCCACCCCTATGGCCACGCAGCCTGCTCAGAGAGGCACGAGCACACCAGCATTCCAGCAAGCAAGTTCTTCTTGAGCCTTCTTTAGAATCTAAAATGTGCCTCACCACAGCAGCTCCTGGAGGCAAAAATGGCTCTCCGCAGTGGGCACTCAGACCGGACAGCTCCCTCCTCACTTCCGTTATCCAACTATACTCTGTGCAATCCACACAATCCCTCAGTGCTCCTGATAGCCATTTTTGGAAAGGATGCCTCATCTGGTCTCTAGGTCCTCAGGCAGGGTCTAAACTCTAAGCATGTCGACCGCTTTAGCTGCTTCCTGGGGTCCTGCGATTTTCCGGCCGCTTAGGCTGCTTAGGCTATCTGCTTGAGCTTAAGCTGTCTGCCACTGTCTGCCTCACCTCGACTCAGAGCAGAGCTGTGCAGTGATACTCTCCCTTGCGAGACTCCCTGTCAGGGCAAGCAGTCAGCAGTCTCTCAGCTGTGCCAGCTGTACCTTGGCCCCCTCATGGCTTGAAGGTTAAAGCACACCCTACTGTTTCTACACAGTTTGCAGCTCCCTCACCGTGACCTTGCACCACGCCCACTCACAAAGCCGGAACCTCTGATTCAGTACTTTTGCCACTAGGGCCTGAATGCTAAAGTGGCTTGTCACAGGCCAATCTGTTCAGAGCTTGGCTAATGATCGTTCTCCTTGGCATGGTATTCCCCTAAACGTTTTGCCTTCAAATCTCTTGTTTTGCTGAATTCGTTTTTGATGGCTTTAAGACTCTATACTTACAAAAGTGCTTATTCTCTCTCCCGCAAACATTTTTAAATGGGCCTACACCTAATTGGTATAATTAATTTACTTGTAAGTACCTAGTAGATGGTACTACAAGTACCCAGGGCCTGTAAATTAAATGCTACTACTGGGCCTGCAGCACTTATTGTGCTGCCCACTAAAGTAGCTTTTCAAAACATGTGCCAGGCCTGCCACTGCAGCCTATAGTACAGGTTCAAACTGTCATTTGGACCTGGCAAACTTTTGCCAGGCCTAAATGTTCCTTTTCAATGCATATAATTCACCCATAAGGCAACCCCTAAAGGCTCATAGGGCAGGGTGAAGTGTATTTGAAAAGTAGGATGTGTACTTAAGTTTTACTCCTAAAGTCCTTTTTCACTGTTGTAAAGCTTTTCTCTTCCATTGACTAACACTGGGTTACCTTATTACATTTAATCAGTGCTAACTTTGGATTAGGAGCAGATGGAGATATGGTGTTTTACACTCAAATGAATTTTAATTTAAAATCCTCTTTAATGGCAAAGTCAGATCATAAGTCACAGTTCTGAAAATGCCACATTTGGAAAGTTGCAAAAATAACAATTGATGGACTGAATGCAAAACAATGTCATACATTCACCCCAGTACAGAGATCTGGGCCTAAATCCATCGTTTTTTTGCTCCCCATGCCATTACAGTTTGAACCCAGCCATATGCAAATCAGTCTTGACCCTGCGCCCAATGGGAACAGTCTAGCCCGAACTGCCAGGCCAGGTTCTCCCTGGACTGAAAACAAGCATCCTAGGACCGGTTTTGGGGTTCCACCCCTCATTAGCCAGTATAGCTTGACTCCAGTGGCATGGAGAGCATACCTGTCCCACTTGGGGTGACAAATGCTAAAATGATTTGCTCTGCATTCCGTCCATCATCTGTGTCTTTTGCTTTCTCGCCCTAAGGGCGCCGGGTATGCCCAGACGTGGGTCCCGGGCTCACTGTGCCACTGGTTTCGAGATAGCCGGGCTGATGAGGGGTGATGAACGGGTACACGTGATTGCTGAGGCCTCATTGACGCCTAGTCATAGCAGTCCAGCTCACACCACAGAGGGCGAGGACAAGGCCATGTCACCGGACAGATGACGCTAATTTGAGTTGTCTGGGTTTGGGGCTTGCAATCTCACTCATTTTGCAGTCAGAAACGGGAAATGTAAAGTAATATCTGTGAATGAATTGGGTTCTCCACAGTGAGGAAAGAAAAAGATTTAGCACATTTCTATAACCCTTAAGCGTGACTCAAGCAACAATTTTAACACAGCCGAAACAAAGTAAAGTACTTACTGGCAGAGGCACAATAGACAATCATTCACCAAAACCAGATTTGACACTATTAATTGTTTGCCATAGTTTAGCAATAAAACTGCTGTGCAAAAGTCTGGTCAATTCAGCAAAGTATGTGCACTCCATAAACGAGTGCATGTTGAGGTGCTTCAGTTAGGGTGGGGACACCAGCATGGTGACACAGCATCTGAAGATCGCAGTCAGACTGATGGGTCTTGCAGGCAATAAGGACTTGAGATGTAGCAGGATATTAGGAGTAACCTTGGGGGACACCCCCCTCCTGTGGTTAGATCTACCTTTGTCTTTGTTTAGGTGGGGAGGCTCACCTGGCATCCTCCAAAGACATGAAACAGCTGAAATTCGATACATGTCACATGATTTCTATGGGGAGAGGGCCATACCTAAGGTGCCAGCTCAGGCAGGGGGGGGTGCCATTGGTCACATGGCTCCACCCATTCTTTGACCTATGACCATCTCCAGAGGAGTCCATATTTAACTTGCTGGTGCGAAACGCGGTTAGCAGTTTGAACCCCCAAGTTTGGGACTAACCAAGTAGGGGGCGGGGGGGGGTGTAAACTAGGGCTTAGTCAACCCCATATATAAATGCACATGTTTTGCATGCAGTGCACAATGGATTATATTAGACAGAATGGTGGTTACAAAGAGAGCAGTAGTTTTGCATTCCCTATGGGGTAAGAATTCTTGCTGGCGATGTACTCACATACAGGTGGAGGTCAGCGGGTAGAGAGAAGGGTATGGTGTCGGTCACAAACAATAACTTGTTAACAAATATACTGATGGCCCTGGAGGCAAACTCCACTATGCTTACCAGCAAAACCTGAAATCAGGGCCTGGGCGGTGTGGTGTACATACACGACTCGCCAACCCCTAACCAGAAGGCCCTTATTGGCACGGAGGGCACCATTGGGACATCACCCGGAACTGTGGTTACAAAAGGGAACAGCAGTTCTCAACCTCCGGGGAGGCCATCAAACATTCCTACAGATGGTTAAATAAAGCTGTGGTCAAACCAGAGAGCAGTAGTTTCCAATTTCGGAGGAGGTCATCGAATTTCTCTATGGTAAGGCACATATGCCATGCACATGCCCACCAAGCAAGGGGCCTTGGTCAACTCTAATTCAAAATCAAATAGAATAAGAAGAGCTTGGTAATTTAGGCATGGCCTCTTTAGTGCAAACACCACATGGTACCCCTGATAGGGACAGGGCACATACATGTCAGAGGTAGAAAGGAGTGTCCAGTTCGAAGGACTGGTAACCACAGGTTGCAGGAGGTTATGGAGCTTGCCATGGTGGGGGGGCCCCGGATGCGACGGCGGCCACATCCGGGGCTTTGGCAGAGTTACAGGGCTATTCGGAGGCTGATTGGTACATAGGGGTACCCTTTCATGAGCACAATAGGGGTGCCTAATGCCAAAATCCCAGGAGTCTTTCGGCAGGACTCTAGTTGAAAAGTGACGGCGCCCCGCTAGTCCTTCAGTAGGTTTTAAGCCTGAGCAACCAGGGGCTTGCCTGGACACGCTCCGCCCCGAAAAAGCCATGAGTAAAGTTATGTACTGGTAGTCCATGGGATTTAAGGGGCATAATCCCCACATAAATGGTAGCACTGATTGGGTTGGCCACGGTGCAATTTGGCTCATCAGGCGGGCAGGGCAGCTTCGGTTAGTCACCGCTGCCTGCCCCTGGATCGCCCGTAAGTTAACCACCACGTTGGCATACTCCTTTCATAAAATAAACCTGCAGCAAACTGTTTTCCAACACAATTTGTGTGGACTGATTATTTTGCAGCCTAACTTTACTGCTAAGCGGGGGGTTGCCGATATCGGCACTATGCGGCTGCCGGTGGCGCATGCAGTAGGCCCTGTAAGAGGGCGGCCCCCTTAGTGCCGCATCGGGCACATCCCCGCTCCCTGTTGCTGGGACCCCCTCCTTGGGAGTCCCTCTCAGGTCGGGCGCCTATGCGGTGTCATTTACGGTGCGCAGTGGGCTGGGGTCAAGTATTTATGCCTGTCCCCACCCACTGCCCATCCTCTTTGTTCCCCGCTGGACAAGCTGTCACCCTCCCAAACGCTTACCCTGCGTGCCGGCAGGATGGCTGGCAAAGGAATTGAACATATTAATGTATACAGTTGTGTTGCAGACGGTGTTACAGGGCGATCTCGAGGCTGATTGATACACAGGGGTACCCTTTCAGGAGCACAATAGGGGTGCCTTATGCCAAAATTCCAGGAGTCTTTACGGCAGGACCCTGGTTGAAAAGCGACGGCGCCCCGCTAGTCCTTCGGGCGGTTGTAAGCCTGAACAACCGGGGCTTGCCTGGACACGCTACGCCCCTAAAAAGACGTGAGTAAAGTTATGGACTGGTGGTCCATGGTTTTTAAGGGGGATAATCCCCACATAAATGGTAGCATTGATTGGGTTGGCCACGGTGCAATTTGGCTCATCAGGCGGGCAGGGCAGCTTAGGTTAGTCACCGCTGCCTGCCCTTGGATCGCCCGTAAATTAACGCACCACGTTGGCATACTCCTTGTATGAAATAAACCTGCAGCAAACTGTTTTCCAACAAAATTTGTGTGGACTGATTATTTTGCAGCGTGACTTTACTGCTAAGCGGGGGAGGGGGGTGGGGTTGCCGATATCGGTACTAGGCCAGATCCTATTCTAATGAGCCAATGTTTTGAAGGCGGGCTATTCGCTGATGGAACAAGAGGTGATCCACGCCCTGCCTAAAGTACCAAGAGGGTTTCAAATAGGGTTTCAGGCTTCACAGACTCTTGTCACGCTGTGTATTAATTAACTGAGCTAAGAATGGTCTTCAGAAATGTTCGTGCCACGCCACGGTCAAATGGTTGGTTTTCACTGTAACTGAAACGGAATATGCTGTTTTGGGCTGGAAATGTAGCAGTATTTGTTTAGGTTTGTAAAAAAGGGCCACTAAACCAACAACACTCAGTAATAACATTACACAACTTAACATCACACTATGCAAATAAACAAAACAACCACATAAGAAAATTGTCGGATTCCTCCGGGACATGAGGCGTGAACTTCATTGCTCGTTTTACAATTGCATCTTTGCTGCATCTCTGCTGCCATCTGCCTGTCAGTCAGTAGTATAGCCATTATTATTTGCTGGCTCAAAATCTACAAAAATGTGGCCTCCTTATTCGTTTATCAAAAAGTGACTGTGAGGTCTGTGTGTCTGACTTGGCTGGATCTGCGCTTCTGCAAATGACGTTCCTTACTTTAACCTTGTGGGACCCGGGCGGATCACAGAAGGCGAAAACACGAAACGATATTATAAGACATGGTTTATCCCCTGCAGGGCCGCCCTTTAGCATGGGCTAGCTGGGCCCAGGCCCTGTCCAATTTGCCAGTTTAAAGTGGCTTTAGTCCTACTTTAACATACGGCCAGTGATGATTCCAACACCCCTTTAGCCCCCTTCCTTGCCCTCCCTTCACTCTCGGACCCCTGCTGGAACACATCAACAAAACCATCATCTATCTGAGGCAGCTAAGCTATTGGTGATTTAGGTGAGCAGGGGGAGGTCCGGGTATGTTTGTGTTCAGGGTCCAGTCCCTGCTCATCCAGGTACTGACCAGTGAACACAAAAGGGACCCCCTGCTGCCTCATTTAATTCACTACAATCAGCAAGGGCGCCAAATGTCTCTCCGCCCATGCCCAGGGCGCTATCTTGGCAAACGCCAGCCCTGATCCCATGATTATGGGCTGTCTTAAATAGTTGAAGAACTGTAGGAACACTTACCTCGTTTGCCATGCACCGTTAAAGGGTTGGTTATCACTGAAACTAGAACGGAATATGCTGTTTTTCCCTCGAAATGTAGCAGCATTTGTTTAGGTTTGTAAATGAGCCACTAAACCAACAGCACACAGTAATAATACAACAAAACATCAACACACCAAAATTTAGCATCACACGATACAAATAAACAAAACAACCACATAAGAAAACACAGCAGCTCGACAAAATTGCAATGGTAACTAACCACAATACAGCATATTAGCACAACATGATACATTAAGGCAACACAAAAAAGTCACAACATAGAAAGTAAAACAAAGAAACGTTATGCTACCAATATGTAATAGCACAAAAACAACCACAACACCATACTAAACACAACATATTAACTTTTGATTACTTCACCGTGCTGAAAAGAGACCATGTACAGTTAGTTATAAGATAGAAGTATCTGAATAGATGAATGTCTACGAGTTTCCTGAATCGTAAGTGACTGGGGGTCACTTGAGGCTGCCTAGCACCAATGCACCACGATGCAAGGGTGTCTGCGTTATAGCCTTAGAGGCATATTCCTTTTTCTACGTGTGCTGCAGTAGGCAGTACACGTATGAAAGTAGAAGTAACAAGGAGAAATAAAGATATTCCTCAGTCGGGTATGCACATAATTTTGGCGCAAACCCAGGTTTACAAGTCTTTGTAAATCTGGGTTTGCATCAAAATACATCAGTGGATAAATGTGAATCCCTACCCGATGCAAAGTAACACAAGGCAGCACTATGAGCTACATGGTATGTATTTAGTAAACCATGCAAAGACATGCAAATCAACGTTGCAAGGCTTACTAAATGCCAAAAAGGATCTTGCATCAGGCCTGCACCACGAAAGTGACAACTCCGACGCAAAATCTTAGTAAATCCGGGCCTGAGTTCAGATCTCTGACCCAGTTGGCTTGTAGACTGTGCAGAGCATCTTGAATTTTACCTCGCTGCTATCAGAAAAACAGTGGAGAAATTTAAGAGTGGGTTGAATGTAGTTGTTGGAATCAGAAAGCCATTGGGATCACCAACTGTGTTCATTTTGTCTTACTTCTAGTTTTTAGTTTATGTAGCGTGGAAGGGAACTAATGAGGCCCTTTGAATTTGACCCTGAGCATGATACTAATCTCTGGGGGAATAGAATCTGCCCCTGCTGTCATCCAGAAACATTAGTTCAAATAATAGATCGCTGAACTGGCGGGGTGGAGGGGGTTTGAAAGCCTAAATGAATATTGTGAGAAGTTGGCCTGGTATATGCTGTTCACTAATTAAAGTGGACACCTTGCACCAGAACAATTCGACTCTTATGGTAGATAGGTTTAAGACAACCTTTATAGAAAGCTATCCTAGTGGTAGCTGTGGAGAGCAGCCTTCAGGCTAAGTCTTGAAGGAATGTAAAGCAGCTTGTTTTACCACACAATCTCTTGAATCACCAAATGAAAAGACACCACACAGGTATATATATCAAATATATATGTATTTATTAATAAACACTCTCTACTAATCTCTTTATGAGATTAGAGGATAGGAACATATGTACAAGTCAAATATTATCAGGATAAGTTTAGCACAATTGAATATTACAATCTTGGTTGTCTAGGTCTAGGGCATCTAGAATCGAGGGACCCCCAAGAACCACCCCAGGTAGTTGTAGGAGACCCACAGGGGACGGACGCGGTGACCTGGCACCGATGCGAATCCTGTACGAGTCTATGCGCTCAGACGCGATTGAGATATCAATGTTCAAGGTCCCTTGTGTGTTCGAGGCGAACACACCAATCGGACTCAGTACGAGTCGAAGGATACGGTCTACAGATAGGATTTGCAAGGGAGTCGGACGCGGTGTGTCTAACACAGACGCGAACCAGGTATGTAGTCAGTGCGAGAATCGCACGGGGAAAGTAGGAGTTTTAGGATACTTCTGGTGAACCTACAAGCAAGTCACTTACAGGGTAAGTAGTTCGAGGGCCCACTCCTACAGGAGCACCGTAGTGCTGGAGTTACCTCACCCAGGGAAGCCGGGTGCACAGGTGTCCTTTGGTGTCGGGTCGCGGCGTCGTTTTCAATGGCGAACAAAGAAGACTTGCTGCTTGTGATGGTGTGAAGAAGTGTCCGGTGGAATCCAAGCCTGGATTCGGTGGAAGGATGACCTGAAAGCAGAGGGGACAGTGTTCAAAGTCACTTGGCAGTGACTCTGGGCAAGGAAGATGAATGCCCACCGTCGTCGCAGGGTTCAGGTCGTTCACGGTTGCCTTAACTCTTCAGCCACGAGGTCCAGGAGGCGTCGACGACAGCCAGGAGCTGGATTCGGCGTGTCCCACAATGTCTGCGGCTTACTGCGGTGTTGGCAACTCGATCGGAGCCAACAAGCCTTGGTAACAGCAAGTCTCGAGGAAAGTGTGAAGAGACAATGGCGCAGACCAGCAAGGTCTGTGGAACTCACCCAGCGAGCGTAAGTCAGGGCAGGCCTGGAGCAACCAGGGGAGCCCTTTTGTTTCTTTGGAAAGTCTTCTGGGGACCCACAAGCCGGCTGGCAAGGGATCGCAAAGATGCCTCGGGAGGATTCTCTCACAGGGGCCCACAGTCACTCAGGACGTGGTAGGCCGCTGATCTTAGGAGGGATTCCTGCTGGAGGCTGGGACCACACGTGGTCCAAAGCACAAGTTCGTGGAACGTTGTGAGGGGTTGCACTCGACAATAGTGCACGGTACCCAGGGGTCGCGGTTGCTCGTTACTCTTGGGGTCCACTGGCCTCCGCTTCACTGGGGACTCACGATGGCCTTTGAGAAGTCAGGAAATCCACTTCTTGGGCTGCAGGGACTTCGGACTCCGGCGGGAGCGGCGTAGTTTGCAACCGTTGTTTGTAGTTTTTGGTGCCTGCCAAGCAGGGAGTCACTCCTTGACTCCAAGGGAGATTCTTCAGTCTTCCAAAGGTAGTGGAACGTCGAAGGTCCGGGATTCTTCTTGTAGAGCGTCGTCCAGGGAAATCTAGGGTGCAATGCACAGGTTCCCCCTCTTATACTAAAAGGAGGGAGGGACTAGCTCTATGACCCTACCTATGGGAGGGTCAGGGAGTGGGTGGCTACACCTACTTCCCTTTGTCCAGTTTCGCGCCAGAGCAGGGACAGGTAGCCCCTGAGCCGGTTTGAACTGGCATATGCACAGAGGAGCCTTCTGCTCCCCCAGTGCAGGACTTCAAAGCACTCTAAGAGTGCACCCACCCAGTCCCAATACACTAAACCCTGTCTGGAAGGTGGTCACACCCCCTTGGGAAAGGATATCTATTGTTGGGCTCCCTCCACTGCGAGTGTTGGTCATCAGCAGGAGGGCAGCCCAGTGTCTGTGACTGGTGGCATCCATTTTGTGATAAGTAAATAACAAAGGACTGACCCTTGGTATCAACACACCTATGAAGTAAGAATCAATCACACAAATAACACACACAGCCTACTTCCAGCCCATGTAATAGAATACCAAAACGTTATTATGTATCAAATCACTTAATTTATTAAAAACACATATTTCTCATTAATATAAAACAATTCTTTCGCAATAATTAATCTATTAAAATCAGTTTAAAAAATTGTTATACACATACAAAATCTATGGTACAAAAAGCAACAACAAATTTCATTATAAGATAAAGAGAGAAGAAGAAAAGAAAAAAGACAAATACTTTGTCATTCAAAAACACATCCGTTGGAATTGTTTCTAAAACTCAGCCTTCATACAATATCTCATTAGTATGTATAGGCCCAATTGTTTCCATGGATTGTGTGCAAATAGCGTCCACGCGTTTCGATGGTTCTTAATAATTTCCCATCTTTTTCAAGACAAAGAGCATAAACTCTCTCTTTAGTAGCACTATACAGTTGCTTTTCGTCCTTGTTCCTTGCTTAGATCGTACGCAAGTTTACAATCCCTCCTTTCCTACAGGACCTTTTTAATCCTTAAACGTCCATATATGTTTATTTGATTATCTCTTATGTTTAGTAAATCTGCCTACATCGTTTTCTTTCCACTTTGGGAGCCAATATTTATTCTCAAATTTTCTGCTTCTTTATATATCTCTCTAGTTTTGTATAGCACTTCCTTGGCTGAGGCTCTTTGTTTTTTACATTAACTTTCCTCATGCCACAGTGTGCTTAATATCACCGTCCCACCGCGTATCTCGGCATTCTCTCAAACTTTGAGCAGGCAGATGATCCATTTTGTGATGCCAGGGCTCTGTCGGATTCTACCGCGTTTCCACAGTAGGTACATGTCTCTCCCTCTAGAAGGGTGGAATGCTACCCCCGCCGCCAAGACTGGCGGGGGGTAGTATTCCAAGGTGTTTGACACCAAACACGACATGTTTCGATGCAGCCATTCCAAAGTTAGCATTTTACCGCGAGGATATAATGCACTTAAAAGTATATGGTTTAACCGCATCCACAAACAGCACCAGAGAATGGACTCTGAGAGCTGCAGAGGGGCCCTGCTCAGGCAGAGGCACCCCCTCACATAGAAGCCAAGCACCCTGCCCTCAGGATTGATAGGGCCTGCCTTAGGGGTGACTGATAGGGTTATATGTGTGTGCAGGAGAGATATAGGGAACCTATATCTCAGTGAGGGGTGCTAGTACTTCCTCACTCAGGCTGCAGTAGCAGGCCTGTGGTGTCAGATTTAGTCTGCTTCCCAGGGGGGGCATAATACATGCTGCAGCCCCTGGTAGGCCTGTGAAGTACCTATGCCCTTGGTACCTAGGGTACCATTTACTAGGGACTCATAAGGTACCACAGTATCCAATCACTAGTGCACCTAGAGTGCACTCCAAGTCGTTTAGAGAGAACAGAGAGGCTGGGGCCCTGATTAGCAGGGTCCCAGCCTGACTATAGCCAGAAACCAGTGTAAACATCAGAAAAAAAGTGGGGGCAACATAAGAGGCAGATCCTACTCTCCTACAAATATTTTCAAGCGGGCGAGGTGAAATAAAATGGCCAAAGGTCACAATATCGGATCTGCCTAAGGGTGCCACCTGTCCAGTTATTTCACCAGCATAGGTGGAATTTTAATGTTCTGGCTGGTATGAAAATGAAGAAAATCACCGAAAGCCAAAAAATGTTGGGTCTGAGCAGAATGTACTTTAAACAGTAAATGGCAAAAGCACTTTAAAATGTGTTCTAAAGCTGCCTTAGTTGTGGGTGACTGGTAGTTAAACTAAACAAAAGTAGAAAAGCCATGGTAAAAAGGAATATGGACGTTTTTAGTTATCATGCTCAAGCATTTGCAGAATCTTAAAACATGTACAAATAGACAGTTTATTTTACCTTTAAATAGCAGGAAAATTATCTAAGAGCATTGGAGCGATTTATATGAGCATCAGTTACATGACACTAGATCACATCAATTTTTATTTTCGGCACCGGAAATTAATTGGTTTGCCCGGAATCACAGGATGTTGAGACAACACCGAGATGTGAGCCTACTTCCCCAGTTTCAGAGTCAGCAGCTATGACCGTAACACCACATCCTCTCTAGTTTTTCTTTGTGAAAGATTGCCTCACAGTGAGGCCTATGGAAACACACGCACATCTCCACCAAGGCCTGAAAGACACTGGGGCACAACAGCCATAAAATCAACTGGGCCCCCAGGGAGGCCCTTCCCTGCCCGCCTGCCTTCCTCGCCCTCCATGACTGAATGTGAGGCCAGGAGGGAGACGAGTCAAGCGAAAGGCACTGTTTCTGCATATTACACATTATAGTGGCCTTGTGGAGGCCATGGAAGACAGTAAGGCTCTTTTGGCCGTTTGACCGATGATATGAAAGAATACTGATTTCACAAGGAGGGACAGGGGCTTGGGAGGTCCAGCACACCGGCCCCATGCAATTGTGGAAAAACAAAAAGAGTATGCTGTTCTTATGTGGGAGATTAGGGAGAACGTAAACGGGGGTGGGGCTTTTGTTTGGGGAAAGAAGGGGTAATTGGGTAATAGTAAGGAGATTACAACCAGGTGCTAGAAAGAGAGAATGTGCAGTTGCAATGGGATAACTCCAATAAGGAGCAAGGGTGCTCACACACAGCCCGAATGGTGTCTTGCTTCATCATAGGGCAGCTCCTCGTTGGGCCGGCGCTGCAATTCCCAACGGGCCCCGCGAGGGGGCTCTTTGCCGTAGGTCTTCTCTGGTTACCATCATGAAGCTAAGAGTTATTGGAGGGGGCTTGTGTGTAGATATTAGAGGTGGGATAGAGTGAGTGTGATTTAAAAATGGCTACAAGGATCTCTAAGGGTAGTTTATTTACTGGGTTCTTGTGCCATGAGTAAAAACACGACTGGTAAGTTGTGGACTGGAGAGGGGGAATTATACCCGCTTCTGTTCATAGGAATGTGTAAGGTGTTCAAGGGGTCAACATGTTTCATGCCCTATACAGGCCAAGCGGATCTAGGCATTTCAACAGGACCTAAATATCATCTTCTACTCATAAGGGATGGCTTTGACTATGTGAAACTAAAAAAGAGAAAGTCACGTCCCCTAAAGTCTGGACTTGAACTGTAGTCCTGTTAAATGGTGAAAGCAAGAGGTTAAAATATATACCTTCTGGGAAAAGGCAACTCTGTAGAGGAATTGATTTGCCCCAACCGGGTCAGGCCAGGGTACTCGCTAATTTAGCGATTGAGAGAAACTCGAGTAGAGTATCTCCTCTGTGCGGGACCTACCCGTGTCTGGCCATCCTGTGACGGCCAGACGCGGGTAGGTCCCGCACAGAGGAGATACTCCATTCTAGTTTCTCTCAATCGCTAAATTAGCGAGTACCCTGGCTTTGATTTTCTTATATGCTGTTTTTTTGCATTATTTAATAAGCATTTCGCAGATACCAAAAGAAAATTGTGCGGGATGTTCAGCCAGTATTCTCATTCGTACACAATCCGCATACGTTAAGCAGAGAAGGAACACAACGTAATTCCCAAAACAGGCATGGCAGAGAGTTCACAAACACAGCATCCAAGCAGACACCAGCAGCAAACGCTAAGAACAAGAAATAGCAAACAATGTTCGCCAATGAAGTGTTTCAGAGTTGCTGTTCCGCCAGTGTTTCTGTGGTTTATCTAGCAGTATGACAAGTGTTTGTATGTGTGATATTGTGCAGAATGTTCTGGTGATGGAGCACCCGTCAGGTCTGGAGTTGCTGTCTGTAAGAAGAGAATGGACTCTGTAGTTGACTCCTTAAATGTTTGAGGCAGGTGACCTTGAATTGGACGCTCTTTACAGTTACCTCTTGGGGTAGCTCATATTTTGAGAGTTGCCTAGGGTCTCTTCAGGGTTTATCCTGAGAGTGTTCGTAGAGTTCTCAAATCGCAAATGGGTTTCAATGACCCAAGCTCCCATCCTCAGTAGAATTGCAGCTGAATGAGGCATGGACCCTGAGAATATTAGAGACGTAGGTGAAATATCAGGATTGCACAGTACGGGTAGCACGGAGTCTTTCCCGGATTTGCTTGAGATGATCAGAAGACGGTCAGATCAGTTCCAGATTACCAAACAGGCACCAGCCTATGGGCCCCACTCCTTTTAGGGCCCCCATGGCAACAGATCAAAATAATATTGATTTGATCTTGAAATCAATCTTCAATGACACAAGAACGACTGAACTCACTTGCCATTATGGCCATTGAATAAGACGTCTTTCAAAAGGTAGACTTCCAAGATATCCTGAAAGATTTCACCACAAACAAATTGAGGAAATCGAATATTTAAAGTTTTGTTGTAACATTAATAATTGTTAATGTTTAGTTTTGTGTAATAAAATTGGTTTATTAAAATTGTTGGTTGGTAAAATTAAAAACGTGTTGGGAGATAATTGGCGAGGGGGGCCCCAACATTTAGACTTCCTAGGGGCCTCCATAGGATTTAATTTGGCACTGGGTTAGTGTTATGTGGCTATAGACACAATAAATAAAATGCTCCTATTGCAAACTTATATCATGTCAGAACCGAAAAGTGGTCAGGATGAGTCACGGTAGAACCTGCTTTACACTTTGACATAAAGCAGTCAACACAGTGAAAGAAGGAAGGTTAAAGTCGAATAGAGTGCTCGCCAAATTCTGGTGGATGATAAATTTCACGAAGTTGGTATGATACTGAATGTAGAGAGTAAAAGTTGAATTGTCAGCCCACTCAGAGCTACATGTTCATGAATCAATAAGAAAGCAAAATGAGAACTGGGTTTAGATTTGGTCCAGGTGGAGTCTTTGACCGGAGTATCTGCAGTTGCCTATTGAACGTTTAGCTAAACAAAAGGACTTTTACACCCAAGCAGATGGCATGGGCACTTATGATTTTGTATTTATATATTTACAAAGCCTGCTGTTACCCAGAGGTGTCCTGGCACTATGGAAAAAAGGGGGTTAGGAGACTGCTGTATAGAGCTAAACTAACATTTAACAAAATATACAGGTTTTTTTTATAAAGCAAACCTACTTCGTAGCTATTAGCACTCTTTACAACAGAACCAGTTTCGTTTGCACATTTTGTGTTTCTTTGAGTACTGAGAGATTAATTGATTTGCCCCGAATCATCACTGGATGTTGAGCCGAGGTCCGGATTTGTCGCTGGGTCCCAATGGTCCATGGTCAGCAGCTCCAGCTACTAGGCCACATCTTCTCCCCACTCCAAGTTGGCAACATAAAAGTAGATAATTGGTACTGCAACATATATTGAGCCGGAGTGTGTTCCATTATTTGATTGCCAAATACAAGGACAGCCCACCACTACAGTACAATTGCAGGACATAGAAATTGCAAGACCCAAGGGGACTGCGGTTGAGTATGGAAGAAAGCGATACCAAAGGTGAAGATGGACGGAGCGTTTGAACAAATCAAACACTCACCCCCAGTCAACTAATCTGGGTTTAATCCATCATCATTCTTTAGCTCACTCCACCACCCCAGTTCAGACATGACCATATGCAAATCAGTCTGACCCTGTGCCTCATAGGAACAGTCCAGCCCGAACTGCCAAGCCATGTCTTCCCTGGACCGGAAACAAGTATCCTGGGACCGGTTTCTGGCTATTCAGCCGTCATCAGCCAGGCTAGCTTGAATCCAGTGGCAAAGTGAGCAAGGGACCCACGTCTGGGCATACCCTGCCAACTTAGGGCGAACAAAGCGATACCAAAGGGGAAGATGGACGGAGCGTTTGAACAAATCAAACACTCACCCCCAGTCAACTGATCTGGGTTTAATCCATCATCATTCTTTAGCTCACTCCACCACCCCAGTTCAGACATGACCATATGCAAATCAGTCTGACCCTGTGCCTCATAGGAACAGTCCAGCCCGAACTGCCAAGCCATGTCTTCCCTGGACCGGAAACAAGTATCCTGGGACCGTTTTCTGGCTATTCAGCCGTCATCAGCCAGGCTAGCTTGAATCCAGTGGCAAAGTGAGCAAGGGACCCACGTCTGGGCATACCCTGCCAACTTAGGGCGAACAAAGCGATACCAACGGGGAAGATGGACGGAGCGTTTGAACAAATCAAACACTCACCCCCAGTCAACTGATCTGGGTTTAATCCATCATCATTCTTTAGCTCACTCCACCACCCCAGTTCAGACATGACCATATGCAAATCAGTCTGACCCTGTGCCTCATAGGAACAGTCCAGCCCGAACTGCCAAGCCATGTCTTCCCTGGACCGGAAACAAGTATCCTGGGACCGGTTTCTGGCTATTCAGCCGTCATCAGCCAGGCTAGCTTGAATCCAGTGGCAAAGTGAGCAAGGGACCCACGTCTGGGCATACCCTGCCAACTTAGGGCGAACAAAGCGATACCAAAGGGGAAGATGGACGGAGCGTTTGAACAAATCAAACACTCACCCCCAGTCAACTGATCTGGGTTTAATCCATCTTCATTCTTTAGCTCACTCCACCACCCCAGTTCAGACATGACCATATGCAAATCAGTCTGACCCTGTGCCTCATAGGAACAGTCCAGCCCGAACTGCCAAGCCATGTCTTCCCTGGACCGGAAACAAGTATCCTGGGACCGGTTTCTGGCTATTCAGCCGTCATCAGCCAGGCTAGCTTGAATCCAGTGGCAAAGTGAGCAAGGGACCCACGTCTGGGCATACCCTGCCAACTTAGGGCGAACAAAGCGATACCAAAGGGGAAGGGTATGCCCAGACGTGGGTCCCGTGCTCACTACGCCACTGGAGTCAAGCTATCCTGGCTGATGAAGGCTGATAGCCTGAAACCGGTCCTAGGATGCTTGATTCCGGTCCAGGGAAGACATGGCTTGGCAGTTCGGTCTGGACTGTTCCCAAGAGGCACAGGGTCAAGACTGATTTGCATATGGCTATGTCTGAACTGGGGTGGCGTGGTGAAGCAAAATATACGATGGATTAAACCCAGATCTGTGACTGGGGGTGAATGTTTGCCAATGTGCAGCATTCCGTCCATCATCTTGTGTGTTTTGCATTTTGCCCTAAGTGGGAAGTAGGCCTGGGCGGAAAACTACGCTACGCTCGCGTAGTTTGCGAAGTTTGCGCTACTTCGCACAACGCCAATTGCACGTAGCACAGTGCAAACATGCGTAGCGTAGTGCAGCGGTCATTTGCTTGCTCGCGGTCCTCAACGTCAAGTTGGCGACCGCGAGCAAGCAAAATGACATCCCGGCGAGACTTTTTCCTCGTTCGCGATCAGCAACACAAGTTGCCGATCGCGAGCGTGGAAAATAAACCTCCCGGCGAGATTCTCAACGCGGGGAGGTCAGGTTTCTCATTGCGAGTGGTCGCGTATGCTCGCGACCGCTCGCGATGAGAAACTACCAGTCCGCGTTGAGAAAGCTGCCGCTCGAGTAAAAATCTACTCGAGCGGCAGTAAAAGACAGCTCGCACTGTGCAAGATGCCGCTTTCAATGATTGCACAGTGCGGACAAGCATCCGGCACTGTGTAATCATTGTGAACACGCACTACGCAGTTCGCGTAGTGCTACGCGAAGCTCGCGTAGTGCGAACTTCACTTTGCGTAGCTTCGCGAAGCGCTACTTCGCAAACTACGCCCAGGGTTAGTGGGAAGGGTATGCCCAGACGTGGGTCCCGTGCTCACTACGCCACTGGAGTCAAGCTATCCTGGCTGATGAAGGCTGATAGCCTGAAACCGGTCCTAGGATGCTTGATTCCGGTCCAGGGAAGACATGGCTTGGCAGTTCGGTCTGGACTGTTCCCATGAGGCACAGGGTCAAGACTGATTTGCATATGGCTATGTCTGAACTGGGGTGGCGTGGTGAAGCAAAATAACGATGGATTAAACCCAGATCTGTGACTGGGGGTGAATGTTTGCCAATGTGCAGCATTCCGTCCATCATCTTGTGTGTTTTGAGTATGGAAGAAGGCACTCTTGGAGATAGTCAGACAATTCTTTGTAAGGAGCCGTGACAAATGTGTTGTGTAAAGAGGGTGTTTTGTTGCAGGAAACTAATGAAGGAAGGCTGAGAATAAGGAGAGCTGCAGAGTTCTGCACCAGTTCCAGCTGCAGAAGGTAGTTCAGTAACCCGGGGTATAGGGTATTACGGTGGTCCAGATGTTTAGAGGATGAGCGTCTAAATAACAGGTTGTTTGTAATTTTGAAAAAGAAAGTTTACTAACTTAAGAAGACCTCGAAGAATAAAAAGTACGAAATGGTGACCTTGCTGATATGCTCTTTGAAAGAGAGCAAAGCATCACAAATAATTCCCAGATTGCGAGCTGAGGAGGCAGGTTCACTGCATGTTAAAGGATACAGTGAGGAAAAAGCGATTTGTAAGAAGATTGCAGCCACGTGCACTTGCTCTCACATGTCTGGTTGAGACCGACAATCCCAGAGGAGGTCATGTGTGACCGTGACAGAAGCGGCACCGAGGCCAAGTAGGATCAGACAAGCTTTACCTACTTTCTCAAGAATTAGGTGGACATCATTGGTAAGGACAATAAGAGGATTCATTTCAATGATGGAGAAGAAACCTAGATTGTGCAGGGTCAAGTAGCATGTTTTCTCCCTGATTGCCTGATAACCTCCAATTTGAAGAGCCTGGCAAGGAAAGGAAGAAACAAGATGGGGCAGAAGATACTGCAAATAGAAGGGTCAGTGTCTTTTTCAGAAGAGGAACGATCATAGCTTTTCTCCATTCATCAAGAAAACGTCTTCGCTTTCTTCCCAGCTTTCAGACCATTCCTTTTCTGTCTCTTAAAATGGAACTGTGTTTGCTTTTTATATTCTTCATTAAAGGGTGTCTCAGCATCTTGCCCTTGGTCCACTACTCTTTCCCTTTTATTTTGTACTATCTCGGCTCACGGCTTTGAGTTACATTTTTATACAAGCAACACAAATCTTTCTTTTCTATCACCTTTTTTGTCTCTCTTCAGGACCAGGACTCCTCCTGCCTTTCTGCCATTAAGAATTGGATGGCTAATAATTTTTAATACTCACTCCAGTAAGACTAAGATTCTAACATTTCCTGCTAACTTCTCATCCCCCATGCCACCTTGTCTTTTTTTCCCCTCCTTCTCTTATTCCATGTTTTGATTCATCTACCAATAACCTTGGCTTCATTTTCAACTCTGCTCTTAAATTCACTGTACAGGTCGCTCCTGTCATTAAATCCTGTTGTTGGAAAGTGGGTTATTGGTAGGGGTAATTATGCACCTACCACTAGTAATAAGGCCACTAACACGGTATAGGGTCCAGTAAAGGTCTCAGTAAATTAGCCCCTTGCTCAACCCTTGGTAGCTGAAAACAAGCAGTCAGGCCAAACTTAGGAGACAGGAGTGTAAAGCACTTAAAATTAATGACACATGAAAGGTAATGGGTAACTAACCTACACACTGGTAGTCCTCATCAGCTAAGTGGGAAAACCTGGAAAGTCCATTTTCATTGGCATAGGCATCCCCAGGCCTGTGTTCCACTGTGAAGTCCATCCCCTGTAGGGAAATGGACCACCTTAACAGCTTGGGATTCTCCCCTCTCATCTGCATGAGCCACCTGAAAGGTCTGTGGGCAGTTTGAACAAGAAAGTGAGTACCAAACAGGTATGGTCTCAGCTTTTTCATGGACAAAACCACAGCAAAGGCTTCCTTCTCAATGGCATTCCATCTTTGCTCTCTGGGGAGATGTTGACTGCTAATAAAAACAACTGGTTGATCAAGGCCTTCCTCATTTACTTGTGGCAACACTGCCCCAATCCCTTGTTCTGAAGCATCTGTCTGAACCACAAATTCCTTTGTGTAGTCTGGGGCAAAAACACTGGTGCTGAACTCATAGCCTCTTTCAGAGTATCAAAGGCCTTCTGACACTCTGGGGTCCACATAACTTTCTTTATCCTCTTCCTAGAAGTGAGTTCTGTCCGGGGAGCCACCGTGGTCCCATAATTCTGAACAAATCTTCTATAATACCCAGTCAGACCAAGGAATGCCCTGACCTGTGTCTGGGTCATAGAAGCTGTCCAATCCAAAATGGTTTGGATTTTGGCCTGGAGAAGCTGAACATGTCCTCTACCTCTCAGGTGGCCCCGGTACACCCCAGAACTCTGCCTTATTTGGCACTTGCTGGCCTTAATAGTCAGACCTATCTACTGAATGGCCTGAAGCACTTCCCTCAGGTGGTTTAAGTGATCCTCCGAGGTGGAACTATACACAGCTTTATCATCTAGATAAGATGCACTGAACTGCTCCAATCAAGACAGTACCCTGTTCACCAACCTTTGGAAGGTGATAGGGGCATTCTTTAAGCCACAGGGCATTAATTTGAACTTGTAATGTCCCACAGATGTGGAGAATGCTGACCTCTCCTTTGCTCCTTCAGTGAGGACAATCTGCTAGTAGCCTGAAATCTAATCAAATGTACTCAGATACTTAGCAGCCCCTAACCTATCAGTGAGCTCATCAGCTCTAGGCATAGGGAGAGCATCACTTAGTGACTGCATTCAGTCCTCTGTAGTCCACACAGAATCTTAACTCCTTCTTTCCCCCTGGGGATCAGGTTTGGGCACCAGCACCACTGGGCTGGCCCATGGACTGGCAGAGGGCTCAATTACCCCAAATTCCAGCATCTTAGCCACTTCAGCCTTAATGGTGGTTCTGACTTGATCAGACAACCTGTACAGTTAATTTTGACAGGTGGGCTCTCACCAGCGTCTATGTGGCGCAAACACCAATCCGTGACACCTGGGTTCGAAGAGAACAGACCAGCAAACTGCCCCAGCACCTGCTTGCAGTCCCTGTGCTGCTGGCCTGTCAATTTGGGAGAGAGTACCACTCCCTCCACTGACCCATCTTGTACATTGGTGTGGAGGAGGACTGGCACTGGTTTAGTTTCCTCCTCTTCTCCCTCATCGGTGACCAGTAGCATGACCATGTCTGCCCTGTCATAATAGGGTTTCAATCTATTGACATGCAGGACCCTCTGTGGGTTTCTGGGGGTGTTAAGGTCGACCAGGCAGGTAACCTCCCCCTTTTTCTCAATGATTGGAAAGGTCCTAGCCCACTTGTCATGGAGAGCCATAGGAGCCAAAGGCCCCAGCACTCACTCCAATTGTCCTGATATATACTCAGGCAGGCATTGCAGTCCAGGGCTTCATAAGCTCCTGGCTGGTCTCCAGGTTCCTGCCTTCCTTGTATATATACTCAGACTATGTGCTAGCCCTGGGATCTCACATGGCAATCACATTGTCCTTTGCTTCCTTGAGAGGCTTCTCCAAAGACTCTCTCAGCAGGCGCACTGGCCCCCTCACAGGGTGTCCAAACAACAGCTCAAAGGGACTGAAACCAACCCCTTTTTGTGGGACCTCCCTGTAGGCAACAAGTAGGCATGGGAGGACATCCCATCTCCTCCTGAGTTTGTCAGACAACCCATTGATTATGCCCTTCAGGGTCTTATTGAACCCTTCCACCAAACCATTAGTCTGGGGGTACTATGGGGTGGTAAACCTGTAGGCAACACCACATTCATCCCATATGGCTTTCAGATAGCTGGACATGAAGTTTGTGCCCCTTTCTGAAACAGCCTCTTCTGGGAAACTCAGTCCGGTAAACACACCAAGTAGGGCCCTAGCCACTACAGGAGCAGTGACTATTTTGAGGGGTATTGCTCAGGGTATCTTGTGGCATGGTCCACCACCCCCAAGATATACTTATTCCCTAATGCAGTTGTATGTTCTAGGGGACACACAATGTGCACCACCGCGATCTCAAAAGGAGTCCCAACCACTGGCAGTGGTCTCAAGGGAGCCTTTGACTTGTCCCCGCCTTGCCACTGGCCTGACAGGTGACACAGGAGCTACAGAACTCTTTTACCTTCTCAGCCATATTGGGCCAATAGAAATGGTTCACCAACTGGTTCCAAGTCTTGCTCTGCCTCAAGTGACCTCCTAAGGGGATATCTTGACTCAAAGTCAAGATGAACTCTCTGTACGTCTGGG
Source organism: Calotriton arnoldi (assembly GCA_963921515.1). Taxonomy (NCBI): domain Eukaryota; kingdom Metazoa; phylum Chordata; class Amphibia; order Caudata; family Salamandridae; genus Calotriton; species Calotriton arnoldi. Next base: position 140,161 of record CAWUFW010010558.1, read on the forward strand.
GCACCACCAACCTCCTGGAAACCCCTTCCTTGAGGTTTATGGCCTCAGTATAGAGCAGTCCATCTTCCCAGATTCTGTGGAACCCAATGGCATCCCCTTCCTCTTGCTTTAAGGCAATCCGCCTCAAGCCCTCAAGGGTGGGACAGTCTCTCTGCCCCTAACAAAACTCTCTGGTGGGTCCACCGGCTCCTGTCAGTTCTGCCAAGTCGGACAGCTCTGACAGGGATGCAGTCCCTTCCTCAGAGGCCAGATCCTTCCCCTCAGGGTCAGATTCCTGCTGCAGCTCTGGAGTTTTCTGGGCTGGCTCACCAAACCCAGTGCCCTTGTCCATGGATGCTTGGCCCATTGTTCGGGAGTCCACATATCCAGCATTTCCCTTCTGGCTACTCTGTGACTTGGTCACAGCACATACCCATTCAGGGAGCTCCAATATTCTCCTATAGAGCCCTCTCTCCACCTCTGACCATTCAGATGCTTCGAGATAATTTCCCAGAAAACACTGTACTGGGAGCGCAGGAGACACAACAACCTTCATAGGGCCTGTCACAACTCCCCATTCCAAATCCACCATAGCCATGGAATGGAGTTCGGTCCTGCTGTCTTCATAGGTGACCTGATGAAACTCACGAGGTAGCACCTACTCTTTAGACACCGGTGTGTCTATGGCCATAGTCACACTGGCTCCTGTGTCTCTCAGAGGCTCAAACTCCGTTCCATTGATGGTAGGCCTCTGCCTGTACATACATGATTGGAGGTAAGGCGGCCAATGTTGCAATATCCACTCCACCCTGGGGCACTAAAGTTGCCTCTGTCACTTCCTTACCCCTCTCTACCCCTACACTTACACTAGCAATCCCTAGGGACTTCCTATCAGTGGGAATCTTATTTGTGCAGACAGCATCTCCTTTCTTGTGCCTTGGATCAAGGAGCCTACCATTCTTTCCTTGATACCCCTTCCCCTTGAACTTGGATTGGCTTGGGCCCCCCTCCTTGTTCAGCGTTTTGTGGGTCTTTTGAGGACTCCTGTTTTTTACCTTCTTTCCTCTGGGCTTTCCCCTGGGGGGGCCTATCCTCATTTCTTCTGATCACCCCCTGGTGCTGATTGGAAACCTGGGTTCTCACCCACTCATCAGCTAACTCCCCCAGCTCTCTAGGGTTAGTCAGCTTAGAGTCCACTAGATACCTTTGCAAGTTTTCTTGTACACAATGAATCAAAATGTGCTCTTTCAAAAATAAATTATACAATCCCTCATATGTATTTACTTGGTTACCACCAACCCAGCCTTCTAGTGCCTTCACTGAGATGTCCACAAAGTCCACTCATGACTGTGTGTTTACCTTCTGGGTATCCCTGAGCCTTACCCTGTATGGTTCTGGGGTCAGACCAAACATCTTGAATAAGCTTTTCCTCATGTGGGAGTAGGATTTTGCCTCATGCCCCTGCAGGGCCAGTAGCCTATCCCTCTCAGCCACTGGGATCAGTTCCCACAAGAGTGAATCCCAATGCTTGGGGCGGACCCCCCACATTTTAAGGGCCCTTTCAAATGCAGGCAGCCATTTGTCAATATCATCCCCCTCTGGATATCTGGGTTCTATGCCCTTGGGGAGCGGGAATCACACCCACCACCCTTGGACATCTCACTCTCTTCTTCATTACCCTCCACCATTTCTTCTTGCCTTCTTTTCCTCCCACTGCTCCTTAGCTAATTTCAGTTTCTTCTGCTCCAAAGCTATTAATGCTAGTGGGGCCTCAAGCTGCCTCTCTGCAAGGGACAGCGGTGGTTCCTGTGTGGGGGACACTGCCCTTCTCTCACCATCTGGAATTATGTAGCTAATGCTGGAAGCAATGGAGGAGGCATCATCCATACCCTACTGCTGTGACATTGGGGGGTCAGCCTCCCCCGCCCTTCATTCTCTGGGGCTGGCCTGGCCCAGGCCTTCAGGGACCTGACTAACTCTGCCTTCCCAATCTTGTTAGTAGCAGGTAGCTCCCTAGCCTTGCACAAAACCCTAAGCTCAGCCACTTTGAGTTACATCAGTTTACCCAGATCCAGCTCCATGGTATCCCTAAGTTTGGGTCTCAACAACCAGCAATCAGACTTAGAACAAATTTAAAAAAAAATCAAAACAATGGATTAAAAATCAGTTTAGTCCAAATTCCAAACTCAAACGTTATTTGTTCTAAGACAATTTAGAGGATTTCCAAAAGCCTAACTTAACCACTGTATGTTGTACTTTAAACACAAGTCCGCATCCACACTGCTGAACACCAAATATTGGAAAGTGTGTCATTGGTAGGGGTAAGTATTCACCCACCACTAGTAATAAGGCCACTAAAACGGCACAGGGTCCAGTAACGGTCTCAGTAAATTAGCCCCTTGCTCAGCCCATGGTAGCTGACATCGAGCAGTCGGGCCTAACTTAAGAGACAGGAGTGTAAAGCATTTAAAAACACTAATACATCAAATAAGTAAAACACAACACACAAAAATACCACCCCAATTTATAAAAATAGGACATTTTTATGTACAAATAGACACTAGCATGACAAAATTCCAATGTAGGGAACTGGAGATATGAATTTTTAAATATTAACTACTTTATAGTGCTTAAAAACCTATAGCGCCACTCTGGGACATCTGGTCATGCTTGACCAGGACAAAGTCAAACTTAGAGGCCGACCACGATGGAGCCCTGGTTGGATACACTAAGCAGGATGCCCTGGTAAAAAGTTTACCTTCACACTTAGAAACTTTTCTGGAGCTTTTTTTCCAAATGCACTAGACCCTCCTCAGCAGCCCGGAATCGGAGAGTGTTTGCCGGTTTGACTTTCCGCGTGGCCCCGGTCAAATCCTGGAAGTCCAGAGCCTTCAGCGGGATGAACCTGAATTCCTGGCTGGTTCGTGGTTGAAGGTAGTTTCTCGCGGTCGGGTCGGTCACCTTACGAAGCTTTTACCAAAAATTTTCCAAACTTCAGGAGATGCTTTATGAAGGTCTTATTGTTGGTTCAAAGTGTTAAAAACACTAATCCAAAGGTCTGGGATCTCCTGGACGGTCTCTGGAAGGTCTGGACTACAATTCCCACAGTGCACCTGGCCAAATCCTTAAAAGTCCACTGGACGTACTCCAGGATGGGGACTCTTGGTGGATATGGTGCAGGTGGGCTCTGTGTAGCTGCAGGAAGTCTACGCTTTAATCCTTGTTGAAGCAAGGAACAGTCATCAGGGCTGTAGTACCAAATTGTTTAGCAGTTGCCATCATTCAGTGTGCTGGCCTTTCTTTTGTGTGCAAATTCAGATTCCAACAGGGTAGCCCTTCTTTTCCTTGTAGTTTCAGGGTGCAGATCTGAGGCTATGCACCTCTCCCATATTTATTCTCAGCTTCTGGGCATCAAGAGGGAGGCACCCCTGGCCAATGGGATGCAGAGTGCCACCCAGGCACATGACCACTTCCTCCAAAGTGTGACATCTTCTTGTCCCAGAAAGCACTATTCCTCCAAAATCCATCATGACTGAAATCTCAGCAGAGCAGTAAGAGCTAGATAAACCACCTCATAGTGTGGCTCATTTCCATAAGCTCCCCCTCCTCACATCTGCAAATTCCTCCCCTAAGCCTGTCACCTGGCAGGAAGAGGGGGTGGGCCTTGCTGGCATTCTAGCCTGTCCTTCTTTGAAGCTTATGTTTTATGGCCCATCCCTCTGCTCGGGCATTCCTTTCCAGCTGCAGAACTCAATCCATCAGATAACCTCTGCTCAGCTAAGGCACTCTTTGAGCTGACCAATCAGGTAAGACTGTCGGAAGGCTGGATTTTGGCTGTCAGAAACAAAAGTCTTAACTTCTTTTCTGTACAAGTAATGGTAAATTCAACAATGGCAATCTGTTGGATTTATCAATACCATTCTGTAAATGTTTTGAACTATATTTAATCCCTTCCTAGCAATAATTATGCAAGCAGAAAATATTGCAATGTTAGCCTATAGGCCTAGTGTCTACAATGGGGAAAAAATAAAATGGGAAGATTTCCCTCACCAGAGTTTATAAAACATCTTATATAAGGACCCTGCTTATAGTTACATGACCCCCCCCCCCCCGCCCACCCTGGTACACCTTTGAGACACCTTGGGGTACCTAATATGCGGAAATGGTGTCTTATCACTTCTGAAGTACCCATAGCACCAAAGTCGAGTTTGCAGTAAATTTACTTTTAAAAGCCGTGCTGCAGAGCAGGGCTACTTTTAAAATCTCAGCCCTCAGCAGTGCACGCATGCAAATGCAAAAAAATCAGCTGGCTTTCTACACCTCCATACCTTATCTACTAGGGGCTTATAGGTAGATTAATCCCCCTTGCCCTATTACCTACTAGGGAATTATAGGGTCTGTCAGGCTAATTGTATGTATACCCAATACATAGTGTACCCTATACATGTGTTGTGTTTTAAACATAGCACGTGCTATATCTTAATCATTGGAGCCGTTGATGGTTGAGCAGTGCATAAGGCTCTAGAAAACAAATCCGGGTTGACTTTAGACTATGCTGTAGTTTTGTTAGTGGTTGGACAAAAAAAGGTGTGAAGTGCCGTATTGATCTGTCCAAGTCAGACAAGAGGGGACTGGACTGGCAAATTGACAAGATGAGGTGAAACTAATGTCCTGTAATGTGCGATGGGTTTTGAAATGATAGGTGAAGGCTGACAAAATTACAGGGAATCTAGAAGCACTGAGGAATCAGCATGCTCACCGTAACCAAGCCAAGTATTGAGGTCCTGCAAGATGGGAAAGTTAACATAGCAAAAAACCTAAGGAGTAATAAGAGGGTCAAGTCAGTGAAGAACATCAACTGATGAGGTGAGCAATGGACAAATCAGCCCATAAGGAAAAACTTAGTAGAGAGCAGTATGGGAAAGAGAAATAATTCAGCAGCACATGGTTCAGGTGATGAATTGAGGAAGATCTAAGGGACGAATAGAAAAAAATAGCCATGTTGCCATCTTGTGCTGAAGGCCGGCTGACTCAAATAATGTTGTGACTCTCTGGAAAGGCAAATGCTAGGTCTGGGCTAGGAGTGTCTTCTAGCTGAGATTTAGTAATGAATAATATATCAGTGTTTAATGTTAATTTTAAACTCCTAATTCTTGCTTAAGAGATAAGACACTTATTAGGAGACAATTTTCCTTGTAGACAGGAAGAGAGGTGTTTTATCTGCCTCAAGCTGCTCACATGATCATGTTGGTGGCGCTCATGCTGTCATCCGGCTCGCTCCATCAGCCGGGTCATGTCCATGGCGAAGTTGAGAACGCGGCCAATAAGAGAGACACCAATCGGCATTGGGAGCAGTCTCCTCCGTGCCGCTATCCTCAAGGCTGATTTTACCAATAAATCTGCTGCATTTGAAACCGTTACCTCATTGAATCAGTCATTTGTTGCAGAAAATTGGTGATTAGCTAATCAGCCTTGGAGTTTGAAGCCCACGTTTGTTTCCTTCTTTGTGAAGCCCCGCTATTCAACTGTGAGGAGCGTGGTCCATGTCATTTCCACGGTCTTTATAACCAAAACTCATATCTACGTGGATTGCCTACAAAATAAGTGCTCTCCTATTTAAGGTACTATGCTTTCTGTTTATTTTACAAGGATTGTGGGTGCAACGCTGATATTCACTCCTAAATCTTGTTAACTAGTTATGTGCACACCCGAGTCTCTTTAACCTTTGGCGTTTTGGAGTGTCTTGTAACCGCTCATGTGCACTATTCACCATTGTGCTTTTTTAAACTGTTCTTTGCTTGGTTTCAAGTGGTCTATTTCATGTTTGGCATCACTATTTTCCTGTGTTGCTCGTCATTTTGCTCTCCCTTCTCACTCTTCGTTCATTATCATACAGCCATTGCATCCTTCTCCCTTTTTAGAATTGTCTGATGGATCTGTAACTGAATGGAAAGACTGGTACAGGTCATTTAATATCTTCCATGGTGCTATTGATGCGCAGCATTTTCATGCAGAAAGGAAAAGGTTCATTTTAGAACACAGTCTTGATAGAGGTCAACAAATTTCTTAACATTTACCTTTTTGAACTCCACCTGAAGTAGAAGAGTTTTATGGATTTCAAGAAACTGTCCAAAGATTAGAGAAGAGATTTGATATGCAAAAAATTATTGTTGTCAAATGGTTAAAATTCTTTTCTAGAGAACAATAGCAATATGATCAGTGGAGTCTTATGATACTGTGTTAAGAATTTTAGTGGCAAATTGTGAGTTTGAGAATTTTACAGGGCAACTTATACAAGACCAATTAGTGGTCCGAGGTCACAATAAGACCACCCAGGAGAAGTTACTGTCTTTTAAAAAGTTATCTCTCTCTGAAGCAATTGATGCTGCTTCTATGATTGAGTCTTCGCATGCAAAAGTGGCGATTTTAAGGAAATATACCAAAGAGTCAATTCCTACAGTGAGGAGTAAGCCGTAAGAAGGCAAAGTTTCTACATACAAGGCAAACTTGAAAGAGGTTATGGTACCTAACAACAAATTTCATGCATGCTTTCGTTGCGGCTCTCCTCGTCATGCAGCAAACTTCAAACTATGCCCTACAGTTAAGAAGATATGCAATCTATGTGGTTAGGTTGGGCATTTTGCAAAAGTGTTGTATGCATTGGAGACTTCATGTGAATGAAATATCATATTCTACAGAAGAGGATGAATTACAGACCAGTTTAAAAGATCTGGTTTTCAGTATAAACTCTAAATAGTCATTTGTGTGAAAATCCCCCTGACATAGTTATAGGAAATAAATCGGTCAGATTGTTAATGGATTCTGGACCCAGAGTGACCATCATCACCTATGATATGTTCGAGCATAAACTGCTTGATGATCCTCACATTATTATCATAATCTTTTCAAGGGTCAAAAATTGATCTTATTGGATATTTTGTATCTACGATTAGTTACCAAACAGAGTGTTTCACTGGTAAAGTCTGTTAGTTTTAAGAGAGAGAACATTTTAGAATGGATACATCAAGCTATACTAGACATTGCACTTCTACCTGGCAAAAGTAGGAAAGTTGTCATTTTCTGAACTTTCACATGAAATATTACAACAACACAAGAGAAATTGTAGAAACGGAATCCACGATTGGTGTTAATTCTATGCATAATACCAATAATGATGTTGCTTTTCTTTCACAGATTCAACAGTTGGTTAAAGAATATAATGTATTGTTTGAGAATAAGTTGGGAGTGTTAAAAAAAACTTTGAATTGAATATCAAGCTCAAGGAAGATGCCATACCTGTTAAGCACAAATTGAGAAGGGTTCCTTTAAGTGTTAGCAATGAATTATCTAAGGCTTTAAAATATTTGCAAGATCGATGTATAATTGAACCAGTTGATAGCTCACCTTGGCTCTCACCCATTGTCATAGCAAAGAAGAAGAAGTATTTATCCTAGGTCTCTAAATAAAAATATTTGAGTTGATGTTCACCCCCTATCTTGAATTGATGAACCGATGGTAAAACTAAACGGTGCGAAGATATTCACCAAGTTGGACTTAAAGTCAGCTTACCATCAAATCGCTCTTGCTGAGTTTTCTAAGCACCTTACTGCTTTTTTCACAACATATGAAGTTTTTCAATTCAGGAGGATGCCATTTGGTTTGGCGTTTGCAGATTCTGTCTTTTAAAGGGTAATGAAATAATGCTGGGTGATATGGTCATGTGAAGTTTAGCAATCCCAAAAGAATCATTGCTGTGTCCAGATCTGCAATTTGTGTAGAAGGGGGACAAAGGTGGAACAAATCCTCTGTTGTTCAGTTTGCTCCCATAAACAAAGAGGTTTTGGGGAATGATGTGTCAAGGAAAGGTAATTTGAAAAGCGTAGGAAAAACATTTCAGAAAGTTGTTAAAACCTAAATGTTTCTCTAACTAAAAGGAGTTAAGAAAAAGTGAACAGGTACAGACCACTCCATTTTGGATGAAAGATTTCGTTAACCTTGCTCCATATTGTTAAAATTGTTAGTTTTCCTTAGTTTCATTTCTATCATATGGTATTGTCTAAATTTGTGATTGTATCTCATAGTTGTAACTCATTTTACCTTTTGAAGTTTTTGGAAAAAGCATTATGCTTTGAAAGTGGTTTGTTTTATGAAAAAGGGGAGATGTGTTGTGGCGCGTGGTAGCTCTGCAATTCTCATCTGCCTCAAGCTGCTCACGCGATCATGTTGGTGGCCCATGGAGTGTCATCCGGCTCGCTTGATCAGCCGGGTCTCGTCTGTTGTGACAGTTGAGAGAGTGGCCAATGAGAGAGACTCCGGTTGGCATCAGGAGCGGTCGCCTTCATGCTGCTGTCCCAGAGGCTGGTTTTACCAATAAATCTGCTGCAATTGAAACTGTTACCTCGTTGAATCAGTCATTTGTTGCGGCAAGAGGACAGACCATACAAGAGAGAAGGGGCGGTGGGAAACAAAGTTGTGGGTAAAAAGCATGCTTAGCCTGACGGTGGTTGGGCAAAAGGAATTTCACAGCAGAAGTTCCAGACATGAGTAATTGTGTAGAAGCAAGTAGTTCTGATGCTAGGGCATGTCAAAGGTGCAAGTGGCAGTGTACTGCTTCATACTTTCACTGCATGTTTGCTCAGCTCACCTTTTTTTTTAATTTTAAAGGCTTTCATGCTCTAAGACAGCTGCAAACACAAGTGCGAAGCCTGCATTGCCTAGTAACCCACCACCACAGTAGAAATAAAGAAAACCCAGGGGAGCAAATTTGAAAACAAACATAAAGCCCATTTTCTCCAATCGCAAGTGGTGGCTACGCTTCACTATGTAATTGATTAAAAGTTTGCTCCCTCTGTTCATATGATGTCTTTGCCAGTCTTGCATAGAAAGGATATATAAATGGAAATATGTTTTATTGTAGTAGGCAATTGGGGGCACAGATAGTACTCAAAGACGCTAGCACTTCCTACTGAGTTTAAAGGGTTTAGGTTGACTTAGCCTCAGACATGTTTCTGTGAGAGTGAGGCACCATTTTCTTATTGTTTACCAACAAAATGAGAACCTGTTTTCAGGGAATCACCAACACCTACAGGTGTTTAGATCCTAGATGTAGTAAATTAACAAGAGACAAGAAGGGTTGCCTCTGCACACATGAATAATATAGCTTTGAAATGTGAATCAATATTTGGATTTTACGCAGTCAATTTGTCTACATGCAGGAAGGTTTTGTAAATCAGGCACAATCTGACTGCTTTATTTTCCTTTATCTTAGACGATTTCCTCATGGATTTGGAATGGGACATTGTTTTTCTAAAAAGAAAAATAATGGCACTGTAAGAACTTGATATGGATTCGAATCCTGTACAGAGATCATAGATGTTTCAATAAAACAGACATTGTGCAGGTTATGGTCTTGGGAGTAAAATATGCCTTAAGACTTGCACGGAGTTGTTGAAACTTTTGAAATCCTCAAGAAAATGTTTCAGTGAATCTTCTCTACTTTCCCAAATTATAAATATATAATTGCTCTTTTAAAAACCCGTGCTAGAAACCTGCATTCTCAATTTTAATAGCTTCAAACCTGCATTGTAAATGTACAAACACATATGAAAAAAAACCTTCAAACTAGCGTTTTAGCTTTAATTGTGAGGTTGGGCTAAAGCAGCAGCAACTGCTGTTGAAGGCCTTCCTAGAGCCTCTGGGCCTGAAAGGGCACACTTTAATTGTGCAGAAGCAGTACCTCTCCGATCCTCTGTGGCTGATTGAAGTGAGAGATATTGCCCCAGGATTATAGTAAGGCCATTTTGGCCAACAGGGGACTAAGGACTGCTCTGGTGTTAACAAATTAATCTCTCAGATTGCCATATCGGACCAAGGACGAGCTTAAAAATACCAATACATCTATGCTATGTGAGTAAACCAGCCAGGAATAATACATTACATTAGACATTCCTTGTCTAGTAGAGATTGGGAATGTCTACAGTTTGTATAATATGAACAGAATAAAAGTTGCTACTACCGTATGGATGCAATAATAGCTGGTGCCCATGTCAAATTAGAACCAAGGCTCTAATCAATGGTAGCGGAGGCTGAAATTGACATTGCTACACGCACTATTGTTTTATAATCTACACATTAAATTGAGTGATATCCTTCAGAATTGCTTCATTTATTTAAATTGATTTATGAACTTCAATCTATTTCTAGAGCAGGAATTAATATTAGGTATCATGAATGCCTGTTTGTATCCAATGAATTTTGAAGATTTCAATGCAGCTTACTTGAAGAATTTTAATTCTTACTGAGTAAATTCCTCTCTTCATGAATTAGATTCATAGCGGTTTACTTCTTGCGATAGTACCCAAGTCCTATTACCATCCCTTTTAGGATACATACTAATACTTTCCTCTTTCCGACAGGTTAGAGGGGATAAAATCATTCCCTGATTTCTAAAACGAAGATGATCAAATGCAAACCCATGCCTCAGGACATGGAGAATCGAGTAAATGAAATGCATAAACATGTCCGCGATGGCCATGTGGTTTCAACTAACAGGACGATTGTAAAGCCAGAGCCAGAAAACCGACGGCGACAGCGCTATGTAGAAAAAGATGGGAAGTGCAATGTCCATCATGGTAACGTCCGAGAAACATACAGATACTTCACAGATATCTTCACTACTCTGGTGGACCTAAAGTGGAGATTCAACCTACTGGTTTTCACCATGGTCTACACTACAACTTGGATCTTGTTTGGATTTATATGGTGGCTGATTGCATACATCCGTGGCGATCTGGAACATACTGATGATGATACCTGGACACCTTGTGTTAATAAGCTCAATGGATTTGTCTCTGCCTTTCTGTTCTCCATTGAGACTGAAACCACCATTGGTTATGGGTATCGTGTTATCACAGACAAGTGTCCGGAGGGAATTATATTGTTGCTTGTCCAGGCCATATTGGGTTCCATTGTTAATGCCTTCATGGTAGGATGCATGTTTGTAAAGATTTCCCAGCCAAAGAAACGAGCAGAAACCCTCATGTTCTCCAACATGGCAGTCATCTCAGTGCGAGATGGGAAGCTGTGCCTGATGTTCAGGGTGGGGGATCTGAGAAACTCCCACATTGTGGAGGCTTCAATCCGAGCTAAGTTGATTAAATCCAAGCAGACCAAAGAGGGGGAGTTCATCCCACTCAACCAGACGGACATCAATGTTGGGTTCGACACAGGTGATGATCGGCTTTTCCTGGTCTCTCCCCTCATCATCTGCCATGAGTTCAATGCACAGAGCCCCTTCTGGGAAATGTCAAAGGATGAACTCTGGAAGGAGGAGTTTGAGATAGTGGTGATCCTGGAAGGAATGGTGGAAGCTACAGGTAAGGAAGCACTTGTACTTTGTGTACCCTTCATATAAATAATGATTTGTAGACTCCATCATAGGAGATGCATCTCCTTGCTACAGTTCTCTTTCCAAGTTTATCCACCAAAAACAGTCTAGCAACGCCATGGGGTGCTCAACCAGTTTACATTTACTTTGTGCACCTTATTGTGGCACTATGTAGAGTTTGAAAGGCGAAGAGTAACTATAGACCAATTTGGAAACAATCACTGCTTGAGGGTTTTTATTTTCTCTGTACTGCTATCTCAACTTCTTCTGTCTCTGGAAGTCTGCTTCTCATAGAAAAAAAACTAGAGGTCAACATATTTACCAATAATTTACTCTGAAACTTCAAACAGTAATGTTCTCTATCTCTTGTCCTAACTCTGCATATGTAAGGGTAAACTTCCTGAGTGCCACCTGCCCCCAACCACCACTCAGTTCTCCTTTTTAAAGGAGATTTGGCTCCTAATTTGGGTAGGTGTCAAGTTCCATGGAGTAAGTTTCACACACTTAAACACTGGCTAAGGCCACAAGGAAATCTGTTGTGCTAGCAGTCAGCAGAAAATATCTAAGAGCCAGGCAGAGGGAGTCACCAGCAGTGAGATGCAGAGAGACCTCTGCTCTTTGGATAAGGTGACACAGACAAGGTAACAAACATGTGTCCTGTGAGCAGGTCCTCACCCGTTTCATCTCTGCCTACTGCATACACACTGAAAGAAGATCAGGAAGCTGTGGTGGCCATAAGAAAAAAGGTTGTGGAAAATGGGACGAAGAAAACACGTCTGCAAGGCCCAGGAATTTACAAAACTGCTCAAATGTATCTACAAGGTTTTTAAAAAATGTGTGAGCTCTCCTCACTCAATTTACTTAGAACGATTCGCAATCATAGTAAGTTTAGTTTCACTACTTCAGTCGTAGAGCATGGATGCTTGAGTTAGTTTCTTATCTCTGGCCAATGAGAAGAATAAATTATTCTCTTTAATTTGTAGCTAACACTGTTACTCCTCTGGAGATTAGCTGTTGTCTATTTGTCACCATGATCAGCCTTAGGTTTTCTGCTGCCCTGGGCAATAATTCAAAGACACACCAGTCACCTCTAGGGAATGTATTCACATGTGATGGGTCACATTCCAGACTGCACTGCAGCCCGCTTTAGAACTAATTAATAATGGGGCTGAAATTACTCTAAATCCAGTCCAACAATCTTCCCATATATGCTATTTGGAGGAGCCAGCTCGCTCCTCACTATAAATCCGACATTTCATCCTGTCAACTGAAGATGCAGAATAAATAATAAACAAATGCTAAATCGGAGTAACCCATTAGGTGCAGATGTCTGTGGATGTGATGTTTCAGTGGTTAAAATTGCTTACACTTCAAGTACTTTGAACCCTGTAACTTAATCTAAACATATAATAGAATAACACAATGTATGCAATTAAAGCTGTTGCCCCTGTATGAGTTATTAACCACAACTGGTATTTCCCACAAAATATTAGGAATAAGTGATCCCACAACTGTCAGGAAATAATTCCAAACCTAGCACAAAAAGGATGCACAGATTTCTCAAATTCATCTTTGTGAGAAGTTGGCCTGGTATATGCTGTTCACTAATTAAAGTGGACACCTTGCACCAGAACAATTCGACTCTTATGGTAGATAGGTTTAAGACAACCTTTATAGAAAGCTATCCTAGTGGTAGCTGTGGAGAGCAGCCTTCAGGCTAAGTCTTGAAGGAATGTAAAGCAGCTTGTTTTACCACACAATCTCTTGAATCACCAAATGAAAAGACACCACACAGGTATATATATCAAATATATATGTATTTATTAATAAACACTCTCTACTAATCTCTTTATGAGATTAGAAGTCAGGAACATATGTACAAGTCAAATGTTATCAAAATAAGTTTAGCACAATTGAATATCACAATCTTAGTTTGCTAGACCTAGGTCTAGGGCATCTAGAATCGAGGGACCCCCAAGAACCACCCCAGGTAGTTGTAGGAGACCCACAGGGGACGGACGCGGTGACCTGGCACCAGTGCGAGTCCTGTGCGAGTCTATGCGCTCAGACGCGATTGGGATATCAATGTTAAAGGTCCCTTGCGTGTTCGAGGCGAACACACCGATCGGTCCTTGTACGAGTCGAAGGACGCGGTTTCAGATAGAGTTGCAAGGGAGATGGACGCGCTGTGTCTAACACAGACGCGAACCTTGTGCGAGTCAGTGCAATGTAGATCTCAGAGTTACAGGCCCTTTGTGTGTTCGAGGCGAACACCGATCGGACTCAGTACGAGTCGAAGGATACAGTTCTAGATAGTGTTGCAAAGGAGATGGACGACGTGTGTCTAACACAGACGCGAACCCTGTACGAGTCAGCGCAATTGTCGCACTTAGAAAATAAGAGTTTTAGGGCACTTCTAGAGAAGCTACAAGCAAGTCACTTACAGGGTAAGTAGTTCTAGGGCCCACACCCACAGGAGCACCGTAGTGCTGAAGTTACCTCACCCAGGGGAGCCGGGTGCATATGTGTTCTTTGGTGTCGGGTCGCGGCGTCGTTTTCAATGGGAGCCAGTGAAGACTTGCTGCTTGCGGCGACAGGAGAAGTGTCCGGAGGAATCCAAGCCTGGATTCGGAAGATGGAAGACCTGAAAGCAGAGGGGACAGTGTTCAAAGTCACTTGGCAGTGACTCGGGGCAAGGAAGATGGATGCCCACCGTCGTCGCAAGATTCAGGTCATTCGTGGTTGCCTTGACTCTTCAGCCACGAGGTCCAGGAGGCGTCGACGACGACCAGGAGCTGGATTTGGCGTGTCCCACGATGTCTGCAGCTTACTGCGGTGTCGGCGACTCGATCGGAGCCAACAAGCCTTGGTAACAGCAAGTCTCGGGGAAAGTGTGAAGAGACAATGGCGCAGACCAGCAAGGTCTGTGGGACTCACCCAGCGAGGGTAAGTCAGGGCAGGCCTGGAGCAACCAGGGTAGCCCTTTGGTTTCTGTAGAAAGCCTTCTGGGGACCCACAAGCCGGCTGGCAAGGGATCACGAAGACGCCTTGGGAGGATCCGCTCACAGGGGCCCACGGTCACCCGGGATGTGGTAGGCCTCTGATCTTAGGAGGGATTCCTGCTGGAGGCTGGGACCACACGTGGTCCAAAGCACAAGTTCGTGGAACGTTGTGAAGGGGTTGCACTCGACAATAGTGCACGGTACCCAGGGGTCGCAGTTCCTCATCACTCTGGGGGTCCACTGGCCTCAGCTTCGCTGGGGACTCACGATGGCCTTTGAGAAGTCAGGAAATCCACTTCTTGGGCTGCAGGGACTTCGGACTCCGGCGGGAGCGGCGTAGTTTGCGACCGTCGTTTGTAGTTTTTGGTGCCTGCCAAGCAGGGAGTCACTCCTTGACTCCAAGGGAGATTCTTCAGTCTTCCAAAGGTAGTGGAACGTCGAAGGTCCGGGATTCTTCTTGTAGAGCGTCGTCCAGGAAATCTAGGGTGCAATGCACAGGTTCCCCCTCTTATACTAAAAGAAAGGGAGGGACTAGCTCTATGACCCTACCTATGGGAGGGTCAGGGAGTGGGTGGCTACACCCACTTCCCTTTGTCCAGTTTCGCGCCAGAGCAGGGACAGGTAGCCCCTGAGCCGGTTTGAACTGGCATATGCACAGAGGAGCCTTCTGCTCCCCCAGTGCAGGACTTCAAAGCACTCTAAGAGTGCACCCACCCAGCCCCAATACACTAAACCCTGTCTGGGAGGTGGTCACACCCCTTGGGACAGGATATCTATTGTTGGGCTTCCTCCACTGCGAGTGTTGGTCATCAGCAGGAGGGCAGCCCAGTGTCTGTGACTGGTGGCATCCATTTTGTGATGCCAGGGCTCTGCAGGATTCTACCGCGTTTCCACAGTAGGTACATGTCTATCCCTCTAGAAGGGTGGAATGCTACTCCCGCCGCCAGGACTGGCGGGGGGGGTAGTATTCCAAGGTGTTTGACACCAAACACGACATGTTTCGATGCAGCCATTCCAAAGTTAGCATTTTACCGCGAGGATATAATGCACTTAAAAGTATATGGTTTACCCGCATCCACAAACAGCACCAGAGAATGGACTCTGAGAGCTGCAGAGGGGCCCTGCTCAGGCAGGGGCACCCCCTCACATAGAAGCCAAGCACCCTGCCCTCAGGATTGATAGGGCCTGCCTTAGGGGTGACTGATAGGTTTATATGTGTGTGTTGGAGAGATATAGGGAACCTATATCTCAGTGAGGAGTGCTAGCACTACCTCACCCAGGCTGCAGTAGCAGCCCTGTGGTGTCAGATTTAGTCTGCTTCCCAGGGGTGGCACAATACATGCTGCAGCCCCTGGTAGGCCTGTGAAGTACCTATGCCCTTGGTACCTAAGGTACCATATACTAGGGACTCATAAGTTACCACAGTATCCAATCACTAGTGCACCTAGAGTGCACTCCAGATCGTTTAAAGAGAAAGCAGATCGGCTGGGGACCTGAATAGCAGGTTCCCAGCCAAACTAAGTCAAAAACCAACAAAACACCAGGAAAAAAGTGGGGGCAACCATGTAGTCAGATTCCACCTTCCTACAATCTTAACCAGTGGTAATTACCGTAGCTGCATTCCATTCCATCAAATGTTCGATTAATGTGCAAATTAGTTCAAGCACTGCCATAAGATTCGACTTTAGTCCAATCTGCCAGATCGCATCTCCACTCAACAGGAACATAAGCAAATCCAGACACATCCAGTTTTATGTTCGGCTTCATCAGGGACTAGTCCCATGTGTAGCAGTGGCTTGTGCTTCTGGGACAAGTCTAGAAGACATGCCTCTGCTGCCTTCACCAGCAGGCTGTGTTTACCATAATAATCTGCTGAACATAGGAAGGGACTGGTGTGTATCATGACATGTAATTTATGGTCCAATTTATGATTATTTAAACGTGTGCCTTGTGTTGAAAGAGGACCGCAGCCGCATGGACAGTGGTAGTTCATTTGACTTTGGATTTGCAAACCCGGATCAGGTTCTTGGTGGCATGGTAGCCACTTGGATGTTGCCTATGAGGCTTCCACCCCTTTTTGTCCAGCAAACACAGGATGCATGTTAGCCAAAATATGTGTTTTTTCGGTTTTTTTGTCCGGCAATGTTTATGCATTCAACAGATTCTGCAGATAACGTTTCTTCAAATGCTGTATTATTGAAAACACTTCTCCATTCCCCTATACCTTTTAATCATTGACTAACTTCCACCAGTCTCTCTTGAGTGGATTGAACCTGCTTTTAAGAGGTACCAAGAAATATCGAAAGGAATGGAAACTCTCGTATGATATAATTCAGACACATTCCACTTAAGTGGTTGCGCTAATCATATCATTTTGTAGAGCGCAAACATGACCCAAAGTATCCGCTGAACAATCAACAGTTGCATAATGTGGTGCAATCAAAAACTTCTAATCAGAGAGATAGCCCTTTGTCGATAGTAACAGAAAAGTGTCTAAAACTGAAAATGGGGCTGGTGCACAACGTTGTGTTTGGGACGATTGTCTAATTGCACAGCCTGTCTGTGGCAATTATATGGATGGACTGGCAAGAGGTTTGCAGTTCTGTCGGTGATCTTTCGTTTGGGAGGAGTGCATGTGACTGCATCATTTAGTTTGTAGGAAACATGTAGAGTCCTGCAGACCTGGGGCTGTATTACAGAAAGTGCCACAGGGGCACAATGGGCATGTGCGCCTGCCTCGTATGCCCCCCTTGCCCCCCCAGGGCACTTTCGTATTACAGAAGGGGCCGTGGACCCTTGCCCGATCACTTCTGTAATACTGATAATAGCGCTGGTCCACATGATGCTCCATATTTCACTTGAATGCAGTATCCCCAGGGCAATATGAGTTCATATCTACCCTGAGGGCAGTGCATTATCTGTAATAGGGGGCACGTTCCCTGTTTGCACATGGCTCACCTATTTAAGAGTATGCCGTGACACAAACAAAAGTGCGCCCTATGTGTAATACGGCCCCAGGTGTTGGTCCTGGTGAGAGTGATGAACACCTGGTCGTCTTAAGACTGTGATAGCTTCGACATGATAAACTACAGAGGAATTGGTTGTCAAGGTCTTTTTTTACCTATTTTGTTTTTTGTAATTGTCGATGGGTTCATACAAATCTCTGGGGGCAGGGAATCCAGGATCTGGGGGCTGAGCTGGAGAAACTGCGGATTTATGTCCTTTTTCTAAATCTCGGTGGTTCCAGTAGAAGGGATCTGGAACTGCGTAGAAAGTGACTGCCTCCAAAGATGGTGGGGTTGTGAGCTATGTTCTTAGGAGAGTCTGTGAGTTGGGCAGGCTATCTTAAACGCATTGCTTCAATTGGAAGCCATTGTAAAAAGAAGTTTTAGGGTGTGTGTGATGTGTGATGTGATCTCGCTCCAGTTATCAGATATGCTGCAGCATTTAAAGTCACCTTAAGAGGAGCAAGGTGTGATTAGGTAACACTTCCATAGTCAAGTTTAGATATGACCAGGGCCTGCACTGTGGTTTTGAAGTGTGCTTGTGAAATGAACAGTGTGACCTTGGCATGGGCTTGCATTTTAGGTGTTTGTGTAGAGTTTTCCCAAGAGATTTAATTGATTCAACAATGACCGCTTTACAATCAATGGCATCCAATTGGTTAACCATTGCTGTGCAGGTGTAGAGTCGTGGGGTGGGGGGACAATGAGGAGGAATTCAGTTTTCAGGTAGTTCAGTTTCAGGTGATACTATGTTTGCCAAGTTTCTGTAATTGCTATGGTGTTGTTGAGTAGGATAATGTCCTCCGGAGACCATATTTTTTAGTATAGCCGAGTTTCATCCATGTACATGTGGCATGCAGTATTAGAGTGCTCGAGCATCTTCGTCAGTGCTTTCACGTAAAGTTTAAAAAGTGTGGGGTGTTATGGAATTCCAATGTTGACTAGCTGCGGGCCGATAGGGAGCTTCTTAATAGGATTAGTTGGGTCTCTAGATAGGAAGAGAATTTTTTGTGCTCCTTTTCTGTGAGCCCCATTCTAAATTTGAACAACTCAAGTAGAATGCTGTTTGAGCATGTCGAAAGTCGAGGACAGGTACAACGAGAATGAGAAGGCAGGAGTTGTTCTGGTCCAGAATTTTGAGTGCGTAATCCATGATGTTTTGGATGGAATATTACTCCAGTATTGGAACTTTCATAGATTCCCATTGCTTGTATCATTCCCCGTCGTCGAGATGGGAGTCCCCGGTAAATAAAAAATACCATAGAAATAGGTACAAAAAAAGAATAAGGCCTAGGCCTCATCTCCTTTTGTAGCATATCCACCTCTTTTTGTAAAAGAGACCAAATAAAATGAACAGCCAATCAGAACAGCCTCACCCCATAGAACCTTCCTGAGAGAGCCTCAGAGCCTCAGATTTTCTACTGCACGTTGTGCAAGGGAGTCTCCACTGAGCTCTGCTCAGTTTTTCTTCAACTTTTCTTCAAATTCATCTATTTTTTGCTTCACTTCAAATTCATCATGTCAGACAAGGAGAAGAAGGCTCTGTTTAAAGCTTGTGCCACCTGCTCCAAAAAGAGACTTTATGTGGAGTACAAACATAAAGACTGTATTTTGTTTGTATCCTGACCATAAAGCTAATGACTGCAAGATCTGTCGGACCTTCTCCACCAAAACCTTACGGGACTGTGAGGGACGTCCTCTCACTTGGCTTCAAAAACTTAAGTCACAGAAAGATCCTGTTTCCAGTGACAGTGATGACGCCGCATCTGCTACTTCATCGAGGAGATCACAGAAAAGGGGTAGGTCTTCACCTTCTACTTCTTCAGAACCCCCTTCAAAAGCCTTACAAAAGACCTCTGATAGGTCTGACAGGCGTAATCCCATCAAATCTCCTCACCGTGGTGTAAAGGAGAGGGAAGGACTTGTTTCTGAAGTAGCACCTGCAAAGAAGACAAGCCATGTACCTTCGGCTTCTTCTCCTTCTGAGAAGGCTAAAACTTTTAAAAAACCAGCTTCTGTCCCACCTGAGGGAAAAGCTGACAAACGTTCGCTCGTCGACGACAACAACATCGACTCCGTCGACGACGACTTCAAAAACTGTACCGGCGTCTACTTTGGCTCCGTCGACGGGCTCGTCGACCAGAGTTTCCCCGTCTCCACCGGCTTCGTCGACGACGCCATGTACACAGGTACCTTTCATTCTGTCGTCGACGTCTACTCTGACGACATCCACGTCCACGAGGATGACGACGATGATGGTGTCGACGGCAACCACGTCGACGACAGCTTCCAGCTTGATCATGACGACGGTCTCGACGACGGTCTCGTCGACGGTGGCCCTCTCCCCGTCGACGGTTCAAACGGCGGCGGCGGCTCCGTCGACGACCTTGTCGACGATACAAAATGTGGCAATTTCTATACGGAGACGTCGCATTACTCCAGAAATAACTTCTCCCAGGAAAGTGACACCCCTGCCTCCTGCTCTACTGTTAGAAGAGGAGTTTTCTGAGGACGAGGACGGCCCTTATCGTGATGCAGATAGCCCATCTCAACTGCATGTTAAATATCAAGACTCTGACTCTGATGAGTATTACATGGAGCGGCAACATTATGAGCCACAATTGAGGTCTCAGGAGCAATATCAACAGGAGATGGTCTGTTTGCCATCTGCCCTCATTACGGACTTGCAGTTCATGCTTTCTGATTACAGAAAGAGATTTCCTACACAGTCCTCTGTCCCAGAAACCATGCAAGTGCCTCCAACTCCACTTGCTCTTCCGGTTACACCTTATCCTCCGCCTCAAATTTAATTGCCGGAGTTACCGGAACCACAGCAGGATGTGGTTACTGTCCAGGACGATACATCAGATGATGAACAAGGGACACCGACGATCCCGGACCCTGACAGGGAATGGGACGATTACATCATTCCGGATCCTGCCTCTCCCGTTCCAGAACCGGCGGATTCCCCTCCTGCTGATATTGGGGGCTTTCATAACCTAATGGAGAGAGCTTCTAAGCATTTCGATCCGCCCATTCCATCTGTGCAGTCGGAATGTTTTCTATATGACTTTAAAGAACCATACAGGAAGTCAGTACGCTCTATCCCTATCGTGGGTCACGTCTGGGATGAGGGACTAAAGGTTATGAAGTCGCCGGCCACAGTCATACCTATGCTTCCTCGTCTGGAAAAAAAGTACAAGGCTCCTGAAGATAGCCCCGCTTGTCTGGTCAGTCAGCCGAAACCAGATTCCGTGATTTCTCAAGCGGCCCAGAGAAAGTCTAAAAATCCGGTGGCCCCTCTTACCACACCACCTGATAAAGAGGGAAGGCGGTTGGATAATGCTGGGAAGAGGTTCTCTTCCATGTCGAACCTCCTGGTTAGAGCAGCCAATGCCTTGGCAATTCTTGGAAGGTACGATCGCCAGATGTGGTGCGATCTGTCTCCTTATCTAGACCAGCTGCCGGACGAAGCTAAAGCTGAAGCTAAAAAGATCCTCCAGGAGGGAGAGCGAACATCTTCAGAAATAATTGATTGCACAATGGATATTGCCACCCCAGCCTTCCGTTCCCTAGCAGGAGCAGCAGTTCTTCGACGCCAAGGCTGGCTTCGTGCCACTTGGTTCCGGCCGGAAGTCCAGAACAAGATCCTGGACCTTCCCTTTGATGGTGAGGCGCTCTTTGGAAGCACATTGATGATGCGCTGCAAGATATAAAGAAAGACACGGAAACTGCAAAGTCCCTTGGGACTCTACAATATCGCAAGGTCCCTTTCCGTGGAGCGAGAGGGAGAGGATTTTCCTCATACAGAGGAGGATATCAGCAGCAGCGCTATTCCTCTTACTCTCAGCCTTCTCAATCATACAGGCCGCAATATTCTCAACGACCGGGCCAGTCGTCTTCTTTCTCTCGTTCGTCTTCTAGAGGACGGCAAGGGCGCCAGGGGAGAGATTCCTCTAAGCGCCAATAGCGGCTTCCTGGCTCTTCCTACTGTTCCTTTGTCCCCTTTAGCACCAGTGGGGGGCAGGATTTCCCAACACTTCCACAACTGGCAACTTATAACATCAGATCGATGGGTTCTCAATATTGTCTTGTCAGGCCATACTCTGGAATTTCAACATCAACCACCATCCAAAGCCCCTCGCGCCACCGAATCCAAGCATCTACACCTTCTACGTCTAGAAGCACACCAACTACTTCTCAAGGGAGCGATAGAACCGGTCCCTCTATCCCAATGGGGAAAAGGATTCTATTCCCGGTTCTTTCTTGTTCAAAAGACCGTAGAAAAATGGCGCCCAATTTTAGACCTGAGGGAGCTAAACACCTATCTCATAAAGCTCTCTTTTCGGATGGTCTCCTTGCAGGACATTTTACGGCTCCTCAATCCAGGAGATTACATGGCCACCCTGGACCTCGAGGACGCATACGTTCATGTCCCCATCCACCCTGCCCACAGGAAGTTTTTACGCTTTACAGTAGCCAAGAGCCACTTTCAATTCAAGGTCCTGCCTTTCGGACTCACGAAGGTCCTAGCCCTGGTCGCAGCTTTTCTCAGGAAACAGAAGCTCCAAGTCTTCCCTTACCTGGACGACTGGTTGGTGAAAGCTCCGTCTCATCACGCAGCGGAAAAAGCTGTCAGAACATGCACACAGCTCTTCCGTCATCTGGGGCTCCAGCTCAACACGGAAAAATCAGTCCTGTGCCCTTCCAAGTCGGCCAGGTTCTCGGGGGCCATTCTGGACACATCTTGCTGCAAGGCGTTCCCATCAAAAGAAAGGCAACAAAGCTGATTACCTCTGCTCGTCGGTTGCAAAGAAGAGGGTCACTTTCAGTTCGCCTCTACAAATCCCTTCTGGGGTCAATCTCGTCCTGCATTCCCTTGGTTCCACATTGCAGGTTAAGAATGCACCCCCTCCAAGAACAACTGGATTTGCAGTGGCGCCAGGCAGAAGGCTCTTTCGAGGACAAGATCACAATAACTCCACCTATGAAAGAGGTGGCAACGTGGTGGATGGTCAGAGACAATATTTCTCAGGGTCTCACCTTCAGGGTCACCCCATCTCCTCTAATAATAACAGACGCCTCACTAGAAGGCTGGGGAGCAGTCTTACAAGACCTTCAGGTAAGCGGCCGTTGCCTGCCCCAACATCGCCTACTCCACATCAATCTGTTGGAACTCAGAGCGATTCGTCTAGCCTTGCAGGCCTTCCTTCCACGGATTCAACGGTCCACTGTCCTGGTCCGTACGGACAACACGACGGCCATGCATTACGTAAACAAGCAGGGAGGTACAAGGTCTCGTCGTCTATCGAAAGAAGCTCAGGAAATTTGGGAATGGGCAATCCAACAGGGGATATCGCTCTCGGCTGAACATCTTCCAGGTGCCCTCAACAAAACAGCGGACACGCTCAATCGCCTGAAGTTACTGAGCCACGAGTGGGAATTAGACCAAGACACATTGGAGGAAATTTTCAGTCTCTGGGGCACTTTTCCCATAGATCTCTTTGCCACGCCAGAGAACAAGAAATGCCGCCTCTACGCAAGCAGGGATCACCATCTGGGATCATTGGGAATGCGCTTTCGATGGCCTGGTCAGGCGCCTTTGTTTACGCCTTTCCTCCGATCCCACTAATTCCCAGACTTCTCCGGAAGCTCAAGGCGGAACCCTGCAGAATGATTCTGGTGGCCCCGGCTTGGCCCCGCCAGTTTTGGTTTACGGAGCTTCTCCTGCTCTCCCTGGATCATCCAGTTCATCTGCGCCCAATTCCTTCCCTGCTAACGATGTCCCAGGGCCAAGTGGTACATCCGGATCCGAGCTCTCTTCAGTTAGCAGTGTGGCTCCTGAGCACCGAGAATTTCAGAATCTAAATATCTCGGCAGAGTGTAGAGAGGTGCTTGCTCAAGCTCGAGCACCTAGTACAAATAAGACATATTGCTTAAAATGGAAGCGTTTCTGCCTGTGGTGCCGGCAAGAGAAAATTCATCCTTACTCTTCTGCTCCTCATCAGATTTTGCCATACATTCTGGGTTTGGCTAAATCAGGTCTTGCTCATTCCTCTATCAAGGTACACCTTGCAGCCATTTCTAGATTCGGCCGAACTTCTTCTGGTCCTTCCCTCTGGTCGGCAAGGATTGTAAAGCAATTTCTTAAAGGTCTTTTCATAGTTTTCCCACCAGTTAGGCCTCCACCGCCTCTGTAGCAGCTTAACTTAGTCCTTACTCAACTCATGAGGCCGCCTTTTGAACTAATTCATAGGGCAGACCTCAAGTTCCTCTCATGGAAAGTGGCCCTTCTTCTCGCCTTAACATCTGCCAGAAGTACAACCAAATCCTGGGCACACGTATATTGGTGTGTACAAATAAGGTAAAAATAACGTAAGTCCATAGGAAAATCAATTTAAATAAAGTTCGCAGAAGAGTCTTTTCTTGTTTCTTTAATTCAAACCACGTTGAAAGGTGATCAGCAAAAAAACAACCAGCCAACACGTGTTTCGTCTAGGAGGATACTCCCACGACTTCTTCAGGGCTGGGAATGATACAAGTCATAGTATAAATAATAACATGGTGTGGTGACTGTAAATGGAGAGAAAACTCCCCCACAAGGTGACATAGGTGAGAAACACCCATTGACTGTGGAAACCCTATACAATATCATAGCCCGTTCCATGGTTCAAACAAACAACGATATAATGATACGGTGCTATTGTAATAATCCAATAAACGAGATAAGTGTATCGGCGATGTGCGAAGTGACTCTTTGTGAGATAGTATTAACAACACATATGGGTTTTGCATTTACAACAAAATTTCAGTGAAAGTTAAAAGACCAGAAAACGAGTGCAAATGACACTGTGTGACGAAGTTTGTTAAGAATTCTCGGCCTTGAGGGTGATGTGCGAAGGTAAAAAATAGCAGATAGCAGAAGGACCTATTAATGAATACGACATACCAAAAATATGCTAACAAGAAATCTATCTATTAATAGTTGTAGGAAAAACACAATAAAACCAAAGCGAATGGTATGGGAATCCCTGAATCTAGAAAGAAATTGAGGGAAATGTGGCCCATGGGACCATAAACGGGAAATGGCGAGCATGGAGCAGGAAAAACCTCCTTAAACCAAAGGTCAGTTAGTGCATATAATATGCATATTTTCTTACCCAGTAGCCAGTGATAGTTCCAAAAAGGCTAAAAATGGAGTGTAAAATACTCTGCAGCGGTTACATAGTGAATAAAAAATCTGGATAGATGTTAAGAGAAATAAGAAACCAGAAATAAGGGAGCATATTTAAAAGTGTAAAAAAAGTGAATAAGGTAAGCTATGTCTACCTGTAATCTTGGTGAACGGAGCAGTATACTCTGAAAAGGATGTGAGTAAAAAGGGATGTCAGAAGAATTAAGTGGTGAGAACAATCAAAAGGAGCCAGTGATAATGAATAAATAATTGTGGACAGAAACTCACCGAGATGCCGGTGATAATTCCAACCCGGCAGGTCTGAACTACAAGGTAAGTAAGAAAGTACCCAAGTATATGGATAGTCAGTAACTAGGATAAAAAAAAGGAATGGTGTCGGTAAGCCCGTTCCTAGAGAAGAATAAGTGAAGGAATTGCTAAAACGCAGAGCATATCATACCTTGTCCAATCGTGTTAGGCTCAAAGCTAAGGGTGGGCGTAGTTCGCGAAGTAATGCTTCGCGAAGCTACGCAAAGTGCAGTTCGCGCTACGCAAGCTTCGCGTAGCACTACGCGAACTGCGTAGCGCACTGTTCGCAATGATTGCACAGTGCCGGATGCTTGTCCGCACTGTGCAATCGTTGAAACGGCAACTTGCACAGTGCGAGCTGTCTTTTACTGCTGCTCGAGTAGATTTTTACTCGAGCGGCAGCTTTCTCAACGCGGACTGGTAGTTTCTCATCGCGAGCGGTCGCGAGCATACGCGACCACTCGCAATGAGAAACCTGACCTCCCGCGTTGAGAATCTCGCCGGGAGGTTTATTTTCCACGCTCGCGATCGGCAACTTGATGTTGCTGATCGCGAACGAGAAAAAGTCTCGCCGGGATGTCATTTTGCTTGCTCGCGGTCGCCAACTTGACGTTGAGGACCGCGAGCAAGCAAAATGACCGCGGCACTACGCTGCGCTACGCGTGTTCGCACTGTGCTACGTGCAATTCGCGTTGTGCGAAGTAGCGCAAGCTTCGCAAACTACGCGAGCATAGCGTAGCACTTCGCCCAGGGTTACTCAAAGCAAGCCACGGATGGGGACACGGGTGTGTATCATGTAGTAAACGATCTACAATCAAAAGGGAGTGGAGACTGAGAATACAAAAACATCACGTAGTGCGATGTGATAAATCAGCCTGTATTTAAAAAAGAAATGTAATGTACATTGGGGCTGGGACGCCCTATGTCACTTACTTAATCAGGTGTGGTGTAGCGGATACGCCAGGCACACGTCCATTCAGTTCTGATTGTGTTGGAAAAGCAGATACCAGTGTAAAGACACGGGTGTGTGTCAACGATCTGTAACCAAAAATGGAGTGTAGCTTGAGTATGATCCAAGGATCGATATACTAGGAAGAGCTGAGTCAGCCCGACTATCAGAAGATTAAAAAAGTAGTGTACCGAGGGCGCTATCTAGAGAACTTACTTCTATTGTTGCAGCGAAGTGTAAGTCGTGGCTCGCGTCAATATCCTTCCGGTGTGAGGCGAGACACTCACCCGGAAGTGTATTTATATTGGTGCTCATCAGAACAACTAGAGCGTGCACCTGGTAGGCAAAAGGGAAGAAGGAACTTTATTGTTCCAATGATCGCGCCACAGTAAACAACAAGTGTGTATATACTGACAAATACAGATTGTACCATAAGTAAGGATTGTGAGGGTCAAAAGGACAACATGATTGTGAGTGTGTTCAAAGACTGAACACCATAAGTGGAGCACCGCGGTTGAGCATAATAGTAAAAGCCAATAATTTAGAAGTCAAGGAGAAAATAAATGTATGGGAAGATGGGGGCCGTGTGTGGAAATAAATCGGTAAAGTTTGAAAAGGACGAAATAGCATACTTGATGAAAAATAGCTGTCTCAATACCGGAGAATAAACTTATGTCACGAAAACTACACATCAAAAGGCACACCATGTAGATAAAAGCCACAGTAGAATGATAATGGTAACAGGATCGGAGGTCAAGTCACCGAAGGCAGTAACTTACAGTATGTTCTTAGAAAGGTGACTTGACCGTAACATGAAATAGCATAATCACAGTGGTTGTGTGGAGCAATTCAATTGGATGGAAACACAGCAACACACATATTGTAGGCCATAGTTGATAGTGGTTACATATAGCTTCAACAGACCCTTGTGTATCAGAGATAAGGTGATGGCGATATGTGTAATTGACAACAACCATAAAAATTTGTAAGCTGATGGTGAATCGAATGTTTTGCTGATTAAGTGATGACATCATATAGGATGGAAAACAAAACAACACAACATGTTGTTGGCCATGGGTAATAATGGCTAAATCCAGTCTCAGCCGTCCCTAGAATTTCTGACATAAGTGCAGTAAAGGTGACATATGTAGTGAACCGTCCCTAGAACTTCTGACATAAGTACAGTGATGGTGACATATGTACAAAACCATAACAGTAGGCAATCATAGGCAAATGGTTGGTCGAATGTGTCGCTGAATTTATAGCAACCCCGTATTCAACCCAATGGTGACATGTTTACAGTATGAATGTAACGCAAAACAGTAATGCAAAACAAGCATCAAAGGTGAGATCTCTCATTCACAGTCTCAATCCCCCAAGAAGTACTGCATCTCATGGTCGCTATTTAATCCATGTCCCACCGTGTGCAAGCGCATAATCCAAGTCGCCTCTGTCCGTCTAAGTTTCAGCTCTCTATTGCCTCCACGTAAGCTTGGTTCAATGACTTCAATGCCATAAAAGGTGAAGCTCTTGTGCGGACCTTGGGAGGGGCATACTGCTGCATGTAATGCTACAGGGTATCTGGCGTCTTGTTGTGTTCTCCAATCCTGTCTTTGAGAGATCTGATAGTGCTTCCTATGTATTGTTTCATACAGGCACATTCAATTACATAGATTACAAACCTAGTAGTGCAATTGATATTTGATCTGATATCGTAGGTTCTTTTGTCATAACTAGTGAAAGTTTTTATCCCATGTTTGGCCCATCTGCATACACCACAGCTGCCACATTTATAGAATCCCATACTGCATGGCGTGAGCCATGAGGGAGAGTTGTCGTGGCATGGGACTGTGGGACTAAGTCTGGTGCGTAGGGTTCTACCCCGTCTGAAGGTGATTTGTGGACGGGCTGTAATATGATTGTTAAGTGACTCGTCTGACTGTAAGATGCCCCAGTGTTTAGTAAGGCTCCTCCTAAGGGTATGACTGAGACCATTGAAATCTGTGATTAGGCGTACTTTCTCCCTATCAGTTCGTGTTTGCGGTTTGGGTTTAAGCGTGTCCTCTCTTTTAATGTGTGTGATTCTGTTCTCTGCTCGTTTGATACTGTGTGTGGGATAACCTCTTTTCTTGAATCTGCTTTTCATATCAGTGATACAGTTTTGAAATTCAGACTCCTCACTACAATTTCTTCTGGCCCTTACAAATTCTCCATAAGGTATGGCTCTAATTTGATGTATTGGGTGAAGGGTGGGTGAACTGCACGCTCTCACTATTCAAGAACCGTTCTTACAGTTTAAAAGAGAGACTTTGATTCTAAGGACGAATCCCAAATTTATCCCGAAGGTGCCTTCAGACTTTCATTTGAATGAACCGGTGATTCTCAAATCCTTTTTTCCTCGACCCACGACTCCAGCCTTCAGCATCTTCTGTTATACTGTTACACAACGGCTACGAAAATCTGAGGCTGAGGCTTTCTCAGGAAGGTTCTATGGGGTGAGGCTGTTCTGATTGGCTGTTTATTTTATTTGGTCTCTTTTACAAAAAGAGGTGGATATGCTACAAAAGGAGATGAGGCCTAGGCCTTATTCTTTTTTTTTTTTTTTTTTTTTGGTACCTATTTCTATGGTATTTTTTATTTACCGGGGACTCCCATCTCGACGACGGGGAATGATACAAGCAATGGGAATCTATGAAAGTTACCAATACTGGAGAACCAAAGTTACAGGTAAGTAACTTGTTTTCTTCTGTGCTGTGACATGGTCTGAAACCAGACTGGTAACTGCTAAGCAGATCAAACTGTTCAATGTATTGACAGTTGGTTGTGGGCACATTTTCCTAGTACTTTTGCCTAGACAGGCTATCTTAGTTACCGGGCGAAAGTTGTTTAAATCTGTCTGATCCACGTCTGTTTTTTCAAGAGAAGTGTCACTTTAACAATCTTAAGGCAGTCTGGGAATTTGCCTTGCATAAGTGATGCATTGATGATCTCGGTCTACATGGGGGGTGTTGGACTTGGCCCTTTTTGGCTAAAGTTCCCTAAACTTTTTGCCTTCCCCCTAGACCTTTTTGCTGACATGGTGTTGCCAACTTACATGCTTTGGGCACTTTGCCACTGCTGATCAGTGTCAAAGTGCAAGTGCTCCCTGTATAAAGTGTAATGGTAATTGGTTGTCCATAATTGGTATATTTGTCTTACTAGTAAAGTCCCTAGTAAAGTGCACTATGTGTGCCAGGGCTGGTAATACAAAGGCTAGTAGTGGGCCTGAAGCACTAATTGTGCCACCCACACCAGTAGCCTTAAAGAGAGATCTCAGGCCTGCCACTGCAGTGCCTGCGCGCAGTTTGTTAAACTGCCATGTTGTCCTGACAAGTGCACCCACTTGCCAGGCCTTACCCTTCTCTTTTTATGCACATCAGACACCCCTATGGTAGGCTCAAGGTACACCCCGGGGCTGGGTGCAATGTATGTGAAAGGTAGGACATGTACTAAGGTGTGTACCAAGTCCTGACAGTGAAATACTCTCCATTTCGTTTTTCACTGTTGCAAGGCCATCTTGCCCATAGGACAGAATGGGGGGAGGCTGTGTAATATGTTTCCAGCCTATCTTCCCATAGGCTTAAGATGGAGAGGTGAAGTTTAGTGTGCCTAAATTCACAATTTAATAACACATCTTTTTCTGAAGGTGGTTTTTGCATTGTGTGTTTAGAAACCACACTTTTAGAAGTGGCTGGTTTTTTGGTTCTAACAATTCTGTGTCTCTCTGCCTGGTTGTGGATTGACTGTCTGGATTTGAATGTGATGGGATCTGGGAAATGTC
Organism: Calotriton arnoldi; assembly: GCA_963921515.1. Taxonomy (NCBI): domain Eukaryota; kingdom Metazoa; phylum Chordata; class Amphibia; order Caudata; family Salamandridae; genus Calotriton; species Calotriton arnoldi. The sequence continues at coordinate 169,785 of CAWUFW010010558.1, forward strand.
CTGACCCAGGGGAGGAGGTGAGACAGCAACAGGCTGACCTGCATCTGGTGTGTAGGGGGGGAGGAGTAGCCCCTGGAGGTGAAGAGGCCTGGGCTGCCGCCATAAAACAATGGCTCCATCTCCTGCTGAGTGATTGAAAATCCAGACCCCCACTATCAAAGGAAGGTGTCACTGGCAGGGAGACACCCAGAACTGGTTTAGACAGGGGTCAGTGCCCCCCTGAACTCAAAGACTTCAAAGACATTTAGGGGTATAACTATGCAAGCTGAAACCCCTTAACGTTGGACTGATCAAGACTGAAAAGGATTGAAAGTACTTCGTGGTCAAGTGGAACCTCTGCCAAGGAAGAAACAGCTGAAGAGACTGAAGGAAAGGACTGACCCTTGCTGTGTGTTCTGGGGCTGGCCTGCAGTTTGCTGATTTAACCAAGGAGAGGCTAAGGGACTTTGATGTGTGCTGTGTCCCCCTGCTTGAAAGGACTTTGCTGTGTCCTGAAGTAACTTGCCCCCAAGGGCCCGAGGAGAGCTGGCTCCCTGTTGTGGAAACTCAGGAACATAAGTTTCCAGGTGGGTCTCAGCGATGCTGTGTGCGTGTGCTTCATGCAGCCTGAGACCTGCGTAAGGATTTCCCCGTTATCGTGTGCACCCGGAGTCCAAGGGAGTCTCAGCGACGCTGTGTTGGTGTGCTTCGTGCAGCCTGAGACCTTCGTGAGGATTGCCCTGTGATCGTGTGCACCCGGAGTCCAAGGGAGTCTCAGCGACGCTGTGTGCGTGTGCTTCGTGCAGCCTGAGACCTTCGTGAGGATTGCCCTGTGATCGTGTGCACCCGGAGTCCAAATAAGTCTCAGCGACGCTGTGTGCGTGTGCTTCGTGCAGCCTGAGACCTTCGTGAGGATTGCCCTGTGATCGTGAGCACCCGGAGCTCAAGTGAGTCTCCGCAACGCTGTGTGCGTGTGCTTCGTGCAGCCTGAGACCTGCGTAAGGATTGCCCTGTGATCGTGTGCACCCGGAGTCCAAGTGAGACTCAGCGACCCTGTGTGCGTGTGCTTCGTGCAGCCTGAGACCTTTGTGAGGATTGCCCTGTGATCGTGTGCACCCGGAGCTCGAGTGAGTCTCAGCGACGCTGTGTGCGTGTGCCCTGTTGCAGCCTGAGACCTGCGTGAGGAATTGCCCCGTGACTGTGTCCCGGAGCAGTCTTGTTCTCTGCTTCGGTCGAGCAGCGTGACCAGAGCTGCTGCGATCGTCATTGCCATCGGCCCGGACCGGCGTCCCCAGAGGAGCGGTGCCGCTGGCCCGAGCCTGCCTTTGCCAAGGAGGGACCTCGAACCATCCCCGTCGGGGGCGGGGGGGGCCTGAGTTCCACTGCCCAAAGATCAATGAAGTCACACCGGAGGCCCAAGTCGCGAGGAGAGGAGAGTGAGATCGCACCCCCCAGGTAACGCTCAGCGAGCGTGCGTGTGTCGCCGCCTGGGGCGGGTGCGGGCTCCGAGAGAAACGCTCTCGGCCTTTCCCATCTTTGCAGCTCGAGCCTCCGCTCAAGTCCGTATCGCGGCCCGTACTTGCCGAGGAGTGGCAGTACCGGGGCCGGAGTGTGGAGCTGCACTTTGATTTCCATCGGAACAGTGTTGGGGGCATATTTTGGCAGTAGCAGACCGCGTCAGTAAGAGTGGCATAGAGACCGTGCAGAGCACCGCGATCGGTGCTGAAGTACATTATTTTTGCATTACGAACTGCCTGATTGTTGCATTACGAAGTGCCTTTTTTTTTGCATTACGAACTGCCTGATTTTGCATTACGAAGTGCATTATTTTTTGCATTACAAACTGCCTGATTGGTGCATTACGAATTGCCTGATTCTTGCATTACGAACTGCATAGCATTGCATTAGGACTGCATTAGATCATTGAGAATGGCTCATTAATACTGCAAGAACCTACCAGTGCTTGCGGGCCTAATAACCGGCAAGGTGAAATATTACAAATACGCATATGTTGGTTTTTTATTATGTGGTCTCATCGTATATCTTTTTTATATAATCATATAATTTTTTTTTTTTAGGAAACTCGTGTGGAGTCCCTTTGTGGTGTTATCACTGTGTTACTGAGAGCGTGGTTGTAAATACTTTACACATTTGCCTTGGAGATAAGCCTGGCTGCTCGTGCCAAGCTACCGAGGGGGTGAGCAGGGGCTATCTGAGAAGGTGTCCTTCCTTTCCCCGACTTAGAAGCAAGGGTCCCTATTTGGCCTAAGGTACCTACCTCAGCCAACTAGAGACCCCCAGTTCTAACAGGGGGAATGGCGAGGAGAGGTTACTGAAGTCTTTTGGGAGTGTTAAAGGCACTGGGATGAAGAAGTGAGATTTGCGTTTGAGTTGGGCTATTATCTTCTGGAGCTCTACTTCATTGACCTGTTTTAAATTTGCTCCATCATGATAAAAATGGTGGATAATCGCAATCCCCCCTCCCTGCCACTCCACTTTGGCTAGTCATGTAATGGAAACTTTATGAGGTACTAAGAAGTCCATTAACGGGGCAGAGGGGTGATTGAGCTATGTTTACATCAGGAATACTATGTCTAGTTCATATGGCTACATTGATTCAGTAGTGCCTGTAGCATGTTTGGAAGCAGATCTGTAGTTGTGGAGCATGCGTTTTATGGTATCCTGTTTAGTTGAGGATGGGATTGTATTTTCTGTGATCAGCAGAAATTGAAATGAGGTTTGAGGGGTTCTGGCCTTGCGTGTTCAAGTGTGGTCGATGACCTGGAAGTCGTATACAGGTAGCACAGGGATCTGAGGGCCTCTCTGTAGGATTTTAGGAGGGTATCAATATTTGCATCAGATAGCTGACTGTGTGCTTTCTTGGGCTATTGAGTGTCATTGGGAAATGGTATAGAAAACCATAGTTGAGGGAGTGAAAATAGGAGAAGAGCCTTTCTACACTTTTGGAGTCCAGCACTCTGCTGGTGCGAGTGTCTACTCCAAGTGTGGTCAGAGATGGCACCCGGTTCACAGCTTTGAGGAAGAATGACTCCAGACCATCATCTGTATGTGAGAAGGCTGCTTTATTTGAAAGCAAGTACAGCTGACAATGTATCATCCTTCAGCTTAGTTGTACATGCTGCTTTTCCCCACCATTGCATTAACACTTGAATTGTAACCCATCCCCCTTCTTGCCCATTACCCGCCCCATATAGCTCTAAACCTCCATTTCCTTAACATCAAACTATAATATACCTTAACCACTAAGTGCTAATCTGATTCCGGTAAGTCTCCGTCTCAAACTACATTCCAATCTGCCCACACCAGGCTGCCTCCTTTTGCCTCCTTGTTTAGAGTTCTTGACCCCACTTCTCTGTTCTTACGCCTTCCCAATTCTCCCCTTGCTCTAATTTGTGCTCTCTTTCTGCTTACCTCCAGCCACAACAGTGCTACCATGCGTGAATAGCACAAAACACCCCCACCCTACCTGCTTTCCATATGCCCTCATAAATGTTGTTTTTTAGTATGGGAAGTGGCGCTGCTTTCATGTTGATTCATTTGAAAATCCTGCATGGACACCACGCACATCACATGCCTTTGTGTACCTCTCCCGTATTTCCCAAAAAAACCTGCATGTGGAGTGTGGATCCTCTACTCCTTGCAGGCTCGCCTTGAACCTCTGACATACCATGTGACGCCAGTAAAGGATAGAAAGAGGCCTGTTTCTCTAGTCACTGGGGTTCTCATTCACTGCTCCATTCTTAACTGTAGTTTATCATTGATCTGCATGAGAGCCCACTGACTACCAGTTGGCCTCCTCAACAACTCCTTGTAAGTGTGCAAGACATAGTCTAAAGGCAACAGTGTACTTTCTCAAGTGAAGTGAGTCTTACTGACCCAGAGCATAGCACTGCAACACTCCATAATACGACCAATAGAGAGTCAAGCTATTTGGTTCTTTTTCCTCTTGAGGCCCCATTCCGCCATAATTTGTGATCAATGTAGATTTTATGTAGATGTGTTAAAGCAGTGGAAAATTACATTTAAAGCCTAAAATGTGGAGGTAGTTGTAATTAAGTTAGTGACTCTAATATAGTGGTAGGTCCTGGTAGTAGACTTCAACGTAGCAGCATTCATTCAAGTTGGAAGTTCCCTCATGGCTTCCTGCACAATCAAAGCTGTGGGTTTCAAGGCCGGTGGTCAATTGGTACTAAAACAACAGATAAAGCTCCTAAGAGATCCCTGCTGCTACTCTAGCTGAGAACAGCATCCATGAATTGCTCAGTACGCTCCCAACACTGGCCCCATTCATGATTATGACATTGCTTTAGCTGTGCTGAAGGCTTATTTGAAGCCTTTGCTGTACCCAAACTATGTGTGTCTCAATCTCTGTCAGACAGCTCATAATGGCAGTAAATCCATAGAGACCTTCCATGCTAAAAATATTTGATTAAATGTGGCACCATTCAAGCATGTTCGATCAATCAAGCAATCAGCATTTGGAAAGCGCAACTCTGTCACCCCCAGGGGTATCTGGGCGATGTGTCTCCGTCGAAGAGCCAGGTCTTGAGTTTCTTTCTGAATTCTGCCAGAGAGGGGGCCGTACGGAGTTGGATGGTGAGTTCGTTCCAGGTCTCGGCTGCGATGTAGGAGAAGGAGCGGTCGCCGCTGCAGCAGATGCGGGGTGTGTGCGAGTGAAGAGGAGCGCAGTTGTCTAGTGGGTTGGTGGAAGTTCAGTCGATGATTGAGTTAGGCGGGGTCCTAGGTCGTGGAGGGCTTTGTAGGCCTGCGTGAGGATCTTGAATTGGCATATTTTCTGGATGGGGAGTCAGTGGAAGTTTCTCAGGTGGGGGGGGTGATGTGAGCTCATTTGCGGAGGTCCAGGATGAGTCTGGCTGCAGCGTTCTGTATGGTCTGGAGTCTTCTGAGGAGCTGGATAGAGAAGCTGGCATAGAGGGTGTTGCAGTAGTTGAGGCAGCTAGGTAAGAGGGCCTGAGTGATGGTCTTTTTGGTGTTGGTTGGGATCCATATGAATATTCTGCGGAGCATGAATGAATGAATGAATATAAGTTTTGTAGAGCGCGAACTTAGCCCAGGGGCATCAAGGCGCTGCGGAAAGCGATCAGAGTAAAAGGTGTCTATAGAGTAGGAAGCTTAAAGGTTAGGACAGGTGAAAAGCCAGGTCTTCAAGGACTTACGAAATAAGGAATGGGTTTCCAGAGTGGAAATTGGGGAAGGAAGGGAATTCCACAGATTGGCCCCTAACAACGAGCAAGCCCTCCCCCCCCCCCCACCTAGCTTTCCTCACCCTGGGAACTGTTACCCGGTTCTTACTTGCAGATCTCAAGTCCTTGCCGGGAAGATATCTTTGAAACATTTTGTTGATACCTTCTGACCCCCTATTGTGGACGGCCTTGTGGACCAGGCATAAAGCCTTGAACACAATTCTCCTCCCCAACGGGAGCCAGTGCAGGCTTCTAATGGTAGCTGAGACTGAATGGAATTTGGGGAGACCCATCACCAGCCTAGCGGCGGCATTCTGTACCAATTGAAGTCGATGAAGTCCTTTATTTATCCCTAAATAAAGGGCATTACAGTTGTCTAACCTCGAGACCACGAGGGCCACCACTGCCTGTTTCCGTGCAGGAAGGGAAAGAAAACAAAAGATCTTCCTGAGAGTCCGTATCATCCCAAAACAGGTAGAGACAGTTCTATTTATTTGTGAGCCCAAGGAAAGAGAGGAGTCCACAATGATGCCTAAATTCTTGGCACTAAGACCGGGGCAGGGGCAGGATCCAAAGGAGCATGCGCAGTGTGTGGAAGCAGGAGGAGGTGACTGTTAACTTGTCATTTTATGGTCAGTTGGCTGTCGAGAATGATGCAGAGGTTGCATGCGTGGTTGGTCAGTGTAGGTGTGGGTCGGAGTTGTGCAGGCCACCAGCTGTGGTCTCATGCTGAGGTGTTCTTCCCAAAGATCAGTACTTCAGTTTTGTCAGAGTTGAGTTGGAAGCAGTTGTCTCTCAATCTGTCGGCTACGTTGGTCATGGCTTTGCAGAAGTTGGTTTTGGCATTGGCAGGGTCCTAGGTGAGCGAGAGGATCATTGAGTGTTTGCGTCGGAGATTATGGTGAGTCCGTTGGATCTGACTATGTCTTTATTCCTGTTCTGCGGTGACACCTCAAGGATCTTCATCCAGAATGTCCATACATTGGGTTGTTCTCAAGAGCTGTATCTGGTTGCGACCCACTTTTTAGGATCTTTGTGATCGATAATAAAATTATGATGATATATATGTTTCAGTCTCTATCCTGGATTTCGTTGAGAATGACTCTGAGACTGCTGGGACTCATGGCTTCCTGCATCCTGTTGGTAAATCATGCCAGATGGCATATGCGAGCTCTGCAGTGGGATATGAAGTGGGTGCAGCATCAGGGAAATTTCTCTGAAGTGGTCCAGATCTTGGCGGGAACTGCAAAAGACCTACAGTAGTGGTTGACGAATTGTGATTTGGTCAGAGCGGACCCCCTCTCCCTTCCCCAACCAGATCTCACCGTAGTGATAGATGAGTCACCTCTGGGATGGGGTGGCCATCAGGGAGAGGTTGAGATCAGAGGACTACAGTGGAATCCGGACTCCACATCAATTGGCTGGAGCTCCAAACAATTTCTTTGGTGTTCAAAGCTTTTCTTCCATTTGTCAAGGGGAAGTTAGTGCAAGTGCTCACGGACAACAACACCGCCATGTGGTACTGCAACAAGCAGGGCGGGGTGGGGTTGTGGACTTTTTGTCAACAGGCCCTGCATCTCTGGACTTGGCTAGAACAGCCAGGCATAATTCTGGTGGTTCAACACCTGGCAGGTTCTCTGAACGCCAGGACGGACAAACTCAGCCGTTGATACAAAGCGGATCATGAATGGTGTCTCCATCTGCAGTGAGGAGAGCCTTGATTAGATCTGTTCACTTCCGAAGAGAATGTGCAGTGTCAGAAGTTTTGCGTACTAGAGTTTCCAAGTAGGCTTACGCTCGGTGACACTTTTCGTCGTGAGTGGAGCTCATGCCTTCTATACACCTTTCCGCCGATACCACTTCTGCCCAGAGTTCTCAAGAAGATCAAGAACAACCGGGCCCAAGTCATTCTTGTGGCTCCAGACTGGGCACGGAGAGTCTGGTATCCAGAGCTGCTTCAAATGTGCATCGATCCTCCAATCAGGCTGCCCCTTTGGGAGGATCTTCTGTCACAGGGGAGGGTCCTCCACTCGAACCTGCCAACTCTCCGCCTCCTTGCGTGGAGATTGAGTGGCGACAGATGATAGCTTTTGACCTTCCTCCTGAAGTATGTAAAGTTGCTTTGGCTGCCAAGCGGTGCTCCACTAAGACAATATACGCCTGCCATTGGCAAAACATTTTTAAATATTGTACAGAAAGATCTATTGACCCTGTTTCTGCTTCTCTATCTAATATTCTTCTCTTTATTCTTTCTCTTGTCCAGCAGGGTTCTGCTTTGGGTACTCTTAAGAGTTATCTTTCTGCTCTGTCTGCTTTCTGGACGCTGCCAGACCAACCCTCCTTGTTCAAATCCCCTATTGTAAATAGGTTCTTAAAAGGGCTTATACATATGTTTCCTCCTATGCCCTTTATCATGCCACCTTAATTTGGTTCTCACATACCTTATGTGTGCTCCCTTTGAACTGCTGAACAATTGTCCCCTCCAGCTGCTTACCATCAAGACAGCCTTTCTGGTGCTGTTAACATCTGATTAACCAAGAAAGGGGGACTGCTGGCTTTATCGAGGACAAGCATACATTCCCAAACAAGGGAGAGGATGTAGCCTAACGGCTAGGGTGGTCGACCTCAAATCTGGGGAACCGGGTTCGAGTCTCGGCAACGACGCTCAACATCCTGTGATTCTGGGCAAATCACTTAATCTCCCCGTGCCAAACAAAAATGAATGTGTCCTCATGTAACGCAACTGGTGCTCATGTAAAGCGCTCTGATACCTGATTTCGGGTCAAGTTCGCGCTATATAAAACTTCGAGGAAAAAAAGAAGTCCAACACTATAAGTATGCAGTTCCTAACAGGGCAAGGGGAGTAAGGGCAGCTAAGTGGGGAAATGTCCTCAATTGATAGCGGGATGAAAGGGGAATTCCTCCTTTTGGAATTAGGGCCCTCACACGCCCAGCCAGCTGGGTGTCATGCTTCATCATAGGGCTTGCTCCTCGTCAGGTTAGCGCTGCAATACCTGACGGGCTCCCTATGAGGGGCTCTTTGGCAGAGATCTTTTATTCCAATCCGTTTGGTGCCGTGGGTGTGAGGGGCCTAAGGGTGTAGAAGTGTGGAGTGAGGGTCAATGGACCGTGCAGGGATAAAACAGGAGATGGAAGTCCAGACAAATCAATTTTAAAGAAAATGGCTTCCAACCTGGTTAAAAAATATAGAAGTGGCGCACCCCTGATATGATGCCTCAGGATGCTGCGCTCTACTATGTGGTCAACATTTTTATTGCCTTAATGTCATAAGATCTGGCGGCAATTCATCAGGACCTAAAAACAGTCAATCTACACTAATGTGGTTCTCTAGTCAATTAACCGTGATAGACCACAAGAAGCACCTCAAATGTGGTACCTGTAAGTATGATGGCCAACCTAGTGAGATAAAATCAAGACAATTAGACGACAGCAATAGATAAATGCAGTTAAATCTATAACATATGCGTCCCCTACATGATTCACCATGCATTGTGTAAACAGAGGAAGTAAAACATGGGTGGTATAATCATAGTGCCCAAAACATGCGTCACGCAATCGTGACATGCTCGTGAGGAAAAACGATGAATAAAACATCGGGTATATTAACCCGTAATTTCCTGGTAGCTGAAACTGGCGGACTCACCCAAGGTAGGTTGGAGACTCACACCACCGACTCCCGGCAGGTTTAGACACCTGGTAATTCCAGTGTCCTAAAAAGGGGGGTCAACAAGGTGCAGAGTATTTTTACGATGGGAAAAGGAAAGGTCAATTACACCTGGTAGTATGGTGTATCGACCTGCGTTGCTGGTTAAAGATTCACAAAAACATCACTCATTAAACGGTAGTAAGCAGGTTAAAAAACGGGCCGAGTTTGGAGGACGCCGTATGCCCCCACGAGCTCCAGCCAACAGAACCATATCGAGAACAAGTAGCTCACTCCCAATGTCACGAGGTACCATGCTCCGAAGTCCGAGAACCCGGTATCCATGGACGGCGGGACCGTGATTACTACATCCTCAATGTGCTTGGTCCTTGTAATGCAATGCGCAGCCCCTAGCGGTCTAAGGTGTGTCCGCTGCCTTGTTAAATAACAGGCGAGAACTCACCTTTCGCAAGAGAGTTTGAGAATCAAAACCACAATTACTTAAATCGTGGGAGCTGCGTGTGCAACAGGGAGCTGGTACTTGCGTGTCTCCAACCGCGAGGTCGTCCGTGGACCTACCCATATGCTTCCGGGGCCGGGAGTACTGGCCATCTTCCTTGTGGCTCAGAAGTAACCCCGGTTGCTGGCAGCGAGTGGGCGGGGCGACCAATAAGCAAGGGTTGGTGCACTGGAGCGCCAACCCCCGTGATATCATCAAAACGAGGCGGCCATGTTGGGGGAATGGAGTGTAATGCTCCCGTGAGCCTAATGAGTATCGGTACCTATTCCTAACTAAGGTGAATAGGTATAAATGCCATGCTGGGGTAGAATACCACCACGGACCTGGTGACTGGACAGTGAAAGTTCAACCTAGGGTCGGAGGTTGAACAGTGATCCCCACGTTCGCATGGTTAAAGTAATACCGTGCAAAACGGGGACAGCAAATGGTCAGAGTTGTTGCACTAGACTGTCAAACCAAGTGCTGTCTAACGTGGTGGCTGCCATATTGGGAGAACGGACTGTGGTTATCCCAAAGCTAAGGTACGGTGATGTCAACTAACTGCCGGAGGTCAAATGGTGTTCGTGCCCCACTGGTTTAAGTTGACAACGCTATTGATGGGAAAACCAAAAAGGGCCTATGTATCTGGGTCGGCCCCGCTGGAAGGACCAAGGGCTTCTCCTGTGTGTAAAAAAGGGGGGGTGACTCGGCCCCATGTGCAAGAGGCAGTCAAAGGTAATTCATGAATGTTGTGGTTTGTTACTAAACATAGGGCTCTCTGGGTGGCAGCAGGTACAGGCGGATGGCACCTACCAGATGGAGTATAAAGATGCTGCACAAGACCTCGGTACTAAAGGTGTGTGTAATTGGGTAGAAAGGACATAAACCCAGTTATCTATGGTCAATGTAGTGTCATCCCCAATGGGCTGTTAGCTGTTCAGTGCACTCCACAGGATGTCCTCATTGAGTCCCTGTTTGTCCGTTGCTAGACAGTGGACCCACCTCTGTTCAGTCCTGAACAGTGTTCCTTTGGTCATTTTCGGGTGGGCCTCGAGGATGACCCAGCATAAAGTGTCTGGCGAGTGTTTTGCTTGTTCAAAGTGTGTGCACATCCTGGTGTTAACTCTGTGGCACCTGATGTTGCTCCTATGTTCTGTGATGCATGTTTTGATCATCCTAGTAGTCATGCCAATGTAACAGAGGTTACAAGGGCAGGTGATCATGTATATACAATTAGCAGTATTACAGCTGGTGTGTATTTTTTTAGCTGCCATTTGAACGTGTTGAAAAAAATTATTTCCTTAGTCGGCTCAGTCAAGGGACAGACAGTACAGGATCCACATGGGTGATGCCCCATCACAGGTGGGAGATCCCAGAGAAGTCTCTGTGGGTTTACATTCTGAGTTTTGGGTCTCGTATGTATAATCATGTCTTTGAGGTTACTCATGCGTTTGAATGCAAACCTCTGTGTAGGCAAGTTAAGTGTGCCAGTTGTTAGGATACCCCAATGTTTTTCGATAATGTTCCTAATCCTGTTGGAGTAAGGGGTATAAGGGGTGACACAAGTGAGGGCCTCAGTGGGATCTTTGTGTTTGGTTTCTAGTAGGGCTTCACGGTTATTATTACTAGCCCTTTTCATAGAGTGCAATATTGCGTGGTGGGTATTCTCTTTTGCTGCCTCTACAGTTTCTCCTGATTTGGAGAAATTGACCAAAGGGAAGGTTTTCTTTGAGTGCTCTCGGCCAAAGAGTACCTCATAGGGAGCCTGTCGGGTATTGCAGCGCCGACCTGATGAGGAGCAAGCCCTATGATGAAGCATGACACCCAGCTGGCTGGGTGTGTGAGGGCCCTAATTCCAAAAGGAGGAATTCCCCTTTCCTCCCGCTATTAACTGAGGACATTTCCCCACTTAGCTGACCTTACTCCCCTTGCCCTGTTAGGAACTGCATACCTATAGTGTTTGCTGTTAACATCTGCTCAGAGGGTGAGTGAATTGCAGGCTTTATCATGCAAGCCTCCCTACATGATGACATTTGTGGAAAAGGTGGTGCTTCGCACCCATGCCTCATTCCTACCAAAGGTGGTGACCCCATTCCATCTGGGTCAATCAGGCACACTGTCCACCTTTTCTGCTCCCTTGCACTCCTCTAAGGAAGAGGAGCGTCTCCAAGAAGAGCGTTGTCGTTCTACCTTGACCGCACAAAAGAGTTCTGGTGGACGACCAACTGTTTGTGGGTTACGTGGGAGCTAAAAAGGTCGGCAGTGCAGAAACGGATCATTTCGCGCTGGGTCATTATTTGCATTAAAATCTGCTATGCCCTGGCTAGTAAGCAGCCTCCTGAGAGCTTACAGGCCCATTTTACCAGGGGAAAAGCTGCAACCATGACATTGGCTAGGAGTGTCCCAGTCCTGGATATCTTGCAGACCGCAACCGGGGCATCTCTGCACATGTTTACCACGCATTACTGACTGGACAGTCCGGTCCCCAGGGATGGGCATTTTGTCTGTTCGGTCCTGCAGGACTTTTTAGTGTAGAAAATCTGTCCACAGCCCACTGACAGTATGGTATGGCTTGGGTATCTATTCAAAGGTAAGGAATATGCAGCTAGTAGTCTTTATCAGATGAAAAAGTTACTTACCTTCAGTAACACATTATCTGGTAGGCAATATCTAGCTGAAGATTCCTTACAGACCCACCCAAGCCTCCCTGCTCTATGGACTCATTTGATAGGGCTAGGGTTGCTCCTTTTTTCAGGGCCCTAGTTGTGACACACACAGGTCAGTTCACTTCATGGCTCTGTGCTTCTGGTGTGAAAAAAGTGAAAAGGAAGTGACGTCCGCGCGCCTGGGTGACCGCGACATCATAACTGACGCTAACGACGCCAACGATGTCATACGGAGCCACTCGACGGTGCGCAGGGGTACTGCTCATGCAAAGGTTTCCGGATCAAGCCTGATACCTGGTAAATTGAAAGGTAAGGAATCTGCAACTAGATATTATCTCTCCCAGATAATGCGTTATCGAATGCAAGTAACTTGTTCGATAACTACACCCCACTAAATAGTGTTTAGTATATGTGTGGGGGGCTATTGTGGTTTTAGCTGCACAGGGCTTGCCGCAGTTGTGAACTGTTAGTGTGTCACCATAGGTATTTCCTCCGCATACATTTACAAATATATACATGATGGCAGATGTATTGAGTAGTGTGTTCCTAAAAGAGTACTTTTTCTTTTTAGAAGTGAAAGCACTGAGTGGACAATAATTAGTTTGGTGGTGTTTGGTGCATGCCTGCAGACTGGGGTACTAGCAAACAGCCCTTTCCCTGACTAGCTCTTGGACTGCTCTGCCTCGCTACCCTGAGAGAGTCAAGTGCTACAGTGGGGTATTTGGTTCCCAGTAGAAGAAAGTTTGCAGACTTATTACTTCAGAAGGACGCACATCCTCCCTAACTATTAAAACACTTTCTTATAGTGCGATACTTGAGTGTATTTTACTAGGTGGTTTACTATCACGACAGAGGAGTGTTCCTACTCTTGGTACCCCTTATCCGACCAGCACAACTGTTGGCAATAATAAAGGAAGACCATGAAAAGTATTGTGCTGTCTTCTGTGGGTCTCAACTCTGTTTTATATACTTCTGCACTTGTTGAAAATAAATAGCTGATGCTTGAGACCCTAATTAGAGTATTTGCTTTAAACGATAGCTGCCCTTTTGTGACAAAATGTATATTTACCAAAAAAGGGCAGTAGTTTGAAGAACATGCACGTATTCTGAGAAAATGCCAAATTGATGTTTGAAAATTATTTTATTTTTTTACTTATTATAAATGACAATCTAGTACCTGGGAGCAAATTGAATGGGTCTTCGGAAAATGAAAATATCCATTAAAAATCGAATTCCCAACATGTGTTTAAAGTTGGTATTTGAGTGGTGGTTCATTCTGAGTTTGACAGGTAGGGCTCGATCACAAGTCGGGCGGAGCGGAATCAGCTGACCCGGTGGCAGGCCTGGTGAAAGGGGGTTTGAGGTGGTTAGTGGTAGTGTGAGACGAGCGTTTATCCATGTTTAAAGAGAGGGTCTACTGACGAGATACAAAAACAAAGCAACACATTCCAACGAAAAACATGTTTTCGCATTACAAGCACAACGCCATAATAAATACAGCAGTAATGTAAGAGCGCAACATAACAACACAACAAAACACATCACCAAGATGATTAAACAAACGCTCATATCAAATGCAAAACACAATACAGCAACATAACCAATCAACACACACAATACGCCATCAATACAATGATACAGCATAGAAGCACAGGACACCAGCACAATATGTTGACCACAACACAACACAGCAACATACGAACAAAACCCACCTACACAACACTGCGTAACACACTAATATCCATAGCTGCCAAGGTTTCAGATTGCTGTGTGTGACATTTTCATAATTTCAGTGTAATTATGAGTGACATTTGAAAGACTGTGAGTGACACTTTCTCGCGAGCAAAATCAAGCAATGAAGACCAGATAAAACATATAAATATCAGAAATTACACCCATCTGAGCAACGAGAAACTCTAAGACGTTAACTGCTGCAAAGTACCAGAAATGGAAAGGCACTGACCTAGTGCCCTTGTAATCTGAAGTGGCATTTGAGCTCCGTGGAACTGACTGGTGATTGCTTGCCAATGATGCAATTAGAGGAGGACTCAAGCCGTCATGTAGAGATGGCAGGTAATGGGACATCCACCGAAAACTGATGGCTACAAAATCTGTCTTACCTCTCAGCACCCCCTAGTCCCGCAACTCCTCATTCAGAGGTTGGGTACATCTGTGTGTTCGATGTTGAATTGTACAGTAGCTCCATCGTCATAGAAGCCTTGCAGGAGTGGTGTGGGGCTTCAGCTGCTACAATTTGGTATGGCATTACATAAGAAGGCAAACCAAATCTGCTGTGGTTTATTTCTGCATTCACGATGCAGAACATGGTGGTGCTGGTCATGGAAAAATGATCAATGGCTGCTGACTTTGGCACTGGGAGCCAGGTTCGAGTCTCGGCGAACCCGCCCAAAATCTTGTGATTCTGGGAAAATCAGTTAATTTCCACATGCCAAACAACAAATGAATGTGTCCTTGTAAAGTAACTGTGGCACAAGTAAAGCCCTCCAATACCATCGGGTCGCGTTCGCGCCACATAAAAAACTGCAAAAAAAAGCACGCCCTGGGAGAAAAGTCCCAGTGTGTTTGTAACACTGGCTGAATAGCGGACTAAATAAGGCCCTGCCTGAAACCTCCTTCGCACTGGGGGTCTTGTGAAAAAGCCAACTGAATCTCCACCGCGACCGCGTGCACAGTAGGTTGGGGAACACTGAAAAATGTCAAAGAAAGTACTCGCGTCGTTTGAGAGGTGAAGTCCAAGTTGGGCACGTGGCTGCAGGGTCAGCGGTGACAGGTCCTCGACACTCCAGTAGCTTGGCAACTCAGTAGCTTAAGTCTGAATGAGGCCGTAATTAGTTTATTATTTAGAAATAGTGAAGGCGGCTGCAATAATTTCGGCGGGGGGTAAATTAACAGCTGAGCTACAGGCACGGCGACAGCCCGGGTCGGTGCGAGGTGCCTGCAGCAGTGTTGTGAATGGCGCCATGATTCAATTTGCGGCGCCACCAGCAAAACGGCCAGCAGAGCGGGGCACCTTCCTCAAAACTCCCCGCTTCAGCATCAGGATGTGACATCCCCTGCGGCGCTGCAAAGTAGCACAACCTGACTGGGCCCGGCATTCTAGTCATTGGATCATGACGTCAGGCTATCGGTCAGAGCCGCGGGGGAATGATCACAATAATAAATCATGATATATTTGAAGCACTAGTGCAGTTGAGTGAGTTGTGAGGCTGCCAGTAGTTCTTGACCTCACAGCGCACGCAGTGCACAACACTGGGGGCGTGGCGCGCTGTAGCTGCCACACTTTGTGCTTTCAGAGTCACAGTAGATATGCGTGACAATGCATTTTAGTGCGGTAATGCGGATTACCACACTGAAATGCGTTTGTGTCACGCCTGATGCGTGGTACTTGGCAGGACTGAATATCCCAACACAATATAAGATACAAAAATACAATGCATTGCTGCATTGCGTTTCAATGCACTGATGTGTTTATTTTTGTACCATCTTAGGGGCAGGTGTATCAAGCATTTTTGCGTTCGCAAACGGGCAGATTAGCAGAATCTTCCCATTTGCGAACCCAACAATTGCTTTTCCAATGCAGCAAACCTAATTTTGCACGAATCGCAAAATGGGTTTGCGATTTGGTATTAGGAAGGGGCGTGTTTAGAGCATCCCTTCCTAATAGTGAATCGCATCAGTATGTATGAATGTTTTGTGACCGCAATTGCGGTCGCAAAACATTCGCATTTTACCACCTACTTCAAGTAGGTGGTAACCCATTCACAAATGGGAAGGGGTCCCCAGGGCACCCCTTCCCCTTTGTGAATGTTTGTAAAACCATTTTTAAGAGCAGGCAGTGGTCCCAGGGACTTGGAGTATTTACAAGTAACAACCATTTACAATGTCTTCCATCACTGCCGCTGGTCTGGTCAGACCATAAAGCAGTTATGTTTTCATTCCCTTTGCAAAATCCCCATACAGAAAAGCTGATAAACAGGCAATCGAAAAAGGTCCGGCCATGGAACAAGATGGCAATAGACACTTTTGAACACTCATTAGCCCAAAATCCACCACATTTCTTAGAGGACCCAAATGCAGCAGTTGCTGCTTTTGAGGAATGGCTTAGAAGGTCAATAGACCAGGTGCTACCAGCCAAATGCATTACGAGCCGTAGGTTAAGGCCCACGGAACCTTGGTATTCGGAACAGCTTGGGCTACAAAAACAAAAATGTCGCCGTTTGGAAAGGAAGTGGAGATCCTCCCACGAGTTGGAAGATAAAGGTATTTTTAAACAAGCCCTGCTCGAGTACAAAAAAATGGTTTATAAGGAGAAAACCTGTTACTTCACCACTGCCATATTAACCGCAAAAAACTCCTCAAAGGAACTTTTCTCTACGGTCAAAAAGTTAGCTAAATGCTCTGAGGTGTTAGATTCACCTAAAAACCAGGCATTCTGTAATACAGTGGCTACTTTTTCCCAAGAGAAAGTTAAGGCGGTGTAAAATGGCTTCTCCAGGTCCATGGAGCAAGAAACAGTTTCTCCATCAGAGGCTTTAGCCGTTTCTGGGGTTGCTAATATCGTCCCCGGAACTCTCGTTGAATCCAGTGACCTTCCCGAATTATCTGTCTTTCCGTCATTAACTACAGAAGAGACAATCAATCTTCTGCGGTCTACGAAATCGGGCTCCCCAAGGGACCCATGCCCCCCAAAGATTTTCCATCTTTTACCAGAGCTTTTCGCCCTTCATCTGACTCCTATCTTTAATCAGATGTTCTCATCTGGTGTATATATCCCGCTAGCTGGAAGTTGGCATCTGTTATCCCTCTTTTGAAGAAGCCAAACTTAGATGGGGCGGATCCTAACAGCTACCGCCCGATCTCTAGACTTCCGCTGCCGGCAAAGATAGTGGAGAAAGCCATGGATGGGATCGTATCAGATTATATCGAGAGGCATGGCTTTCTGGATGACACCCAATTTGGTTTTCGAAAACATCATAGCACCGAACTGGCTCTGATCACATCATCGGAATTGATTAGGTAGACAGTTGATGCGGGAGGCAATGCAGCACTTGTGCCGCTTGACCTCTCCGCCGCATTTGATATGGTGAACCACCAGAAACTGTTGGAAGTCCTGAGAGGGATCGGTATCAAAGGGAGAGCTTTCACCTTGCTTGAATCATTCTTGTCCGGCAGGGAGCAATTTGTGGCACTAGACGAGTTTAAGTCACCTAACTTTACATTACCATGTGGAGTGCCACAGGGTTCGTCTTTGAGCCCAACCCTTTTTAATATCTACGTTGCACTGCTGGCGAGGCTGATCAGGTCCCTGGGCTTCTCAGCTATTTCCTACGCCGACGACACGCAGATTATTGTCTCAGTGACAGGCTCACCCGCTGACACTATGGCACAGTTTCATACCTGTCTTCGTCAGATCGGTGACTGGATGGCCACCAATTGTTTAAAAATGAATTCCGGTAAGACAGAGGTCTTACTTTTTGGTGCCCATACTAATTTCTGGTCTCCTAATTTATGGCCTTTGGAGCTGGGTCCGCTTCCAACGCCAGTAACTAAGGTGAAGAATTTGGGAGTCACATTTGACTCTAAGCTTTCGTTTGAAAGTCATGTTAATCAGGTCACTTCTCTTTCTTTCCACACGTTAAAGCTTTTGAGGAAAATTCTCCCATACATTCCAGCTGAGCTACGTAAATTAGTGGTTTCAGCACTTGTTCTGTCAAGAGCCAACTATTGTAATGGGCTTTTTATCCATCTTCGAAAAAAGTGCTTGTCCAAACTACAGGTTGTGCAGAATGCTACGGCACGACTCCTGTTGAATATACCAAAACACAAATCTGTTTCAGGGGCGCTCAAAGATCTACATTGGCTGCCTGTAAAGAGACGAATTGAGTTCAAGGCTCTTTGCATTGCTTTTAAAGCCACACATGACATAGGGCCTGGTTTCCTTAAACGGAATCTACAGCCTTATATCCCAGTTCGTCATCTTCGTTCATCTCTTGCCCATAACCTGAGTGTTCCAAGAATCAAAAAATTTTCCTGGGGAGGAAGAAGTTTTTTGGTAGGCACAACCAAACTTTGGAACTCTCTTCCAATGAGGCTGAAACGAGAAACCCACCTGTTGGCCTTCAGGAAGGCGTTGAAGACATGGTTGTTCAGTCTCTAAGGTGCTTTTGAACCATTTAGTTTTTATCCTGTTTGATGAGCAAGCGCCTTGACACCCTCGGGTTAATGCCTCGCGCTCTATAAATTTCCTTTTCATTTCTTAAAAAATGAAAAGTTTTCTTCATTTTTTTCCGTTTTGTAAAGCATCTCGTTTTCTTTTAAGAAAAACGGGCTGCTTTACAAAAAAAAAAAAGATTGCTTTGTTGAAAAGCCATCACGGACATGGTGGTCTGCTGATCTCAGCAGGCCACGATCCCCGTGATTTTTGCGATTCCTAGGGGGTCGCAAATTGCCACCTACCTCATTAATGTTCATGAGGTAGATCATTTACGACCCTCTAGGAATCACAAAAGATGTACAATACACCTTCATACATTGCATTTTGCGATTTCCTAATTGCGAATCCTTGTGATTTGCAATTAGGGAATCGCAAAATGCTAGCTACATACATCTGGCCCCAAATGTGCTGCTGTATAGTCGAGCTGGATTCAGTTGTATTTTCTTGTTTTTGTGTATTTGTGGGTGTCTTGTCAGTGTGCTGTTGTGTTTCTTAACGGTTTTTCTGCAGAGTTTGTGCCTCTGCACGCTCGCGCTAAATGATGCTTATACCTCTACTGTTCAAACGAGCCGCCACTGGAAAAGAACTACACAAATATATATATGAACGCACAGGAGATATTTTCTTTAGATTGCTTATCTGATGCTGCCCTCTTGGGGCCAGTAAATCAACTGCGAGATATAGTAGTGCAGTCAAACATTGGTGAGGTTAAGCATTAAGTTAGTAGCGCACAATAAAAATTATTTGTTTCAAGAAAAAACCAGCGAGTAACAGCAAGCGGGATCGTGATTTACTTATAGTCCTCAATTTGAAGAAAAAAATAGAAGTGCTGGTGCCCAACGTTTTTCATTGTACTAGCATGCCACAGGGCCTGCCAAATGCGATGGTTGCGTAGGAACGCTGCCTTGTACAGTTTCTTTTTCATCCCCGCTCTGTCATTGTTTTCGGATATTTTCCTTCCTCCTTTCTCTGTTTTCAGCCCTTCTCTCTCTTGCTCTCGGTCGAAGTTTGATGATGAAAATAAATAAGTCCTGGTCCACAAAAATGAGAGCCAGTACCCACCTCCTGCTCCCTTTCCATCACAGTAAGCAATACAGGGAATTTCCTGCTGAGCCCAGAATGGAAGCCGGTGATGCGGAGAAGAAGGGTGAGCCGGTGGGGCTCGCAAATTTTGTTAGCTGACGTCGGAGTAGTTACAGCAGTCAGACACACGCAGAGATAGAGGGATCAGAAATGCACACTCGTGCTCCAATTTTAATGAAGTTGGCAAGTAGAAGCAAATAAACTTTATTGTAAAACAATGGTTCTTTACCTGTAGTCTTCGGACCCCTGGGGGTCCGCGACAGCTGCTCAGGAAGTTCACGACTGCGTAGAAAATAAAATAATGTTAAATTACTAAAATATCTCAAAATAAAGAAGCAAAATGTAAACCTAACATTTTGAAAACGTTCTTCAAGTGTGGAGCAACTTGAGATTAGAGGCTAAAAATGAAGTTACTCTCAGATTGATTTGTGGGCGCAGTACACGTTCATCAACCAGAATATAGTATGGCCGATGAGTGGCCTCAACTGAATTTAAAACAGCTCCACCCTTCCCATTAAAATGTCATTTTTTTTAATTATAGTGAATTGAATAAAATATTTCATCCTTTGTGTATTTGTCTGATGAATGCTTGTTTCTGCATTTTTCTGTGTTGGTTTGAGATTGAACTCCTCAAAATGGCGTAGGCCAGAGTACGTAGCTACCAAATATGTCTCAGTGGGGGGTCCCTGGATTCCAATAATGATTCAGCAAGAGTACGCGGATTCGAGTAATGATTAAGTGCTCAGCTGAGGCTGGAAGGAGGGGGGCACAGTGACTGTAAACTGGTGAAGACAGTGCCTGCTCACTGGGAATGCAAATAACTCCCAACCAAGTAGCAAGCTGGTAAATGAACAGATATTGGTGCAACTAGTGCTTAGCGCCCACTGGGGTCAACAGGGGAACACGTCAAAATAAAAACACGACTTCATGAACCACCTGAATCATTGTTAGCAGCCTCAGGAGAGAGCCCTCCTCCCATCTCCTCCACTGGCTGGCAGAATGGACTGTGAGAGATGTGGAGCGGGACGGACACAGTCCGAACTCAAGCAATACAAACGTGAAACCAGAATATTCACCATTATTTCACCATTGGAGGTTCTGGAATTCACAGCGTGGCACTGTACAGTGCCCTTGCCTCTTAGAATCATGTTTACGCCCTTGCACAAATGCAAGGTAGCCAGTCTACCAACTAGGCATCTGTGGGTGTTGAGGCATTCTCGACATTGGAGATACATTTTTTTTTAATTAAATTTGTTTATTGAAAAACTTGCTGGTACAATACTTATGCTCCAAGAGGAGCCATCAGCGTCTTCTTAGCACGCAATAACAGAAGCATTTTTTAAGTATAAATGCAGCGATAAGTGGTAGCGCAAACATGAACAACAGCTCAGAGAGCCAACTACCCCCCGCCCCAAATCCTCCCCCCGGCACTCAAAAAGATGTAGCATCATATAAACAGAGGCTCTCGAGCATTATTGACAGGCATATATAATAACACATCCCGTGAATCAAATTGCGACAATCCCCATCAAGGCGCAAAACAAAAAGAGAAGGAAAGAAAACAAAAAGCAAGGAGCAGGACACTTCACAGATCGGGACGACTCAAAAGATACATCGACAGTGGGGCCCAGAAATCTTTAGGACGAGAAGCCTCAGGCAGGTCCTCCGCATATGTCTCCAGTTGTTCCCTGCAGATGGTTAGGTCCCGGACCCATTTCTGAACTGTAGGGAGGTGCTTGGCACCCCAACATTGTGCCACGGCTCGCTTGGCTAGTAATGTCGCCACAGCAACTAGTCGCCGGTTACACAGCTTCAGGGACTTCACATCTCCCAGCAGGCACACCTCGGGCTCACACCGCACTCGCTCCATCACCACTTCCGTCAACATATTCACAACTTTAACCCAGAAGGCAGCTATCCCCGCACACTGCCACGATAGATGCAAAAAGTTGGCATCTGCATGTCCACACCTCACGCAACAGGCTGTCACGCAAACCATATTTCCGCAATTGCAATGGAGTGTAATACAATTGATGTAAAAACTTGAAGTGGATGATGCGCAAATTACAATTGGCAGGGAGGCGCCCAGTCAGTGTACAGCAGAACTGCCAATGTTCAAGTGGTAAGGTGTGCCCCAAGGCTTCGTTCCATTTAAGATATGAAGGGTGTTCTTCTGGATCGTTCTCACGTTGGGATGCAGCATATAGCCTAGTGATCAGACCCTTATGCTCCTCACCAGCCAGCACCGCCTGCAGTGCACGCACTGGCTGTGGCTCCGCTGGATAATTGGGGTAGATTGCCCTGACCGCCTGCCGCACCCTGACATCTGTGAAACACAGCATTGGGCAGGGAGCCCGACCCGCCTGAATGTCCTGTAGTGACCGGAACTGGCCCTGCTTCTACAGGTTACCCATCTGCACAACCCCGACACCTGCAGCGCGCGCAGGGCAGAACGCTCCCGCGCCGCAGAGATATCAGGATGCGCCGCTACAGGCAGTTTTGGAGAATAAAGGTAGTCGAGCTGTGCCCTACGGGCAAGGGCCCGCCACGCCCAGGCAGTACATAGCACTGGGTTAATCTCTGCCCGAGGGCCCCTGTCACCACCCAAAAGGGCTGCCGCCATAAGCGGCAGTGGGAGGATAGCATCCGCCTCTATCGCTGTGTGGGGTAGGAACCGCTGCGGATAAAACCAATAGGGCGCGAATTGCGCTGGGGCGCATAAATAGTAGAGACGCATGTCTGGTGCCTCAAAGCCGCCACGGTCAAATGGTGGAGCAAGAGTATTTCAGCTACATCGAGGCTTTTTCCCCCCTCCAGACAAACGACAACAGGGCAGACTGCAGCGTTTTAAAGAGGGAGAGATTCAAATGGATAGGAATATTCACAAATAGGTACAATAATTTGGGTAAGATGGACATTTTGATCACCGCTATGCGGTCTGCAAGCGAGAGGGGCAGCCGGGCCCAGCGCGCAGCCCTGTCCATAAGTTGAGAGATGGTGCGGCCATAATTCATGGATATGACCTGCTCCCGGGTCCCTATGCAGCCAAATACCCAGGTATTTCACCGGGTCCTGGGTCCAGGACAACGGGAAATCCAATGTGATCTCGTGAGTGCCAGCCGTAAGAGGGAATACAGTCGACTTAGCCCAATTGATCCCTAAGCCGGAGAAACGTTCGAATTTCACATATTCGCGAAGCAATGCTGGAAGGTAGGTTGCAGGTTCGCGGACGTATAAGAGCATGTCGCTGCCGAAACCGCAATGCCGCCAACGCATGCAACTGGCGGAGCTTGCAAGCGAGAGGCTCTAAAGCCAGAGCAAAAAGCATCGGCGACAAGGGGCATCCTTGCCGCGTGCCCCTTCCAATAGGAAAGGCCGACGACGCCCAGCCATTGACACGAACCCTGGCTGCCGGCTCTGTGTACAGGACTCTAATCCACTGGAGGAAGAATGGCGGAAAACCCATTCTCGTGAGGACTGTAAACATGTAATCCCATTGGAGGGAATCAAACGCTTTTGCTGCGTCAAGCAGCACAGCAACGGCCTGAAAGTCGGAATCGAAATAGTGCAGCGTGGCAAATAGTGTGTGTAAATTGTGCGTGGTGGACCTGGCGGGCACAAACCCTGATTGGTCAGGAAGCACCAGCAGGGGAACCAAGGGCTGTAAACGAATAGCAATCATCTTGGCCAAAATCTTAGCGTCAATATTAATAATGGAGAGGGGCCTGTAGGAGTCGCAGCGATTAGCTGCCTTGTCCGGTTTCAATAGCATAACCAAGAGGGCTTCTCTTAAGGAGGCCGGGAGGCGACCTGTTTCATATGCCTCTGCAAAGACCTCAAGAAGTCTGGGGGCCACCACATCCGCATATGACTTATAAAATTCACTAGGGAGTCCGTCCAATCCCGCAGCCTTGCATGTGGGGAGGGACATAATAGCAAGCTTGACATCCTCCTCGTCAAAAGGCTGCGTAAGATATTCCCTGTGATTCGGAGACAGCCACCCAAGAGCAACGTCCTCTAGGTATTCATGGATCTCAGCCTGTGGTACCATGGCGCTGTGTGCATACAAATTGGCATAAAAGTCCAGTATGGTCCAACTAATATCCGCCGTGGTGTAATGTGCCTCACCCGCCTCATCAAGAATCTCTTTAATGTAGTCCTGGCTACGTGGATCAGCCAGCCTCTGGGCCAGGGAGCGACTAGATCTGCCCCCCTTGCCATAATAACGAGCCTTACTGCGTCTAGACTTATGGGCCATCTCCTGATCGACTGTGTCGTTGTGTTCAGTGACCAAATCCCGGATCGCCGAGAGTGTCAATGGGGAGGGGTCCGAATCGTAGGATCGTTCTAGAGCAGAGATTTCTGCAGCTAATTTATTAATCCTACGCCGCAAGTCCCTCAAGACGCCCGGTTGCGCCCCCATGCACACCCCCTAATAGTCACCTGAAATGCTTCCCAGAGTCCCGCGCTATCAACCAAGCCCTCGTTCTCCTTGAAAAAATTGTGAATAGCCTCCCCAATCTCACGCTTAAAGACGGGGTCTGATAACGACGCCAATTGAAGGGAGGTCGCTGGCACACAGGAACCTGCCGCTCCAAGAGCACAGGAGAATGGTCCGAGAGCGTCCGAGCCAAATGACGAACATCCGTCACCCAGGTACACGTAGCTTCAGTGGCCAGCCAGAAATCCAAGCGGGACCAGGTCCCATGAACCGAGGAAACAAAGGTGCTCTCACGCGCCCCAGGGTGCCGCAATCGCCACACATCCCACAGACGGCCGGCATCCATCAGTCCCAGCAGCACCTCATAAGACTGCCTGGGCCGCGAAGTCTCGCAACCCTTGCGGTCCACAGTCATATCCAGGCAAGCGTTAAAATCACCGCCCCAGAGTACCTCCGCCTCCGGGAAGCTAGTGATGCGGCGCCATACATCAGAAAAGAAGGCTGGATCGTCGATATTCGGGCCGTACACATTCACCAGCAACACACTCGCTCCACCCAATTGCCCATGTAATATCGCAATCCGGCCTGAATCATCCGTGTCCGTGTGTTGAACCGAAAATGGGACCCCACGTTTGACCAGGATCATCACCCCTCTGGCATAACTGGAATACGAGGACATCACACGCACCCCCCCCACCGATTCCCGACATTCCTTTCGGACAGTTTTGTGAGGTGGGTTTCCTGTAAGAAGGCTATCTGGACGTCCATTCTGTCCAGAGAAGCAAAAATGGAGCGAATCTTTTTGGGGGAGTTTAGACCTCGGACATTCCAAGTTAACAGTCGCACTTTACCACTCATAAAGTCCAGAGAATCCTTATAGACCTGTCAGGTAGGGGAATACAAAAGTTCATGCCTGCTCCTGCAAATGAAAGGGTGAATACACTAAAAACAGGACTGAAAGTGCCGGTACCCCCTCCACCCCCAACCCCCCTGCCCCCCTCCCACTTCAGCATCCCCAACTTCGCCAAAGCCATCCCATCCCTCCCTGTCCCAACCCCAAACATAGAAAACCAGTGTAAATTGTAAGTGGGGTAGTCCCATTGGGGGCGTCAGAGTGCTCCTAGCCTCCTAACAACAAGGAGGTGGCTGAGCTCAACAACATTCGTGCCTGATCATTGTACAGCATAAAGCCCCATACAAAACAGTAGTGCATTGCAGGGAGTAATGAAAGTATCTCTATCGTCCACCTATGCAGGGAGGATAAACCTGGAATGCATAAATTGTAAAACTTTCAACAATTGTGAGACAGGGCTGCCCAGTAGAACTACATGACATGACAAAGTATCTATGGGCACCCCACATTCCTACTGTTCCTCAGATTCGGACAGTGTCTGTGATTCACGCCGTCGGCTCTTGAGGTGTTTGGCATGTTCTAGCGCTGCCTTGGGGTTAGTGAAAATCTTTGAGTCTCCATCCGGGCCTATCTTCAAGCGAGCGGGATATAGCATGGCATAAGGGACACCTTCAGTTTGTAGGAACTTTTTAACAGCCCCGAACTCCCTTCGTGCAGCCTGCACCGACACAGTGAAATCAGGGAAAAAAGAGTGTATTGCCTTGGTGTTCAATAGTGCCCTTGTCCCTGGCCATGCGCAAGATGACGTCTCGATCCCTATAATTCAACACCCGTGCAATAACAGGGCGGGGTGGAGCTCCCGGGACCGGCCGGGCCGCAAGGGAGCGGTGTGCCCTCTCAATGAACATTGCAGAGAGCAGTTCAGTGACAAAAATTTCTTTGATCAGGTTCTCAACGAAAGTCTCCATTTTGCCCACGTTTGTTGATTCTGGCAGTCCCGTAATGCGAATATTATTTCGGCGGGAACGGGCCTCCAAGTCCTCATTCTTGGCCTGGATGAGGGAGAGAACCTTTTCCATATTGAGTGTTTTCCCTGCCACCTCACTCAGACCATCCTCAGTTGCAGACACACGTTGCTCAACCTCCCCCACCCCGGTGCCTTGCTTTTCGAGTTGGGACGACATGTGGTCGAGGCGCTGATGTACCGCTGCCATAGTGCCCTCTATGGACTGGAGGCTACGTTGTATGTCCAACAGCGTTCTCTAATGTAGAAAGGGCCCCCTTCCTGGGCGTCCGCCTCAGAGTCCGAGGCAGTTTTGTGTGGGATTTTGGAGGACTTACGCGCTTCAAAGGTGAGGCGAGGTTGAGACTTATCTGTCCTCCCCATTCTGCCTGCAACCATGCCACTCAAACACCACAGTACGGGGCCAGGGCGGGCGCCCCTCCCAAGGAGCCCAGTGTCCACTGGCAGTCAGTCCCAGGCCAGACCAAGGAGAAGAAACTTTCACGGGCACACCAAGGAGGACACGATGCAGATCCTGATATAGAGGTGTCACATGCACTCCGTCTCGCGGAGCGGCCTCCCACCGCACACCCTCTAATAGGAACGGAGAGGGCTGTCCCAAGGATCCCCTCCGGGCCCAGCAACGTGGCGCAAGCAGAGCTCCAGGGACCAACGACGGAGCCGCACCAGCAGGCTGAAGCGCATCAAATCGCAGGTGAGAGCCTCCTCTTTACCCTAGAGCCCCTCTACAACCAGCGTATGTAATAATGACTCAGCTGTCACAGGGTGTAGTCCATCCGCCCTCGGCCAGATCCTCGGGGAACACAGAGAAACCAAGGCAAGTAAAACAGGGCCCAAAGCGGAGCAATGGCGAGAAGGCAGCGAGTCCCACCAGATCACCAGGTAACCACACAAGGCCAGGGCCCAATCCAGGCAGAAACGCAGTGCAGCAGCAACCACACGCACTGCTATGGGGCGGGGAGTATTCCGATGTAGGCCCGTGTGGGCAGAATCAGCCCGTCAGCAATGCAGCCCCCAGGAGAGTCCGTGGCGCCCCAGGGAGGAGCGTGCAGTCAGCGGCAGCTCGGCAGGATATCCAGAGGCCACGTAGGGCCGAAGCACACCAGAACTCGCCCCACTGGTACGCCGGCAGCCCAGGCCCGGCCGTATGCGGCGGATCAGCAACGCGGCTCGAGGGGTACAGCCGCCGCGCCTCACACCACCAGCCACAGCTCGCAGGCCACAGCACGTACCCCGGCCCGCCTCCGCAGCCGCCAGCCGGGGACGAGCCGCCCCCACTCACCTCAGTCTGCACCAGCAGCGCTCCGCGCACCAGGCCGAGTCGCAGTCCCCCACAGCGTGGCAGGTCTCTCTAGCGCCAGCACCACACAGGCAAGGCCGGAGCTCCTCTCAGAGACCGGCACTCCTCCTCGCAGTCGCCCGCTCCCGGGGATGCCACTGGTAGGATTCTGGCAGCGCTATACTCCACACAGGCTCCGCAGCAAGGAGCGCATGCCTCCAGTCCCAGATTCGGCTACGGCAGCAGGCAGAGTCCGCTCTCAGGGTTCTGTGGCTGCCGCCATTTTGTAAAGGCACCGCCGGATCCGATCAGCTCAGCGTTCGTGGTGTCGCGGTGCTCCTCAGTGGCCCAAACCTGCCCAGGATATTCCAGGGGGCTTCACAATACGGGGCAGGGGCGCAGGAGGCTTGGATGCAGCAGTTAACAGGCAGATTATAGGCGGATAGGAGCTCAGCCGGGCCGAGCCTCACTAAGGTGCGGCCATCTTGCCGTGCGCCCTCTAGCCCCCCCAATGACATTGGAGATAATTAATGACACATTGATAGCAGTCATGAGGTAAACTTATGGTGAGCTGCAGGTTTGGCACACCATGAAAGAACTTTAATATTCACCTAGTGTGCTTCAGAACCTATTGCTTGTTAGTACCCTTATGTGTAAAATGTGCCTAAAAATTAGCTTGATCCCACGTTTTGCAAACCATTTCCAGTGGAGGGGGGCCGAAGCTCCAGAAACACTCCCACAAGAAATCTAACTTTCACTGCAGTTTAAGGCAAGTATTCCCTCCTCCCTACCCCCCCCCCAAACTAACCGGCCACCACCGGTTCCATTTGTTTTAGGAAGGCTCTCTCACCTCCTGCATCCATCTCCTAAAACCTCATCCCTTAAAGAGGGTCCGTTCTGTGGCTCCTAGGGGCTCTCCTTACAGCACACCCTAGTGCTGCCAGCACCAGTTCCCTCAAAATGCCCTTCTGTGTCCGGCACCCATGAATCCAATGATCAGACTCCAGGGTCTCACCTCGCACTCTCGGCTCAGTTTTCTGAAGAACTCCTCATTTTCGAACTTGCTGCACTGATCCGGCACAACCCGCAGCATCGTATCTGGGAGGGAGGGGCCGGAGGGGGCCCTGGAGAGAAGGTGGGGAAGGAGGGGTCCCCAGAGAGAAGGTGCAGGCCCGGGTCCCCTGTCCCTCAGCGTTCTGTAGTTACTTCGAAGTAATAATTACCCAGTTCGGGGGCGGACACACAGAGCTGAACCAGAGGGGAGAACACCGGGTCCGCCAGACAAACGTGGAGCTGGTGGGATAGCTCGGTCGGTTCTGCACCTGCAGCTGAGATCTGCTTGGAAGCTCCCTGTGACAGCTTGAAGTGCTGGCGGGGGCGGGCTTCGCCTTTCAACCACCTGAGCCGGAGGAAGGCGAGAGTAGAACTCGGTCCTTGTAGCAGGTGGTTTACAGCGCCTCGACCCCACAATAGGGTTTACACGCTGGGCCATTTTTAGGTCGAGCATTCAAGACCTCTTGTATATACTTTAGTATATACTTATGTGTATGTACTTTGTGGGCTCTGGAGATCAGCCCTAGGACTTGTCTGCTTCCGCTTAGGGACTTTTTTTTCTGTTCAACTGCCTCTATTTAACTGTCTTGATAGAAAACGACCAGTAGAGGTCAGTAAAATACCAGAATCACTTTAGCATTCTCTGGATTCCAGTCTATAGAAATTGTCTTCCACGAGCACCCGTAGACAATAACATTTTTTTCCAATCTTGTATTTTCAGTGATATGACCACCGGAGGCCCTGATTTTATATTAAAAACAGAGCTTTGGACTATACCATTTCCCGCTGAAAGACCATATTTCTTTCCATGTGTTCCCATACCTGGCGTGTCACGCAGTTTGGTGCTTACTTTTCCTCCATGTTAAAGAACAGTAGATGTTTCAGCACTCAGACTAATGTGCTGCATAGCTAAATACATACAAGGTCCCAAAGGCAAGACCAATTGCATTGCAAATGCTTGTTGTAGATTTCCAGTCTTGTTTTTTTATAATCTTCTTATTTTATAATCGGTTTTATAGCGCGAGCTCGACCCAAAGTTAGTCTGCATAAGCTCTCCCATTGCCAGATCAGGCCAGTTGAGTGGAAGAACAACCTACCAATCCCAGTGGCAGCCGCAACTTAATGAGGGTGGCGGGGGGTTGGGGAGGGTAAACAAAAGAACATAAATTTAAAAAAAAGCATTTACCTGTAGGCTGGCTGCTGCCCCTCGATACTCTTCGCCTGCTTCCATGGGCAGGACCCAGGAACAGGAAGCATCCAGGCTTCCAGACTCCCCTAGCCAATTACGACGCTGCTGATAGCAGCGTCGTGATTGGTCTGAGTGCCATGGTTCGGCGCTCAAAGAGGGACTGGGGGCCTGGGCATGTTCTTCACCTAGGCCGTAGTACAGCCTGGGTTTAGAACATGCAAAGTGCGCATAACTGTTTGGCTGGCCCAAAAGGGCTGGCCAAACAGTCCTGTGCTCTTAAGTGAGTGCCTACCACTCTTCCCCTGTTCCTGTTAGAGCCAGCCCCCCCCCCGTCCCTAACCAGCCGGGCCACGGAAAAATAAAATGATAATAACAGTTATCATTTTATTTTTATTTTTTCAACTGCTCACAGAGCAGTGGGGCGACACTCCTCTGCCTTAGCGGAGAAGCCGCCCCTGAAAGCCAGTATAGATAAATGTGAAACTACATAAATGATAACAAAATCAAGACCCTACGATCAAATAGATCAGGAAGGGAGTTCCCTTTCTTTTACAAAACCAAAAAGCTGATGACAAGTTAATGAGTTAACACTCCCTCCAGTCCTATATGTTACATGGTGCTTCTTGGCGTAGTTCTCAGACCAATTTTTCCAGCCTGTAAAAAATTGGGTTACTGGTTGAGGGCAATAGAAGTCCCACTCGGTCAACAACCACAATCCTTGTCTGGGTGAACTACAAAAATCACAAAATTAACATGTACTTAACCCTTTGGTACCTTGCCATGAAGTAGTCAGGCTAAACTTAGAGGCAAAGTGTAAGCTATTTATGCATCACAGAAAAAGAAATAAACACATCACAAGAAAAATACCAAACTGAATGAGAAAAATAGAGTAACTTTTAATAAATAAAATGGTACCAGAATGCCAAAAATCCAATCAGCAGAACTAGAGATATTCAGTTTTACACTTTTAGGCAGATAAAGAGCCTAAAAGCACAAAGCACCACTTGTGGTCATCTGGTCATGTTAGATCAGGAGACAGTCACAAGTTCAGGCCTACCAGGGAGCATGGCAGGGAGATGGGGACCAGGTTAATCCTGCTGAAAAAGTTACTTTCTCAAAGACTGATGCAGAGATGTTGGAAAGTGGATTATTAGTAAAGTGGATTATTAGTTGGGGCAAATGTATATCTGCCACTAGCACATGAAAGGACTCAGCATAGGTCTTAGAAAATTATTCCCATGCTCAACCCTTGGTAGCTTGGCTGCGAGCAGGCAGGCTTAACTTCAAAGACAGGTACGTAAAGCATTTAAAAACACCAATTCAGTAAATAATTAAGACACAATGTACAATAAAAATCCAACACCAATTTATAAAAATAGGAAATATTTTTCTTTAAAATGACACCAAAACGCCAAAAATCCAATGTAGGGAACCGGAGATATGAATTTTTAAAGATTTATCACTTTATAGCACTTAGAAACCTATGGCACCATATTGGGATATCTGGTCGCGATAGACCGGCTGAAAGTCAAAGTTTCAGGCCGACCGCGATGGAGCCCTGAGCGGCTACCCCTCGCGGTAGGTCCTGGTCACAGTTTTTACCTTCGGACTTAGAAACTTTTCTGGAGCTTTTTCTCGTGGGGTCCCTCGATGCTCTTCACCAGGCCGGATTCGGTGAGGGTTCGCCGGCCTCTGATTTCTTCTACTCCCGGTCAAACTCTGGAAGTCGGACCTACGGAGCTTTCAGCGGGACGAACCTGGATGGCTTGGCCGACTCGCGGTTGAAGGCAGGCGGCTTGGCTGACCAGGTTGAATCGGTCCCCTTATGGAGCTTTTTTCCAAAGTTGCTCCAAAGTTGCTCCAAACTCCTGGAACTTCTTCCTGAAGTTCCCCAAAGTGTCTCAAACTCACTCCAAGGGTCTGGAAGCTCCAAGATGGTCCTTGAAAGGAGAGGACTTCAGTTACCACAATCCACTTGGACAAAA
This sequence comes from Calotriton arnoldi, assembly GCA_963921515.1. NCBI lineage: Eukaryota > Metazoa > Chordata > Amphibia > Caudata > Salamandridae > Calotriton > Calotriton arnoldi. The sequence continues at coordinate 200,960 of CAWUFW010010558.1, forward strand.
CCCTTACAAATCCACTGGTAGTTTTCCAGGTTGAGGATTCTTGGTGGTGATGATCCAGGTGAGCTCTGTTAACCTGTAGCTTGCAGGGAGTCCACTCTTTACTCTTTTTCACAGCAAGGTAGTCCACAGGGCTGTAGTTCCAGATGGTGCAGTCTTCAGAGTACAGGCCTTAGAAATTGCACATCAAACTTCTCAGCATGGCACCACGTCTTGCTCTCAAGTTTCAAGCAGCAGATCGGAGAGACTCTGCCCCTCTCAGATACTTATTCCAAGTTCTCCGGGTCACGCAGGAGGTCGCGCCTGACCAATGGGGGCAGGGTAACTCCCCAAGGTTATGACCACATCCTGTAGAGTGTGGCATTATTTTGTCCCAGAGTGCACCAAATCCTCCAAATTCATAATGGCTGATTTTCCAGCCGGGAGTTAAGAGCTGGCTAAACACACCCCTAGCATGGCAAATTTCCATAGACTCTCCCCCTTGCATCTGCTCATTCCTTCCTTAAGCCTAGGTCTGGCTTGGGGTCAAAAGAGTAGAGTGGTAACCGACACTGAGGCCTTCCCCTTTCCTTTGAAGACCATGGTTTACAACGCCTCCCTGTTAGAAATGGGATTTCTGGTTGGCTAGGGCATGCGCCTGAGCCAGGCAGAAACCACCACTCTAGTCAGGGCAAGGGAGTTACACACCGAAGATAACCCCTGCTCACCCCCTTGGTAGCTTGGCACGAGCAGTCAGGCTTATCCCAGAGGCAATGTGTAAAGCGTTTGCGCAACACACACACACACAGTAGCAACACACTAGGCACACTACAAAAGAGACTCCACACAAGGTTATATAAAAAATAGCCTTTGTATTATCATAAACACATTAAATCGTAACAACACATATACACTGTGCCAACTGGCACTAGGCAATATTTACAGGGGATTATATACAAGACAGGGCCAATCGGGCCACTGTCCGAACCCTCAGAATGCAGGTATTAAATATGACACAACCAGTAACTACTGGCGAAATACTGTACTCAGCATCATCACATTAGGCATAAAACACATTATGCATAAACCTCATAAGCATAAACAAATTACACACCCTCTGTAGGCATAAACACATTATCCGATAGGCATCACAAGCATAAACACATTATGCAATAGGCATCACCAGCATAAACACATTATGCAATAATCATGGTGCATAAATCACATTAGGAGGGCACCTTAGTGACACTCCCTATGTGCATACATCACCTTCTTTTAGGGCCTTGCGCCCTCCTGGTACACACAGGTACCAAACCTGACCCCAGGCCAACTGGCCTTTCACTGGGCTCCAATGCCCTCTGTCCAAAATGTCAGGGCATAAATGTAGGGCCTCTCAAGTAGCCCTCTGGCTGCCAATGCAGCGAAGATACTGCGCAATGCGCTGGGGGCATGGGGTGCAACTCACCCCTTCCTCATCCAGGAAAGAAAATGCCCCCGTGTTGCAGCTGCCCGCTCTCTCGCGGTGCAGCTGGAGAAATTAGACCTGGCACAACTGTGCCCCTTAAGCCCCTCTGGGACTCCTTAAGCAAAAGGTTCCCCTCTCGCAGTAACACTGGCACTCACAGTGCCTTGGGAGCTCCCTTTACTGGGCTCCTCCTGGTGCCCTTGACCGGCACCAACAGCGCCCAAGAGACTTCAGCCCCAACTCATGGGCAGCACAATCCGTGACTCGGGCAAACTCGAACGGGGGGAGGAGGGGCAGCCACCACCATGCGACCCCTCCACTCCCCAGACCCAAAACGAAGGCGGCTCCCACCCTCACGGTGACCGGAGATTATGGCCACGAAGCTCAGCCCCACTCACCACTCCCTGGGGGCTGAGCGATTCAGGAGGCATCCGTCTCATCCTTGATGGATCGGCCTCAGGTGCTCCTCCCTTCTGCTTCCCGGGGAACTTCCGGAGGCTCGACTTCTTACTCCGCCGGGCCCCCGAACGTCACCACAGGGGAGCCGCGAGGACTCCTACCTCGTAGCGGCTCCCTCCTCTCTTGGCGGCAGGCACCACTACTGCAGGGCAGACTGCGCCGATCCGCGCACCGGCGGCTGGACTTCTGGCCGGCCGGCCCTGCCTACAACCAGGCAGCTTTGCCCGACTTCCTCCTCGGAGTCCCGCTTCCCGGCCGGGACTCTAGAACCAAACGCAGGGCGGCTTGGCTCTCCGCCTAAAAAGTGCGGGGTAGGCTCCCGCCTTTAAGTAAACACAGGTGCGGGGTGGGCTCCCGCTGCACGCAGCATCACCAGTGCGGGGTGGGCTCCCGCTGGTCAAACGAAGGCGCCAGCATGCAGGGTGGGCTCACGCTCCCCTTCCAGAAGCACGGGGGAATCCCCACGCCGGGGTTCCCTCTGACTGCAGCGCTGCGCTGCCGGGCGTACAACAGCGGGGTAGGCTCCCGCTTCTCCTGGAAGCACGGGGGGAATCCCCACACTGGGATTCCCTCCAGACCGGTCGCAGCCTCGCGCTGCAAGGCACCAGCACTCTCCCTGTCCTGGGAGAGAGAGATATAGCGCTCACAAGGCGCTAAGTTCAAAGTTTCAGGGCAAAGGCTGGGCCCAGGCAGGCCAGCTCACAGGGCCCTCCAGCAGGGAGGCAGTCCCTCGTGGCGGTTTCTCCTGGGGCCCAGCAGCAGCAAGTCACCAGGAAGCACAAAAAGCACAACACTTTCATGGGGTCACAGCCCCAATATTTATACTACATTTTCTTTGTCTTCCCTGGCACAGGGCTTGGGGGAATCCAGCCTCAACTGGTTCTGGGCGGTGTGGAGCACTTTGTTTACAGGGCTCCACTGAAACACTTATCAGGGAATCCCCAATGCATTCCTATGGGAGGGCAGCCTCACAGCAGTGAGAAACCAAAATGGCGGTTTGTCACTACCAGGACATGTCACACACTTAAGGTACATGTCCTACCTTCTACCTACAATGCACCCTGCCCATAGGGCTAGCTAGGGCCTACCTTAGGGGTGACTGACATGCAGTAAAAGGTGGGTCACGGACATGGCACACACTTTAGGTGTCGCATCACAGTGGCAGTAACACTGCGCGCACAGGCCCTGCAATGGCAGAGGCCTGAGACAGGTTTAAAAGGCTACTTTGGTGGGTGGCGCAATCAGCGCTGCAAGCCCACCTGTAGCATTTAATTTACCAGCCCCGGGTATCTGAGATATCTCTTTACAAGGGACTGAGAGGTAAATTAAATATGCCAAACCGGTGTAGACCAATCTTACCATGTTTATCACAGAGAGCACATGCACTTTACACTGGACAGCAGTGCTAAAGTGCCCAGAGTTCTAAAACCACCAACACCATGTCAGAAAAAAGGCTAGGAGGAAGGCAAAAAGTTCAGGGATGACCCTGCAAAAAGGGCCAAGTCCAACACTCTCCCTGCTCTGGCATTCCTGTGTAGCAGCACACTTCCCTCCCAGCAGAGCTGGTTAACCCCAGGGGCTCTTTATCACCTCTTCAAAGCAGCCTGGCTAATCCACTTAACTCTGACCAATCAGGACAGATCCCTGGAAGGCTGAATCTGGACCTGCAAACAAGAAAGTCTTATAACTTCTTATCTGTACATTTTAGGAGAAATTCAACAATATCATAGTCTTGGAATTATCACTACCATTCTGGGAAGTCTTTGAATGGAAGTCCTATCATTCTCCTATCAGGAGTTATTAGTTAATAACCTCTTGCCATGTTAACCTATGTGGCATGGGATTTGCAATGGGAAGAATGACTTGGGCCATTTTTCCAGCACCAGGCCTTATAAAAACATATTTTACAAGTACTCCGCCTATATCTACAGGACCCCCACCCCATGGACCACTTAGGGGAGACTTTAGGGGCTCTGAATCTGTAGAAATATTGCAGATCCTCCCTCCACAGTGCTTCTAGCATCAAAGTCGAATTTGGGCAGCACTTTATCACAATGTGGGGAGTGAAATGTGAAATTTCACTTAACCCAGGGCATATAAAACTCATTTATAAATACCTGACCCCCCCCACCCCTGGGACATCTAGGGGATACCCTGGGGGTTCCCAATATGCCAAAACATTGTACGTTATCCATTTTTAAGTGCCCCAAACACCAAAGTCGAGTTTGGGCACAATTTACTTTTTAAAAGCAGTCCTGCCACCCAGGGCTGCTTTTAAACTGACCTCAGGCTCAAGTGCAGAAAAAGCTGCTTGCCTCTAAACTGCCATGCCCTATTGTGTACTAGGGACTTCTAGATAGTTTCAATCCCCCTGCCCTATTATTTACTAGGGTCTGATAGGGTAGGTCATGCCAATCACAGGGGTACCCCAACCCATAGTGTACCCTAGTGTATGTAGGTGTTTTCACTGTATTCTAAGTGTTTTCAGCATAGCACTGGCCCAGGGCCTAGTTAGGCAAAGCCCAGGGTAAGTCAGTCAGTCAGTTACCACCAGTACCAGTCAGCAAAAAGTTGGGGGGTGCCCAGGGCACAGGATGACTTTGCAACAAGAGTTCTGATTTCAATGCAGGAGCCCGCGAGGAGCAGGTAGAGCATGACGTATGATCATTGCTGTAGCACAAGAGCAGATCTCCCATTGCCGGTCATCGTTGGGAGTCGCTGTAGTGTGAAAAGTTGGGTTAACCTGAGCTTCAAGCTGGCGGTCGTCGCAGGCAGCAGAGTCTTGGAGCGAACAGGCCCATTCAATTTGCAAAGAGCCCAAAGCTTCAGATTTTCGCCTTTCTTTACAGGAGGTGATCAGTGGATGCCAGCCTAGGGTTCAGGACCTGGGGTAGCACCCCTTGGAGATCAGGAACTCATTCCAGCATAGGCCAGCAGGGCCCAGGAAGGTCCAGTTGCAGGTCCAGGCAGATCCAGTTCAACTGGGCAGTTGCAGGGAACCCTCTGGAGTTTGCTGTATCCTCGTTAATCAGATAGCAGGTCAGCCAAGTGGCCTCTGGAGTCACGCAGGTTAGCCTTGTATCAAGGGACCAGGTCCATTCTTCCTTCTCAGAGAGCAAGGCAGTCCTCAAGCATCAGGGCAGTCCTCTAGTAGCAGCAAGGCAGTCTTCTGGGGGGACAAGGCAGTCCTTCTGTAATGCCCTCAGGTCCACAGGTGTACTGAAGGTGGCTGCATAGGTCCAACATTTATACCCGGTGCTAGCCTTTGAAGTGGGGGGATTCTCTATACTAACCCTACAGCTGGTTGTGGAAAGTTCTTCCCTTCCACTGCCAAGAATTCAAGAAGTCTGGGGTGACAAATGACTAGTGTGGGAAATTGGGTTGTTGGTTGAAAGGGGGTGGTGACCCCTTTTCAAGCAACAGCCACAATTCCCATCAAGGTGAACCATAAAAGTCACTAAATAAGCCTATGCTTAACCCTCTGGTTGCTTGGCACAAAAGCGGTAACGTTTAACTTGGAGGCAATGTATAAAGTATTCCGTGCAGCACACAAAAAGTAATAAAGTGAAAACATAAGAAACATCCCATGCCAATTTAGAAAAATAGAGTACATTTTAATAAATTATTTGACACCAAAATGACAAAATCCAATAAGAAGATCTGGAGCTATGTATTTTTAAAGTTTAAGGTAAAAAATATCACCTAGAAGATCAAAGCACCAAATGTGGACATCTTATCATGCAAGACCGGGTCAAAGTAAAAAAAATATGGCCGACCGTGATGGTGCGCGTGTCGGGTACAAAGGATGGACTGGGCCCAGTCACTGCTTACCTTAGAAGAAATTTTGAAGAAAATGTTTTGAGAAGGTGAAGTTCAGCGGGGCAACGCTGCAGGTGGTGTCTGAGGTGAGGGCATAGTCGACGGTGAGCTGCCTGCTGGACGAAGTCATGGTGAACATTTCTATGTTTTGACTTAATCTCTTTTATGGAAGTCAAAATCTCCAGCGGTACGAGGCTGCTCTGGCGATGATCTGTTGTAGTTCTGTACGGGAGATAAGCCCCGCCCACTCCCCCGCCCATATGTTTTATTGGCTTGTCTTTGTCCTTCGTAAATGCTGTCTTCTGATTCCTAAATAGGCTGGTTAGTCCCTCCTTAGTAGGCGGTGTCATCATTTGTAACCTCCCATCGCTACTGGCCCCTTTACTTGGTTGTTACACGGTACGTGTACTATTTTCTTTATTGAGATTCTCCTACATTAAGCACGACGACGTGCTTTGCTTACATTCAGCGTGCTATGCCCGCTTTCACTTTCGAAGCAGCAGGGACAATGGCGGCCGTTTGTTTGCAATGCCATAGGTCTCGAATTTAAATGCAAGACCTATAGCATTGCAAATATTTTTTGCTCTGTGCGATTGGCTGCTAAGCGCCATTACACAGCTGGACCGAGTCCAGGAGGCAGTTAGTGGTCGGGAACCATGTCGCGGGATGGCGGGCGTTACCTCGGGGGTAAGTGAACTGACAAAAGAGAAACAGGGCAGCAACCCCAGCCCCATTTGGATGCTGCACCTGGGTCACTTTAGTGGGGGTCCCGGCGAGGATCACAGGGAAGGAGCACTAGACGGTTTAATAAGTTCCTTTTGATTAACGTGTTTCTCGGGTAGAAACTATCAGCAGTGGACAAAGACTCGTCTTCTTTTTACGTCGACCACTCTTGATTCGTTTTGTTGCAGCAAGACACTGCGGGTCTCCCCCTCCCCCTTTCTCCCCCTTTCTCTCCCTCAAAATGATGCCGAGGGAACGGTACTGGCGGGTGCTATGCTTCTAACCACGTGTGCTGAGCTGCGCAGTGTCCCTCGTTGAAATGCGCTGGCCCAGCTGTGCTGAGAAGCCGCTTTGTCCTAACCCATAGTAAAACTTTCAAAAATTCTACGCTGGTGATGTATTCCAACGCTCCCTCGGAAACGCTGGCGTTTCGTCCATGCGACGGAGGTCGTGACACAGCCAGGAGAAGGACTAACCGCTGCATTGCAGCCATCCTCCAATTGCAAGCAAGGCCCGACTTACTAAGGGAACGCGAAAGTAAGCAGCAACGGTGAGCAGATCTCAAAAAAGTTTTAGAATAGGACATATTACCAACGAAACAGCAGAAAAATATCATGGAAACCGGCGTTTAAAGTAGGTACACGTGTAGTTATTTACAAAATATCCAGTAGATAATTTAAAAGATTCGGCTAGATACCACGTTGCGCCATGGCATTATTTTGCTGAAGAGCGCACAGTTTGCAATTTCAGATTAGTCGCATGATCAATGCCTTCCGAATTTGACGATAGCCATAGTTGCCTATAATTGACCTTCAGAAGGGGATGGTGTTGCCAAACTGATGTGGTTATTTGTCGCTCTCAGTGAGAGACTGGGTTTAGTTTTAATAGCAGAAGTTTTCGCTGTGTTTTTTTTGTCTTCACCCCCCTAGATGTTAATTAATGTAGCTTTATTCTCTCTCCCGTTGACTCGGAGTCTGTAGTGTAGAAGGGCAATGCGCTGCATGGGATGAGTGAGCGCATGATCCCTCTCCTTCACAAAAATACATTTCACTCGCGTGAATGTTTAGGGCTAAGGTACTCTGATAGAAGCTGTCATTTTCCAGCCTGGGCTGCGTAGTGTTCGAAATCTCTTGCAATTTTAGTTGAAGATTTGACAATTTCTGTGAGGTAGACGATCTCTTGCCTTTTGTACTGAGGAGTCCGGTAGATCCCAGACTTTTCTCCCAGCCCGCCATTCCTTATGGGATTAATAATGAGAGCCCTAGGTTTCCGGGAAGGCAATTGAAGAGTAATAGTTGTTAAGTTATTCAGGTTTTTTTTATTAATAATGAAATTAGTGGTATTCCTTAACTTAGTGGCTTTAATCTGAAATTGGAGTCTCTTTCCTGCAATGCATCAGTTGTGATCCTCTGCCAGTGAGCCTTTGATTTTCTGTAATTAACCTGCGTAGAGACTGTTTCTGTATGACTGTGGTGCTTTACCTTAACACAGGAGGAAAGGCTATACCTGTTGGGATGTGTGTACAGTACTAGTAAGTTCTATAGAAAGGTGTTGGGCACTTGCATTTACCCGTTTACAATTTTAGGTCTTGCTTGACAGTGCAGGTGTCATCAAAACGTGTATGATTACCGCAGAAAGAGCTTTCAGGACAGCTCTGTCCAAATATTGGTGGGCAGTAATACATGTTTTGATTGGGCAGACATTGTGGGCTTCCGCAGAAAAAGTGCTTACTCTCAAAGAGCTGTAATCATTTATCAAGTTGCCAGAGCTCTTTATCAAGTCTAGCTATTGTGAGCGACAGTGGATTGTCAGTCATACAGAAATGAAATTAAATGCCAGGCTTGCCCTTGAGGTAGGGCCAACATGCATGGTATCAAGGCCCACAATAAAGCCAGAGTGGACTACGTATGCGATAAAGTGTGCAGCATCGTCCACACCCTGTGTCCCAATCAAGGCTTGGTGGACAAGGTTGTGTAGTGTCCAAGCTGGCACGATACTATCGAAGCACATTCCTGCAATGCATGACTAGACAAATCGAGACAGCCCATCAGATACTGCATATATTGCACTCTCAATTAACCCAGATGGGTAAATACTTAGTGAGAAGGCTCATCCCATCCTTGTATGGGCCGGCCCTTATATCATATTTGCACCCGAAAACAAAGTCAATAAAGTAACAAAGCTGTTTCATGATCCGGGATCCCTTGAAAGGATATATTCACATGGACAATTGTAAGAGTATGAAAAAGGATGCAGTCATAGGTTCTAGCTGCTTTCCTGCACATAAGTGCCGCCTCAGTTTAGTACCAGATGGCAGCATCCTGGTCACGTCCTAGAGACAGTAACAGACACAATTCAAATGACTTTCACTGAGTGCGCAAAGTAATAAAAATAATTAAGTGACACATTCTTATCTGTTGCATGAGTCTGTTGCGGAGACGGGTCTCTGAAGAAAAGGGTAGGGAGCACACACCAGTAAATTCTCCTGTGGTGCTGAGATTTCCCCTCCTTTCCTCTTGTGAGATAGAAAAGACAAATAGCAGGTTTAACAAGCATTTACAATGCAATAGGTCTCGCATTTACGCAAGTTTGAGCTCTCGGCATTGGAAATGACAATGCCTTTTATTTATGTTTTGGTTTTTAAAACGTAAATAAAAGGCATTGTCATTTACAATTGCAATAGCTTAAACTCGCGTAAATGCGAGACCTATTGCATTGCAAATGCTTGTTTTATTAAATGTATACATTCAGTATTACCATACAAAAGACACAGTTGAGGCCAGACCTATAGGCTTTGCCAATGCTTGTTTGTTTTTGCCAATGCTGATCACTATCAATAATAGCCATTTTTCATTTCTTTTTGCTAATGCTGAACAGCATCAGCAAAAATCATTTGCAAAGCCAATAGGTCTGCATTGGTAATGCCAAAATGTGAGCCCACTTTGTTATGTATCATAGGGGTATACCCTAAGTCTACAGGTTTAGATTCCCTAGCCCTAAAAAACAAGGACTTAGTTCAGTGTGCTATGAATGAGGAATGAGGAAGGGAAATCTTGTTTATTGCAGACATGCACTCTGCCCTATTTCATGAGAGAGAAGTGGTTTCTGGTAAACAAAACTGTCCCTTTGTTTTCAGAGATGCTGTGGTGGTAGGGAGACCAACCTTTTGTGCATCTGTACTAATAATGGCACAATGTATGTTGATAAACTTTTTTGCCATAATCTGTTACTTAGTCCATTCATTGTACCCCAAGACATATACAGCACATTACTATTATCAGAGTTGCGAGGAATGTAAAAATTACAAATATTTCTAACATGTCTCTCAGGAATATGTTTCCTAACTCCAAAGCCTATTTTTAGCACTGCTCTTAGAGCATAAAGTATACTAACTATGCCTTAAATGAGAGAATGTTGCAATTTTCACACTGCATACCTGAACCCAGCATTGCTCAATGTTATCAGACTCCTAGCTGGATGAGCAGGATGAGGAAGAGGGATCTCTCTGTCATGGGAACTCAGCTGAACTCTGCTTTGGCACCATGTGTCCATCCTCTGTCAAAAATGGACAGCAACCCCAGTAGTCTGGAATCTGACTTCTTTCTGGACCGCTCGGGTGTCAAGGCCTCACTCACTTGAATGGTCAAATGTCAGTGTTTATATAACAAACTGACCACTGAGTAATCTAGTTGAATGGGAGTGAAAAGTAAGGCAGAAATGTGGTGGGTAAATCTACTGTTTATAACAAGCACCACCTCTTGCGCACATCCTCTAATCCTCTATGGGTCCCGGAGTAGCGTGCTACTCGTCGAAAAAGCGCTTCGACGCCTCGTCAGGGGTAGTAAGCGCTATATAAATGCAATTACAATACAATACAATACCATCTCTATATCTTGGTGTATGTACCAGGTGACCCAGAGAAGCGGATATCCAGGGCATCTTAGCCAGACTCGTATTCTGCTGATAATCAAACGAGAAGATGACGATGTACAAACTGAATGTGCCTGCATGTTGTGAAGTGTGCAGGAAGCTTGTTTGAGGCTGAAATTAGAAAGTAACTGAGTCAAGCTAAATTTAAATTTAAAAATGTAGTCTAATTCAGGAGTCTGTCATATTGGCTTGCCAATGCTTGCTGTTTGAGTGGTTGTCCAATTATATATATTATAACATTTATAATGTAAGCGAAAGGAAAAGAGGAAAAAATAAGTGGGGTAAGAACAAGAATACACAATTATTCAATATTGCACGATATATTTCAGTCTGGGAAGAGAAAAGTATATTATAAATAGGGCTCCCGGTTTTATGGTATTTATTTTTTTGCCATTTCCGTCTGTATTTATCCGTATTTATTTTTTGGGCATTTTTTTTGTATTTATCCACATTTATTTTTGCCACACGCAAAAGACGACGATACAGCTAGTATTTTTCCACATTTATTTAAATTGAAAACACAGCGAAAATAAAATGCCTTTCTACACTTGAAGTTGAAGGCATTGAGTAAACTTAGTGCTGCACTACTTCTATAATATACAAGAAATGCATTGCATTTGTTAGTATCACAGTATTAATTGATCCAACTTTCGAGTGCCATGCTACATACATTAGCTGCAATTCCCACAGTAAAAACGTCTGCATTTTTCATAGTAATTTTTTTTTTTTTAATGTTTCCTTACCGGTGCTTTGGTAGCCATAGTTCATTCAGGGCCCCTGTTCTCTTTTAAACTGCTTGTCATTGGATTAGAAATAAAATCAAACAGCACCGAGCAATTGCTAAAATCTACAGAGCTCCTAAACTGGATGTGCTCAACGTCAAACCTCCACTGATTTTTAATTGCTGGACTGGAACCATCTCATAAGGAGACAGGCCTTTCTGTGTCTCCAAAGTAGTAAGGAAAAGGAGTGCTGTATGCCGAAAAACAGCCCCTGCCAACAGGGAAGGTACCAACCCCTCTACCCCCCCCCCCCCCGATTGATGTACTTGATTTATGTCAGGCTATCAGTGAACATCATTAGCAAATTACACAAGGCCACAAGTTCCCCACAGTACTCTGACTGGGGAAAGGATATTTCCTTCTCTATTACATTCTAGTCTCGGTATTCTCCCACTCATCTGCACTTCTAGTCTGTCTCACTCTTGTCACTGTTGTCCTACTTTCATCTTCCTTCTTTCTCAGTTTTCAGCCTGTCCCTCTCTTGCTCTGGATTAAAGTAAGTCCAGGCCCCCAAAAATGTGTTCTGGGTGACAACCCCTTCACAGACGATGTGCTGCAAGTACAGCAGGAGTGAGGGGGAAACGGGTCGGGACCTTAGTTCAACAGGTGCAGTATGCTCTTGGGCAGATGTGTACACGTTTTCCATGGACCTGAAAGTAATGGGGAGCTGATGAGGAGCCATTAGTGCTTGAGCCACAAATGGGGGTGGGGGGAGTCCAGCCGCTGCAACACTGTTTGAATCCCGGCCGAGCAGACTCAGGCTTTCATCCTTCTGAGTGCAATAAAATGAGTAAGATATAGTTGGGCGTTAGTGGCAGTAGTTATTTGTAGCTCTGCGAAGCTGCAAACCTGAAACAGCAAGCGCTATATAAATGAATACGTTGTTGTCACGTTACACTCGGTGCTGGAAAACTCATCTCTGTAGCTTGTGTTTGCCGTGTCTTTGAACCATGGCAAGGGGTGGAAAGGAGAACGCCTCACTCTCTGTCTCTCGATCCAGCCCAGGGGGACCTTTCTTCACGGGGAGGAAACGCTTGGCATTCCCCGAACAGACCCGGCCTTGTCTGCTTCTCATAACATCGAGTTCAGGAAGGAATGCCCATCCCTGGCCGTCCATTGTTGGAGGGCGAGGCGTGAAGCCGCAGCTCCTGTGTAAACAGCTCCTGGCACCCCCGCACCAGGGCCTGGTGGCAGCAGGCACAATGGGCCGGTGTCTGCTTTCTCAAGGCCCGTGCTTTGTTCAGTGTTTATCAGAGCACCTGGGGAGCTTAGCTGCGATAAGCCCCAGGAGTTAAAAAGTTCTTGGGGCCAGCTCGCACTTCTCTTCGGTACTCCACGGGATGCAACAGCCCCTCCCCGACCTCGCACAGGCTGTGGACAGCCCATTGTCATTCTGACTGCAGATGATTATCACATTTAGAATGACAATGGGCCGTCTGCCTTTAACATAACGTGCACTGCAAGTGAGTGTCTTTGAGGCGAGCGACTCACTTGGCGCCAGTAGATTGTAGCAGAGGAGCTTAACGTGCGCCCGAGGTGTGCTTCCTCACTGCTGATTAGCACATGCCAGAAGGCGACCTCATCCATGCACAGTTTTACTAGTATTTTGCCGTATCCAAATATAAATACAGACAAAGGAAAAATAGTTTTCCGTCTGTATTTATATGTAAAAATCCGTAAAAACAGAAAACCGGGAGCCCTAATTATAAAGTTATTATATAAGCAAAAGGAAGGGAAAGGAGAGAAAACATAAGTAGAATAAGAACGAGAATACACCTTTATCGCACAACATATTTTACAATATATTATCGCAATAGGTGACCTTTGGAAAGAAAATAAAGTCTTAATTTAAGTCACCCATTCGGTACCAGCGGGTACCAAATCCTTTCACAGTTTCTAAGTTATAATAGATCTAGCACTGGGGAAATCTTAAGGCAGTCCTATATGTGTTTCCAAGTTCCAATAACTTGAAATCTTGTATAGGAATTACTTATTTCTGTGGTCATTTCATGGACTAGGAGTATCATATGTCTGTTCATAAACTGTGCTGGTATTTAAGTGGTTTTGCATAGAGACCTACCATATTTAATTTCTGCTACTTCTCACCATCTATGTGCATTTAATGGGTCACATATATAATATAGCCTTATAGCCCGCCGTAGCAGGCTATACCGGCTATTAAAGGCCCGCTCCAGTGTTAAAGGCCCGAGCCGAAGGCGAGGGCCTTTAACAAGGGAGCGGGACTTTAATAGCCGGTATAGCCCAGCTACAAAGGGCTATAAGGCTATTAGAACATTCTGCCACTAGAGGGCAGAATGTTCTAACAAATTAAACAAAGGCCTCTCGGAGTTCGTGGGGGTTTAAATCCCCTCGGGTTCCGAGAGGCCTTTGTGAAAACAACATTGGAATGTTGCTTTGCAGGCCTTTACCGGCCCGTAGAAGCACGGAGCACTCCATTGTCTTCAATGGAGTGCTCCACATTCCAATGTTCTAATAAGAAATAAAACACTCCAGCTTGTACACAGTGAGGATATGGCAAGCTATTTTGGAGTTTCTTGATGTAGCAAAGGCTGGCCTTGTGCTACATATGGTCACTGAATGCAAAACTGGTTTGTAATATCCTCACTTCACACAGGTGAAAGAGCAGTATTCCTTGCTGTTTCTTTCTAAAACCCAATCTGGCTTCTATGATGTGATTCCTGTAGTGCCCATTTCATGTACCATTGTGTGTATGCGCTCTTTGCTCATGCCCACCCTCAATAGATTAAATTACTGACCATCTCTTCCTTTGTTACAGGGATGACCTGTCAAGCTCGCAGCTCTTATGTGGAGAGTGAAGTCCTCTGGGGTCATCGCTTCATGCCTGTACTGACCCTGGAAGAGGGCTTCTATGAGGTGGACTACGACACTTTTCATAATACCGATGAGACGCCCACCCCAACTTGTAGTGCCAAAAAACTTGCAGAGCTAGCTAGCAAAGGAGAGACCCTGCAATTAACAGCCATCTCCAACCAGCTAAACCAGAGCTTGACCAATGAAGTGATGGAGAGTGAGGTAGAGGGAGGAGACAGAGAAGGAAGAGAAAAAGAGCATGGACAAGTGCTAGCCAACGGAGATGTCAACATAACAAAATTGGACAGCAGCTTGTGATGTGTGTGGATGCTCTAAAGTCTGCTTGCATACTTAATTCATTTTGCTACACCAAACCAAGGCAAAGCTGAGATGTGCATGACTGGAAGAAGTTCTAGCAAGCAGAAGGAGCTGGCATCCACTTTACCTGTTAATCCTTCTGGAGTACATTGACTATTTTTGATTATTCTTGTCAATGGATGATTATGACAGACATTGGCAGCACTCAATAAGCCATTGGGACTCGTCTCTTGTGCCGCTCACATATGGGCCTGTGGTGGACATAAAAACAGTTTATAGTAGGTCCTGTGCCAACTTAGAGCTGTAGCCAGTCATTATCTTTTGGCAATGGTATCTTCAGTAGATATTAGTCTATCATTTCGGACAGAGGCTCGATTGTTACAGTTCCCACTCAGGAACGATCAGAATACCAAACTTTACAGCTCCATCTCACAATTCTTTGCCAACATTGCCTCTGTGTAGTTCACATTTCACTTACAAGGCAGCCCATCACTGCAATGCAAACCCATTCATGCTCTGATCTACTATTCAAAGTCAACTTTCCTAAAGTTATTTCAGTGAAGGGGGCGGGGGCGAGGGGACAGGTGACCACCCCCTTTTTAACTTTTTAATGTTGCAATTAAATAGTGATCTGAATTAGAGTGGGCCTAAATTGATCTGTTTTCAATTATAGTTCATACACAGGGTTTCAAGATGCTCTGCAGCTGTCAAGAGTGGAACTTAATTATTTGCTTTATTTCTGTAGAAACGTACTTTTTTTTTTTTTTTTTACAAAGGCATTCAATCTTCAAAGGAGGACAGAAAGTGAATCAAAAATGTGCTACTCTGAGTATTCAATTTTTGGTTGATTTAGATTTGTACACCCAACAGTGTGTAGCACAAAGTGCCTCAGATAAGGTTCTAGATGATAACTTTTTGCAAAAAATACTTTTTACAAATTTTAATCTACAATAATATTGGTTTCTATTTAGTATATTATTCTATCCAAAACATTTTTTCATAAATTTCCACCTCCCAATAACTTATTTTTAAGTTCAATTTTTTTTGTAATATCTGTTTATTTGCAACTCTTTCTACACATACACAATGTACACACAAACACAAGAAAACAGTGTTTTTAGATTTATTTTGTTTCACATAACTCATCTTTTTCACTCACTTTCTCATTCTCTCTATTTCTCTCTGTATATATGGGGTGTGTGTATATATGTGTGCATATATATATATATAATATTTTCCCTATGTCATAACCAATTTGCAAAATGTTCCTCACTGAAATATCTTACTTTTGCAAATGTGTTGCTAAATTACAAATAAATATTTTTGGCAATTTTTTGTTTTTCGTCATAGAATGGAATGATTAATTTGGTCTAAAATATTATGTGAAAAGGTTAAGAGGTAGTTTTTACAAACTGTTTTGGAAAATGTATCACTTGCTACCCTCAAAACAAACTATGTATTAAGCTTTCACTATTTGATAAAACGAAGTTTAGGAGGGACGGTGTAGCCTCATTTTGACACGTCCACAGAAGGTCAGCTTGTGAAGGATCTCAGATGGAAAAACAGTAAGTTAGGGGCTGATTACGATGGCGGACGGACTCCAGTCCGTCCGCCATCGTCTCGGGGAGTGGGACCGCCCGCCTACAAGGTGGCGGTCCCACAGGGGGTATTAGGTATTAGGACACCTCCACCGTGGCGGTTGCACTCACCATACTTTGCATTGCGGCAGGTGCTGCTGGCTGCTGCACCCGCCGCAATGCAAAAACTGCACTGTTTACATTTCCCTGCACTACGTGGCAGGCACCAAAAGAAAGGGCCCAGGGTGAAGGGGAGCCCGCTAAGGGCCCCCGATGTCCATCCCCGCCAGCCTTTTCATGGTGGGTGAACCGCCATGGAAAGGCTGGCGGGGATTGACATAATCTGACCGACGGTGCCTAACAGGCACCGTCGCCATTCTGGGCTATGCGGGCGGTTCGACTGGTAATCGGAAAATGACCGCCTGTCGGAACCGTGGCGGTCAGACTTTCCGACCGCCACGTTACACCCGCCATAGTAATCTGGTAGGCGGAAAACCGCAGTACGATGGCGGTGAACCCGCCACCGGCAGCCTGCCGGTGGCGGGTTCACCGCCATCGTAATCAGCCCCTTAGTGATGTAATTATGCTTCTCTTTTTTTCTGATAGCCAGTGAGCAGTAAGCTATTTTTCAGAATTGTCTGCAAGTAATGTGTAACACAAACTAGTTGGAAAGCACTGAAGCACTAGGCACATTAACAGGACTCAATATGTTGCAGGCACTACATCAGGAGTTATTATATCACAGGTATGTGTCAGAAAAGGGTTATTAATTTGGCAGGGGGCACCCCTCGAAAGTCAATAAACCCAATCTGATTAGGTAAAAATAAAGTTATGAAAAGTCCCTTCTCAGCGGCTGGTAGCTGTATCACAACCAACAGGCAATCCTCAGAGAAGTGTGTGCTACGTTCAAGAAGTATTCACAATTTTAAAGTAAAGAACTCCACACAATAAAATTTCCAAAGCAATTTAAAAAATAGAGAAAATGTTATTGAGCTCAAAGACACTAAGATCATCGGAGAGGGTATGGGAAACTTGAGATTGGATATGCAAGGTTTTAAGGCAAAAAGCACATAGAAACTTAAAACACTATGGAAAAACAACCATTGGTGATGTACCTGGACATGGGCGCAATTTCAGGCTGACCGCAATATGGAGGAGGTCAGATACACCAAGTACATTGTCCCATTCAAAGGTTTTACCTTCAGATTTTTCTCCAACAGCTGGGAAAGCGTCTTCAGGTCATCTTTAGTCAGCTGGACCTCTTGGAATCATGAGTCCTGCTTTTTGTGGAACTAAAGCAGGTATACAGGAAGAACACTACCTGGCCCTTGGAGACATTTCCAGTCCCTGAGTGCCAGCAGGAATTGGTGATCTTTGTGCCCTTGTATAAGTTCTTTTTCCACCAGACGCCAGGTCTGAAGTTAAGATTCTTCTTCCAGCAGGGCCTTTTTTCTTCAGATTGAGACTTCCCAGGTCCAGAAATGGTCCTAAGAGGTGGTGGTGGAGGTGCCAAATATATCCTGTGCACTAGCCCTGAATTGGAGGTATTCCACTGCCTAATCATAACAATTTTTGTGCAGTCCCTCACCTCCTTCTGCAGTATTTCCTCTTTGCCTTACTATAAAATTACCTAGTAGTCCCTGTTTAAAAATGATGGGACCAGGCCTGTCTTCAGCTTTTGCTACTCGCCTATCCGACAGGGTCAAAACTGTCTTTCCATCTTACTGTGGCAAGAGCCTCTCTAAGAGGGTCCAGGGGATGATAAGAGCCCTCCTTTGTATCTCCGTCAAAAGAGGTAGTGCTAAAGTTGCTCTTAGTTCTGCAATGTTTCCTGTTGACTCCAAGATAGTTAATCCCTGCTAAGTGATCAGCAGTTAAACCCCATTGTTACTCCAGTATTGGAACTTTCATAGATTCACATGCTTGAATCATTCCCCGTCGTCAAGATGGGAGTCCCCAGTATATCAAAATAGCAAAGCAAAGCTAGTACAAACTGGAAAACCTAGGTCAAGGCTCATTTCAGTTTTGTAACATATCCCTCTCTTTTTGTAAAATAGACCTATAGAAGTCCTTAGCCAATCAGAACAGCCCCACCTTCTAGAACCCTCCTGAGATAACCTCAGACCTTCAGATTTTCTACTGCACGTTCTGGGAGTCTCCACTGAGCTCTGCTCAGTTTTTTCCTTAATTACTCTCTTGCGAGGTTTTTCCTAAACCTTTTCTTCAGAATTTTACTTATTGTGCTTAGTTTATCTTCTTTCCTGATGTCGGACAAGGAGAAGAAGGGTCTTTTTTAGAGCTGGTGCCACCTGCCCTAAGAAAATACTCCACGTGGATGACCCTCATATAGACTGTATCTACTGCCTGTATCCTGACCACAAAGTCAAGGATTGTAAGGTATGTCGTACCTTCTCCACCAAGACTCTGAGGGATCGTGAGGGGCAACTTCTCATTTGGCTCCAGAAGCTAAAATCCAGAAAAGAGCCTATTTCTAGTGAGGCGAGTGATGAGGCCTTGTTTTCATCTTCCAGAGGTCTCACAAGAGGGGAAGATCTGCACCTCACTCATCTGAGGAGGACCCTCATAAAGCCTCAAAAAAGACCACCCATTGGTCTTACAGTCTTAGTCCTACAAAATCTCCTCACTGAGGTGAAAAGGAGAGGAAAGGACATCTGTCAGGAGACATGTGGGTGAAAAAGGCAAGTTCTGTACCGCCTTTGAACCCTCCTGAGGGCAGGAAAACCTTCAAGATGCCCTCTTCTGTCCCTCCTAAGGAGAAACCGTCAACGAAATCTTCATCGTTGACGACACCGTCAACGAAGAAATCTTCGTCGACGCAGAGAGAGGTTTTCCAGGTCTCCACAACTAAGCGTCGGTCACTGTCGATACCTTCTCCAACAATGGCACCGATGACGGGATCGCCGTCGAGGGGTCGGCAGGCATCACCGGTTACGCCGACATTTTTCTCGTTGACGGTTACATCAACAGCGACGACAGCGGTGATGACAGCAATGACGACGACTGCGACTGTCGACGGCATTGACGGTGATGGTGTATAGTTTACCGTCGACCCTGTTGGCTGCGACAGTGACTCCGCCGACGTCATCATCGACGACACCGCCGACGACCTCGTCGACGAGGGAGAAACTTCCAACGGAGAAATTGAAATTAAGGCACTTAACTCCAGAAGTCACATCACATAGTAAGGTGACCCATTCCTTCACATCTCCTGGAGGAAGAGGATTCGGAGGATGATGCCCTCTTTGGTTACGCCCACAGTCCTTCAGAGTTGCATGTTAAATGCCAGGAAGACGATTTTGAGGAAGGCTATGAAGAGGAACACTATTACTTGCCTCCTCAGGACTACCACCAACAGTATCAGGAAGAGATGGTCTGTATGGCATCCACTTTACTTTCTGATCTACAGTTTATCGGACTATAAGAAAAGATTTTAGCACCTTCTACTGTTTGGGAACAGACTGTGGTGCCTCCTAAGCATCATTCAGTGCCTTCCCCTCCTCGGGCAGTAACATTACAGACGGTCACTGTTCCCCCATCAGCACCACCTCCTGACCAGCATCCGGACACCTCAGATGACGACCAGGAGGAGAGGGAGCTTCCAGATCCGCACAGGGATTGGGATGACTATATAATCCCCACTCCGTCTTCACCCTCGCTGGTTCCTATAGACTCTCCACTGGAGGACATCGGTGGTTTTCACAATCTTTTGGAAAGAGCTGCCAAGAGATTCGATTTGCCAATGCCAACTTCGCAAACGGAGTGCTTTCTGTATGACTTCAAGGAACAATTTAGAAAATCAGTGCGAGCCATCCCCATTGTTGGTTATATATGGGAGGAAGGCCTTAAAGTTATGAAGACCCCAGCCACAGTTGTTCCGGTTCTTCCTAGATTAGAGAAAAAGTATAAGGCCCCGGAAGATAGTCCGGCTTGACTGGTGGGTCATCCTAAGCCAGACTCAGTAATACCACAAGCAGCTCAAAGGAAATCCAAGAATCCGGCTGCTCCAGTCACAACACCTCCGGACAAGGAAGGCAGAAGCCTTGATAACGCAGGCAAACGGTTCTCTTCGATGTCAGGGCTTATGGTCAGGGCAGCTAATGCTCTAGCAATTTTAGATCGTTATGATAGGCAGATGTGGTGCAACCTAG
Organism: Calotriton arnoldi; assembly: GCA_963921515.1. Classification (NCBI taxonomy): domain Eukaryota; kingdom Metazoa; phylum Chordata; class Amphibia; order Caudata; family Salamandridae; genus Calotriton; species Calotriton arnoldi. The sequence goes on from CAWUFW010010558.1 coordinate 221,010, forward strand.
GCCCTTACATTGACCAACTCCCGGATGGAAGTAAAGCAGAGGCTAAGAAAATCCTACAGGAGGGTGAGAGGGCTTCCTCGGTGGTCATGGACTGCGCAATGGACATCACTACAACAGCTTTCCAATCTCTGGCAGGATCAGCAGTCCTACGCCGACATGGTTGGCTCAGAGCAACGTCTTTTCATCCAGAAGTTCAGAATAAATTATTGGATCTTCCTTTGACGGAGAGGCCCTTTTTGGCAAACACATTGATGAAGCTCTCCAGGACATAAAGAAGGACACTGAAACGGAAAAGTCGTTGGGGACTTTCCAGTACTGTAAGGTTCCCTTTCGAGGAGTTCAGGGAAGAGGTCTGCTCTCATATAGAGGTGGATATCAACAGTACAGGTAGCCCTCATAAACCTCATCTACACAGCCTTATCGACCGCAATTCACTCAGCGGCAATCTTAGCCTGCAGCCTATTCCAAGTCGGCGCCCAGAGGAAGAGAAGGACAACAGGTCAAGGATTCCATACGTCGACAATAACCACTTTCAGGCTTCGGCTACTATTTTTTCTCACGTCCAGGTGCCTGTGGGGGGAAGAATTTCTTTGTACATCCAAAACTGGCGAAAGATAACGGATCAATGGGTGCTGAACATCGTTCAGTTTGGCCATACATTGAAGTTTGTTCAACTTCACCATCCACTCTACTTTGCTTACAGGCGATGAAGCATCTACATCTCCTACGCCTAGAAGCCTGTTTGATGCTACAAAAAGAGGCAATAGAACCAGTTCCGGCACCCCAGAGAGGGAAAGAGTTCTACTCCCGGTTCTTTTTGGTACAGAAGGCTTTCAGAAAGTGGCGGCCTATCTTAGACCTAAGGACGCTCAACTCCTATCTCGAGAAACAGTCCTTCTGCATGGTCTCTGTGCAAAACATACTACTGCTTCTAAATTCAGAAGGTTTCATGGCCACTCTAGACCTACAGGATGCTTATTTCCATATTCCCATTCATCCATCGCACAGGAAGTTTCTTTGCTTCACTGTAGCCAAAAGCCACTATCAATTCAGAGTTCTGCCTTTCGGCCTAAGATTAGCGCCAAGGATATTTACAAAGTGTCTGGCCCTAGTGGCGGCTTTCCTCAGAAGACAACATCACCAGGTGTTTCCTTACTTGGACGATTGGCTGATAAAAGCTCCTTCCATGGGGGCAGCCCGAGCTTCCCCTACAGCCTGCACAGGTCTTTTCGAAAGTCTAGGGCTTACCCTAAAGAAGGGGAAATCAAACTTACACCCGTCCAAAAGCACTACTTTTCTGGGGATCATACTGGACACCTCTCTCAACAAAGCCTTTCCATTGCTAGAAAGGCAGACCAAACTAATGTTTATGGCTCAGCTCTTCCTAAGAAAAAAGTCACTTTCAGTTCGGCGTTACAAGTCCCTCCTGGGGTCAATGTCATCCTGCATCCCCCTGATTCCCTTCTGCCGCCTGCGGATGCGTCCCGTTCAGGAACAACTGGACTTACAATGGCGCCAGGTGAGCGGGTCCTTCAAGGATATCAAGGTAACTCCGCTTATGCTACAAGCCATTAATTGGTAGACCCCACCAGAAAAACATTTCAGAAGGTCTCTCTTTTCTTGCATCCCCGCCTCTGCGAGTAATAACCACAGAGGCATCTCTGGAGGGATGGGGAGCTTTCCTGCAAGATCTTCAAATCAGTTGCCATTGCTGCAGCATCGTCGTCTTCTCCACATCAATCTGCTGGAACTACGAGCAATTTGTTTAGCCCTACAAGCATTTCTTCCAAGGATAAGAAACTCATCAGTTCTCATCAGGACGGACAATACAACGGCGATGCTTTGTCAACAAGCAGGGGGGGGCACAAGGTCCCCTCTGTTGTCATTGGAAGCTCAAAGCATCTGGGAGTGGGCGATCCAGAATGAGGTTTCACTAAAAGCAGGACATCTTCCTAGGAATCTCAACGCAACAGCGGATACTCTCAGCAGGCTCAAGTCTATGTGCCACGAATGGGAACTGCATCAGGAAACTCTGAACAGCATTTTTTGGCTGTGGGGCAAGCTATCCATAGACCTATTCGCAACGCCAGAGAACAGGAACTGCTGGTACTTCGCATGGCATGGTCAGGCACCTTTGCCTACTCTTTTCCTACCATTTCTCTCCTGCCAAGAATTCTCATGAAGATGGAGCCCTGCAGGATGATCCTCATAGCTCCATCTTGGCCACGTCAGTATTGGTACACAGAGCTCCTTCTTCTCTCGGAGAGACAACCGATTCTCTTTGATCCAATTCCATCGCTACTGACTATCTCCCGGGGTCAAGTGCTGCATCTGGATCCCAAATCGCTTCGATTAGTGGCATGGCTTCTGAACACAAGGAGTTCGATCACCTGAGTCTATCCACGGAGTGTAAGGATATTCTTTCTCATGTTCAGGCTCAGAGTACTAACAAAACATATCAAATGGAAGAGGTTTTGTCTCTGGTGCCAGGAATCGGGCATTCACCCTTTCTCTTCTTCAGCTCATGAGATTCTTCCTTACATCCTTTCATTGACCAAAGCTGACCTAGCTCACGCATCAATTAAGGTTAATCTTGCAGCTATTTCACGTTTCAGAAGAACATCTTTAGGCCCTTCTTTATGGTCAGCGAGAATAATTAAACAGTTTATGAAAGGACCTTTTAGAGTTTTTCCTCCGGTCAAACCTCCTCCACTACTCTGGCACCTTAATGTGGTCTTGGCTCAACTCATGAAGCATCCCTTCGAACCTATCCACAAGGCAGAGTTAAAATTTCTGTCATGGAAAGTGGCGCTTCTTCTGGCGTTAACCTCTGCTAGAACGGTTGGTGAAATGCAGGCACTCACTATCCAGGAGCCTTTTCTTCAGTTCAAAGATGACAGAGTAATGTTACTTACCAACCCCAAGTTCATCCCTAAAGTTCCATTGGACTTTCATTTGAACGAACCTCTGGTTCTTAAGACTTTTTTCCGCAATCTACAACGCCGGCGGACAGAGCCCTTAATTCTCTAGACATTCAGGGCTGCTGGAAAGTCTATCTCCACAGAACTAAACCCTTCCAAAAGTCACCCCAACTCTTTGTGGCATATAGTGCTCCTCGTAAGGGCTATTCCCTCTCTAAACGAGGCATTGCAGGTTGGATTTCTAGTGCCATCCAATACTGTCACCAGGCGGCTGGAAAGCCCCTCCAGGGGACAGTCCGTGCACATTCCACTAGAGCAGCCTCTGCCTCGACTGCCCTTTTTGCTGCGGTACCTATCCAGGAGATGTGCAGTGCAGCAACCTGGAGAAGTATCCACACCTTTACCAAGCATTACTGCTTCGATTCTTCGGTTCTTTTACAAAGTTGCTTTTCTGCTTAGGTTATAAAAAAATCTGACTTTACCATTGTCAGATTTTACAAATTAAGCATAAAATAACTTTGAAGCATTTTTTCAGCCCTTTTCGAAACAGATGGAAAATAAAGATTTTAATCCCACATAAGCCTAAATAGTCTAGCGAGGCCTTTATAGTGAAACTACCTTTGGGGTTTATCTCACTGTGAGGGCACACTCATCTCCATATGTAGTGCCTGCCTGTGGGCCTAGAACTCATACTTTATTTGTAATTCAGGAAAAAAGGACTTTTCCTACTTGACAAAGGCATTTTCTCTTCTGTCTGTCACTGTAGTCCGCATATAAACGGCAGCCTTGCCAGAGCACAGTGGTGCTTCTGGTAAACAAATATTTTTGTTGTACATGTGGGTGGTGTAAATGTACATTGCAGCCCACATATGACATTTCACTTTCCATACTCTAGTTGCACATAAGGCAAAATTTACAGTGGACCTATAGGTTAGTTAAATAGGCCAAATGGGGAATTCCACTGTGCAGTATGTATCAGTGGGGAAGCGTAGGCATTTCATTTCCATTTAGCAGTGTAAAGTGCACAGAGTTCTAAAGGCACCAAATCCAGACGTGCAAAAAGTGGAGCACCACAGCAACAATGGGGTAATTCCTCACAGTTTGTTTGGCTTCATTTAAATCAGGAGTCATTGCATGGCAAGAGACATTAGGTCAGTACAAATAAGTATTCAAATTTAGAATGTTTTTAATGTTCTTAACCTTCTCAATGAAACATAACGAGTAACAAAGAAATACGAAATGAAAATTATTTTTATAAAGTGGACAAATACCTGGAAGCGTCTTGGCGCTGCTGCTCTGAAAAGGTTTTAGCCATGAGAAGGGGCCTAGTTGACGAAAAGCCAGGTTTTTAAAGCTTTCCTGAAAAGAAGACAACTGGTCATTGAGTTCAGGTCAGGAGGGAGGCTGTTCCAGAGTTTGGCGGTACAGGTTACAAAACTTCTACCGCCCTAGGACAGTCTATTCTTGGGAATGATGATATTCTTAGCCGCAGAAGAACGAAGCGTCCTAGAAGGGATGCACCAAGTGAAACTACACTTCAGGTACTCTTGGCCAGAATCACAAAGTGCTTTGAAGGCAATATAGAGGACCTTGAACAGTAAAACACTTTCTGATTGGTAACCAGTGAAGCTTGTGTAAGGCCTGTGAGGCTGACTGGTACTTGGGGATCCCTCGCAGCATATGAGCTGCTGCATTCTGCAATATCTGGAGTTTGTTAAGGAGTCTTTGTTGCATGTTCAAATAAAGAGCATTGCAATAGTCTACTTTCGATAAGACAAGGGTGGCAACGACGGCCTTCTGTAGTTCGAATAGAATATATAGAAGAATTTTCTGAATTGTCCTGAGAGTGTAAAAGGATGCTGAGGTGATAGAATTGATTAGACCTTCGAAAGACAGTTTGTGTCAAGCAGGACTCCCAGATTCCTTTCTTTCTTGACCGGGGTCGGAAGAGTGTTCAGTGCTTGCGACCACCAGGCAGGAGACAAGAAAGAGACATTATTGCTGAAGAGGAACACCTCAGTTTGTCCTGAGTTCAACTTGAGGCAGTTGTTGCTCTTCCAATTGCATACTTCCAGCATGCAGTTCTGAAATCTGGGTGTAGTGTCGTTAGGATTGCTGGACACTAAGATTTCGATTTGTGTCATCAGCATATGACACTTTTGACAGTTGTTTTTTTTTTTTTTTTATTTAAACTTTGGTGCAGTTCGAATCTGCAAGAAATTTATCCCCCCAAAAATATTTAAAAAAGGTCATTCACTCTTTCATGGAAAATTTCACTCCGATCCATAAAGTGGATTTAGTGGGGTGCAGGACTCATTGTGCCACCTACTAAAGTAGCATTTTCAAACCTATCTCAGCCTGACACTGTAGCCAGTATTGGATTTTTAAACCGCCATTTTATCCTGGCAAAACAAATCTTTTGGTCCAAGTTGGTGACCAGATAGACCACCAGTCCCAGTGTGCACTGCCAAGTGGAAGGGCCTGTAAGCCCTTCAAACTTTAGCAACATTTCTTCTTTGGTAAACAAAACTTTTACCAGTCTAAACCTTCCTTTTTATTGCATATAAGTTACCCCTATGGTGGGCCCTGAAGACTCATAGGGTGGGTACATGGTATTTAAAGCGTAGGACATGTGAACTTGCGTGATTACATGTCGTGATAGGAAAAAACTACTAAAGTTGTTTTTTTACTGCAGTAAGGATATTTCTCCCACAGGCAAACATTGGGCTACTTTATTACACCTAATAAGTGATAACTTCAGGTTGGGACCAGATGGAGATATGCGGTTTACATTCAAATGAATTGTAATTTAAAACCCTCGTTAATGGTAAAGTCGGATTCAAGTTAGAATTTTGAAAATGCCACTTATAGAAAGTTAGCATTTTTATACCTAAACCAAATGTGCCTTTCTGCCAGTGTCCAGGGTCACATGACTGTGATTGGCTCTCCTGTGGTGGTTTGTGTATTCCTTTCAGACCTGGAGACAAAATGGTATTTAGGGCAGGGTGTTGCTCTACTGAGCAGGATTTCCTGGGGAGTTGTACTCTGCCTTCCTGAGCTTCAAAGGGGTAGCCCCAGGGCTTGCACACCCTCTTCCTGACTTCTAAGGACTGTCTGCCATTGACAAATGCAGCTCACACCTAGACCTCCCTGAACAATTTTACCCTAGACAGTTTGGAGCCAAACTCAGGAAAGGTGTAAGGTTAGACAAAGGGTGCACCCCCCACCCACAGGTTGGAAATTGGGATAAAAGTGGCACCTTTAGAACCTCATCAGCCACTCCTGGACATGTGGAAGATCAGGAGGACTGTCCTGCTGTCTGAAGGAGGAGGATTGCACATGCTTGCCTTGGACCAAGGCTCAGTTGGCTGACCAATTTGCACTATAGGAACACAACAAGCTTCCAGAGGCCACCCTGCATCTGCCCCACAGACCAGCACCAACTGGACCTGCCCGAGACCTGCTTCTGGCCTCTGCTGGAATGAGTGCTAAGCCCAAAGAGGTGACCCCAGGTCCTTTACCCATTGCTGGCATCAAATAGTACTCCTGAAGAAAAAGTAAAGATACAGAAGTGTTGGGCTCCTTGTGACGGTGAAGTGGCCTCTTTGCTCTGAGAAATGACCACCCACAACAACCACTAATGTAAATCTCCAGTTGGACCTTCACTTCGCGGAGACAGCAACCGTCTGCGATGACTGGCTCTTCGTGCTTCAGCAACTCTTATCTGCAATGCCTGACCTACTTCTTGCCCCAATGACCTCCTCGTGCCCCCCGTCGACAGCAGCTCCTTCTGCAGCCTCTTCTGAGGGACAAACTTGGTCCCTGTCTCTGACCTGCACTCCATCGCAGTTGGCCTGAACTAATGACTTCACCCTGGTCCAGCACGACCAAATAATGCATAGCGTCACTTTGTGCTTTTGGTGCTATTTTCACCTAAAACTTGAAAAAATCATATTTCTGGTTCTATTGATTAGATTTGTGTTGTTTTGATGCCATATTTATTACAATCTACTCAATTTTTCTAAATTTGGTTTGTTTTGTATTGGTCTTGCATTTTGTTGTCACTTTATTAATGTTTGAGTGCTGCATAAATACTTTACACATTGCCTCTTAGTACGGTGAGCAGATTTTGTAAATCAAAAACCGGGACAGTCCATAAGCGTCATAGCAGGACTATAATTTTTCAATGACTAAAGGGCAAAGAAGGACTCAATTGATGGTGCTGACCAACATAGCACATTAATCAAGAAGAGGGAGAGAGAGGTACGTAGTGGACCTCGCCTCCTGTATCAAATAGATAATCAAAAGAAATCCACTAGAAAGCGTAAACTGATATCTTTCCAGATATAGTAGTATTCCTTAAGGGAAAAGATGTACTTTTCTTAAAATAACCCTCACCCACCAAACGGTCCCTTGGTGGCATGCTTCATCATCGTGTTCTTCCCGCCCCGCTGCGGGACGGGCGTGCTGCAACCGACGGAGACGTGGGAGCACTTTCTGGAAGGTGTGGGCTATATTACTAAAAGATAGGAGTGGAAGGGTCAGTGAGACAGTGAACAAAAATTCAAAAAAATTCCTGACCACTAGGGACCTAGACTTTATTGAATCCTGTGGCTGGTATTGTTAAAAACGGGGGTGTTGGAGGTGCACAATATAATGTATGTGTTACACCTGGTCTACATGTTCCAAGCCTTTCCCTTCGGCTTTTCTTCAGGACCAAGTACGATTGTACCACTCCTGAATATTGGCTATTGTATTCTTTAGTGCCTATTCATGGTATATCATTGTGCGTTATATGATACCCAATCGGTATGATGCTTCAATACTACCTATTTGGTAAGATGTCTCAATTCATTCTGGAAAGATAAAAGTATGTATAACATGGGTTAAATTACCGGCACGTTAAGTGTTGTAAACCTCATCACCATCCAGTGGAAAAATGTGTGATATATTTTTCTATCAGGGTAACATTGTCAAGGTGCCTTTCACTCTGTGTAAAAAATGTATTCGGACAAGACAGTACACAATAAATAACAGAAAACACACCCTTTATAATATTGTCATGTCCAGGTGCTCTTTGCCAAAAAAACATGCAGTATGTCTACTCATTGTGCTTCATAGTCAGTGAAACACTAAATACATTTTGTGAGAGTACTTAGCTTGAAAAACTTACTTATTATTGTTCTAACTTTGCCCCATGAGCTCTGCACGGGAGGGGAGGGACGCTTGTAGTCCAACTCGGAAGAGATAAATGAAATTAGCAAATTTTGAAGTTTAGCAAATGAAAGGGGTTGTGGTCCTCAGTGATGCCCGATGATGAAGCATGCCACCAAGGGACCTTTTGGTGGGTGAGGGTTATTTTAAGAAAAGTAAATCTTTTCCCTTAAGGAATACTACTATATCTGGAAAGATATGTTTAAGCTTTCTAGTGGATTTCTTTTGCTGACCAACATAGGACAGAAAATAGGCACTACAGGGAAATAAATGCAACTTTTACACACAGTATTATCTCTGTTTACTAAATTAATTTTTGATAAGGGCTATTAACTATTTCTGCATTCTGGGACTTGTAGTCTTGTATCTATAAAGGAAAAAACTCAGCTGCAAGAGGTACAAGTGAATTATAAACCAAGACTGACAAAAATAGATATGGGCCTGCTCCAGAAGATTTTGAAATGTATCCCTACTGAGTCCAGGAGAACGTTCACCCAGGCGCTCATCAGCAGCAAACCCGACTAAGCCAACGCACTCAACCCAGCACCACCCAAAAACTCAAAAAGAAATTGCAGCGCATTCAGAATGTCTCAGCCAGACTTATACTGGACATCCCCCGCCGAAGCCACATCTCCAGTCACCTGAGAGAATTCTACTGGCTCACGATCTACTAAAGAATCGCCTTCAAGATCCTCATGCACGCCTCCAAAGCCCTCCACAACACTGGACCTGAATACCTCAACCACCGCCTCTCCTTCTACACACCAACCAGACATCTCCGCTCTGCCTACCTGGCTCTGGCCACCATCCCACGAATCCACAAGACCTTGGCTGGAGGAAAATCCTTCTCCTTCCTGGCTGCAAAGACCTGGAACTCCCTACCTCTGAGTCTCAGGCAATCAGTCACTGCCTCAATTCAGGAAGAGCCTCAAGACCTGGCTCTGTGACTGAACAGCAGAACCACCCTCCCCCTCCTACCCTCCCATCACCTTGAGGCCCTCACGAGTGATTAGTTGCGCTCTTTAAGATCCCAATTGATATAATGTGGAGAAATGTACAAGCATCCATAAAAAAATTATCCTTGCAAAAGTGTGGAACCAAAAATAAAACGTATAAGGCCTCCTTTTAAAACATAAGATAACATTAAAGTTGGGTCAACTACTCCCAATTAAAACAAAAATAGTGCAAACACTGTTTTCACTAAAAAAAAACTCTCTTTCAGTTCTAGATTTTGTAATGAACCTAAAGGGATAGCTCACAAGCTTGGGCTTCAACTGAGGCTCGTTTCAGATTCTGATGTGCCCCTCTTTACATCCAGCTATGCTGTTTTACTGAGACACTGCAGCACAGCAGGAGAGTCTTAAAAACAAGTGTTAAACAATTAACCTTCATTCCTGTGATTATGTAATAGGAGAGATTATGTAAATCTAATATGCATGCTGACCCGTTCCTCTACCCAAAACCAGAATAGAAAAACGTTCTGAACGGAATTACATCAAATTTGGCAGAAAGTTGGAACTTTACTCCGGAAGTTTGCTTTTCATTATTTGGTGTACGTAGGATTTAATCTCCTGGAAACGTTAAGTGTTATCTGGACCGTTCTGTACCCCAGGAGTCCTGCAGGAATCCTGCAATACTGAAAATAAAAAAAAGTAGTTGAATCTCACTGGCTGAGGGGGCCTTTTCTTCTGTCAGCCAATGGGGTAATGCAATACCTGGGATGGCACTGCGGTACGTTGGCCAGCAGCAGCTCAGGAAAATGTTGCAGTTACAGGACTCGGGGACACTGTTCCCATGTCCTAAAAAAGTTTTCAAAAAAGAGAATATGGGCAGTGTAGGGATACCTTCATATTAAAACGTTTTTAAAAATAGTTTTTGGATCACTGTACTCCCACCGGATTCAGTGTCATCCTCCCGTGAGGTATAGGTGTGTGTGTGTGTATATAAAAGTTATGTTTACCTGTAAAGATGCAATGTAATGGTACTCCCATGTAGTGACTACAGATGTAGCTGCATGCAATATAGTGCTATACACCGTTCAAACATACGCTCCTAATGTGTGGCAAGTAATGCCCTATGAAGTGATGGGTCTTCAAAAAGTTTCTGAACTGCAAGAAGGTAGAAGCCATTATGATGATGATGGAGATCTTGGCTGCATAGTTGCAGAAGGTATGCATTTATGTATGTATAGGTGTAGTTTGAATTTTATGGACGCTTTATAGTCTTTTCCATCTTGCATTTCTTCAACTCCAGTCCAGCGATTCCCTGCCTACTGGTTTAGCAGTGTTTGCAGCATAATTCAATAGAGAGAATACATTTATACAAAAATAGACACCTATGGATCCAAAAAGAAAATATAATTTGAAATTCTGCAAGTGTTTGTGGAAAAAAACAACAAAGGATACTCGGCTTGATCATGCCAGGAAGAAATTAGGGAATAATGGATGTAAATAAAAGATGGATATAAATGACAAAAACATCTAAAATTGATCAAAGTGGTAAATGACCACAAATGTCTCTAGAGTTGAGAATAGTGCCAGAGCTATATGACCAGACGTCGTAAGTAAACATCAAGGTAACTTGATGTTGAAAGGTTCCTGCGCTGGTGGATATTAGGTTGGTCTAGTGGCTTAGTGAACTAATGCGTCCACTGTAGGGGCCTGTGTTCGACCTCATAGTCACAGGTTCAAATCCTAACGGGTCAACTCAGCCTTTCATCCTTCTGAGGTCGATAAAATGGGTTCCATTGAGTTTGGTAACAATAAACATCTGTTATTCAGCGCCAAGATACCCGTCGTGGTGAACGTGTGCTTTACAAATACACAAGTAATGTTGAATTTGCGAATGTGTGTATTTATGAAGATAGTCCCACTAATGACAAAAAGACAGAGGATTTCAGATCGACGCGCTTTTGGCACAGTTGCTGGGCACCTCTCTGCTATTTTGCGATGCCGAGCATTACAGCCCAACCATGAAGAATCAAAATGGTCTGCCTTAGGGTAAAGTAGTAGTTTGTGTGTATGGCAGGGATGAACAGCCTTGCTCAATGATAGAAATGGAATGGCTGATGAGAATGTCTACTTCGGGGGTCTCCAACCTTTTCTGTAATAAGAGCTACTTATGGTCAATGAAAAGTCTCCTGTGCTACTAATATCGTTTGAGATGTAATAGGCCACATCAGACAACGTTACATTAGTGGCCTTCTTATGCAAGTTTACCGGCAGTGATCGCCTCAGTGCATCAGGCACTCTTGCTAGCAGTAATGTGAAAATGCTTTGTCAATGTGGAATGCCTCTACAGTGTTAATACATTAACACTTTTCAAAAGAGAAACCCTTTCAGAGAGGAAACAGGGAGCTAATTTAAGAGGTGCAGAAGCCCATGGTTACGGCAACCTCGAAAAACATCTCCGCAAAGTCTACCCTTCGGGGGACCCGTTGGGCATTGCAGCGTCGGCCCAACGAGGAGCAAAGCCCGATAACGAAGCATGACATCCTCTAGGGGATGTGTGAGGGCAACATGAACAGTCTTGTTGACTGTCCACTCCCGTCAGCCCAACTTAGGCACACACTACAAAAGTGAGATTTCGTGCCCTTCTCACTCTTTATTTTCACTAAGAAACACAAGCCCTTTGATTATCTTTTGTAATGCATTAACAGCCATAGCGCTCTGCCACCAAGTTAACAACATTAGTAAAAAATCTCCCCAACACCATTTGAATTTTCTTATTCAAATTTCAGCTTTGAATATATTTTGGAAATTCAACCATTTATCTAAACACATCAGCTTGAGTTCTGAAAATACACATGTTTTTGTCTCAAATACATGCTTTTCAATTTTGGTACACATATATTAATTCACCAAATTTAATTGACTTGGCTGCACACAGGAGAGCCACTTACGAGTACCTCAAGAGCTACCAATAGCTCACAAGCTACTCGTTGGAGAAGCCTGGTCACTCTACTTCATCCTCGCGTGGTTACTGATGAGTGACTCTCAATACCATCTCATGGTTTACACTGCCAGTCACATGGACAGTCAATATCTTCAGGACCCCTCTTGCTGATCAGGACAGACCAGTAGTCTCTTACTTGTAATCCTCTGCATTTGTAGTTCTGTAGTAACTCCAAGTTTCAAACAACTATTCGGTAAGGTTCTCTGGCAATGGACCTGCATCTTGTAAATTCACGACTGTGTCCCAAGTGCTAATTAGTAATACAACGCACAGCTCCTCTGATCTTCAGGTTCAGGATACACAATGTCCCATCAAGGACATTTGGAGCTGAAATTGCTGAATCGACTGCAGATATCTTGCCAGCAAAGTGGGGGAGAGGATGTAGCCTAATGGCTAGAGCGGTCAACCTCAAAGCTAGGGAACTGGGTTTGAGTCTCAGCAAGGGATGCTCAACATCCTGTGATTCTGGGCAAATCACTTAATCTCACCCGGGCTTATTTACAAGCCCCTTGCTGAACCAGTGCATCACTTTTAATTTGGAAAAAAGTGACCTTCAGGCGGCACAAAGGGTTTGTAAATAAGACCCCCTGTGCCTAACAATAGGAGTGTGCCCGTCTGTAATGCAACTGGTGCTCATGTAAAGCGCTCTGTTACCTTCGGGTCAAGTTCGGGCTATATAAAACTCTGGGGGGGGGAAAAAGTCCTGCTGGTCTTCTGTAAGCCCTAAAAGGACTGGAAACAGAAAAACAAAATACTTTTCTTTGACATTGTACTGATCAGGTGTTCAGCAACAAGAGGTTGATGACTTCCACTGAGTGCTAATCACACTTTCTGTTGATCCTGAATGCAGGCATGCTCCCAATGAATGGGAGCGGAGGGGATAAGATGTGTGAAAGTCTCATTATCCTCCTATCTTCTCCAAGTTTGGGCCATCATTTGTTAACGGGGGTACCCTCATCACTTGCTCTTAGTGTTGGTGCCAACTCAAATCCAAAGCCATAACCATTTTCCATCTCTGTCAAGACCAGGTTCCCCTTATGTCCCTAGCTTAGCTCCCATCAGCTCTCCTTCTGTTCTAGCCTTCACCTTCCCACAATGCAATCCAGTTCCTAAGTCATTGCCTGAAACCTGGCTCTTTTCACTGCCTACTGACTCTGCTCACTCAACTAGCTTTCTCCCCGTCAGCCAGCCTATTAAACCTTTCCTTGCAATTTCTTACATGACTCCTGCAGCAGCACTCCCCTTCCTTGGTGACTTAAATTTTATCATCAGGATTAGAACCAGAGCAAGAGACAGACAGGCAGTGAAAGGGCAAAAAATAAATACAAAGATAGGAAAACAGTAACTAGGGAAGAAAGTAGGGAAGAAAATGTGCCAGAGGCAGATAAAGAGACAGGAGGTTTAGGGTGGTGAAGGAACAAGGCATGTGATGGAATCAGGACGTAGGTAGCTTTGGTATTACGCAAGACTGGCATTCGGCAATGCGAGCAGCAGACGCCTAAGACAACAAGTGGCACCCTGCAATTCTGTTTTTTTCTTTTCCAAATAAATTGAAGACTTGGATGTACTGGTTAGTTCCTTGCAAAGCCTTACATCCAAAACATACTTGTAAGAATTTGGGTTATTAGCTGAGAGGGTTGATAACCCCACTCAAATAATAAACACAATTGTTGTCAAGGTTAACCACAAAAGTCCCTAAATCAACCTTTGCTTAACCCTTTGGTAGTTTCGCATAAAAGCAGTCAGGCTTAATTTAGAGGCAATGTGTAAAGTTTTATACAGCGCACAAACAGTAATAAAGTTTAACTTAACACTAGAAAAATTCCACTACATTTTAGAAAAATAAATCAAATGTTAATACATAAAATGACACCAAAACAAATTAAATCCAATCAGTAGAACCAGATTATTAATTCTTGAAGTTTTTACTGAAATCTAGCGCCTACAAGATCAAAGCTCCAACTGCAGGTACCAGGTTGCAAAAGACTGGGTCAAAGTTAAAATCCATGTGCCATGGAGCATGGGTTGGATTGGATCTGGACTCCGCTTTCCTTTAGGCTTGGAAACATTCTTGAGAAAGTTCTTGAGAATGTAGAGTCTCCGCGAGGCAGAGCAGCTGAGGCTGTGTCGTTGACAATGAGGAGCCGCTGGACGAGATCTTGGTGAAGCAGTCCATAAAAGGAGAAAAAGCTCAGAGCTGGAGAATCTGGATTTCCAGGCCAAGGAGGTTGTCTTCGTTGATGGGGCGCTGTTCTTTGTCCAATGGTCCAGCATCTGGGGGCACCACTTGGGGCGTTAGGACTCACTCCAGCAGATGCCTGCAGCAGGGTTCAAGGTCTCTGGAGCTTGTTGCGTTCCTGTAGCTCACACAGGGGGCTCTCCAGCTAGCCCTTGGAGTCACTCTGGTGCTTCTGACTTTAAGGAGCAGGTCCAGTATTCCTTCCTCAGGAAGAGGGGTAGTCCTTCCAGCAGCAGGGCAGCGGAGTAGTCCTTCTGATTCTTCCACAGGTACAGAAGTGATGTGAAGAGAGGCTCTGGTGGTCTAATATTTATACCTGGTACCAACCTTTGTGAGAGGGGATACCATGGCCTACCCCCACCTCCGGTTCTGGAAAGTTCTTCCCTTCCCCTGTCAAGGCTCCAAACTGTCTGGGTGACAAAAGGCTGTTGTCGGGTTCCTTTGTGTGTGCTGGAGGGAAGACCATTGAAGTATAAGTGGGGCAGAGTGTAGCTCTACCGCCAGTCATCCTAGCAGGAGGCCTCATCCTTCTCACACCTACCCCCCCTTTGTAACATTGTCAGGGAGGAATCCCTGTTGTACCCCCACATCTGGATCTGGAAAGTCCTTCCCCTCTCAAGACTCCAAACTGTTGGGGTGGCAAAAGATAGACAGACTGGTGTCCGATTCTTTTGTGTGGACAGGATGCAAACATTTGAAATGTTAGTGGGGCTGGGTGTAGCCCCTCCCAGCCATCCTGTGTGGATGGCCCTTCCTGTACAAGACCTCTGCAACAAGCTGGGCTCCTACTTCCACCTGAAAATCAAAACCCTCTACTCCAACTTCAGCGATCAGACTCCAGAAACCACCCCTCCCTCGAGCAACGACAGCTGGCCCACCATCACCGCCTGGACCCCGGTCACCACCGAAGATACCACTACTACCATGAAGGGCGCCCACTCAGGAGCCCTCCGCACATCTTCTACGGAGCCGCCTCCGCCATTGCGCCCCAGCTACGACGCACCATCAATTCCACTTTCGAATCCGGCACCTTCCCAGACGACTGGAAACGCACAGAGGTCGAGCCCCTCCTCAAGAAATCCTCCACAGACCACGACGGACCTGAAGAGCTACCGACCCATCTCTCTCCTTCCCTTCGCAGCCAAAGTCACCGAGAAGATCGTCAACACCTAGCTGACTAACTTCATCAAAGAGAACTCCATCCTCGACCCCTCCCAATCCGGATTCCGCAGCAACCACAGTACCGAGACCGCCCTCCTCGCTGCCACTGACGACATCCGCACGCTCCTCGACCAAGGCCACACCGCAGCCCTCATCCTACTCGACCTCTCCGCAGCCTTCGACACCGTCTCCCACCGCACCCTCGCAGCCAGACTCCACGACGTCGGAATACAGGGAACCGCCCTCGACTGGCTCCGCTGCTTCCTCGCCGGCAGAACCCAAAGGATCAGACTCCCGCCTTCCCTCTCCGAACCGACAGAAATCAACTGCGGAGTACCACAAGGATCTTCTCTCAGTCCCACGCTCTTCAACATCTACATGGCCCCCGTCGCCGCCATCGTCCTACAGCATGGTGATCCAGCGCGGCTAATATAAATTTCTCCTTATGACACCAAATCCAGAAAACACCTACACAAAACTTATATCGGTGGGGCCCATGACACCGCATACATACATTCATTCAATTCTGGATTTAAACGTCAAGGAGAAAGAGTTGCTGGTCAAGTGGGATACCTTATTAAAATGACAGAATTATAACCTATACATTATATACATTGACTTCGAATCCTGTTGGTTCTAAACATCAAGGTACTCCGCTATTCGGTCGATGGACCAACTAGTAGAATCAGTTGATGGTGATTAAGACCAGCTCAATCACAATTGGAACCTTTAACATTTATTAAATACTAAACTTTGTTTTAAAGAACCACAGACTCATTTTAGAGTTAGAATATAATTTTATCTAAAATTCTTCAAGCAAATAAGTAAATTCTTTATTAGGCAAAACATTTAGAAATATCAATATACATTTTAAGAAACGTTTTAGGGAAAGTGAGAAATTATGTATTACCCTCGGCCATGGGGCGATGACAAGAAAGGTTCACCAAAAGAAGATGAACCGCAGATCACAGGATAGGACTCCCAAACTGACTGACTGTCCCGCTAACCTCCTCGGACGCACCTCCTGGGCAGAATTCCCGCAACGATCTCGTTCCTTCCCCAGTCAAAGTCCAAAATGACAGTCTCTCGCAGCATCAAGGTTGAAAAATAAAAAGCACGTTTTTTTCACAACGTCGGAGCAAGACCCTCTTATACCCTATTCTCTGGCTCACTACATTCAAAAGTTGCAATCTTTAGGGGCAAGAATCACGCTAATTGGTCCATTGGAGGGGTGGTGATGGTCAACTCATCGCCCTCCTTGTTCGAACCGGTTTGGGGACAATAAAGCACACAATAAGTATCTTGACCATGGTGTCCAAAAAGTAGTCCAATTTGTTAGTCCATTTTGCAACAATCTTTGATGGTCACACATTAGTTCATCCCCTGTCGCTTGTCTTTTCCATCCGTTCCCAGGCATACATGCTGAATACTTGGCACGTTGCTTCATCGCAGGTCAGATTGGCCTTGACATCTCTCTCTCCGAACACAGGCCGCATGCACGTGACTGGAGCTTTCGTACTGAGGCTGCGTGGGGGCCATCTTGTTTAACACACGCGATCTCGTCCTTTCCAGCGGCCATTTTAGAAGCATGGCCTAGCAGGCCCGAACAGAACTAATATAAGAACAAACACAATAGAAATTAGAATATGGAAAATAAACCTTTCTGTTTACCACCCGCCATTCTAATGACCCGTGTTAGATATTACCTAGCGAAAGCGACATTTAAAGCCATTTTACTTACCATCTCCATTCTTTGCCACAATACAATTCTACTATGCAACACAAATCATGCAATTCACTTCTAATTACTACGCAAATCACAATACTAACGTTAGTCTACTTCACATTTGTAAATAAATTAGATTTTGCACAAATCAGCATATTACCCACGTGTAGTGTCTACTAAAAAGTGTATTTGTTGATTAATTCATGCGTTTTCAAACGGTTAGTATCATTAGTGTTATGAGGTCATTAATTTCATAGGGGTACAAAAAATATTTTGTTTCCCCTGCTCCATCAATTCCCCCCTTTGGTGATTTTTAACATCACCACTAAACCCTATAAAATTTTATCAGATAAATGTTTCTTGTCCACTTGCATTTGTTAATTCAGACAATCGTGTTCTTTTCATCTTGTATTTTCGACCTTTTGTACATGTTCTCTTCAAACTCTTCCAATTCGATCTCTCCCATCTCCCGTTCTCTTTTTTCTCATTTTCTCTTTTTACGCTATTTTGTCTTTTTCTTCTTTTAATACACATATATGCTAATCTCAATACAGATATCATTATTATTAATGTCACTGGAATTAGTATTTTCCCAATAAGAGAACTACCTATTTCTGTGAACCATTTCTTCATTGAGGAAAAACTCTTACCAAGTCTCTCCCAAGCACCTTCAACCTCCAGTGGGGCAATTTCTTTATGCAAATCAGTAATGTTCTTTATATACTTCTGTATATTCTGACTTTTGTCTGGAATGTAAGTGCAACAATGTTGTACTTTCAGCATTCCACAGACTCCACCCTCTTTTGCCAAAAGAATATCAAGGGCAAGTCGATTTTGCATCACCATAGCTCTCATGGCAACCATTTCGGTTTTTACCATCAAGAACCCTCCAGCAGTATTCGTTGATAAACGATCTACTACTGTAGACAATTTCCGAATTTTGTATGCATTCAAAGATATACCCACTGCTGGTATCAATGCTCCAAAAATGTCACCTATTATTTCTGAGAAGCTTTCCCTCCTCCTACGAGTTAATGGTTTACCTATCTCGTGAATTCCTTTCGTTCCTCTTTCCACATGAAAAATCTTTGGAAAGACCAGGCCTAGATAGCATGTTCCGTACCAATGGTCCGACAACCTATAATAAGCTCTATTCCCACAAATGTAATAGATCCCTGGAAATACTGATCTTTTCCTCCTTTGAATCCCCATCCCCCTAGAATTTTGTATGTATCTCGGCACTCACTAGAACCCACGAAATAGTTATCATATAAAGTGTTGTCTCTACTAATGCACAATTTTCCTTGTTGGGGCCAATCTAGAATAATAGCTGCATTTGTTTCACCTTTGTCATAACTTCCCTCTTCAAACGCCCATGGTGGGGTTTTTGTCTTTTCTTCTATTGCCTTTCTTTGAAATGTAGCCCTTCTGTCTTCTACCATGTCCAAGAAAACCTTTTCTTCTTTTCTTAACCCACAAGTAAGATTATGTCTAAATGCATATTCTAAAGTTAATTCTTTTGTTTCTAGAAAAAATTCTCCAAGAATCTTTGCAATCTTCACCTTATTTAGGTCAGGGATTACGGGAACTTTAGCAAAAACAGCATCTATGTCAGTGTAATAATACTCTAATTTACCAGTTTTATAAAATAAACTAGCTAAAACACTACAAGTTATCCCATACGTCAAAGGAAGGTGATATGTCACACCTTCTGTTACAGACGCAGGTAACTGCATACATACATAACAATCTCTCACATCCATTGTCTCTACGTATTCGTACAAAAGTTTCGTGAAGGCATTCTTGGAGAAATCAGTTATTGACTTGTCCCTATGGAAATCAGTACTATCTACCAGTGTCGCAGTGTTCCTTATGTTAGACTTCTTGTCACTATTTGTGTCATTCACGATTACAGATGTATTTTCTACAACTAACCTAAGTGGGATTATTATTGCCAAAATAAACCAGATAAGCATTAGAAAACCTGTACAATAGAAACACATCTTACACCATCTACGGAAAAACTCACATCTAGTTCTTCCATTCTCAGTGGCTACCATGTTGAAAATTACCTAATTTATATGTACAGAAAATATATGTCCACACCTCAAGTGACTTAACGTTGACTGGGATCAACTGCTTTTAGCGCACTTTTTCGGTTTCTCAGACATTTTTCTTTGTCTTTATTCAGTTGGTGTCCAGTCCGGTTTTCTTTCTTTGACTTTATCAGTTTGTGTGTCTAGTCCGGTTTTCTCTCTTTGACTTTTCAAGGTTGGCGCATTTCACTCTCATCCATTTGTTCACAGTCTTTGTCTGGGTTCTCGTGACTGCTGTCCACTTCTTTAATGTCAGACAGGGCTATGTATACCCATTCAGGTGACTTGTATTTCAAGTTAGGTCTTTTCACTCTTTTGGGTCTCGGCAATTGTCTTTTATCTGTTTTTTTTTGTCTTTCTTGACTTGTTATTTCATTCACTTGTTCTGCATTGTCTTTGTTCAAGTTTATGATCTTATATCTCAGTCTTTTGATTTCGTAGGGCCAATTATCTCCTTTTCTTGGCCTTTTCAGTTCACTTTCCTTTTCTCCCAGTTCCACTTTCCAAGTTCTCTTTCTTGGACCTATTCTTTGCCTTCTTTCGTCTTCACTTTCTTCAGATTCTGTCTCCGATCTCACTTCACTTCCTCTAACTTGGAACTTTATGATCTCAGTCTCTTTGTCTGAATCTGAACATTCTTGTGTTTCCTCTGCTTGGAACTCTGAGTCTAATCCTCCTCGTGTTTCTTCCGCAATTTCCCCAAACTCTCTATCTGATTCTAAAATTCCCCGTGTTTCTTCTGCTTGTAATTTTGAGTCTAATCCTCCTCGTGTATCTTCCACAATTTCCCCAAACTCTCTATCTGAATCTAGATCTTCTTGAGTTACCTCTACAATTTCCGGAGGAATTTTCCCGTAACTTGTACTTGGCTGTTCACCGTCACTGTCTATTAGTTCAGTTTCTCCTGTTTCAATATCAGTTCTTTTGGTTTCTGATTCTTCTGTTTGTCTTTTACTGCATTCAGGTTGGTCTGTTTCAGATGCTGAACTAGTATCTGATATTTCCAGATGTCGACTTACATGTCGATCTTCAAGATCTGGAACTCTAATCATTTCAGGTTCTTCTTTAGTTGTCAAACTGGTACCTGATTCTTCCAGATGTCGACTTACAGGTCGAGCTTCAGGATCTGGAACTCTGATGGTTTCAGTCTCTGCTTCAGATGCCGAACTGGTATCTGATATTTCCAGATGTCGACTTACAGGTCGAGCTTCAGGATCTGGAACTCTGATTGTACGGCTGGCATGAATCCAGTTTTTCACACCTGCACACTTTACTACAGTCGTTGTCACCAGAATCACTTGATGTGGCTTGTCCCAGCGTGGAACCAAGCAATTTCTTCTCCTGTGGACTTTTATGTGGACCCAGTCTCCTGGACTCAGATCATGAGCTGGTTTTCTTTCAAGAGTGGTCGCATCCGGTCCAACCTGATGAAACACAGAATGCACCACATCAGCCAATCCTTTGCAATAGTCCAGTATGAGATCATCAGTTATAGTCAGCAGTTTGTTGACAGGTACATATGCTTGTCTCATTCCTCGTCCCATGATTATTTCATGAGGACTCAGACCTGTTTTTCTGTCAGGAATGCTTCTTATGCTCATTAACACCAATGGTAAGGCGTCGGGCGATTTGAGTCCTGTGGCTTGACACATCTTACCCAACCTATTCTTTATGGTGCCATTTACTTGCTCTACCACTCCAGAAGCCTCTGGTCTGAAGGCACAGTGCAGTTTTTGTCGAATGTCTAGTGCTTCGCATATCAGTTGGATGAGTTCGTTCTGAAAATGCGTTCCTCTATCTGTTTCTATTGTTACTGGAAAACCGTATCTAGGAATGAATTCTCTCAGCAGGAGTTTAGCTACAGTAACTCCATCATTCCTTCTTGTCGGATAGGCTTCCCCCCAACGAGAAAACAAACAGACGACCACCAGAACATACCTCAGTCTGTTACTTGGGGGCATTTCAATGAAATCTAATTGCATTCTGGTAAAAGGACCTCCTTCACGTCCTATTACTCCCAAACTCACTACCGTCTTCCTTCCAGGGTTTATCTGTTGGCATATAAGGCATCTTTGACAAAGGCTTTCAGCTATGGCCCTAAATGTTGGATTATACCAAGTCTGTTTGAAAAGTCTGATCATGGCATCGCTACCTATGTTTGCCTGTCCATGGTACATCCGTGCCATGTTAGAGATCATGCTATCAGGCATAACTGGTCTTTCGTCCCTGTAAACCCAAACTTCATATTCTCTCCGCCTGCAACCTGATTTTATCCAAATATCTTTTTCCTCATCACTTGCCTCTTCATGCAACTGTCTTACCTCATCCCATGTTTCAATTGGGTTAGTAAACAGCAAGGGACATGAAACATTTTCTTTCTCCCTTCTTCGATTCAATGAAGTCATATTTCTGGCACAATATTGAGCTAATTCGTCAGCAAATTTGTTACCCACCGCGATATAAAATATTCCATTTTTGTGAGCAGAGCATTTTACCACCGCAATTTGTTTAGGCAGCTGTATCGCCTCAAGCAACTTCTTCACAAACTCACCATTCCTAATAGGAGACCCTCTGGAAGTCAGGAATCCCCTCTGGGACCAGATCTGTCCAAAATCATGGACCACTCCAAAGCCGTATTGGCTATCCGTGATCACAGTGATTCGGAAATTCTTTCCCAGTTGGCACGCTCGAATCAGAGCCATTAGCTCAGCAACTTGGGCTGAACGTATTCCTCTCAAACAAGACGCTTCCATTACGGTTGCTACCGTACATACAGCATACGCAGCACTTAAAGCTCCCTCATCTGTCCTCAGGCATGACCCGTCCACAAACATCACATAATCTGACTCTTTTACAGGTTCGTCCCTAATATCAGGGCGAGGCTTTGTGCAAACTTCAAGCACATCCAAACACTTATGATCAATATCATCCTTGACTTCTGTATTTACTTCATTTGGCAGTGAAGTGGAAGGATTCACACTCGTGCATCTTACAATGGTTACATTGTCTGCACCCAAGATCACTTTTTCATACCTAGTCAGCCGACTATGTGTCATGAATTGGGTTTTTGTTCGGGTCAGAAGGATTTCGACTGAGTGTGGGACATATACTTTCAAAGGATATCCCATCACAATGCCTTCACTCTGTTCCAGACTCACACAAGTAGCAGCTACTGCTTTCAGACATCCAGGCAACGCCTTTGCTACCGGGTCTAAAACAGCTGAAAAATAGGCTATTGGACGTTTCATTTTTCCATGCCTTTGCACTAACACTGAAAGTGCACATCCGTCTCTCTCACTACAATACAGCTCAAATTCCTTCTCATAATCCGGCATTCCCAATGCTGGTGCCTCACACAAACTTGTTCTCAGTTCCTCGAAAGCCTTCATTTCCTCTTCATCCAATTCAATCGGATCTCTGACATCCTTCTTTGTCAATCGCTGTAAAGGTTTTGCAATCAATGAAAATCCACTTATCCATTGTCGGCAATAACCAACCATTCCAAGGAACATTCTCACCTCTCTTTGTGTCATTGGGGCTCTCATTCCTTTGATAATCCTTATCCTTTCTGTTGTTACTTTTCGCATCCCTTTCTCAATCTTATGACCTAAGTACTGTACTTCTTGTTGACAAAATTGCAGTTTTGAAGGTGACACCTTGTGTCCTCCTTCTGCCAAATGATTCAGTAAAGCAATGGTGTCCGTAACACATGCTTCTCTAGTCTTTGATGCCACTAATAGGTCATCAATATATTGGACCATCACAGATTTTTCAGGCATTTTTAAATCTTCTAAGGATTTCTTTAGAATTTGATTAAAAATCGAAGGGCTCTCAGTATACCCTTGAGGAATTCGGCACCATGCCAAAATACGCTCTCCGAACCGGAACGCAAATAATGGCTGGCTGTCAGGATGCAATGGAATCGAAAAGAATGCATGGCACAAATCAATAACTGTGTACCATTCTGCATCATGTGGGATTTGATACAATATTACAGCAGGGTTTGGCACAATTGGGCAGCAAGGAATAACAATTTTGTTTACCTTTCTCAGGTCTTGCACTATCCTATATGTTCAATTTGGCTTTTTCAATCCCATTATAGGAGAATTACATGGGCTGCTCATTATTTCTCTCAAAATCCCTTGTTCAATCATTTTATTAATTACTGGTGTTATTCCTTCAATAATTTCTGGCGTCAGTTTGTACTGCGGGGTGTTTGGGTAATTTGTTCCTTCTTTTACAGTGATTTTTACAGGATCAACTTCGCTCATTAGTCCAATATCTTCACCTGTGAAATCCCATACATCAGGCCTTACTATTCCTTTCAATTCAGTAGGGATTTTCTCCGCATCAAACACAGGAAACATATAATTCGCTCCTGGTTCTAGTTCTGCCATTGTCATTTTATACAGAACATCCTCATCTGGGGTCTGGAAAGCAATACCATCTGGGGTACAATAGATGGTACAATTCATTTTGCAAAGTAGATCACGTCCCAATAAATTTACAGGACTACAATCACACACCACGAAGCGATGCATCTCTTTGAATGGTCCAATTTCCACCTCTATTGGTTTTGTAAGAGGGGTTTTAATCTGCCTGTTTGAAACACCTACAACTTGGATAGATTCTCCTGAGAGGAAGTTTTGGAATTTCCACTGATCTAACAGTAGAACGGGTAGCACCAGTGTCCACAAGGAATGTAACATTTACACCATTCACCTTTCCATCCACAAATGGACCTGACTGATCTACCTCTAGAGTTGCACCAAGCACGCACTCTTCTTCCTCTCCTAGGCACCGTCATAAACTTTCATCCGACTCATCTCCATCCTGCCGTAACCAATACTGCGAAATTGCAGCTGCGCGCGGCAATTTTGTTACCTGTTCTCCTCCGTAGAATCCTGCCTCTGTACTGTGTCTTTGAGGATTTACACTCTTTGGAAGAGGTGGTAGTGGCACCTGACACTGTTGAGTAACTACCTGCGGTTGTTGCGGCTGTTGGTAACTCACCTCACTCTGCACCTGTGGATTCAATGATTGATTTTCTGTATTAGCTTTCGGAGGAAATGTACACTTGTTTCTCCAGTGCCCTAACTTTCCGCAATTATGACATGGCCATTTCTTTTTGGCTTCTTCTATACACATCTGACCTTTTCCCTTGCCAATATTCGGTTTGGATTTGGTCTGTCCTGCATCACTAGACTGACTGTTCATCTGAGCTTCTTGCTTTTCTGCAACCTTTACTTGTGCCCACATTGCCTTTTCCTTGAGTTTACGCTGCCAACACTCAATATCATCACTGCAATATTTTGCATACCATAATACCTCATCTACTGTGCTATTCTGCCAACATAACATATGCTGCTTAATCATTTCACTTATTTCAGGTCTCAAGCCATATACAAATCTATACACAAAATGACTCGTGTCCTTTTCACTCAAATTCTCGTATCCACTATACTGTTTAAAGACCAAAAGTAGTCTTTCATAATAGGCATGTACAGACTCCTTACTCTCCTGAGTCGTTCTATCAATCTTTACCCAGTACGTTTCTTTTGGTGGGATTTTATTTTTCAAAAATGTGATTGCCTGTTCATATTTTCTCATTATTTCTGAACCTGGGGCTCCTGTTTTTGCATCTCTAGGATACTCTTCCTTCGGCCAGTCAATTGTAATTTTACACTCTGTCCATAAATCTGCTGGAACAACAATTTCAAATAGTCCATCCAAATCTTCCCACAATACTTTTGAAACTTTTACAAACCTTTCTACCTGTCTATACCATTCTACAGGCTTCTCTCTCAATCTTGGAAAGTCATTCGTAAATGACAATATATCTTGTCTGGACCATGGGACATGTACATAACTTCCTCCTGGAGTTTCTCTCATTGGAAACTCCATTACCGTTTGTTCTTTCTCTTTTACTGGAAAAACCAATGATGCTTTATCAGTTGTTCCCTCCTTTCTCCTTATCCACCTACTTCTCCACTTATCCACATCACCCCATTTTCTCAATAAAACATTCAGTTCCTTTATTTGCGTCAATCGTCCTGAAGTGTTCAGATTTTCTATGTCTTTTTCACTAAAATCTACCCTGTACGGTTTCTGTAATCCTCTAATTTTTCCAAATTCTACTCCTAGTTCGTTCGCTGTTTCTTCCAATTTTTCATGCAAATTTCTAGCTCTCCAAGTGACACTTTTACACATAACATTTGTAATATATTTGATAGGATAGGATTTCAATCGATCTGTACCAATAGTCCCTAGAATCAATTCTTCCATGTCTATCTTTAATCTGACCACATCCAAAAGTTGTGGTTCTGCATCTTTTTCTGCAAGTTCATCACCCAATCATTTAATTCCTCTGCAGTCGGACCCACAGGGGTTTTGTTTATTTCTGCCCAACTTACACTTCTCTCTGGGGTTTCAGTTGCTGACTCGGTTCCCATAGGAATCCTATTTATCAGACTCTCATTAACTGTCAAATTTACAGGTGGACTTGATCTAAATGGACCAACAGAATCTTCCTTTTCTCTATTTTATGAAATCATCTCTTCTCTTACTCTTTGCATATCTTTTGATTTTCAAATACTGGGATTACTGGCCCTATAGTTACTGGCACAGTCACAGCTTCCATATTCCTCGTCAGTTCTCTTATCTTTTCAGTCAACTCTCTTGTGGTCCTAGCTAATTCAGCTGTATTACCATTATCATCTTTTACAGTCTGTGGTGTTTCTGGTTTATTAAACGGACTATTTATTTCAGACATTCGTTCAGGGCTTTGATTTATTACAGTTCTCATTGGCGGTGCATTTGGTGTCACCACCGCAGAATCCTGTTGATATGGAGGGGGTCTTTTATTTAAAATGTCCTTCAGCAACTCATCCTCTGTGTCGCTAACTCCATACCCGTATCTCTCTGTTACCGCATTTTTTTTTTCTCCGTACATTTTCTCGCTGCAAATTCTTCAACTGTTCTGACAGGAAACAAGCCATCTGTCATGTTAGCATACCACCATCGTCTCATCCTGTCTTCATGATTCAAACCCCATACTCTTCATGAACTAAACTATAATTCTTTGCACCTCTGTGTCTTTCCCTATCATACATTTCATCTTCCCATTCACCTAAGGCTTCAAACTGTGTCGGTCTAGGTTCAAGTTTCATCATCTTTTCTCTCAAATTTCGAAGTACTGCTGTGCTAATCGATCCATTTTCTGGAAATGCCAATACTCCATCGCCTTGGGTATATTTCGCCCAATTTTCCAACCAAATGCAGGTATGATAGCCATATTTCAACATCATATGAGATGCTGGCGTTTTCGGCGGAGGAAGTACTTCTCCTTCCCTAGTCACAACCTTCTTGTCTTTCTTGAAAAAGTTTTTAATCTTCGCAAACCATGACGGTTTCTCTCTACCATACTCATAATAAGCCATATTTTGCTGTTCTTTTTCCCAAAACCAATACACGCAATTCTTCACCACTCTGTTCTTTCTACGGCTCGGCTATTCGGACCTATCTCAGCGCGTCTCGCACCAATCAGAAAGCTTTACGTCACTCTCACACTAACCTATCCCAGCGCGTCTCACACCAACGCACCAATCCGGAAACTCTTCGTTCTACACAACTGGCCAATACCAGCGCGGTTCTTGTTGACGTCAGTTCTACTCCTGCTTCTACTGACCCCTCCTTTACAAAATTTATCGGCAGTTTTCTTAGCTTTTCTTTTTGACAAAAATTGATTTAGTTACAACGTAAAACACATTAACATTGTCTGTTTCGCTAAACAAAAGAGATAGTTTATTCCGACTTACAGGAATACTGTTTCGTTCGATAAGTGTAGCACTTCTCTCTACCTTACCCTTCTCTCAAGCAAGAGGTGAACCTGTTTCTCTGGGGATAAAACACATGTGGAGACTACACTGCTCCTGAGAATTAAGGCCAGAGTTTCACAAGAAAACCTGTTGCTATTTCACTCCAACGCAATTCATACATGAAATATCCCTAACATAACACAATCCTGTGTTATCACCAATTTGAAATCCGACAATGCACAATTCCGTGTGACTTCTCATGCCACACGTGTCCACTTCCTACTTTCCGGAAGCTTCAAAATTTCGACTTGTACATAACATAATACAAATTCAACATAGAGTGTTAGACACGAAAAAATCAATAGTCAAAAATCACCAGACTAATCTATAGAAACCATAACTCTGCTACCAAGAAATCTGATCCAGCGCGGCTAATATAAATTTCTCCTTATGACACCAAATCCAGAAAACACCTACACAAAACTTATATCAGTGGGGCCCATGACACTGCATACATATATTCATTCAATTCTGGATTTAAACGTCAAGGAGAAAGAGTTGCTGGACAAGCGGGATACCTTATTAAAATGACAGAATTATAACCTATACATTATATACATTGACTTCGAATCCTGTCGGTTCTAAACATCAAGGTACTCCGCTATTCGGTCGATGGACCAAGTAGTAGAATCAGTTGATGGTGATTAAGACCAGCTCAATCACAATTGGAACCTTTAACATTTATTAAATCATAAACTTTGTTTTAAAGAACCACAGACTCATTTTAGAGTTAGAATATAATTTTATCTAAAATTCTTCAAGCAAATAAGTAAATTCTTTATTAGGCAAAACATTTAGAAATATCAATAAACATTTTAAGAAAAGTTTTACGAAAAGTGAGAAATTATGCATTACCCTCGGCCATGGGGCGATGACAAGAATGGTTCACCAAAAGAAGATGAACCGCAGATCACAGGATAGGACTCCCAAACTGACTGTCCCGCTAACCTCCTCGGACGCACCTCCCGGGCAGAATTCCCGCAACGATCTCGTTCCTTCCCCAGTCAAAGTTCAAAGTCCAAAATGACAGAGTCTCTCGCAGCATCAAGGTTGAAAAATAAAGAGCAAGTTTTTTTCACAACGTCAGAGCAGACCCTCTTATACCCTATTCTCTGGCTCACTACTGGCGATCTGCTGCAAAGTGCTGCTGGCGACCAAGTTGAAAGTGTCCGGGTGGATCCAAGGATGGATCGAAGATATGAAGAACCTGAAAGCAGAGGGGACAGAGTCTGGGTCACTAGCCAGTGACCAGGAAGGCGATGAGCAGATGCCCATCGATGTCGGGTGCTTCAGGTAGGTTGACGGTCATCTTGACTCTTCAGCCACGAGGTCCAGGAGGCGTCGACGACAACCAGGAGCTGGATTCGAGCTGTCCCACGACGTCTGTCGAGTGCTGGGGTGTCGGCGACCGGATTGGACCCAACAAGCCTTGGCAACGGCAAGTCACGTGGAAACAAAGAAAGGACGTTGGTGCAGACCAGCAAGGTCTGAGGGACTCCCCCAGCGAGGGTAAGTCAGGGCACGTCTGGAGCAACCAGGGAAGCCCAAGGACAAGAAGAGTTGCGTTGGGAGGGGCCCACTAGCCAACGGACTAGCGACCGCAAAGGAGCCTCGAGTGGATGCACTTGGAGCTGGCTCACAGGACACTCGTGGAGTGGGGGCCAGTGATCTTCGGTGCTGGAGGCGGGGGCTACTCGGAGCCCAAAGCACAACTTCGTGGGGGACCAGGAAGTGGATGCACTTGCAAAAGTCCTCGGTGTCCAGGGGTCCCGGTCCCACGTTACCCACGACAGCTTCGTGCCTCAGCTTTGCTGGGGTCTCAGGGCAGCCTCGGGGAAGTCTGGAAATCCACCTCTGGTGATGCAAAGACTACGACCGGCGGGAGCTTCAGCAATGCAGACCGGACAATTGCTTCTTTGGTGCCTGCCAAGCAGGGGAGTCACTCCTTGACCCCAAGGGAGATTCTTCAGTCCTCTAATCTTGTAGTAGTGCGTCGAAGGTCCAGGATTCGGCTTCAGAGTTTCGTCCAGGTTAATCTAAAGTCCTAAGGACTGGGGTCCCATACTTATACTAAGGTAGGGGGTTGGACATACTCTGGGGATCCACCTATGTGAGGGTCAGGGAAGAGGGGTGGTTAACCCATTCCCTTTGTCCAGTTTCGCGCCAGAGCAGGGGCAGGTAGCCCCTGCAACCGGTTTGAACTGAACTAAGCACAGGGACACCAAACGTGCCCCCAGTGCAGGACTTCACAGCACCAGGGAGTGCTCCCGCCCAGCCCCAATACACACTATCCTGTCTGGGGAGGTGGTTTCACCTCCTTGCAACAGGAAACCTATTGTCCAGGCCTCCCCTGCCGGAGTTTCGGTCAGCAGCAGGAGGCCAGACTTGTGTCTGTGGCAGCGGCATCCATTTTGTGATGCCAGGGCTTTGGAAAGTCGACACCGGGTATACCAGTGTGTCCATGTCTCTCCCTCTAGAAGGGTGGAATGCTACCCCCGCCGCCAGAACTGGCGGGGGGGTAGTATTCCAAGATGTTTGACACCAAACATGACATGTTTCCGTGCAGCCATCCCAAAGTTAGCATTTACCGCGAGGATATAATGCACTTAAGAGTATATGGTCAGGCTGCACGACAAACAGCACCAGAGGATTGGCTCCGAACGCTGCAGAGGGGCCCTGCTCATGCAGGGGCACCTTCTCACATAAAAACCAAGCACTCTGCCTTCAGGATTGTTAAGGCCTGCCTTAGGAGTGACTTATAGGTTTATATGTGTGTGCAATGGCAGTGATATAGGTAGCCTATATCACAGGAAGGGGTGCCTGCACCACCTTACCCAGGCTGCAGTAGCAGACCTGTGGTGTCATTTTTGGAGGGCCTTCCAGGGGTGGCACAATACATGCTTCAGCCCCTGGTAGGCCCCTGAGGTACCTATGCCCTGGGTACATAGTATACCATATACTAGGGACTTATAAGGGCACCCCAGAATCCAATCAGAGATGTACCTAAGGTACATGGAATCCATTTTAGAGAGGAAGCAGCTAGGCTGGGGCTCTGATTAGCAGGGCCTCAGCCAGACTAAAGTCAAAATACAGTGAAGCATCAGCAAAAAGTGGGGGTAACCATAAGAGGCAGATCCTACTCTCCTACACAACCCCCCCCCCAAACGCAGGGACATTAAACTAACCTTGACCAGTTGAGTCTTCATGTTCTAAGTGGAAATATCTGGAGAGTCCATCTGCATTGGCATGGTTACTCCCAGGTCTATGTTCTACTGTATAGTCCATCCCCTGTAGGGAAATGGACCACCTCAAAAGTTTGGGGTTTTCACCCTTCATCTGTTTTAGCCATAAGAGGGGCTTATGGTCTGTCTGAACAAGGAAGTGAGTGCCAAACAAGTATGGCCTCAACTTCTTCAGAGCCCAAACCACAGCAAAGGCATCCCTCTCAATGGCTGACCAACGTTTCTCTCTAGGGGTCAGCCTTCTGCTAATGAAAGCTACTGGCTGATCCTGACCTTCATCATTCAATTGTGACAGTACAGCCCCAACCCCCAATTCAGATGCATCTGTCTGGACAATGAACTTCTTGGAGTAATCAGGGCTCTGCAGAATGGGAGCAGTGCACATGGCCTGCTTCAGGTCATCAAATGCCTTTTGACAGCTAACTGTCCACTGAACCTTTTTGGGCATTTTCTTAGAGGTTAAGTCATTCAGGGGTGTCACTATTGATCCATACCCCTTGACAAATCTCCTGTAGTACCCAGTCAGGCCTAAGAAGGCTCTCACCTGAGTCTGGGTAGTTGGAGCAGCCCAGTCCATGATGGTCTGGATCTTGCTCTGCAATGGTTGAACCTGGCCTCCACCTACAAGGTGGCCCAGGTACACAACCTGACTCTGCCCTATCTGGCACTTGGTGGCCTTGATAGTGAGGCCTGCCTTCTGCAGGGCCTCCAAAACATTTCTGAGGTGGACCAGGTGATCCTCCCAGGTGGAGCTAAAGACAGCAATATCATCTAGATATGCTGCACTATAGGCTTCCAGACCTGTAAGGACTGTGTTCACCAACCTCTGAAAAGTGGCAGGTGTATTTTTCAAACCAAAGGGCATCACCACAAATTGGTAAAGCCCACCAGGGGTAGAAAATGCTGTTTTTGGCTTTGCATCCTCAGCTAGTCTGATCTGCCAGTAGCCAGCTGTCAGGTCAAATGTGCTTAGATACTTGGCTGAGGCCAAAGTGTCTATTAGCTCATCTGCCCTGGGTATTGGGTGGGCATCAGTCCTAGTGACTGCATTGAGGCCCCTGTAGTCCACACAAAACCTCATCTCTCTCTTGCCATCTTTGGTGTGAGGTTTAGGCACCAGGACCACAGGACTAGCCCAAGGGCTATCTGAAGGCTCAATGACACCCAGTTCCAATATTTTCTGGACTTCAGTCCTGATACAGTCCCTGACCTGGTCAGGTTGCCTATAAATCTTACTTTTAATAGGCAGACTGTCCCCAGTGTCCACTTCATGAGTGCACCAGGTGGTCTGACTTGGAGTCAGAGAGAACATGTGTCTGAACTGATTGAGCACCTGTCTGCAATCAGTTTGCTGCTGGGCAGTGAGGCTGCCTGCCAAGGCTACACCATCTACTGACCCATCATCAGGGTTCTGTGAGAGCAGGTCAGGGAGTGGGTCACTCTCTTCCTCCTGTCCCTCATCAGTTGCCATGAGCAAGCCCATGTCAGCCCTGTCCACATATGGCTTCAGCCTGTTGACATGAAGCACCCTATGGGGGCTCCTGGGAGTTCCTAGGTCTACCAGATAGGTAACCTCTCCCTTCTGCTCAACAATTGTATGGGGGCCACTCCACTTGTCTTGGAGGGCTGCTGGGGCCACTGGCTCCAACACCCATACCTTCTGCCCTGGCTGGTAAACAGTCAGCACAGCCTTTTGGTCATGCCAGGCTTTCTGTAATTCCTGGCTGGCCTCAAGGTTTTTGGTTGCCTTTTTCATGTATTCAGCCATCCGGGAGCGGAGACCAAGTACATAGTCCACTATGTCCTGTTTAGGGGTTTGAGAGGTAACTCCCAACCTTCCTTCACTAGACACAATGGACCTCTGACAGGATGGCCAAACAAAAGTTCAAAAGGGCTGTAGCCAACCCCCTTTTGAGGCACCTCCCTGTATGCAAATAAAAGGCAGGGCAAGAGTATGTCCCATCTCCGCCTAAGCTTCTCTGGGAGCCCTTTAATCATGCCCTTTAAGGTTTTGTTGAATCTCTCAACTAAACCATTGCATTGTGGGTGATAGGGTGTGGTGAACTTATAAGTCACTCCACACTCCTTCCACATTGCAGTCAAGTAACTGGACATAAAGTTTGCATCTCTGTCAGATACTACCTCCTTAGGAAAGCCCACTCTTGAGAAAATTCCCAGGAGGGCCCTTGCCACCACAGGAGCTGTAGTGGTCCTAAGGGGAATGGCCTCTGGGTACCTGGTGGCATGGTCCACCACCACCAGGATAAATATGTGCCCAGATGCTGTTTGGGGATCTATAGGTCCAACTATGTCAATCTCCACCCTCTCAAAGGGCACCCCCACCACAGGTAGTGGTATCAGGGGGGCCTTTGTGGTGCCACCTGCCTTCCCACTGGCTTGACAGGTTACACAGGAGCGACAAAACTCCTTGGTGTCTTCAGACATGTGGGGCCAGTGAAAGTGAGGGACAATCCTGTCCCAAGTCTTGTTCTGGCCCAGGTGACCTGCTAAGGGAATGTCATGGGCTAGTGTCAATAGGAAGCCCCTGAACTTCAAAGGTATAACCAACCTCCTGGCTGCACCAGGCTTGGGGTCTCTACTCTCTGAGTACAGGAGTCCATCATCCCAATAGATCTTATGGGTTCCACTAGCATTCCCAGCAGCCTCAGCAGCAGCTTGCTGTCTGAGGGGTTCAAGAGAGGGGCAGCTCAGCTGCTCCTGGCTCAGATCTGCCCTGGAAGGGCCCCCTGTCCCCAAGAACTCAACCTGATCAGGTTCAAGCTCCTCTAGGACAGTTTCTTCTTCAGGCCTGAGATCATCTCCCTCAAGAGACTGATCTTCCTCCTGAGCCAAGGTGGAAGGCACTGCCTTAACCCTACTACTCCTCCTCTTGGGAGGCACCTGGTCCATTATTCCAGAATCCAGGGCCTGTTCAGCTTTTGACATTTTTGCCTGTGACCTAGTCACAGCAAAGACATGTGCAGGGATCCCTAGCATTTCTGCATGTTTCCTGAGCTCCACCTCTGCCCAAGCTGATATTTCAAGATCATTGCCAAGCAAGCATTCAACTGGTAGGTCTGCACTCACCACAACCTTCTTAAGGCCAGTTACCCCTCCCCAGGAGAAGTTAACAACTGCCAGAGAATGGTCTGTTCTGACATTGCTAGCATTGGTCACTTGGTACATTTCACCAAGTATAATCTGCCCAGGATCCACAAGATCTTGTGTCACCATGGTGACACTTGCTCCTGTGTCCCTGAATGCCAAAGCCTCTCTTCCATTAATCAAAGGCTGCTGTCTGTATTTGCCCAAATTACTGGGACTCACAAAGGGGGACATATCCATGCCCCCATCACAGACTAGGACAGCCTGAGTTGGCACTCTGACTAGGTCAGAGCCCATCTCAGTACCCAGGGTTAACCCTACTAAACCCTTATTCTGAGTATTTCCACCACCATTTGTAGCTGGACTAGGGGGAACAGTTGCCTTAGGGGCAATGGTGGATGGAGTGGAGTCTTTGGACTTGGTGCAGTCACTTGTCCAGTGAGTCTTTTGCTTACAGACTTTGCACCATGGTTTCCTTTGGCCTTTTCCTTTGTTGGATTGGGATTCCCCACCAGATGCAGATTTCTGGGGGCCTTGTGAAGACTTCTGGTCTTTACCCTTCTCCCCACCCTTATCAGAGTTTTTGGAATCTGTCTTCTTCTGGTCACCACCTTGGTTCTGTACCTTCTGCCTCACCCTGGTTCTGACCCATTTGTCTGCCTTCTTTCCCAATTCTTGGGGAGAGGTCAGATCAGAGTCCACCAGGTACTGATGCAACAGCTGATTTTGACAGTTATTAAGAATCTGCTCCCTCATGATAAGATTGTACAATCCCTTGAAGTCACATACCTTACTGCCTAGTAACCAACCTTCCAGAGCCTTAGCAGAACAATCAACAAAGTCCACCCAGTCCTGTGTCTGTGCCTTTTGGGTCTCTCTGAACTTTAACCTGTATTGTTCAGTGGTTAGGCCAAACCCATCTATCAGTGCACTCTTCAGGACTTGGTAATCATCAGCATCCTCTTCTCTTACAGTGAGGAGCTTGTCTCTACCTTTGTCTGCAAAGGAGAGCCATAAGATTGCTGCCCACTGCTCCTGGGGGACCCTTTGTACTTTACAGGCCCTTTCCAGTGCAGTTATCCATTTGTGGATGTCATCCCCACTCTGGTAGGGAGGGACAATCTTATTCAGGTTTCTATGGTCATAAGACCTTTCCCTATCTCTGGGGAAATTGCTGCCACCATGGGACTCTAGTCCCAACTTTTTCTTTGTCTAAAAAGATCTAGGGACTCCCTGTCTATAGCCAACTGCTGTTTTCTGATCTCAAGCTGGGCTTGTTCATACTGAAGCAGTCTCTTTTTCCTTTCATGAGAGGATTCCCTCCTATGAGAGGAAACAGAGGTCCCTACTGAGGTGTTAGAGTGGTCAGATTCCCCTGAGGAAGATCTGGCCCTTCTAGGCACACTCACAACTCTTCCTGGTGGGACAAAGGGAGGTCAGTCTGATCCTCCTCTTCCTCTGCAGGAGTAGCTGGATTGTCCAGGTCAAGGTCATTGTCACCTTCCTGGCCAGTTTCAGAGGGCAGGTCCTGGGCTGGTTCATCCCTGGTCCCTTCCTCATCTTCTGCCCCACCCTCTCTGCTTACCCCTTCAGACCCTAAGGGTCTTCTGAGATCATCTAACAGGAGTACCTCTATGAGGCGTTGGGTGTTGGCACTTTTGCCTGTCTTCAACTTCCTAGCAGTGCTTAATGCTCTCAATTCCAAAAATGGGAGATTATCATGCTTGGAGGGAAGAAGCCCATTGGCTTCTGGCAGGGACCCACTGGTTCCTGGCCCTGAAGACATTACTAGTGTGGTGTGGTGTATGCACTACCTACTCTAGTGTGGCCTACTAAACTCTCTTGAGTTGTAGAAAGGGTGTGCTAGCCCTTAACACACAACTCTAAGTTCAGTAGAACTTACTGTATCCTAAGCTTGAATTATATGTACCTAAGGTACCCTTAGTGGTTTTCAGTTGATCAATTCAATTGAGATTATCTGGTAAAACAATAGCAAGCTGGAATCCCACACGCTGCACACCAATGTGAGAAGTTGGCCTGGTATATGCTGTCCACTAATTATAGTGGGCACCTTGCACCAGTCCAAACAACCCCTTATTGGAGATAGGTTAAAGACAACCTTTATTGAAAGCTATCCTAGTGGTAGCTATGGAGAGCAGCCTTCAGGCTAAGTCTTGAAGGAATGTAAAGCAGCTTGTTTTACCAGTCTATAATCTCTTGAGTGACCAAATGAAAGAGGACCACACCAGGTATATATATATAAAATATATGTATTTAGTCGTAAACCTACACCTCTAGTCTCTTTATGAGGCTAGAGTTCGAAGTACATAAGTTACAAGTCGAATATCAACAGTAATAGCACAAATACACGTTTGAGCCCTAGGGGCGTACCAAACCATATACCAATAAAGTGGTATAAGAACCACAACTGATCTAGACACAAGGCCTAGAGCCTGTAGAAGTGCTTGGACCACAAGGAACCACCCAAGGTGGTGACACAGGGGACCCATGGGGGACGCGTACAGTGTGGGAACACAGCCGCGAATCACCGTTAACTTCTATGGGGAAAGTCGTGGTTGGAATTTTAGAAGAAAAGGACACTTAGAAGAGGACTTGGAGCAAACCCCTTTAGAACTAGGCCGTTCTAGAGTCTATACCCACGGGAGCACCGGAGTACTCGAGTTACCTCACCCAGGGAAGCCGGGTGCATAGGTGGTTTTCGGGGTCGGGTTGCGTCGTCGTTTTCAATGGCGATCTGCTGCAAAGTGCTGCTGGCGACCAAGTTGAAAGTGTCCGGGTGGATCCAAGGATGGATCAGAGATCTGAAGAACCTGAAAGCAGAGGGGACAGAGTCTGGGTCACTAGCCAGTGACCAGGAAGGCGATGAGAAGATGCCCACCGATGTCGGGTGCTTCAGGTAGGTTGACAGTCGTCTTGACTCTTCAGCCACGAGGTCCAGGAGGCGTCGACGATGGCCAGGAGCTGGATTCGAGCTGTCCCACAGCGTCTGTCGAGTGCTGGGGTGTCGGCGACCGGATTGGACCCAACAAGCCTTGGCAACGGCAAGTCACGTGGAAACAAAGAAAGGACGTTGGTGCAGACCAGCAAGGTCTGAGGGACTCCCCCAGCGAGGGTAAGTCAGGGCACGTCTGGAGCAACCAGGGAAGCCCATGGAGAAGAAGAGTTGCCTTCGGAGGGGCCCACTAGCCAACAGACTAGCGACCACGAAGGAGCCTCAAGTGGACACACTTGGAGCTGGCTCACAGGACACTCGTGGAGTGGGGGCTAGTGATCTTCGGTGCAGTCGGTGCTGGAGGCAGGGGCTACTCGGAGCCCAAAGCACAACTTCGTGGGGGACCAGGAAGAGGATGCACTTGCAAAAGTTCTCGGTGTCCAGGGGTCACGGTCCCACGTTACCCACGACAGCTACGTGCCTCAGCTTTGCTGGGGTCTCAGGGCAGCCTCGGGGAAGTCTGGAAATCCACCTCTGGTGATGCAAAGACTTCGGCGTCCGGCGGGAGCTTCAGTGATGCAGACCGGACAATTGCTTCTTTGGTGCCTGCCAAGCAGGGGAGTCACTCCTTGACCCCAAGGGAGATTCTTCAGTCCTCTAATCTTGTAGTAGAGCGTAGAAGGTCCAGGATTCGGCTTCAGAGTTTCGTCCAGGGTAATCTAAAGTCCTAAGGACTGGGGTCCATACTTATACTAAGGTAGGGGGTTGGATATACTCTGGGGACCCACCTATGGGAGGGTCAGGGAAGAGGGGTGGTTACACCCATTCCCTTTGTCCAGTTTCGCACCAGAGCAGGGGCAGGTAGCCCCTGCAACCGGTTTGAACTGGACTATGCACAGGGACCCCAAACGTGCCCCCAGTGCAGGACTTCGCAGCACCAGGGAGTGCTCCCGCCCAGCCCCAATACACACTATCCTGTCTGGGGAGGTGGTTTCACCTCCTTGCAACAGGAAACCTATTGTCCAGGCCTCCCCTGCCGGAGTTTCGGTCAGCAGCAGGAGGCCAGACTTGTGTCTGTGGCAGCGGCATCCATTTTGTGATGCCAGGGCTTTGGAAAGTCGACACTGGGTATACCGGTGTGTCCATGTCTCTCCCTCTAGAAGGGTGGAATGCTACCCCGCAGCCAGAACTGGCGGGGGGGGTAGTATTCCAAGATGTTTGACACCAAACACGACATGTTTCCGTGCAGCCATCCCAAAGTTAGCATTTACCGTGAGGATATAATGCACTTAAGAGTATATGGTCAGGCTGCACGACAAACAGCACCAGAGGATTGGCTCCGAACGCTGCAGAGGGACCCTGCTCATGCAGGGGCACCTTCTCACATAAAAACCAAGCACTCTGCCTTCAGGATTGTTAAGGCCTGCCTTAGGAGTGACTTATAGGTTTATATGTGTGTGCAATGGCAGTGATATAGGTAGCCTATATCACAGGAAGGGGTGCCTGCACCACCTTACCCAGGCTGCAGTAGCAGACCTGTGGTGTCATTTTGGAGGGCCTTCCAGGGGTGGCACAATACATGCTTCAGCCCCTGGTAGGCCCCTGGGGTACCTATGCCCTGGGTACATAGTATACCATATACTAGGGACTTATAAGGGCACCCCAGAATCCAATCAGAGATGTACCTAAGGTACATGGAATCCATTTTAGAGAGGAAGCAGCTAGGCTGAGCCTCTGATTAGCAGGGCCCCAGTCAGACTAAAGTCAAAATACAGTGAAGCATCAGCAAAAGGTGGGGGTAACCATAAGAGGCAGATCCTACTCTCCTACAACTACATTCAAAAGTTGCAATCTTTAGGGGAAAGAATCACGCCAATTGGTCCATTGGAGGGGTGGTGATGGTCACCTCATCGCCCTCCTTGTTCGAACCGGTTTGGGGACAATAAAGCACACTAAGTATCATGACCATGGTGTCCAAAAAGCAGTCCAATTTGTTAGTCCATTTTGCAACAATCTTTGATGGTCACACATTAGTTCATCCCCTGTCGCTTGTCTTTTCCATCCGTTCCCAGGCATACATGCTGAATACTTGGCACGTTGCTTCATCGCAGGTCAGATTGGCCTTGACATCTCTCACTCCGAACACAGGCTGCATGCACGTGACTGGAGCTTTCGTACTGAGGCTGCGTGAGGGCCATCTTGTTTAACACACGTGATCTCGTCCTTTCCAGCGGCCATTTTAGAAGCATGGCCTAGCAGGCCCGAACGGAACTAATATAAGAACAAACACAATAGAAATTAGAATATGGAAAATAAGCCTTTCTGTTTACCACCCGCCATTCTAATGACCCGTGTTAGATATTACCTAGCGAAAGCGACATTTAAAGCCATTTTTCTTACCATCTGCATTCTTTGCCACATTACAATTCTATTATGCAACACAAATCATGCAATTCACTTCTAATTACTACGCAAATCACAATACTAACCTTAGTCTACTTCACATTTGTAAATAAATTAGATTTTGCACTAATCAGCATATTACCCACGTGTAGTGTCTACTAATAAGTGTATTTGTTGATTAATTCATGCGTTTTCAAACGGTTAGTATCATTAGTGTTATGAGGTCATTAATTTCATAGGGGTACAAAAAATATTTAGTTTCCCCTGCTCCATCAATGGACTCAGCATTGTATCCTACGCCAACGACGCCCAGCTCATCCTCTCCCTCACGAAAAACCCCGAAACCACCAGACTCCGCTTCCAAGAAGAAATGAAAGACGTCGCAGCTTGGCTGAGCAGCAGCTGTCTGAAACTCAACTCGGAGAAGACAGAAGTCCTAGTCTATCAACCCTCTCCCTCCGCGTGGGACGACTCCTGGTGGCTCTCTGCCCTCGGCACCCCGCCTACCCCCACGGACCATGCCCGAAACATCGGCATCATACTCGCCTCCTCCCTCACCATGACCCGACAGATAAAACGTTGTCACCTCCACCTGCTTCTACACCCTCCGCAAGACTTTCAAGTGAATCCTCCCGAAGCCAGAAAGACCATCACCCATGCACTCATAACAAGCAGACTGGACTACGGAAATGCCCTCTACGCTGGAATCATATCCCTGCTACACAAACTCCAGACAATCCAGAACACCGTGGCCAGACTCGTCCTCTGCATCCCACGGCACAAGCACATCACCCAACACCTGCGAGACCTCCACTGGCTCCCCGTTGAGAAAAGAGTAACCTTCAAGCTACTCACCACGAGTCTCCTTCCACGTACCCAAAAGGAAACTCCACTCCGCCGACCACGCCCTAGCAGAAACCCTGCGCATTCGCAGAACCAAAGCGGGTGGAAGAGCCTTCTCCTACATCGCAGCCAAAGCATGGAACGAGCTCCCAGTCAACATCAGACGCTCCCCCACTCTGCACACCTCCAGGAAGAGCCTCAAGACCTGGCTCTTTGGCTGAACCGGAGCTGCAACACCCCCTCCCCCCCCAAGCGCCTTGAAACCCTCAAGGGTGAGTAGCACGCTTTAAACTCCCTGATTGATTGATTGTCCACACCCAATCGCAATTTGTTTTACTGTCTGGATGCAATACACAAACCCCCAACAGCAGAGCCATTCACAGTTATGTGCCCAGGATACTGGCAGAAGGCACAAATGGTTAAGATGAGAGATGCCAACTTTCTAAAATAGGCATTTTCAGAATGGTCACTTAAAATCCAGGTTTACCATTAAAGAGAATTTGAAATTACAATTTAGTTGAGTCTAAACAGCATATACCTATCTGCTCCAATCCAAAGTTAGCACTTAATAAATGTTATAAGGTAACCTAGTGTTAGTCAATGCTTTTCCACAGTGAAAAATGACATCCAGACTTTTTCACTGCCCAGATCAATCAATCAATCAGGGGAATTGCAAGCGCGCTACTCACCCGTGAGAGTCTCAAGGCGCTGGGGGGGGGGTATGCAGCTCTGTTCAGTTGAAGAGCCAGGACTTGAGCGTCTTCTTGAAGATGTTCAAGGAGGGGGTGGGCCCGATGTCGATCGGGAGCTCGTTCCAGGTCTTGGCTGCGATGTAGGAGAAGGTTCTTCCACCTGTTCTGGCTCTGTGGATGTGAGGGGTTTCCTCGAGGGTGAGGTCAGTGGATCGGAGGTTTCTCTTTAGTACGTTGAAAGAGATTCTCTCGTTGAGGTATTGGGGCCAGGTGTTGTGGAGGCATTTGTAGGCGTGGGTGAGTATCTTGAAAGTACCTCTCTTCTCAACGGGGAGCCAGTGTAGGTTCCGCAGGTGT
This sequence comes from Calotriton arnoldi, assembly GCA_963921515.1. Taxonomy (NCBI): domain Eukaryota; kingdom Metazoa; phylum Chordata; class Amphibia; order Caudata; family Salamandridae; genus Calotriton; species Calotriton arnoldi. The sequence goes on from CAWUFW010010558.1 coordinate 261,793, forward strand.
CGGGTAATGTGTTCGTGGCGAGAGATGCCGAGGACGAGTCTGGCTGCAGTGTTTTGTATGTTCTGGAGCTTGCAGAGCAGAGACTTGTTGATCCCGGCATAGAGGGCGTTTCCGTAGTCTAGTATGCTGGTTATGAGTGCATGGGTAACGGCCTTCCTTGATTTGGGGGGGATCCATTTGAAAGACTTTCGGAGGATGCAGAGGGTGTTGAAGCAGCTGGAGGCAACGGCATTGACCTGGCGGGTCATGGAGAGGGAGGAGTCGAGTACGATGCCAAGGTTTCGGGCGTGGTCCGTGGGGGTGGAAGCGCAGTCGAGGGTGGTGGGCCACCAGGTGTTGTCCCATGCAGAGGGGGAGGGTCCGAGGATGAGGACCTTTGTCTTCTCAGAGTTGAGCTTCAGGCAGCTTCTGCTCATCCAGGATGCAACGTCCTTCATTCCTTCCTGGAAGTTGAGTCTGGTGGTGATAGGGTCCTTGGTGAGGTAGAGGATGAGCTGGATGTCGTCTGCGTAGGCTGCTATGCTTAGTCCATGCTGTCTGACGATGGCGGCGAGGGGGGTCATGTAGATGTTGAAAAGCGTGGGGCTGAGTGACGATCCGTGGGTTCGGAGAGGAAGGGTGGCAGTCTGATTCTTTGGGTTCTGCCGGTGAGGAACGAGCGGATCCAGTCAAGGGCGGTTCCTTGTATGCTGGCGTCATGGAGTCTGGCGGTGAGTGTGCGGTGGGAGACGGTGTTGAACGCTGTAGAGAGGTCGAGTAGGATGAGGGCCGCAGTGTGTCCTTGGTAGAGGAGGGTGCGGATGTCGTCTGTGGCGGCGAGTAGAGCGGTTTTGGTGCTGTGGTTGCTGTGGAATCCGGATTGGGAGGGGTCGAGGATGGAGTTTTCTTCGATGAATTTGGTTAGTTGTGCATTGACGGTCTTCTCGGTGACTTTAGCCGCGAAGGGGAGGAGGGAGATGGGTCGGTAGTTCTTGAGGTCCGTGGGATCTGCTGAGGGCTTCTTGAGCAAAGGTCTGACTTCTGCGAGTTTCCAGTCGTCGGGAAAGATGCCGGTCTTGAAGGTGGAGTTGATGGTGCGTCGTAGTTCAGGAGCGATGGCGGCTCTGCGGAAGATGTGCGGAGGGCAGGGGTCCGTGGGGGCTCCTGAGTGGATGCCTTTCATGGTCGAAGTGGTGTCTTCGGTGGTGACTGGGGTCCAGGAGGAGATGGTGGGCTGGCTGGCGTTGCAGGAGAAGGAAGTGGTTTTGGAGTCTGGTGTCTGGTCGTTGAAGTCGTCGTAGAGGCCCTTGACTTTCAGATGGAAGTAGGATCCGAGCTTGTTGCAGAGGTCCTGGGAAGGGGTGATGTCCATGGTTTCGCTGGGGGGCTTGGTAAATTTCTGGATGACACTGAAGAGTTGCTTGGAGTTGCTGGAGTTGGCGAGGATCTTGTTTTGGATGAAGGTCCTTTTCGCGGCTCTGATGCGTTGGTGGTACTCCGTCATGGCCTTTTTGTAGGTGATGCGATCTTCTGAAGTTTTGCTGTTTCTCCAGTTCTTCTCGAGACGTCTGCAGGTGCGTCTGGATTCTTGGAGGTTGGCGGTGAACCAGGTGGCCTTCCTGGGGCGCTGTCTGTCAGGGTTACGTAGGGGTGCGAGCTTGTCTGCGCAGTTGGAGATCCATCTGTGGAGTTCTTTGGCTGCGAGGTTGGCGTCGGTCGAGGTGGTGGGGACGTCGCGGTTGAGGGTGGAGTTGACCTGCTCATCAGTGACCTTGCTCCAGTTCCTTCGTGGAAGGCACGGTGCAGGTTTGGATGGCGTGGATTTGTTGAAGTGGAAGTGTACGCAGTGGTGGTCCGTCCGTGGGGGTTGCATGGTGTGGCTGTAGTGGATGCTTTTACCTCCTGTGAAGATGGGGTCGAGGGTGTGTCATGCCTTGTGGGTAGGCGTGGTGACGAGCTGTTTCAGTCCGATGATGGCGAGGCTGTCCAGGAGGGTGACGGAATTGGGGTCGCTGGGGTTGTCGAGGTGGAAGTTCAGGTCTCCGATGAGTATGTAGTCCATGGGGACGATGGCGTGGGGGCGAGGAGGTCTGCGACAGTATTGGCGAACAAAGCGAAGGGGTCCAGGGGGTCTGTAGGCAAGGGTGCCGTGGAGTGTGGTTCTAGGGCTGGTCTGGATCTGGAAGTGAAGGTATTCAATGGTGGAGAAGGAGTCATTCGTGGTGGAGGTGGAGAGCAGGAGGGAGCTCTTGTGTACGATGGCCAGTTCTCCTCCTGGGCGGTTGGTGCGGTCCTTCCTCTGGATCTTGTATCCGTCAGGGATGGTGGTGGCGATGTCGGGGGCGGAGGTGGGCGTTGGTCCAGGTTTCTGTAAAGAAGACGACGTCTGGTGAGAGCGTGTCGAGGAGGTCCCAGATCTCTACGGTGTGTCTGTGCAGGGAGCGCACGTTGAGGAGGATGCACCTCAGGGCTTCGGAGGTGTTGGCGTTCGGTGCGGGGGTGGTGGCCGTGGTGGTGCGGTCAGAAGCAAAGGTTTGGTGGCAGTGGCGGCAGGAGAACTGGCTGTGGGTGGTGTTCGGTGTCGCCCGCTGGCAGTTGTTATTCCTTCCGGGGTTGAGTGCGAGGAGGGCAGCGGAGTTGTAGCGGTGGGAGGTCGCAGATCCAGGGTTCCTGGCGCTGGTCGTGGTTGGGTCGCGGACGGGCGCAGACGGGCTTGCATTTTGCGCACCTTCGACAAACATATAAAGCTTAAGTGCACATGTCCTACTTTTTAAATACCATGCACCCTGCCCTATGAGCTATTAGGGCATTCCTTAGGGGTGACTTACAAGTATTAAAACGTAAGGTTTAGGTTTAACCACGTCAAAATGGCAGTTTAAAACTGCGCTACACTCTGCAGTGGCAGGCCTGAAACAAATTTTAAAGTGCTACTTTAGTGGGTGGCATAACAAGTGCTGCAGGCCCACTACTAGCATTTAATTACCAGGCCCTGGTACATGTAGTACTATATACTAGGGACTTCCATGTAAATTAAATGTGCCAATCAAGTGTAGGCCAATTATACCATGTTTTAAGGGGAGAGCACAAGCACTGTAGCACTGGCTAGCAATGGTAAAGTGCACAAAGTCCTAAAGCCAACAAAAATGAAGTCTGCAAAAGTAGGAGGAGTGAAGGCAAAAAGTATGAGGGACTACGACTCAAGAGTGTCAGGTCTAACGATGCTATCATCCAGTATTAGAGGATAAGACAGATTCTGCTGTATGGTGTACATAGAAGGTTTTTCCAAAGTTAAACCTAGCAGCAAACTAAACATATTTAGCCCACTGTATTGATGTCAAAGGCATAGAGGTTAATAACCTGCTGGGCACAGAAGCCATGGGCTTTTGTATTTCTCTATCTCACCAACACTCAGAAGCCAAAGTTCTAACCTATAGGCCAGCGGGTCCGGCTTGCTCTTTCCTGAAATCACTTGATAAGGCCATCACACATTTAGCTCCAAGATACTCACACTTCTTGATCCTAGGGTACTTTAACATACACCTAGATAAACCAGACATTTCAGAAGCCTTGGCTTTTAACGAAACAATGAACCTACTTAGTTTAAATCTATATGTTGTGAAACCCACACATCAAGAGGGTCACACACCAGACCAAGTCTGCTCCAATGTGGTAGTACAGACGGAGGATCCACAACCACTGACTTGGTCGGATCACAATTTAATCAGATTTTCCTGATAGCTGCCGGTAAAACTGGACCCATCTCCGAGTGGTCTGACCCGTTATGGGAGAGCTTTTAATAAAATAGATCTGCTTGAATTTTCGAAGGTCCTAAAACAATACATCCCAGATTTATAAGGCATACTGAATGAGGATGTCACAAAATTTGATAACTAGATCAGAAATGCTACTGAAGAACTGGCTCCTGCTCTTTGGAGCAGAGCACACAGAAATGCGCCTTCCAGTCCATGGTTCTCGGCTGCCCTCAAAATAGAGAAAAAACGCTGTAAGGCACTAGAACGTAGATGAAGAAAGGATTATAACTCAGCTGATAAAGAGACTTTCAAACTAGCACAAAAGGTATACTATGTGGCTGTAACCAAAGCTAAACAAGCCTACTTTGAGGAGCGCATAGAAAAAGGCAGGAAACAGATCAAAAGAGATTTTCTCGATAGTCGAGAGTTTCATGACCTCGTCAGCTTGTGTTTAATCCCAGGCATCCTCGGTCGACTGGTGTGAAAAGCTGGTGAGCTTTTTTGCTAACAAGATCTCAAGCATTCAAGCCAGCCTAGTAGTAGGACGGTTACCAGAGGCTGACTCAGGGATTATACAGCATACTAGGAAGAACTCAACGGCTTGGACAAAGCTGAGCATCTTTGAAACAATCCCATTGGACTGCTCTTTGAGGGCTGTTAAAGCCATCAAATCGGGTTCCCCTTCAGAGCCGTGCCCCCTAAACGTTTGGCTTCGTGGGTGGACACCTTCAATCCGGTAGCTAACTGGATTTTAAATACCTCAATAAGGACAACTACAGTTCCTAGTGCATGGAAACAGGTGATGATCCTTACACTTTTAAAAAGCCAGCAGCAGACCCTGCTATCTTGGCTAACTACAGGCCAAACTCCTTGCTACCAGCTTTATCTAAAATTCTAGAGAAGCAGGTGAATATACAGCTGTCAAACTCCTTGGAAGTAAACAAGTTACTTCATCAAGTCAGACCACAAAAAGCTGCTCCTAACTGAATTGCCACTACGAGGTTTGGGATGTATTTGTAAGTGAAGGCATCTCACAAAAAGTAACGGACTGGTCTCACACACCACCTGGTGTCATGCTTCATCATTGACCAGTCCTCGCCCTCTAAAACCTTGGTTTGATAGAGGGCGGGCATACACCTGACGACAGGGATGCACTTCTAAACTAAGTGGGGGCCCATAAACAAAAAGTGTGGTTAAAAAACATTATAGTTATCTTAATCGTGTTTTTAATGTTAAAGGTAACTATATGATATTAAAATCAAGTGACGGTATGTGGGGGAATTAATGTCCCCTATCCGTTATGTGAGAGGTCAACATGTTTCTGCCTTAATGGCCCGCTTGGGTCCAGGGCATTCGTCAGGACCTAAAAAGAACATAGAGGGCTCGATTAAGATAACTATAATGTTTTTTAACCACACTTTTTGTTTATGGGCCCCCACTTAGTTTAGAAGTGCATCCCTGTCGTCAGGTGTATGCCCGCCCTCTATCAAACCAAGGTTTTAGAGGGCGAGGACTGGTCAATGATGAAGCATGACACCAGGTGGTGTGTGAGACCAGTCCGTTACTTTTTGTGAGATGCCTTCACTTACAAATACATCCCAAACCTCGTAGTGGCAATTCAGTTAGGAGCAGCTTTTTGTGGTTAGACTGTTAGTGTTGGAGGCTGCTAGCTCCTAAGACCCCGTGCCTCTCGTTCCCTTCTCCACACAACGTGGGGCTTTTGTGGTTATTGTGACTTCATCAAGTCAATCAGGCTTTAGAGCTCATTATAGAACAGAAACTGCACTAGCTGAGGTATCAGAATATATTAAAGGATCCCTGGATGGGGAGGGGGTGGCTGTACTGATCATGCGGGACCTATCGGCAGCCTTCGATACAGTACCCCATACACTGCTGCTAGACTGTCTCCGGCCATTGGAGTGACAGGGCAGGCATTGGACTGGCTATAATCATTTTTAGCAGACAGAAGCCAGCAAGTTTGAACTCCTTCCTGCTCAGCCAGACCAGGTAGATACAGACATCCCCCAGGGCACGGCCTTGAGTCCAACACACTTCAACTTATATCCCACTCCCCTGGCCGATCTAGCAGAAGAATTGGGAGCAAAAGTAATCTCCTTTGTGGACGACACACAACTTCTCTTCTCTTGGAACAAGGGATCTGAGCTGAAGGGCACACACATTAAAACCTGCATTACCACAGTTGTTCACTGGTTAGCCAAAGCTCAACTCAAATGTAATGAGGAAAAAACTGAAATCCTCCTCTTTTGGACATTCCCACAAAATTTCTGGCAAACTTTTTGGCCAGACGATGCCTCCCCACCAGGACCCCAGAAAGACTCGGTAAAAAACCTGGGAATATCTTTTGACAATAGACTATAGCTCTGTCCTCAAGTCAAAAGGTTGGTAGGCGTCTGTTTCGGGATTAAGAGGTCCCTCAAAAAATGTTTGCCCCTGCTTTCCTACTCAGCAGAGGAAACAGTCACTCAGGCATTAGTAACATCTAGAATAGACTATGGTAATGCACTATATCTGGGCATACTGGAGTACTTAATGGGCAGACTTCAAGTGGCAGTTCGGCTCCTGTTAAACGTGCCGAGAAGAACTCGCATCAGTTCACATCTGCAGGGACTCCATTTGTTGCACATCAGAGAGACAGTCAAATTTAAGGCTCTGATATTGGTACATGATGCTCTGTATGAGACTGGACCGGATTACCTCTGAGCCAGATTTAGCTTTTACAACCCCACTAGATAGCTTAGATCTACCATCAAATTCCTTACAGCGATCCCTAAGTTTCAGCGTCGAAGAACAGGGGGCAGATCGCTAGCATTTTTGGGCTCATCAGCATGGAATCAGCTCCATGAGTAATTCAGTACTGTTTAAGAAGAAACTGAAAATCTGGTTATTTGTGCAAGCCTAACTCTTTCACTGGTGACCTAGCTACGTCTGCGCTGGGACACTCCTTGGAGTAGCTGTGCACAATATAAATGGCCTATCATATCAAAGGCCTCGGAGAGACTATCTGGTTTTACTGGGGTCTTTGCAAAGTCTTGCTGGTAAGCTGCCTTTACTAGTCAAGGTAGACTTTACTATAAATTAAGTCTTTTTGCCATTGTAGCCACAATGTGTGGTCAAGGGTTTAAAGGTGAAAGAGGCAGTTCTTTACTTTCCATTGAAGAAGACTTCTATCTGCAGTGGTTTTGTAAGGATGCACAAAGGTAAAGACCTGCCTATATGTGCATGTATGGAAGGAAGCGGCAGAGTGCTCTAATGAGGAATAACACAACTTGGTTGTAGTAATGATCGAGGATTGTAGACAAAGGGCCTGATTACGAGTTTGGCGGTGTGTAGCTGAGTTTACCCCACTGCCAAACCCGTGGTCAGGCCGCCCGCCAGATTAGGAGTTTCCTCCTGTCTGGTGGACTGGTTTTTTGGCATTCCCACGGCGGTGCCTCAGAAAATAGACACCGCAATGGGATCGCCAAAAACAGTTCCTGCACGGCATGGACTCTTAAGTCCATGCCGTGCAGGAACTGGTGTGCATGCACAAAAGGGGGCATTTATTTTGCTCCCCAGTGTGTATCCACATGATTTGAGACACCAGGGGGCCGTTTTCTTTCTGCCACACTTTTCATGGCAGTGGAACCGCCATGAAAACCGTGGCAGAGTGGAAACTTGTCATATGCTTGGCGGGACCGTGGCGGTCCCGCCAAGCATATTACTACCTCTATACTACTGCACCACCGCTAGAGAATGGCAGTTCCCTGGCAGCTGCGGTGGGGCAATGACGGTCCGACCACCCTTATTGTAATGTCCATGGACCGCCAGACTCGTAATTAAGCCCTTAGTCTTGCACTCAGTCCTACATTCCACATAGGGCTGCTCCAGGAAACTGAGTGTAATATCAATCCTGTGTCTGAGTCTGTAGAGTGGACAGCTGACGCAATCCATGGGTGTTGCAGTTGACTGAGAAGATTGAAAAGAATGTCCAGATTTGATACAACTGTTGATATAACTACATTTCTCTGCGAGTGAAGGTAAGTACAGCATTGGTAATTGGAAAACGACGGATTTGGTGGCTGCAGTGATTTTGGGAGGGTGGGGGGATTCAAGCAACAAGTCTAGGTCAAATTTGAATCAGAAGATGTCAGAGATTTGAGAAGCATCGAGCAGTGACCTTAGATAGATGACCAAGCGATAGGATCTTTACGTTATTGAGATGTGCCCAATAATTAGAGTACCGGTTTTAGTTCCACTATATTTGACTATTGTGCACACCATTTTACAAAATGAAATATATTTCTAGGGAAACTGGAATTACATGTTAGATATCTGAAGAGGGGCAGATCTCTTCAGGAGACAGCAGGTTGAATGATTGAATTGTACAAAGCAACAAATACCCCAAGGTTTAGAATGAGGCAGTAAATAGCTGCTTTTAAATAACCATCTTTTTACAGTACATCTTTTTAAAAGTAAGAGCATTGTATTAGTAGCAAATGCGGAGAAGAAGTAAGATCCAATGTTTGGGTGCAAGGATAAGAATGGTGTCCAAGACAAAACTAATGACGATTTGGCAAAGCAAACAGTTTAGCAAAGGAGTAACAAGGGAGTCATGAGGTCTATAGAAAAAAGCATAGTTGAAGAAAAGTAGACCTGTGTTGTTGAGCGCTCATAAATCAAGGTATTAAAATTGCACATTTGGCAGTAAGAAGGCAGTGACATTTTATAGCTGGTTGTAAATGGAGAGGTGGTGAGGAAGAAAATGAATGCAGTAGGTAACCATATTGGGGATGGTCAGGAGCCAGGTATTGTGTAAAACCAAGATACATGAGGTTTCTGCAGTCCAGCATACAATATATAATGGACTACTCCATTGGCAGGGATGGAATGTTTTCTCTCAGCATTCTGAGGTTAATAAAGGATTGGAGACAACTTTGTTCACTCTGTGGCCAAGAGAAATGCATGCAATACAGGGGAACTCCAGGTTTTGGACACAGCTGACTGGACTAGGGAAAGACCCGAGATCAGACAGCCACCAATCTAGAGAGCAATAAGTGGGGCATGCTCGGGTCATTGCTTGAAATGATGGGTGGAAAGGAGGGTGGGATATAAGTGAGAGCAAACAACGAGGAAGAAGGTCCTCTACTCAAGATCCAGTGAGTGATGCAAGCTCAGTGGCACTGTTCCGTTTAAGGATTCAAGCAAAAGTTCAGATAATCATGATTGACGGACAGTCTCACATTGTGCAACTTTGTTAATCAAATACATATATATCTTGAATATGCTCAACAATCACAGATGTTTTAAGTCAAATCAAATAGTGACAAAACACAATTTACGTATTAAATAAACTTCATAAAACAGGCAAAGAACACAGAAAACCACTATAATGCACAGGAATGCCATTACAACCCAGTCCAGGTGATTCACAAGTAAATTAACCACATGCTGAGAGTGGCCATCAGTTTGTTACCCATTGGTTGCTACCTCTGTTCCACTACCATCAACAATGTTTGTCTCGTTTGAAAATGGAGGAAGATTTGACTGACAAATGCCACTACCAATCTCTCTCCTCCCCTTCACTGCCAAAGTCACCGAGAGATTCGTAAACGCCCAGCTGACCGCCTTCATCGAAGAGAACACCATCCTATACCCCTCCCAGTCTGGATTCCGCAGCAACCACAGCACCGAGACCGCCCTCCTCGCCGCCACCGATGACATCCGCATGCTACTCGACCAGGGCCACACTACGGCCCTCATCCTACTGTACCTCTCCGCAGCCTTCGACACCGTCTCACATCGCACTCTCGCAGCCAGACTCCACGACGCCGGGATACTAGGAACCGCCCTCAACTGGATCCAATCAATTCTCTCTGGCAGAACCCAGAGGATCAGACTCCCACCCTTCCTCTCCGAACCCACAGAGATCAACTGCGGAGTAACCCAAGGATCCTCGCTCAGCCCCACGCTGTTCAGCATCTACATGGCCCCCCTCGCCGCCATTGTCAGACAGCACGAGCTCAGCATAGTATCATACGCTGACGACACCCAGCTCATCCTCTCCCTCACGAAGAACCCCGAAGACACCAGACTCTGCTTCCAGGAAGGAATGAAGGACGTCGCAGCCTGGATGAACAACAGCTGCCTGAAGCTCAACTCGGAGAAGACCGAGGTCCTCGTCCTCGGACCCTCCACCACCGCTTGGGACAACACCTGGTGGCTCTCCGCCCTCCGGAGCCCACCCACCCCATCAGACCACGCACGGAACCTCGGCATCATCCTTGACTCCTCTCTCACCATGACCCACCAGATCAACTCCGTCACCTCCACCAGCTTCAACTGCGTCCGCATCCTCCACAAGACCTTCAAATGGATCACCCCTGAATGCAGAAAGACTGTCACCCACGCACTCATAACCAGCAGACTTGACTACGGCAATGCCCTCTATGCCGGAATCAACAGAACTCTCCTGCACAAGCTCCAAACCATCCAGAACACCGCAGCCAGACTCGTTCTCAGAACCCCACGGCACGAACACATGACCCAACACCTACAAGACCTCCATTGGCTCCCCGTCGAGAAGAGAGTAACCTTCAAGCTACTCACCCATGCCTACAAATCTCTCCACAACATCGGACCCAAATACCTCAACGAGAGAGTCTCCTTCCACGTACCCAAAAGGAACCACCCTCTCCGCCAACCTCGCCCTGGCAGAAACCCCACGCATCTGCAGAAACAGAGCAGGCGGAAGAGCCTTCTCCTACATTGCTCCCAAGGCCTGGAACAAGCTCCCAGTCAACATCAGACGCTCCCCTACCCTGCACACCTTCAGGAAGAACCTCAAGACCTGGCTCTTCGACTGAACCGGAGCGGCGCCCCCCCGCGCCTTGAGACCCTCACGGGTGAGTAGCGTGCTTTATATAACCCTGATAGATTGATTGAATCCTTTTGCTGAACATTCAACATCCTTAGAGCAGGCTAAATGAAACTAGTGCTACAGAGCTGCACCATCTTTGAACAAAATCAGCGACTCTTTCCAAGGTACTCCAGAGCAGTGGATGCTTCCAAACAAGAGGCTGCCACCACAGTCATGTGACCCAGGACAGTGGCAGCAGGCACACATGGTTGGGACAACTTTCTTAAAGTGGCTTTTTCCGAATTTCGACTTAAAATCTGACTTTACCTTTGAAAAAGAATTTAAATTACAAATAATTTGATTTTAAACAGCATACCTCTATCTGCTCCCAGTCCAAAGTTGTCACTTATTAAATGTGATAAAGTAGCTCAGTGTTAGTCAATGGGAGGGATAGGCCTTACTACAGTGAAAAACGACTTTAGAATTTTTCGCTGCCAGGACATGTAAAAAGTAAATATGCCCTACTTTTTTAATACAATGCATTCTGCCCTATGAGCTTTTAGGGCCTACCTTAGGGGTAACATATGTATTATGCTGGGTTTAAATGGCAGTTTAAAACTGCACTACAGGCTACAGTGGCATTTTTAAATCCTACCTTAGTAGGTGGTGCAATGAGCGGCTTTGGATGCACTAGTAGGGTTTAATTTACAGGCCTTGGGTACATGTAGTACCAGTTACTAAAGACCTACAAATAGATTAAATGTGCCAGCTAAGTGTAGGCTAATTTTACCATGTTTGAAAGAGAGCACAAACACTTTAACACTGGTTAGCAGTGGTAAAGTGCACAGAGTCTTAAAGCCAACCAAAACAAAATCATCAAAAAGGAGGGGTGAAGACAAAGAATTTGGGGAACTACCACACCAAGGCTGCCAGGTCTAACTGTTGCTCTTTTGAGATGGCAAATTGGCTTATTGTAGACTAAAACAGTGAACAGAGAGTCAACAATCAGAATGTCACATATAAACCAAAATGGATCCTGGGGTGGCGTATTACCCTGAATTTGGAATGAATGACTAGTCACATCAAATCAAAGACCCTATCTTTGGCCTACAAACCTCTCTCCTTTTCCCCAATGAGGCTTGCCGAAATATCTCCCTTACCAGAGCCTCCATTCATTACAAATGTATGTTAAATTAAAGAAATTTGTGTTTGGGTGGATGGCTCTTGGAACCTTGGGATATACTTGATGGAATGCTTTTCCCCTAGCCGTTACATCACAGGAGAATCGTTTTTAATTTACGTTGTTTCCGGCTTTTAGAGCTGTCAGCCTTTGGGTGGTCTTCCCCCAAACATTTTGCCTTCATCCCTCCCATTTTTGCTGATCTCGTTTATGCTGATCTTAGGACTCAAAGTCCTAAAACCAGCATAGTGCTTGTGCTCTCTCCTTAAAACATGGTGGAACTAGCTTATATATAAGTGGCTCATTTAATTTACTTTTAAATCCCTAGTAGAGTGGTATCAAATGTACCCAGGGCCTGTAAAGTAGATGCTACTAGTTGGCCTGCAGCACTAATAATGCCACCCACTTTAGTAGTCTTTCTAAAGATGGCTCAGGCCTGCTACTGCAGCTTGTGTGACCGTTTTTAAACTGTTCTTTCTACATGGCAAAATAAACCTTTTGCAAGGCCCAAACCTTCATTTTTAATACATATAAGTTACTCCTAGGGTAGGTCCTGAGCAGCCCAGAGGGAAGAGTGCATTTTATTTAAAAAAAATAGGACATGTACTTTTAGGTTTTGCTTATCCTGGTAGTTGCCTTATTACATTTAATAAGCTGTATCTTCCAATAAGGAGCAGATGAATAGGTCAAGTTTGATGTCTAACAAATTGTAATTAAAAGCCTCTGTATTGGTGGGGTCGGATTTTTAATCACAATTCTGAAAATGCCACTTTTAGAAAAATTCAAACCACAAAACAATAACCTAGCTCCGTGTTATCTTAGACTCCTATTACTAATGGAGTGACGAACAGACTACTCTTTTATCCGTTCGAATAGAATTTTTATTAAACCATTCCTTCTTATTAAATAGGGGCCGATTCCGATCTCGGTCGGAGGCGCACCCAATACTATTCGGTCGGGAAAAAAGCCATGCGAAAGCCAGTTTCCCGACCGATCCGTACAGTACACCGAACGAGCAAGTACGATGCGCACAACAGCAAAAATCCCGGCCGAGCCGTACTCACCCAAACCAGGTCCTGTTCTCCGACCGAGGCGAATCCGGAAACGCCGAATCGAGTCGCACGGAAGGGAAAATGCAGCCCCGTCCGGCCGAACAAGTACGATGCGCTTTCCGTACGCGCCGAACCCGTCGCTACGCACGGCACGTCAAAGCATCCGGGAGAGGCGCACATAAGCTCCGAATCGCGCCACAACACGATCCACGGCTACGAGACGAACACAGCACCGACGAGGACGACGCGAAGCGACGAGGACGAAGCCAAGCGACGAGGACGACGCGAAGCAACGAGAAGGACGAACGACACGAACCAACCATGAATCCCTTCGTCCCGATCATACCAATATTCTACATCTACTACCGGAACAGGCACGGACGCGTACGGCGCAGAAGGTAAGTCAGACACCAACCACAAAACACATACAACACGTACACGACACATCACACACATACAATGGGAATCTGAATATACTTACACCAGCAACAGCAGCACCATAGGGGCGGGATGCCCATCACCAATGCCACATATGCACACAGGGGCCTGAATGCGCGCCACCACCCCAACCCAGGGGGGCTGGATGCCAACCACCACAACCACCCTCAACCAGGGGGGCAGGATGCCTACCACTACTACCACCCTCAACCAGGGGGGCAGGATGCCTACCACTACTACCACCCTCAACCAGGGGGGCAGGATGCCTACCACTACTACCACACTCACCCAGGGGGGCAGGATGCCCACCACTACTACCACCCTTAGCCAGGGGGGCTGGATGCCTACCACCACCCTTAGCCAGGGGGGCTGGATGCCCACCTCTACTACCACCCTTAGCCAGGGGGGCAGGATGCCTACCACTACTACCACCCTCACCCAGGGGGGGCAGGATGCCCACCACTACTACCACCCTTAGCCAGGGGGGCTGGATGCCTACCACCACCCTTAGCCAGGGGGGCTGGATGCCTACCACTACTACCACCCCCACCCAGGGGGCAGGATGCCTACCACTACTACCACCCTCACCCAGGGGGGCAGGATGCCCACCACTACTACCACCCTTAGCCAGGGGGGCTGGATGCCTACCACCACCCTTAGCCAGGGGGCTGGATGCCTACCACCACCCTTAGCCAGGGGGCTGGATGCCTACCACTACTACCACCCTCAACCAGGGGGGCAGGATGCCTACCACTACTACCACCCTCACCCAGGGGGCAGGATGCCCACCACTACTACCACCCTTAGCCAGGGGGGCTGGATGCCTACCACCACCCTTAGCCAGGGGGGCTGGATGCCCACCACTACTACCACCCTTAGCCAGGGGGCTGGATGCCTACCACTACTACCACCCTCAACCAGGGGGGCAGGATGCCCACCACTACTACCACCCTTAGCCAGGGGGCTGGATGCCTACCACTACTACCACCCTCAACCAGGGGGGCAGGATGCCTACCACTACTACCACCCTTAGCCAGGGGGCAGGATGCCCACCACTACTACCACCCTTAGCCAGGGGGGCTGGATGCCTACCACCACCCTTAGCCAGGGGGGCTGGATGCCTACCACCACCCTTAGCCAGGGGGCTGGATGCCTACCACTACTACCACCCTCAACCAGGGGGGCAGGATGCCTACCACTACTACCACCCTCACCCAGGGGGCAGGATGCCCACCACTACTACCACCCTTAGCCAGGGGGGCTGGATGCCTACCACCACCCTTAGCCAGGGGGGCTGGATGCCCACCACTACTACCACCCTTAGCCAGGGGGTGCCAGATGCCCACCACTACCACCCTTAGCCAGGGGGGCAGGATGCCCACCACTACTACCACCCTTAGCCAGGGTGGGCTGGATGCCTACCACCACCCTTAGCCAGGGGGGCTGGATGCCTACCACCACCCTTAGCCAGGGGGCAGGATGCCCACCACTACTACCACCCTTAGCCAGGGGGGCTGGATGCCTACCACTACTACCACCCCCACTCATAGGATGGACAATGCATGACACAACAAGCACACCACAACCTAGGGAATGCAAGATTAAGACATCCCCCCACCACCATGACAAGCGTGTGAGCAGGCTGTGTCAAATGCCTACAACACCGAACATGACATTGAACATACAATGTGACCCCCTAGCACATGTGCCACACATATATGTGTGTGGCACCCACAATGCAAGCAGCCCATGACCATTGTGGCAATGGGGCCTAAACCCCCATCATCACAGTGACCAAAAGGCAAGTGTGGGGTCCATAGCTGAAGCACATTTTGACCATTGTGGCAATGGGGCCTAAACCCCCATCATCACAGTGACCAAAAGGTAAGTGTGGGGTCCATAGCTGAAGCACATTTTGACCATTGTGGCAATGGGGTCTAAACCCCCATCATCACAGTGACCAAAAGGTAAGTGTGGGGTCCATAGCTGAAGCACAGTTTGACCATTGTGGCAATGGGGTCTAAACCCCCATCATCACAGTGACCAAAAGGCAAGTGTGGGGTCCATAGCTGAAGCACATTTTGACCATTGTGGCAATGGGGTCTACACCCTCATCATCACAGTGACCAAAAGGTAATTGTTGACAAAGAAAGAGCTGCAACTGCCAAACTGCATGGATCATTCCTGGTCACAGAACCAAAAACTCATCTGTGGCAAAGTAGTGTATGTGTCCCATTGCAACATAAATTGGGGGAGCCAAATACTGCAGTGCAAATGAAACATTCCTTTGGCCATGTGCAGACAAACAACACCCATGGTGGCTGAGACCGTCAACAGTCATCAATGACACAATGACAGAAGTGACCATCAGAATGCAGAACCACATATTTGCACCAATGGGCACACAAATGCAGATACCCTGTGGAGACAGCAGATGTGAGGTGAACAGATACCATACCATGGCAGCAATGGGACACACAAACCATGATCACTGTGCTGACCGATGACCTAGGAGTCCCAGGGACAGCAGGGGAAACACACCAAACAACATACAGCCAATGGCACACCCAAGATATGCCAATGCAGTGGTGCAGATGCACAAACACTAACAGGCAGACCAACACTGTCATCATACACAGCAGGTGAGGGGTGGGGGTGCCAGTGTCCCCAGGCAACAACACAACACATGAGGAGAGCTGAATACCAATCATACAGATGTGCATACACTGCCACACTAAGGTAACTCATGGATCCAAATCCCCTATGTGGGCAAGCAGGCATTGACAGGTGAGAGGGAGCACAAAACACACATGTCACACAGGCACGTAGGAACAACAACTGACACAGCAAGTCACAGACACACCACAGCACCACCCCCAGGGCCCCCACAATGTGGTGACCCTGGGCTGAAGAAAAATACCACTGTGATGACAAAGCTAAATGTCGTTCACACTGTGAACCACAGTCAGGTGTCCTGAGCAACTAACTACCATCACACCTACACAAGCACAAATCAATCAGCATGGCCAGTAAGCCAAGGCCAACATGGAGGCAGGGGACTAGCCGGGCAACAACTCTCATCTGCACACACTCAAGACCACACCCCTCGACCTCCAACAATGTGCAGCAGTGAAGTACACATGCACTGGTGACATTGCACATGCACCCATTACTATTCCAGGGTGGTGGGTGGGAACCAAGGTGTAGAAACACATCACACATGGACACTCAACAAGACTCCTGAATGTCTGACACACTGCACACTACGCTGTACATGGACATGACGGCAATACCACACCGACCAATGGGATCCCAGCCACAGTCACACACCAATGAAGAAGCCAAGGTCACCCACAAAGAACACACATAGACAACAACCAACATTGCAGCCCGGACCCTAAGGAGTGCCAGCAGTCACACACACAACGTGTCACAATCACTGAAAGATAACACAAACTGGAAATCACATGACAGGGGCAAACAACAAGTGCCAAAGGGAAACCTGACTGTGACCCATCTGCGTCAGCACACAAACTCTGCCCTGACAGCAAACACACCTATGGGTGACACCCTGATGACCAGTAATGTGCCATGCACCCACATCACAGAGAACACAGGGAGAAGACTTTGGGGGAACATAGCTCAAGTCAGCAAGCATCACAAACAGGTACAACACTAGGGATCACAGCATGCGCAGATGAATGGAAGTGAACACACAGACATGCACATACAACACACACCTTGGGCGCAGGCAATGTCACACGTGTACACACTGCCATGAGGGGACTCCACTCCTGTGTGAGGAAAGCTGTGCCATATGTTGCCTCAGTAGGGCCCCATCATGTCAGCTGAGCACTTGGTCACACAATCAACAATTAGCACCAAATGAGGGCTCCCATCACATCAGCCTGGTCATGGATGTGCCAACGGAATCATCAGCACAGATCCAACACACTTGTATAGCAATGTTGCACTGACTACACGGATGAGTCCCTCCCCATTGATGCCCAAACCTGCATGTCCACTGGAGATGGCAACACGGTCAGGGAAGTAGACAAAAGCAACGATGGCAGGCACAACAGATGTGCAGGGGTGGAAGCCACAGATGTGAAATTGCCAATGTAAGTAGGAAACCCATTGCCAAATACTGAACACATGACACCCTCAGATGCTGCTATTGATGACATGGATACACCACATGATAGGACACATTCCCCCTGGACCACATGGGTTCCTGCACAGTAACACTTCATAATCATGAGACCAGATATCACCATCACTGCAGCAAGGGCATGGTTAGCTGCACCAACAACATGTACATCTGAAGCATGAGCACTAGAGAAAAGAAAGTTGCTTTATTCAGCATATGTGTTGAGGCCAAACGAAGTCCTGAAAAAGAGCAAAGGCCAATGGCCAGTCCATTGTCAAAGTTCAAACAGGGTGACACTGGCAGATGTCACCCTACGCATGCCTGCACAATACCAGGGACAATCCACTAGGAGGGGCAACCGGGGGGCAGGCCAGGCACCGCAGGGACAGGATCAGGGCTCACCAGGGGGAGTCAGGGAAGGGGTGGTGGGTGCTGGAGAGCCACTGACAACTGCAGTGGAGGTGTCTGACATGGTGTGTGCCGGCACAACTGGGGGCATGACACAGATGTCGTGGGTGCCGGCACAACTGCAGTGGACCCTGCAGATGGGGTGGACAGGTCCGCCACTGCAGTGCCCAAGTCAGACAGGGCGGTAGTGGACTCCACTGCAGTGCCTACCTCCAGGGGAGGAGAATGGGGAACAGGCAAGGTGGGTTGGACAGAGGGGGAGGACACCCTCACCACATCAGTGGCACAGACAAGCGCAGCGGGGGTGTGGTGCTGGGAGAGCAAGTGGCAGGGGGAGAAGGCCGGAGCATCTTGGGGATGGTATATCTGTGGGTGGGGGAACCTGGGGCAGGGTGTGGTGGGGGCACCTGTGCAGTGGGGGCCTGAGGGATGGAGGACGGAGACCTTGTGCCTGAGCTGCAGGGCGGTGGCGGGGTCTTGCTCTTAGCACTCCGGGGGACTTGCGGGTGGGGGCCTCAGTCCGTCTGCGCCTGGGGGAGGGTGTCCGGGGGCGAGGGGCACTCTGCTCCGTGTGGGTGGGCTTCCTCTTCCCCCGGGATGCTGGAGCAGCTTCATCGGTGGGGAAGAGGCCGAGGTCACAGAGGAAGAGCTGCTGTGACTTTGGGGTTGCAGGTGAGGCAAGGGAGGGTGCTTTGGAGGGAGAGGGAACTGAGGACTGTGCAGTGCATGTGGATGCGTGTGTGTGTTCCAGGGCCCCATCCCCTGTGAGTCTGGCTTCAGTCCCCTGAATGTGCTTGCGTGTGCGTTTTGTCATTGGCGTGTGTGTCAGTGTGCTGGATGTGTGTGTGCTGGTGTGTGCCAGTGTGTGTGTGCCTGGGATGGGTAAGGTGCTGGGGAGTGTGGATGGAGCAGAGGCAGGAGGGGTGAGGGACCGTTTGAGGAGGGACACTGCTGCCGTCAGGGAGGAGTCCATGGACCTATTGCCCCTCTGTAGGTCAGACATGCCCGATGAGATGCCCTCCATGAACGACACCAGCTGAGTCAACAGCGCGGTGTGCGCATGGAGGACACTCAGCATGGCTGTCTGCCCTACATGGAGCTGGCGAAGGAGGTACACAGACTCCTCACTCAGGGCAGCAGGGGACACAGGGGCAGGGGGTGCGGTGCCTGGCCCAAAGGAGACACGCTCCCGGACATGGGAGCCTCCACGGACCTGGGGAATGGGAGCCGATGGGAGGGCGGTGGTGGTGCTGGTGGTGGCGGGGACAGCAACACTAGCTGGGGTGTGGTGGCTGCTGACACCCGCCTCCACAAGGGAGTCATCCTCCGAGTTGCTCTGGTCCTCAGCTGAGGTGGATGCTGCTGAGGACTCCTCGGTGTGGCTCCCCTCGCCCTCCGTGCCACTGGGTCCCTCCGACCACTCCTCGGCTGCTGACCCAGTCTGGCTCTCCGGCTCCTCCTGGTCCGTGGAGCTGTCCCCTTCCGTGGCCGTGGATGTATCTGCAAACAATGGGGAAACAGACAGACATCAGTCACCTGCACATAACGCACACACCACTGTGAGCACAGCACATCCCAGAGCAAGCCCTGGCATCATTAGTTGTACATTGCTAAAAGTGCACTAATTGAACAGGAGAAGTCAATTGTCAGTCTGATGCCAAGCATGGCACTCACATCCCACATGGCCTTGCACCCATCTGTCTGGTGTCTGTTGGATTGCAACACCCCAGTGTTGACACATGCACCAAGTACACAGTAGTTGGACAGTGCAGAGGACACGGTGTGGACACATCACAGCTCTTGCCACTGAGTCAGTACAGGTTTACGGATGTAAGGGATGCCCAGAGTCAAATAGGAAATGCATGTGATGCATACCAGCGACAGACACCATGATGCACCCATGTCCTGATAGCCAGCGCCACTATGGTGTGCATGTAGCACATGTCACTCCCCTGCAGGATCACCAATCAGTAGACACATGCCATGGCGGAGGCATGACTGCAAAGTCATACATCACTGTCTCAGTGATGTATGACTTTGCAGCCAGACAACAACACTCTGCACTGTGTCACAATAGTAGGTCATGGGGAATGCAAGTCCTGGAGCTGCACAAGTGCACATGTACATCCCCCCACAACACATCCTCTTAACCCTCATCTGTCCAGGTCATACCTATTGGACATATGGGAGACCTGTGACACTACCCTACATGTCAGAATACAGGCATTGTGTAAGCAATGGACCCACCCATGATGCCCACCACAGAGTCAGGGAAACAGATGCTGTCTCCCACCTTGAGTCAAGCAAACTGCAAGGACACAGTCCTAAGTGACAGAATTCCCTGCATGTAAGGGCCACACCTGGGTATCAGATGAGGAGTGGGCAGTGCACAATAGAGGGACATGGCTCCTGGACAACATGACTGCTGTACTGTGGCAGTTCAACCTGGCCCGAGGAGGGCACATAACATGTTAGACAGAGTACACAGTGCAGTCTTTGACTCACCCCCTCCTTGCTGCTCTCTGGCCTTCAGCTGCCCATCCAGGTCTGGAAAGACCACCGCCAGGATCCTGAGCATGTGGGGGGTCAGGGTCCGTGTTCCGCCCCTCCTGCGAGGAGGCGACAGCTTCAGCTGGACCCGTGCAATCCTCCGGGTCCAGCCCCGAAGGTCCTGCCACCTCTTTTGGCAGTTGCGGATCCGGCGCTGGTAGACCCCCACGGACCGGACA
Source organism: Calotriton arnoldi (assembly GCA_963921515.1). Classification (NCBI taxonomy): domain Eukaryota; kingdom Metazoa; phylum Chordata; class Amphibia; order Caudata; family Salamandridae; genus Calotriton; species Calotriton arnoldi. The sequence continues at coordinate 282,337 of CAWUFW010010558.1, forward strand.
GCCCGGACGATGTCCTTCCAGATCTCATGCTTCCGATGGGCAGAAGCCTGTCAGGATGACAAAGTGATAAGGACATTACTACACATGCAACATATCCGTGCATGACACAGTTGCATATACATGTCGCAATCACAGGGGCACATGGTGTACCCAGGCAGTGCACGGCTGCCCATGGACAGTTTTCCAGAAGTCACTACATGGTATCATAGCATGGGGAGTAAAACCCTGTTCAGAAGCACTGTCACTGCACCATACCTGTCCAGTGCAAGTCACTACACACTATGGGGGGTGACAACTACTCAGTGAGCCTGCTAGCCAGTGGTGTGCTGACTCTCAGCCTTGCTAGTCAGACAAAATGCACATTCAGAAAGGCAGTGCACAGAACACTCACCTGCTCCCCTGGTGTCCCATACAGCTTGCTGTACTGTGGAAGTAGGCTGTCCAGCAGGGCCTGGTTCTCTTCAAGGCTGAAGGCTGGGGCTCTCTCCACAGTACGTGCCATTGCAGGGTCCAGAGGGGCAGAGACAGCAGCAGTGCAGTGGCAGATGTCGTCCTGGAGCATGTAGTGCAGGCAAGTGGGCTCTCAGGGGAACATGCAGCAATATATATGTGCTGGAGAGGCAGATACTGTCCCTTGTGTCCAAAGTGATAGGTCCAAGTCGTTTGCATCTTCTGAATCTGGCCAATCCATGGAATAGCAGCACCAAAACACGCCCACAGCATCCTTCAAATCTTCAACTTCATGACATACATTATTTTGCAACATTGTTGTGGGTGACCAACTGAATTTCCAGCAACCGACTCGTTCGAATATTCAAAAACGCGTCCGTTGCCAGGCAAGCCCATTGTCAATGGGTGCGCACCGATCGGTCCATTGCTGTTCAACGCGCACAGGGGTACAACGCGTACCCGCACACATTGAATGCAATGGGCCGGCCGGAGGCACCGATCGGTCCATTGCTGTTCAACGCGCACAGGGGTACAACGCGTACCCGCACACATTGAATGCAATGGGCCGGCCGGAGGCACCGATCGGTCCATTGCAGTACAACGCGCACAGGGGTACAACGCGTACCCGCACACATTGAATGCAATGGGCCGGCCGGAGGCACCGATCGGTCCATTGCTGTTCAACGCGCACAGGGGTACAACGCGTACCCGCACACATTGAATGCAATGGGCCGGCCGGAGGCACCGATCGGTCCATTGCTGTTCAACGCGCACAGGGGTACAACGCGTACCCGCACACATTGAATGCAATGGGCCGGCCGGAGGCACCGATCGGTCCATTGCAGTACAACGCGCACAGGGGTACAACGCGTACCCGCACACATTGAATGCAATGGGCCGGCCGGAGGCACCGATCGGTCCATTGCTGTTCAACGCGCACAGGGGTACAACGCGTACCCGCACACATTGAATGCAATGGGCCGGCCGGAGGCACCGATCGGTCCATTGCTGTTCAACGCGCACAGGGGTACAACGCGTACCCGCACACATTGAATGCAATGGGCCGGCCGGAGGCACCGATCGGTCCATTGCTGTTCAACGCGCACAGGGGTACAACGCGTACCCGCACACATTGAATGCAATGGGCCGGCCGGAGGCACCGATCGGTCCATTGCAGTACAACGCATCACTGTACATGTGACTGGCATATGTCAGCATGCCTGTCTCAGATGGACATATGCCAGCCACAGATAGCTCCCAGGGAGTGAGGGGCACACCTACATCACGACAGCCTGTCCAAACCTTATCATAAGGCATGTAAGGCTGCATTTCCTATTGTGTGTATGTTGGTGTACATGTTGTCCTGTGGGTGTCACCTGTGGGCAGCCACCCCCAGGCTGTGCACGTGTTAATGGGGACAGGATCCTGGGTGTTACGTGTACGTGACCACTGTGATGTGCAACTGTTCATATCTGTGCATGTGCCATGGTCACATTTCACAGTGGTGTTTGTGTATGTCATGTCACATACCCCGTGAGTCCCATGTGGGACGGTATGTTTGAGCCAGGGTGTCCCAGTGGCACAATAGTGATGGCCCTCCACAGTCTTTGTGCATGTAGTGTTTACAATGTCTCTGATTTCATGTGCACAATGGGAGACAGTCTCCACATCCACGTTGTGTGTGCATGGACTCTGATGTTGTGCGTGTGTGTCACAGACGTCCATGGCTCTCCTGCCATGGCAAGTGTGGCCACTACCTGTGGGGGTCATGTTTGTTTTGTTGTGGTGTACACATGATACTCCAGGTGATGCCAGTGTCCATGTGGCATTACAGGGTCCCTGGGAATGTGCCTGTCGTTGAGCTGTGGTGCCTGGGGCACATCTGTCCTCACATGTCACTGGGGGGTGACTGTGACACAGCATCATGATATCCAATGGGCCAACCTGGGACAAATTGATGCCACCTGTAGGACCGTGTTGACAGATGTTGGCCATGTATGTACCATAAATGTCGTTCCGGTACTGCACACTTCATGTAGTTGTGCCTCATGATGATGTATGTTGGGATCTTGAGTGTGTTCAATGCCGCATATGTGGGGTGACTGACGATCTTGCTTACTTCTCCTCTGCACTGCAGGGCTCCTGCTGTCCATCGGCCATTCCCAGACCTGGCAACGATGGTGGAACGGGACAGCATCCGACGGTACCGCTTCACCAGGCAGCTGATTGAGGATTTGGCAGTGCAGTTGTCCCCACATTTGCAGCCTGGCCGGCCGTATCCTACAGCGCTGACCCCCAAGGTGAAGGTGATGGCAGCCCTACACTTCTTTGCCACCGGTACCTTCCAACATACTGTGGCGTCTGCTGGTGGGATGTCACAGACCATGTTCAGCCGTGTGCTCCGCGATGTTTTGGCGGCAATGTTGCTCTTCCTGAACCGGTACATCTATTTCCCTAGACTGCGACGACTCACTGACGTGAAGAGTGACTTTTATGCCCTGGGGAGGATGCCGCATGTCATTGGCTCCATTGATGGGACACATGTGGCTTTGGTACCACCACAGGCCCAGGAGCAGGCCTACAGGAACCGCAAGCACTACCACTCGGTCAATGCACTGGTGGTGTGTCTTGCAGACATGACCATCACACACGTGTGTGCCCGTTTCCCTGGTTCAGCACACGATGCCTTTGTGATGAGGAGTAGTCGCATCCCCAGGTTGATGGCACAGATGCAGAACCAGCGTGCCTGGCTTGTCGGTGTGTACTGACTTTGTGCCATTGTGTGTGATCTGATCTGTAGTATTCCGCCCACTTTTCCAAGTCAGCTGATGTGCACTTGTCTGTCCGTAGGTGACTCGGGATACCCCAACATGCCGTGGTTGCTGACACCCCTCAGGAACCCTGTGACACCTGCCCAGATGCGCTACAATGAGGCACATGGTCGGACCAGGAGAGTGATTGAGCGGACCTTTGGTCTCCTGAAGAGCCGCTTCCGCTGCCTGGACAAGACCGGAGGGTCCCTCCCATATGCCCCTGCGAAAGTGTGCAAGATTATCATCGTCTGCTGCATGCTTCACAACCTGGCAGTGCGGAAGGAGTTGCCTCTCATCCAGGATGACAATGACCAACATCCGCCACCTGTGGAGGATCCTGGCCTGGACCACGATGCCAGTGACGATGATGATGATGATGGTGATGGTGATGTCCGCACACAGCTCATCACCAACTTCTTTAGCTGAATGTGAGTATCCTGAGGTGTCATGTGAATGATGTGAGTTGGCATGATGTGTGGGTGGTGCTCTGGTGCTGTTGGAGTGTGTCCATGGGCTACTTGACAGGATGTGTGTTGCGATGTGTGGTGACAGGTGGGCTGTACTCCCCAACAGTGTTGACATGCTAACTTGGTTCTGGGTGGGTATCTTGTAACATGTATTGTGCATGAGTTTTGCTGTTCTGTCCTGTACTGCATTGCTTTTGACTGTGTGTCATTTCTGTCCTTCACAGGGTACTTTCAGATTCGTTTGGTGAACTGTGTCCACCGACGACGTGATTGCACATCCAGGCTGGTAGCTGTTGTGTCCCTACAGGTGATGTGCGCCACACCCATGGACTTCCTTCTGTCTACAGTTGTTGACTGTGTGCCCGCTACCAGGTGGGGTTACCTTGCATCTGTAGTGGTTACGGCATGTTGCTACTGTGTAATAAACCTGTGCTTCACTTAGTGATGTGCGTTGTCTGTGGTCACACATTTGACTGCCATTTGCTTACTGCACCTGTGGGCTACTTGACTACAACTGGGAATGGGTGTGGTGTCTGTGCATTGCACCGTCTTCCCTGGCAACATCAGTGTAGGCAATGAGTCAGATGGCCTAGGTGTGTATGTGTTGTGTAGCCCTGGTGGTGTGTCTCCCTCATATGTGTCACGTTGCCTGTACTCACATGCCTGTGTTGTCCTTGCTGTTGCAGTTCGCATACACTGTGTAATTTTGCAGTTCATCATCCCCATAACAGCACCCACGTTGGAATCACGACAGAGGCAAGTATGGTGTATTAGTGTGTTTATTGTGATAATAGTGCATAGGATGGATTGTGCTGTACATGAATCTTGCAATCCCAAGTTCCTAGATGAATAGAAAGTCCAGGTAGACAGGATCCCCAGTATCGGGGCCACTGTTGTCTGACACATTGTTCCAACTTATACTCCCCATGCAATGTGTGGGAGTAGTGTTGCCATCAACAGGGTGAACAGTCTGTGCACAAAGGCGAAAATCCAGAACAGGTTCAGGCTTCCTGGGAGTTGCGCTTGGCCATCAGCCTCTCACTTTCCCCTCCTCGGACGACCCCTCTTCTTGGGGGGGGGCCCTCAAGTGCAGGCTGCTGCGGTGCAGGGGACTCTCCGCCAGAGTCCTCCTCCCTCCCTGTGGCAGTTGCAGTTTGTTCGGTACCAGATGTTGTTGGCACACAGGGAGGTGTGGACTGGTTGCTGTTCATCTGGCGGAGGCATTGTAAAATGTCCCTGTGCACCGCCGTCATCTCATGTAGTACATCCCACTTGGACTCCACGCGGGTCATGTGGGAGTCCACACGTGACATGTGGGAGTCCACACGTGACATGTGTGACTCCACTTGGGACATGTGGGAGTCCAAGCGGGCATGATGGGCAGCCTGCTGCTGTTTAATGTCTCTGAGGAGCCCCACTACCTGGCTGAGCTCTCCGGTGCTGGACTGGTACGCATCAGCTATGCGTACCAGTTGTGGGTCTTCATGCACACCAGCAACGTCTGCAAGCAGCGACCTCTGTCTCCCACCCCTCCCACCACCCCTGCTGACATGTGCAGTGTGTGCAGTTGCACGCACAGATAACCCTGGTCCACCTTGGGGGTTGGTGGTGGTGGTGGTGTCCATGGCCCCAGGTTGGTCCAGGGTCACTGCGCTGGTGTTGTTCCTTATTCTGTCCATGTCGGCAGGGATGGTATTCGTGGTGACAGTCGTTGGAGGGGTGGGTGCAGGGGTGCAGCTGGTGGACCTGCTGGTGCTGCAGCTGGTGGTCCTGCTGGTGCAGCATGTTGACTTGCACCGGATGTGCCAGGTTGTTCTTCATCGTCCGAGGAGGACAGAGGCTGTACGACGCCAGTGAGCTCGGCATCCTCTTGAGCCTGGGACTGGGACTCCTCAGCGTCTGCTGCTGTGTCCCTATCATCACCTGTTTTTGGGAGACACAAACAATGTATGTCATGTTTCTGCAGGCATCAGTGGTTGACACACCTGACAGTTGTGACTGTGCCTCGGGGTGCGGGCCTGTACATTGTATTGTCCTAAGTTGTCACAGTCAGGGGTTGATATTGGTGTGGCACATTGTCCTGCATTATTTGGGCATTTCTATGTATTCTCTGGGGTGTGAACATGGTCTGCATTGATTGTGTTTGGTTGACAGCCAGACCTCCTTCCCACCCACCCACCCACCCAGTCAGTTATCCCACCATGGAACGTGCTTGCATTGCAGGGAGTGTAAGTTGTCTCTCAGGATGTCAGTCAGTGGTGTCCTGCTGTTTGTTGGTGCACAGTTGGCAGCAGGGCCTTGTGCTCCCCACAGCAGTAGCCAGTGTCAGCCATCTTGTGAGTCCTTCTCCACTCCCTGTGATGTGAGCATGGTTCAGGGTGGTGTTGATGGGACAGTTGTGGGGGTGAGCTATGTCTGTGACTACGTCTCCCATCATGCTATTGCCTCCACCCCCTTCCCAGCATGCCCATGCTTCCTTCCTTTTGACTCTGCTTCCCTGTGGGGTGGGCTGGCTGTGCTGACAGGATGGCTGGGAGTGTTGTCCTGGCAGTTGTTTGGCTAAGAGTCCCAAGAGTGTCCCTGTGCTTCACACAACATAACCCAGGGTGGTGGTGCTTTGTGGGATCTTGTGTTAGGATGGAGGGCATTGCATTCTACCAGGTGGGTACTGTGGAGTTTGTGTTGGGGGGGTGTGAGGGGAGGTGCTGGTGACTATAGTCAGTGCTGCAAGTCCCCCTTCCCACCCAGCCAGCCAGATAGCCCACCATGGAACGTGCTTGCATTGCAGGGAGTGGAAGTTGTCTCTCAGGATGTCAGTCAGTGGTGTCCTGCTGTTTGTTGGTGCACAGTTGGCAGCAGGGCCTTGTGCTCCCCACAGCAGTAGCCAGTGTCAGCCATCTTGTGAGTCCTTCTCCACTCCCTGTGATGTGAGCATGGTTCAGGGTGGTGTTGATGGGACAGTTGTGGGGGTGAGCTATGTCTGTGACTACGTCTCCCATCATGCTATTGCCTCCACCCCCTTCCCAGCATGCCCATGCTTCCTTCCTTTTGACTCTGCTTCCCTGTGGGGTGGGCTGGCTGTGCTGACAGGATGGCTGGGAGTGTTGTCCTGGCAGTTGTTTGGCTAAGAGTCCCAAGAGTGTCCCTGTGCTTCACACAACATAACCCAGGGTGGTGGTGCTTTGTGGGATCTTGTGTTAGGATGGAGGGCATTGCATTCTACCAGGTGGGTACTGTGGAGTTTGTGTTGGGGGGGGTGTGAGGGGAGGTGCTGGTGACTATAGTCAGTGCTGCAAGTCCCCCTTCCCACCCAGCCAGCCAGATAGCCCACCATGGAACGTGCTTGCATTGCAGGGAGTGGAAGTTGTCTCTCAGGATGTCAGTCAGTGGTGTCCTGCTGTTTGTTGGTGCACAGTTGGCAGCAGGGCCTTGTGCTCCCCACAGCAGTAGCCAGTGTCAGCCATCTTGTGAGTCCTTCTCCACTCCCTGTGATGTGAGCATGGTTCAGGGTGGTGTTGATGGGACAGTTGTGGGGGTGAGCTATGTCTGTGACTACGTCTCCCATCATGCTATTGCCTCCACCCCCTTCCCAGCATGCCCATGCTTCCTTCCTTTTGACTCTGCTTCCCTGTGGGGTGGGCTGGCTGTGCTGACAGGATGGCTGGGAGTGTTGTCCTGGCAGTTGTTTGGCTAAGAGTCCCAAGAGTGTCCCTGTGCTTCACACAACATAACCCAGGGTGGTGGTGCTTTGTGGGATCTTGTGTTAGGATGGAGGGCATTGCATTCTACCAGGTGGGTACTGTGGAGTTTGTGTTGGGGGGGTGTGAGGGGAGGTGCTGGTGACTATAGTCAGTGCTGCAAGTCCCCCTTCCCACCCAGCCAGCCAGATATCCCACCATGGAACGTGCTTGCATTGCAGGGAGTGTAAGTTGTCTCTCAGGATGTCAGTCAGTGGTGTCCTGCTGTTTGTTGGTGCACAGTTGGCAGCAGGGCCTTGTGCTCCCCACAGCAGTAGCCAGTGTCAGCCATCTTGTGAGTCCTTCTCCACTCCCTGTGATGTGAGCATGGTTCAGGGTGGTGTTGATGGGACAGTTGTGGGGGTGAGCTATGTCTGTGACTACGTCTCCCATCATGCTATTGCCTCCACCCCCTTCCCAGCATGCCCATGCTTCCTTCCTTTTGACTCTGCTTCCCTGTGGGGTGGGCTGGCTGTGCTGACAGGATGGCTGGGAGTGTTGTCCTGGCAGTTGTTTGGCTAAGAGTCCCAAGAGTGTCCCTGTGCTTCACACAACATAACCCAGGGTGGTGGTGCTTTGTGGGATCTTGTGTTAGGATGGAGGGCATTGCATTCTACCAGGTGGGTACTGTGGAGTTTGTGTTGGGGGGGGGTGTGAGGGGAGGTGCTGGTGACTATAGTCAGTGCTGCAAGTCCCCCTTCCCACCCAGCCAGCCAGATATCCCACCATGGAACGTGCTTGCATTGCAGGGAGTGTAAGTTGTCTCTCAGGATGTCAGTCAGTGGTGTCCTGCTGTTTGTTGGTGCACAGTTGGCAGCAGGGCCTTGTGCTCCCCACAGCAGTAGCCAGTGTCAGCCATCTTGTGAGTCCTTCTCCACTCCCTGTGATGTGGGCATGGTTCAGGGTGGTGTTGATGGGACAGTTGTGGGGGGGGCAATATGTGTGACTGCGACTCCCATGATGCTATTGGCTACACTGACTTGGCCAGCATACACAGAATTCCTTCCTTTGAGTGGTCTTCACTGTGTGTTGGTGTTGTTGTGGTGGCTACATGTGTGGATGTGTTTGTTAGTTCTATTTGTGCCACTGCCTAGCTGTAGTTGTGGTTGTGTTTGTACATGTGTTGGCACAGTTGGATGTGACTTTTTTGATGGCATGTGTTGTGTTTATCTGACTGACATACACATTTTGGGATGATTCTGTTCTAGTTGCTGTGTAATTGCTATGTGTGCATGGTTTGACTCTCCCCTTGACAGTGATGTGTGTGTTTTGTGGCAGTTTATTGTGTACATTTGTTGTGTACTCACCAGGCTCTGGGATGTTCTCTAGTCCATATACGCTCACTGGCGGAAGGATGGCCCGCACCTTCTCCTCCCAGGGCCTGAGGTATATTGGCTTGGCAGGAGGGCCACTGCCGGTCTGTTGGCTGTTGCTGTAGTCTATCTTCAGCAGGTCCCGTACCCTCCTGCGCACGTCATACCACCTGTTCTGGATGTCCGTCTTTGTGCGCCGACATGATGATTGTGCGTTCACCCTGTTGATGATCCTCTCCCACATCTTGGTTTTCTGCGACATGGGGGTCTGTTGGACCAGAGTGCCAAACAGCTGTGGCTCCACCCTGAGGATCTCGTCTACCAGGACTTCCAATTCACAATCTAGGAACTTGGGATTCTTCTTGGGGGGCATGGTGATGGGTGGTGATGGTGAGTGATGTGTGTGTTGGTGTGCAGGTGAGGGTGTGTGAGTGTGTGTTTTGCTGGGTGTATGTGAGGTAGGTATTTGTTGGTGTGCTGATGGTGTGTGGCTTGTGTGAGGGATGAGCTGTGGGTGTGTGGTTGCTTTCTCTTGGGTGCTGGCAGTGAAATGGCATTTGCAAAGGCTCATGGTAGTGATTTGTGTCCTTTATATAGGTGGAGTTGTGGGTGTGTCTTTGTTCTCTGTCCCCACCCCCCCAGTATTTATTGGCTTGGTAATTGCTTGTTTGGCCTTTTTTTGGTTGATTTTTCCTTTGTGCTGTTTGTGTATGTTGGAAACGTTCTTGTGACCGAGTCGGACCCTGCATTGGTCTCGTACGGTGTTTTCCGTTTCGTTCACGCTGTGTTTGTGCAGTTTTGTATGCTGCGTACGCGTCGGTCGCGGTGTATTGTATTGCTTCGGCTCGGTTTTGTATGCGTGTCGGTCGTACGGCTTGTCCTCCGTCCGACTCGGTCGTGTTTTCGCGCCTTGCATCGTACTTTGCGGGTTGGAGTTGGCGGGTACGATTCGGTCGGATTTGTTCCGGGTGCGTGTCGGTCGGTTGGATTCGCGTGTTTTTCCGGCCGGATTGCTATTTTCCGAGCGGCTCGGTCGGTCGGCTTGGTTTCCTGACGTGTCGGTCGGATTTATCGCGGCTTGCATCGTACTTGGCGTGTCGGGCGCCACTGGTACGTGTCGGTCGGTATTTTTTCCGGATCCGAGTCGGTCGGTGCTTTTTCCGGCCCGAATCGGAATCGACCCCATAGTCTTTAAATTGATCGAAAAAAGTTTTTCAAATGACTGAAAAAGGAACACATATTCTTCAAATTAACACATAAAACACAACATATATATAACAATTAACAATGACCTACAATCATGGACACAATTGAACATACACACAATAAAAAATTATTTACAATAAATTACCAAAACAGGAAAAATCATCGAATTAATATGTACATAAATCAAATACGAAACACATTTATAGTTTGCACCATATACATGAAAACATCAATAATGATCATGCAAATGTTCAATTCTATGGACCAATTCTGTTATTTCAACAAAGGATATTTCAAGAGTGTCAGGATAATGTATTAATCTTTATCAAATTCCCTCCAACACTCTACGCATTCAGATATTATCAAAATGCCTTTCAAAATGCTGACGCGTTTCAAGACCCAGGCTGCTGGTACTGGGGCTCTCGTCAGGGCTTCAAACAAATGGTCGAGATATTCTGATTTCTGAGGTTAGAGCAGCCGCTCTAGCTCTTTGACTCCAAGAATTTCACTATCTGCTAGCGAAATCGTTTTATGGTTTCTTAAGAGCACCACGTCACGCTGTGCCAATGTGTAATTCTTGCATGACGCGTTTCAAGACCCAGGCTACTGGTACTAGGGCTCTCGTCAGGGCTTCAAACAAATGGTCGAGATATTCTAAAAAACAAAATAAATGCATGATGCAACAACAGCATCAACCCAAACGGCCTTTCTCACTCATGCGTGACGCTAACTTATTCTCTACCTGATTTCTGAGGTTAGAGCAGCCGCTCTAGCTCTTTGACTCCAAGAATTTCACTATCTGCTAGCAAAATCGTTTTATGGTTGCTTAAGAGCGCCACGTCACGCTGTGCCAATGTGTAATTCTGTAAAACAATCCAAAAACACCCAAAAACTGATTATATCTACTCTGTCCACAACATTTCAACGAACAAGGTAAACACCGGTCAAAATGTACCTTGCACTTTCACTATAGGGTAAGGAAAAGACGTTATTCGTTGGAGACTCGTAAATCTAAAAAAATTGAAAAAGGGAAGAAAAGAAAATGTATTGGACTCGTTAAAGATGTGTTACACTGAAAACTACACTGAACATTTCAAAGATGAATTGCCAAGCGGACTTACTTGAACCAAGCCTTTCCGCTTCCAGACTCTGATTGGTAAAGGATTATCTTGTGCTCGAATGCGAGCGTGCTCACCTTCACGAAAAATGAGATAAACACGTCGACGCGTTAGCGTGCGATCATGCAATATAAGTGTTCAAATTTTTTTGGGTAAAACCAAAAGAAAAGCACTGCGCGAACTTACTTGTGTCAGCTCAACAGAGTTGATTAATCTTGAACTCGTGCAACTTGCTGGTTAACTCTCAACACGGCATGTCTAATCAGAGCACTTCCTGATAATGGAGCTATTGTTCATGTGACACAGGTTTTCACCCAATCAGAACATTCAAGTTTAACATCTTGCAAGGGACGGATAATTGCATTGTGGGACCCGTAGTGTCCACACTAAGCTCGAGACAATTCAGTCATACCATTCAACCCAGAGGAAGCGCTGTTAAATTTTAAAATAAGATAAGCTTCCTTTTTCAACAAAGCAGCATCAATGTCAAAATGACGTTTGGATGTATCTAAACTGGACAAAACAGTCCATTTAAAATCCTTTTCACAATGAGATTTATCAATAAAGTGTTGCACCATCGGCGCAGTGATTACCCTCTTTTTGATCCTTGAGCGGTGCTGTGTGATCCTTTGGTTTATTTGTTGGTTTGTTTTGCCGATGTACAGTAATGCACACGGGCAAAGAATCGCATATACAATGTTTTTGGATTTACAATTCGTAAACTCTGAATGGCGCCATTTGATGCCATTGTGGGAGAATTCAACACCTTCAACTGTGGTGTCACAGGCCGCACACATACCACATTTGTGATGGCCTTCAACAGGTTTTAATTGCCATTGAGATCTCAAGGTCTGTTTATTTAAAGCAGGAAAAATACTGCTCGTACCAGTTGTTGCCCAATACTCTTATTTTTTCTCATGGCAAACGACACCATCCATTGTGTGAGTTCGTCAAACTCGTGGCCTTCAATCTTATTGATGAAATCCGCAGTATCTCGCACATAGGACGGCACCTGGGTCAAGAAGGGTTTGAGGAAAAAATCAACATATTTGGAAATAGGCTCTAGTAGAGAGTCACTGCCGGAAACTATTGGCCTTCCCGGGGGATTGTCTAACCTCTTATGTATTTTGGGTAAAAAATATAAGACGGGGATCCTTGGAAACTTTTTGGATAAATATTCAAATTCCTTAGGGCCCAAGAACCCTCCGTCAAACTTGGATAAGATTGAAGGCCACGAGTTTGACAAACTCACACAATGGATGGTGTCGTTTGACGTCACCTCATTGTATACGCAGATACCTCAAGACGAAGCACTTCAGGTCATTGAGACATACTTAGAAGAAAGACCGCGTCCTCATAGGGTACCTACACAATTCATTCTTCAACTAGCAGAGGTTGCCTTAAAGAAAAATTATTTCAAATTCGACGATTCCTTTTTTATTCAGATAAAGGGATCAGCCTGGGCTGTCCCTTTGCACCTGAAATGGCGGTCCTTTTCATGGCTAAATATGAGGACAGATTCATTTTTAATAACCCGTTTAAAGAGAAAATAGCGCAGTGGCTGCCCTATATAGATGACATCTGGTGTCTGTGGCATGGGACCAAAGACGAGTTGGAAAGTTTCTATGGTTGGCTGAACACTCGCCACCAAGATATTAAATTTACACTGACTATGAGTAAAACAAGGTTGACGTTTCTGGATGTAGAAGTGGTATCCAATGCAAAACAATTGACGACGGCTCTGCATAGAAAGGCCACTGATAAAAACACTATCCTTCATCACACAAGTGCTCACCCCAGGAGCTTGAAAGAAAATTTACCGTACGGTCAACTGTTGCGTATACGTCGCAACTGCTCATCCAAAATTGGATTATGAGCATCATGCGGCGATCTTTAAAGAACAGATGATCCTTCGTGGTTATCCGAAGAAACTCCTGAAGCATTCAATTAAGAGAGCGTGGTACACACCCCGGGAAGATCTATTACAAAAGAAGGAGAAACCACCGTTGGAAAGTACGATTTGTGCGACCACGTTTGGTCCTGATACGAATAGATTTAGGCAAATCATATTAAAAAATTGGCACTTACTTCAAAAATTGGAATGCGGTTTTCCAAAACCCTTGTTTGCCATGAGAAAAAATAAGAGTATTGGGCAACAACTGGTACGAGCAGATATTTTTCCTGCTTTAAATAAACAGACCTTGAGATCTCAATGGCAATTAAAACCTGTTGAAGGCCATCACAAATGTGGTATGTGTGCGGCCTGTGACACCACAGTTGAAGGTGTTGAATTCTCCCACAATGGCATCAAATGGCGCCATTCAGAGTTTACGAATTGTAAATCCAAAAACATTGTATATGCGATTCTTTGCCCGTGTGCATTACTATACATCGGCAAAACAAACCAACAAATAAACCAAAGGATCACACAGCACCGCTCAAGGATCAAAAAGAGGGTAATCACTGCAGCGATGGTGCAACACTTTATTGACAAATCTCATTGTGAAAAGGATTTTAAATGGACTGTTTTGTCCAGTTTTGATACATCCAAACATCATTTTGACATTGATGCTGCTTTGTTGAAAAAGGAAGCTTATCTTATTTTAAAATTTAACAGCGCTTCCTCTGGGTTGAATGGTATGACTGAATTGTCTCAAGCTTAGTGTGGACAGTATGGGTCCCACAATGCAATTCTCCGTCCCTTGCAAGATGTTAAACTCGTCGAACGTTCTGATTGGGTGAAAACCTGTGTCACATGAACAATAGCTCCATTATCAGGAAGTGCTCTGATTAGACATGCCGTGTTGAGAGTTAACCAGCAAGTTGCACGAGTTCAAGATTAATCAACTCTGTTGAGCTGACACAAGTAAGTTCGCGCTATGCTTTTCTTTTGGTTTTACAAAAACATTTTTGAACACTTATATTGCATGATCGCACGCTAACGCGTCGACGTGTTTATCTCATTTTTCGTGAAGGTGAGCACGCTCGCATTCGAGCACAAGATAATCCTTTACCAATCAGAGTCTGGAAGCGGAAAGGCTTGGTTCAAGTAAGTCCGCTTGGCAATTAATCTTTGAAATGTTCAGTGTAGTTTTCAGTGTAGCACATCTTTAACGAGTCCAATACATTTTTCTTTTCTTCCCTTTTCTATTTTTTTAGATTTACGAGTCTCCAACGAATAACGTCTTTTCCATACCCTATAGTGAAAGTGCAAGGTACATTTTGACCGGTGTTTACCTTGTTCGTTGAAATGTTGTGGACAGAGTAGATATAATCAGTTTTTGGGTGTTTTTGGATTGTTTTACAGAATTACACATTGGCACAGCGTGACGTGGCGCTCTTAAGCAACCATAAAACGATTTCGCTAGCAGATAGTGAAATTCTTGGAGTCAAAGTGCTAGAGCGGCTGCTCTAACCTCAGAAATCAGGTAGAGAATAAGTTAGCATCACGCATGAGTGAGAAAGGCCGTTTGGGTTGATGCTGTTGTTGCATCATGCATTTATTTTGTTTTTTTAGAATATCTCGACCATTTGTTTGAAGCCCTGACGAGAGCCCCAGTACCAGTAGCCTGGGTCTTGAAACGCGTCGTGCAAGAATTACACATTGGCACAGCGTGACGTGGCGCTCTTAAGCAACCATAAAACGATTTCGCTAGCAGATAGTGAAATTCTTGGAGTCAAAGAGCTAGAGCGGCTGCTCTAACCTCAGAAATCAGAATATCTCGACCATTTGTTTGAAGCCCTGACGAGAGCCCCAGTACCAGCAGCCTGGGTCTTGAAACGCATCGGCATTTTGAAAGGCATTTTGATAATATCTGAATGCGTAGAGTGTTGGAGGGAATTTGATAAAGATTAATACATTATCCTGACACTCTTGAAATATCCTTTGTTGAAATAACTTAATTGGTCCATAGAATCGAACATTTGCATGATCATTAATGATGTTTTCATGTATATGGTGCAAACTATAAATGTGTTTCGTATTTGATTTATGTACATATTAATTCGATGATTTTTCCTGTTTTGGTAATTTGTTGTAAATAATTTTTTATTGTGTGTATGTTCAATTGTGTCCATGATTGTAGGTCATTGTGAATTGTTATATATATGTTGTGTTTTATGTGTTAATTTGAAGAATATGTGTTCCTTTTTCAGTCATTTAAAAAACTTTTTTCGATCAATTTAAAGACTATTTAATAAGAAGGAATGGTTTAATAAAAATTCCATTCGAACGGATAAAAGAGTAGTCTGTTCGTCACTTCATTAGTAAAAGAGTCTAAGATAACACGGAGCTAGGTTATTGTTTTGTGGTTTGAATTTTGAATAGCCCTACCTGGCCCCAGTCCTTTGGGCTTAACCCCTACAGTTGTTTGTCTTTTAGAAAGATGGCATTTTCTTCTCCCAACCATTTGGTGTCTGCTGCCTGTATCCTTGGTCACATGACTAGGTGTACTTGGCAGTTGGTCTTTGTTTATTGCTCCAAGACAGTGAGACAGTCAAGGTAGGTTTTGGCAGGATGGGCCACGCTGAGTTAACGAGGGGGATGAGCTTTCACCTACCATGCTTATATCACAAAGGCCCTGACTGAGCACTCTCACAAAGGGATTTGCCACTAGTCTATTGTGACCCCAATCCGGGCTAGCACAGGAAGACAGGAAATTCCAGGCAACTCTGGGGGGTTGAATCCTCTGGAAGATTCTCCCACTTCAAAGTGGGCTCCAGGTATAAATATTGGACCTCAGACACACACTCTTCAGTACACTTCTTGACCTGTGGACATGCCAGGAAAAAGAGCTACCACTCTGCTGGATGCTGCTCTGAGGGACTGCTGTGTTTCCCTGCTGCCCTCTGGCCTGGGTGAGAAGGACTGGGCCTGCATCTCTCAGAGTGACTCCAAGAGCTAGTAGGCTGGCCTCTTGATCAGAAGACATGGACATGGCAGGCTACCCACAACCTTGAACCCAGCATATGGACTCTGCAGTCTGTGAGTACTATCCTGCCAAGAGGTGCCACCCCAGTCCCGGACACTTGGAAGTCAGCCTCAAGGTGCTCTGCCAGCCCATCTGTGGACCCAGCAGAACTGATGCATCTCCTCTGTTGCGTGGGGCAACCCCAAGCAGAACAGATGCATCACCTCTGCTGCATGTACTTTCCTGGCACAAGGACTTCACCCTCACAGCCAGCAGCCACCTTGGAACTGCTGCTGTGCAATGCATCCCTAACACAGGTCCTCACATCGCAAGCCTCTCATCGACAGCAGCTTCGATGATGACGCAGGACTCCACATCGCAAGTCCCACTGCTGCTTCAGAAACAGCTGGTGTGCGACACATCCTCAAAGCAGGACTTCGCATCCCACCCCCCCCTTGTCGACGGCCGCCTCAATGACAATGTAGGGACATGCATCGCAGCTATACAGCTCCTCGGAACTGACGCTGCACAACTCATCTCTGACCAAGCCCTTGCATCGCCTTGGCTGTGTAACGCATCCTCAACACGGGATTCCTCAACTCTTCACAACCAGGATTTAAGGTAGTCTCGTTCAGCGGGCCTAACTGGGTGCCATGATGGGCGCACCCCATCGTGGTCTGCCTGAGCTTGTGACTTTATCCCGGTCTATCGTGACCAGATAGCCACAGTTGGCACTTTGTGCTTTTCCACGCTATTTCACTCAAATCTTCACAATTGCTATTGCCAGTTCTACTGATTGGATTTTTGTTGTTTTGGTCTTAAATTATTTATTAAAATGTACTCTATTTTTCTAGATTGGTGTGGGATTTTCCCTGTGTTGTGTTTTCCCTTTAATACTGTTTGAAGTGCTGCATAAATACTTTACACATTGCCTCTAAGTTAAGCCTGACTGCTCTGTGTCAAGCTACCAGAGGGTTGAGCAAAGGTTAGTTTGGGACTTGCTTGTGGCTTCACCCTGACAAGGATTGTGGTCTCTGCTTGAGTGTGGTATCACCCCTCTCAACCAGTAACCCAATTTCTGACTCCAACTGATATTTCTCCTCATAACACTAAGGGCCCGATTCTGATGTCGTTCAGAAGGCCTCCGAATCAGATTTGGCTTTCTCGGATCAGATTCGTAGCCCTTGTTTACGACGAATTGTACACAGGTCCGAACGGCCAAGTACGATGCAAAGATCGCGTACGCGCCGACCGAATCGTTTCCGGGACCTGAACCTGTCTGTATAACTTGTTCATAGCCACATCGTGCCTCCCTATGGAGCTGAATTCCAACCGAGCGAGTACGATGCACGATTTGGACAGCCACTTCGCCTCAGTCTCAGCGAGACAAAACGGCTGTCGGAATTGTACTTCGGGGGGCCGTAGCAGGCACCCTCTTCACCCGGGGCCCTCCGAATCTGTCACGGGGGTGTGCCCATGGGTCCCCCTGATCCAGGTATGCACAGGGTGGTGGGCATAGAGTTCAATGGGAGTCCGAGCGAACCGAGTCCGTAAGTCTACGGCTGCATCGTACTCGCTCGTTCTGACTCCCGGAGCACGTTTCGCTCGAAAGCCCTCCGGATCCGAGTCACACGGAGGGCTTTCCTAGCGAGATCGGAATTGGGCCCTAAGTCGCCTGATCTAGTGCGTTATTGCCCAATGCACTGTTAAGCAGCCATTGGGTTTCATAATAACAGCATGTTCTTTAACAAAGCTCTCCCAATATGATAGCACTTACTGACTATGTAAAAGAACAGCCATTTTGAAACCAGCTGCATTTGCCATCTATTGCAGTTCAACGACTGTATCTGTAAGTGTTACTTTCTCCCTTAAATTTAAAAGTAAGTCGCATTTAGGCTGGGAGTAAGCCGCACAGACCCACAGAAATATATTTAGGACTACGGCCCGAGCAAATCAAAATTTCAAGAGGTAGGAATAACCTGATGCATGGTCAACATGTGACTGGGGGCAGTGGAAGGCTGAGAGCAGAGGGAAAAGGTTGGAAGAGCGAAATATTGTTCAAGCTTGAAGGGTCTTCTGAAGAGTCCAGCGGGAAACTGAAGATAATGAACAGGAGGAAAACTAGTGAAGAAGGAACACATCCAGTAAGCAATGAAGTGAGGCCAGATAAAAAAGGATAGATAGGAGAAGGCAGTAGTAGAAAAGAGGACACAGGGGTTTATGGGTGGAAATTGGCCTGACTGAAGAGGAATATGATGCATTTTGTAAATCGGTACTTGGTGGTGTTACAAAAGCCCCTCAAAATGTTCTTAGCGTGCATTTTGATTTGCCCAGCAGATGGGCAGGGAGCCATTTATGACCTTTTCAGATATCAGCACAACTCCTCTCCATAACCAGGATTAAGGTGGTGGCATCCTATATCAGGAAAAATAACAGCAGTCCCAGATCAGCAGTGTCCCGAGTGGTCTTCAGCTTTGCCTGTAGAATTCCATCAAGGCCTGTAGACTCACCTCATTTAAATCGAACAAGAGGGTTTAGTATTAGGTTTTCCTGAGACTGCATGATATCGCACAATAGCTACCAGGCGAGATGTTGGTGCCTTGTGTGACAAAACTTCATAAGCCGTTATGCCCTTTGTATCAATGACATTCTGTAATACAATCTGGTTACTTTCCACAGATTGCCAATTTTGACTTTTTAATAACTTTAATTGTTTTATTTTGTCTTATCCTGGGGTGAGTGTGTATATATCTAATGTTGTCTTCAAACTTATCAAAATGAAAGCAGTTATTATGTATTTCTACATTCCATATTGCTGGTCCGCAATGACTTCATTTTCCAGAGATATTTAATGAATGTATTTATTTATTTATAAATCAATTGAAAAAAGCTGAAATAAAAACTCAGCATTGGTAATGACTTCTATTATTGGAGCCCATAGTGACGGTGGCTTTATATTTAGTGAGCATCTCCTGAACATCAGTGACAGTTTCAGTAGACTACACAGTGACCTTATGTCCAGTATTTCACACACAAACTGCAGACATAACTTGGAATCAGGCTCCTCCCTGAGCCCAAACATGAGGTCAACAAAGAGGTCAGGCACTGGAAGTCAAAGTGCGGGTGGATATGGTCACGTCCTGACATGTCTACATTAAAAAACCCAGGTTACCGCTTGGTGGTAATAGAAAATAATCAGATTTGTAGAGGAAGTCTAAATTTTGAGGTATATGATAATATAGAAATCAACAGAGTTTAAATTGCTACCCAAATCATATTGATTCACTTTACAAAAGGAGGGTATCATTTAGATGGGTTATCCCTTCATCTGACATACAGGGGCACTAAATTGGCCAAAATACCATGCAGTAGCCATGGGTCTACTTCTCGCAGGTATGCCCAGATGTGGGTCCCTTTCTCACTTTGCAAAACACACAAGATGATGGACGGAATGTTGCACATTGGCAAACATTCACCCCCAGTCACAGATCTGGGTTTAATCCATCGTTATTTTGCTTCACCACGCCACCCCAGTTCAGACATAGCCATATGCAAATCAGTCTTGACCCTGTGCCTCATGGGAACAGTCCAGACCGAACTGCCAAGCCATGTCTTGCCTGGACCGGAATCAAGCATCCTAGGACCGGTTTCGGGCTTTCAGCCCTCATCAGCCAGGATAGCTTGACTCCAGTGGCGTAGTGAGCACGGGACCCACGCCTGGGCATACCCTTCCCACTTAGGGCGAAATGCAAAACACACAAGATGATGGACGGAATGTTGCACATTGGCAAACATTCACCCCCAGTCACAGATCTGGGTTTAATCCATCGTTATTTTGCTTCACCACGCCACCCCAGTTCAGACATAGCCATATGCAAATCAGTCTTGACCCTGTGCCTCATGGGAACAGTCCAGACCGAACTGCCAAGCCATGTCTTCCCTGGACCGGAATCAAGCATCCTAGGACCGGTTTCGGGCTTTGGCTATGTCTGAACTGGGGTGGCGTGGTGAAGCAAAATAACGATGGATTAAACCCAGATCTGTGACTGGGGGTGAATGTTTGCCAAAGTGCAGCATTCCGTCCATCATCTTGTGTGTTTTGCATTTCGCTTCTATGTGAAGGGTATGCCCAGACGTGGGTCCCGTGCTCCTACGCCACTGGAGTCAAGCTATCCTGGCTGATGAAGGCTGATAGCCTGGAAACCGGTCCTAGGATGCTTGATTCCGGTCCAGGGAAGACATGGCTTGGCAGTTCGGTCTGGACTGTTCCCATGAGGCACAGGGTCAAGACTGATTTGCATATGGCTATGTCTGAACTGGGGTGGCGTGGTGAAGCAAAATAACGATGGATTAAACCCAGATCTGTGACTGGGGGTGAATGTTTGCCAATGTGCAGCATTCCGTCCATCATCTTGTGTGTTTTCCCTTTCTCACTTTGCCATTGGATTCAAGCTAGCCTGGCTGATGAGGGAGTTACCCTAAAATTGGTCCCAGGATGCTTGTTTCCGGTCCAGGGAATACCTGGCTTGGCATTTCAGGCTGGACTGTTCCCATGAGGCATAGGGTCAATACTGATTTGCATATGGCTGGGTCTGAACTGGGGTGGCAAAGTGAGCTAAAGAATGAGGATGGATTCAACCCAGATCTGTGACTGGGGTTGAGTGTCTGCAAAGTTTCAGAGCTCCGGCCATCATCTCCTTATGTTTGCTTGGTTCACCTTCAGTTGGCAGGGAATGCCCAGACGTAGGTCCCTTGCTGGTGTTGAGACAGAATATCGAGTTGGAAATGTCGACCTACACAAATATCGAGTTGGAAATATCATGATTCAGAAAAATCGACAGCAAGAATATCGTGGTCAAGAATATCGAATTTAAGGTAAGAAATATCGTTTTTAAAGATATAGAAATCATTAATATTGTTTGCAAAAATATAGTTTAAAATATCGATTTTTTAATTACTGTTATGTATTTTAGTTTATATTTTAAATGTATGTGATGTATGTTTTTTTGTGTAAGTATTGTTTATGTTTTTTAATATGTGTTAAATTTTTAGTAGTTATCAATTTTATTTTAATTACATTTTGCGTTTTTTAGTTCAGTAGCGGGTTGTGGGTTTATAGGGGAATAGGGTGGGAAGTAATTTAATTATAATAAATTAATGATTATTTTTTATTTATTTAATTATGATTTTATAGTGTTAATTGTGGGAAGTAATTTATTTGTAATTAATTGGTTGTTAATAATTAATTGATATTTAATTATGGTAATTGTGTAAAAAAAATAGGTGAGGGGTTTATAGGGGTAAAGGGTGGGAAGTAATTTGTTTTTTATTAATTAATTAGATAATTTATATTAATTAATTGATTGATAATTAATTATGGAAATTGTGTAATTTTTAAGTGCAGGTTGTGGGGTTTATAGTGGTAAAGGGTGTGAAGTAATTTATGTTTGATTATTAATAATTAGTTAATTTATATTAACTAATTAATTGCTAATCAATTATGGTAATTGTGTGATTGTTTTTAGGTGTGGGTGGTGGGGTTTTGGGGTAAAAAGTGGGAAGTAATTTAATTTTAAGAAATAATTTGTTCTTAATTAATATTAATTAATTGATTGAAAATTAATTATGGAAATTGTGTAATTAATTTTAGGTGTGGGTTGTGGGGTTTATAGGGGTAAAGGGTGGGAAGTAATTTGTTTAATTAATAGTTTTTCATTTATATTAACTAATTAATTGATAATTAATTACTGTAATTGTGTGATTTTTTTTAGGTGTGGGTTGTGGGGTTTATGGGGTAAAGGGTGGGGAGTAATTTATTTTTAATTAATTAATAGTTCTTAACTAATTAATTAATTGACATTTAAATATGGAATTTGTGTAATTAATTTTAGGTGTGGGTTGTGGGGTTTATAGGGATAAATGGTGGGAAGCAATTTATATTTAATTAATTAATAATTGGTTGATTATTAATGTTAATTACTTAATTGATATTCAATTAGGGTAGTTTATATTTTTGTGTGTGTGGGTTGTACTTTTTAGGAGTAAAGGGTGGGGAGTAAATTAATCTTACTTACTTTGTGATTAGTTTTTTTATACTATTAGTTTTTTTAATAGAAAATACGTTTTAATTGTGTAATTAAGTTTTTTTACAGTTTAATTTTACCAGTGGTTTCTGGGGATTATAGGGGTAAAGTGTGGGAAGTTTATTAATTTTTATGAGTTTTAATTTGTTTTTTAATTAATATTTCTTTAATTGCTAATTAATTATGTAAGTACATTTTTTAATAAAATGTAGATGTGAATTGTGTGGTGTTATAGGGTAGGACATTAAAAAGTAAATTTATGTAATAATTAATGTTTTTGATTCTAAATAATATCTAATAAAAAATATTTATTTGTTTGAAAATTATTTTTTATGTTATTTAATATAATTGTAGGTATTTGTCGTATGCATTTAATATTGTTTTTTAATGTAATATTAAATATATTTGTATTTTAATTTTTAATATATTTATATATGTTTTTATTTATTTTGTTTTTTAAATATTTTTGTTAATATTTTGTTTTTACTTTTGAACTGACTAGAGTGAGAATATTAATTGTTACCCCTTTGCAATCCAACATTTTCCCTACTGTTGCACTGATTGGAGTGGGAATAGTAAATTTTATCTTGTCACTATCCAACACTTTCCCCTACTGTTGCACTCACTGGAGTGGGAATAGTAAGTTTTACCCCTCCGCTATCCAATAGTTTCCCTACTGTTGCACTCATTGCAGTGGGAATAGTAATTTTTACCCCTACGCAATCCAACACTTTCCCTAGTGTTGCGCTGACTGGAGTGGGAATAGTAAATTTTACCTCTCCGCTATCCAACACTTTCCCTACTGTTCCACTCATTGGAGTGGGACTAGTAATTTTTACCCCTTTGCTATCAAAAACTTTCTCTACTGTTGCGCTCACTGGAGTGGGAATAGTAATTTTTACCCCTCCACTATCCAACACTTTCCCTACTGTTGCACTGACTGTAGTGGTAAATTTAAGTTTAAAGATTTATAAATAGTTTAATGTTTTAATTTATAATAGATTGGGTTTTTTAAAAATAGATTTTGTTATTTGTATACATATATATACATATATATATATATCTATATCCTCCAAATTGGTTCACAGTTGTCGGGTTATGGCGGCGCTCCTCATGGGTGCGGGACCCCGCGGCAGAACCACACCGCTTTGTATTCACACACAATCCTTCACAGACGGAAGAAGAATGGGTCGCACTCCCGTAGACTTTTGCAATTTGTTCCTTTTATTTCCTCATTCTCATAAGTAGGGAAAAGGCGACAGACCAACGCGTTTCGGTATTCCACAATACCTTGATCACGATCCTGAAACAACGCTTGGAAAAACTAATGATATACATTTGAAATTCATTACATCATTTCCTGTCTGGTGTCACAAGCGCCCCTGAGGATTATGGGAGATGTAGTGTCCCCTAATTCATTCCATTTTTTTATATAAGTGAATATGTTAAATTTTACAAATATAAGAAATAAAGGGGCATAGTATCAAGGGCATTATCGCCGCTTTAGCGGCACTTTTTGCCGATAAAGCGGCGATATTTTGATCGCCCTATTAGCAAGCCTGCGCTAACATGCGTTAGCGCAAGCTTTCGGCGTTAGCTGCCGGTTTTCTATCGCCTTGCATGCCAGCGATATTTATCGCTAATGACATGCAAGGTAGGCGTTACTCACCTAAATTTCACGGTAACAGTCGCTAACACCACTTCGCTATATTATCTAACATGACCCGCGATAATAAAATTCTCGCTAAACACCGATGAACGCAGGATTTTTACACCTGCTAGAAACCTGACTAAAGGTGCTGAGACATGGAGGTACATAAGGCAGAGTAGCCAAGATCTCCATCAGGAGACCCACAAACATCAAAGAGGTGCACATAGTCACAACGTCAGGGTGTCCAAGTCACTGGAGTTGGTGTGATTCCCTCAACTTAATCACAGACATGATTGTGACAGATTGTTTACCTCCCTGCGTGGCAGCAGGAGGTACTCGTCTAATATTGCAGTTAGTGCCCACTATATGTCCTGTGCATGTGGACAGCAGTACGTGATGATTTTGTCACGCGACCACCCGGGTTTGTAGGCACTCCATGGGTCAAAAGATGCATTAGCTGCAATATGAATGCCACTAACGCATCCATTTCCGACGAACCAAAGGTATCGCAGGAATACTTATCGCCGGTTAGCGATCGTTTGCGCGTCCTTTCCCAGACAGTATCGCATGTTACCAACGTGTTGATAATACCGCGAAAACTATCGGGGAAAGGATGCGATATACAAAATGCCGAAACTTGGGGTTGGCGATCATTATCGCCATTACTAGATAATATGCCCCAAAGTGCCATAAAGTGAATTAAGTTCCTACAAAACTTTTAGATTGATACACGGCCCATGAGTCCATTAAAAGTTCTTTCTTTTTTAAATTTTTTGGAAAGACCTATATTGTTCCCTCCAGTGGGTCATATATGATTTGTTTTCATTGTCATCTGTATTCAATCCCTCCAGTGGGGTGGTCTTTTCATAACTCATTAGGGCCCTTTCAAACCTTGTCATGTTATCTCATTCATATTGATTCTTTACAAATAAGTCTTTTATTTTTGCTTTTTTTTCCTCTTTCTATTTTTCAATTCATTAGGGAAGTTGATTCATGAGTCAAAGATGTGTATAATTCTTCGGATTGATTAAGGCCATGGGGTGTCCATGTTCGCAAATTAAGGATATGTTGCGATTCTTTTTGACGCAAAGTTTTCTCTCTATTTCCACCACGCTCATTAATTGGCACTGTTTCGATCCCATAAAACGTGAGCACCTTCCAATCACTTTGGTGATACTGCTCCATATGTTTCGCCACCGCATTTGTTCTGTCCTTATTAGTTGTGGATCTGACGTGTTCCATTATTCGCTTCTTCAGCTCACAGATTGTACTGCCCACATACTTTAGTGAGCAGGGGCATTCCATCACATAAACTGTAAATTGAGTTTTGCATGTAATTAGTTCTCTAATTTCCCAGATTTTGTTGTTGGCCAATTTGATTTCTGTTGTCGGTTTGGCAATCTGGCAGACCTTGCAAGTGTGACACTTTACAAACCCTTTTGTTTTCAGCCATGAGTCATTCTTCTTTTTCCCTTTAAAGTGGCTGTGAATCAATCGATCCTTTAGGTTTTTTGCTCTGCGGTAGGTGATAGTTGGATGTTTACCCACTAATTTGCCCACGGTGTTATTCAGCTGCAGAATCTTCCAGTTTTTTCTCAAGATTTTTGTTATCTCTTTGGCCTTCTGGGAGTAATCCATAATCAGCCTGTAGGTTCAGGATCAGATTTTACTTCCTTATTCTTTAAGGTAAGACATTCTTCACGTGACTTCATTTGATTTTTCCCAACATCTTTTAATTACATTTTTGTTGTATTTTCTATGTTTGAATCTTTCCACGGTTGCTGTACTATGTTTATGCCATTCCTCTTCCTCACTACATATTCTCCGAATTCTGAGGAATTCGCCATATGGGATGCTTGAAATTAATGACTGTTGGTGGAAACTAGTAGCTTCTAAGGTGGCATTAGTTGCTGTGCTTTTTCGATGGAGAGTCGTGTGAATTTGATTTCCTTTAATATAAATTTCTGTATCGAGGAATATCACCCGTTCAATGCTGATTTCATGGGTGAATTTTAGATTTGTTTCACTGGTATTTATATTTTCAAAGTACTCCTGGAATTCCGACTTCATACCATCCCAGATGATTAATAAATCATCTATAAAGCGTATCCAACTGATGATTTTATTCACAGATCTATCATTTTGTGAGTTCCATGCCACTTCTTTTTCTCACCATCCCATTGCCAGGCAGGCATAACTGGGACTAAAAGAAAATCCCATTGCGGTCCCTTTATTTTGAGGGTAAATCTCCTCGCCAAATAGAAAGATATTTTTAGTTAGACAGATTGAGATCATTTCTAATAACATTTTGTTATGGTCAGTGTAATGAATGTTTCTCTCTTGAAGGAAGGAATTACATGCTTTCAGTCCCATGTCATTCCCTATGTTGGTATAGAGGGATATGACATCCATTGTAATTAGCTGATATGTCTCTTGCCATGGTGTGTTTTGCAAGATCCTCAACAAGTCGCTGGTATCCTTTATATATGAACTGAGTCTAGTTACAAATGGCATTAGAAAGTGGTCGATTTAATTTGCAATTGGCTCCAACAAGGAGCCCTTAGCAGATAGAATGGGTCGACCAGGTGGTGGTAAAAAATAGATCGTCGCTACTACTGGATGATCCACAGTCATGTATTTGCGTTCTTCTTCACCAATCAGGTTTTGTGATGTCCATTCTAGGATTTTTTCATCCAAATCTTTTTTTATTTTCATTGTCGGATTGTTTTTCAGTTTTTCATAATATTTCACATCTCTTAATTTGCGGTGTGCCTCCATAGTATAGGCTGCTCGATCCCAAATTACTACGTTCCCGCCCTTATCCGCGATTTTGATTTCGATTTGGTTGTCCTGTGTGAGGCTCTCCAATGCTTCCCTTTCTGGTTTTGTCTAGTTATCCTTGTATTTAGAGCCTTTCAATTTATATAGATCTTGGATAACCGCCTCTTGGAACAGGTCTACTTTGTTCCCTGGTGTCAACTGGGGGTAAAATTTCGATTTTGGTCCTTTTCCGCTTAGGCCTGCTCCTAATAATGAGCATGCTGATTGTAGGGAAATGTCTTCACCCTCTTGTGCATTAAGGTTTAATAAGGTTAAAAAATCTTCTGAGTCTTTGGCCAACAAGGTTGATACTGATTGTTCAGTTGTTCTTGTTTGTTTCTGCCTGTTTTGATTTTCCATAAAAAACTTGGCAAGTTTAATTTTTCGAATGTACAAATACAGATCAATCCTCACTTGTGCCAGATCCATTTTTTGTGTAGGACAAAAATTTATGCCACGTTTCAATAGCGATGTTTCAACTTCTGATATCGTTCTTTTGGACAAATTTACCACTTGTAATTCATCTATTATCGGTTCTTCCTCTGCTGCATGCTCCTCGTTTCGGTCCCTATCTTTTCGGAGGTCCCGCTTGCGCCTTTTTCCCCTTCTCTTTGATTTTTTGGGGCCCATTGATGCCCTCTTCCTCTTTGTTGTTGCTGTGTCATCCGATTCTGTTCCCACTGCCTTTGCTGTAATACCAGGCGCATGTCTCCTAAAAAAGTTAACTTAGCATTGTCAGATGATGTTTCTGGTTCCCCTTCACTGAGATCCGTGGAAGTTAACGAGGAGAATCTACTGGAGACACTTGCCGCACTGCCCGGTGTTACTTGTTGTTTAAGAGAATCGAATTTGCGCGCAAATGTGAATATGCGTCCTTCAGCATAGTCTATTGAGTCACGTACAAATTTAGTATGTTTTCGTTGTCTTACTATATCTTCATGCTTATCAATCTGGCTTTCTAATTCTTCTTTGAATTTGGTCATTTCCACATTTAGTTTTAGTGATGATATTTCCCTTTCTACCTCGTATAGTTGTTCCTTAATTTTTTCCAAACCAATTTCAATGTGCTTTACTAATATATTTATTAGGCCCAGCGAAGACTTTAGGATATATTCTCCCCATTCTTGTAACAGTTCATTTGTGGCATCTTTATGACTGGGCATGAGCATTATCCTTAGGCCTCTTGACACACGTTGCACCTCTATATATATTTTTAGGGTGATCAATTCCCATGATTTATTAATTTCCTTCATGCTCAGTTTTTCCCACATCCTTAGTTTGCTTTTCGTATCCGTTTTTCCTGATGTATTTATAGATTCAATCTCCTTTTCTACATTGCCTTTTTCAAACGTTGTTAACAATTCATTTCTCTTAGCTTCCCTTTTCTCCATATTCGCCTTCATGGTTCCCTAGTATTGATGCAGCCCAAGTTGTTTACTCGAGGATAATTTGTTCACAGACGTTGCTTTTCTACGGTCGGATTTCGTCGAAACCTTTATTTAGTTAGCCTGTCAGCCGCTCGTTTCCATTGAAACAGTGTTGCGGTTTTTCTCTGCTACAGTTTCACGTTTCCGACATTCAGCCGGCTTTTCGCTTGCATGCGTTAGCTTATTCACAGTGTTTTCACTCTCAACAAAATATCCACAGTTTCACACGCTTACCTCGGTTTCCCAGCTCCGAGTGGTGTGTTTCCTGATATTTGGCGTTGATGCTTTGAAATGTACCGGTGGTCGCTGCTACCGACTTTGTCAATCCTCCAAATTGGTTCACAGTTGTCGGCTTATGGCGGCGCTCCTCATGGGTGCGGGACCCCACGGTAGAACCACGCCGCTTTGCATTCACACACAATCCTTCACAGACGGAAGAAGAATGGGTCACACTCCCGTAGACTTTTGCAATTTGTTCCTTTTATTTCCTCATTCTCATAAGTAGGGAAAAGGCGACATACCAACGCGTTTCGGTATTCCACAATACCTTGATCACGATCCTGAAACAACGCTTGGAAAAACTAATGATATACATTTGAAATTCATTACATCATTTCCTGTCTGATGTCACAAGCGCCCCTGAGGATTATGGGAGATGTAGTGTCCCTTAATTCATTCCATTTTTTAATATAAGTGAATAAGTTCAATTTTGCAAATATAAGAAATAAAGTGCAATAAAGTGAATAAAGTTCCTACAAAACTTTTAGATTGATACAAGGCCCATGAGTCCATTAAAAGTTCTTCCTTTTTCAATTTTTTGGAAAGACCTATATTGTTCCCTCCAGTGGGTCAAATATGATTCGTTTTCATTGTCCTCTGTATTCAATCCCTCCAGTGGGGTGGTCTTTTCATAACTCATTAGGGTCCATTCAAACCTTGTCATGTTATCTAATTCATATTGATTCTTTACAAATAAGTCTTTTATTTTTGCTTTTTTTTCCTCTTTCTATTTTTCAATTCATTAGGGAAGTTGATTCATGAGACAAAGATGAGTGTATAATTCTTCGGATTGATTAAGGCCATGGGGTGTCAATGTTCGCAAATTAAGGATATGTCGCGATTCTTTTTGACGCAACGTTTTCTCTCTATTTCCACCACGCTCATTAATTGGCACTGTTTCAATCCCATAAAACTTGAGCACCTTCCAATCACTTTGGTGATACTGCTCCATATGTTTCGCCACCGCATTTGTTCTGTCCTTATTAGTTGTGGCTCTGACGTGTTCCATTATTCGCTTCTTCAGCTCACAGATTGTACTGCCCACATACTTTAGTGAGCAGGGGCATTCCATCACATAAACTGTAAATTGAGTTTTGCGTGTAATTAGTTCTCTAATTTCCCAGATTTTGTTGTTGGCCAATTTGATTTCTGTTGTCGGTTTGGCAATCTAGCAGACCTTGCAAAAGTGACACTTTACAAACCCTTTTGTTTTCAGTCATGAGTTATTCTTCTTTTTCCCTTTAAAGTGGCTGTGAATCAATCGATCCTTTAGTTTTTTTGCTCTGTGGTAGGTGATAGTTGGACGTTTACCCACTAATTTGCCCAAGGTGTTATCCAGCTGCAGAATCTTCCAGTTTTTTCTCAAGGTTTTTGTTATCTCTTTGGCCTCCTGTGAGTAATCCATAATCAGCCCGATAGGTTCAGGATCAGATTTTACTTCCTTATTCTTTAAGGTAAGACATTCTTCACGTGACTTTTCATTTGATTTTTCCCAACATCTTTTAATTACATTTTTGTTGTATTTTCTACGTTTGAATCTTTCCGCGGTTGCTGCACTATGTTTATGCCATTCCTCTTCCTCACTACATATTCTCCGAATTCTGAGGAATTTGCCATTTGGGATGCTTGAAATTAATGACTGTTGGTGGAAACTAGTAGCTTCTAAGGTGGCATTAGTTGCTGTGCTTTTTCGATGGAGAGTCGTGTGAATTTGATTTCCTTTAATTTAAATTTCTGTATCCAGGAATATCACCCGTTCACTGCTGATTTCATAGGTGAATTTTAGATTTGTTTCACTGGTATTTATATTTTCAAAGTACTCCTGGAATTCCGACTTCGTACCATCCCAGATGATTAATAAATCATTTATAAAGCGTATCCAACTGATGATTTTATTCACAGTTCTATCATTTTGTGAGTTCCATGCCACTTCTTTTTCCCACCATCCCATTGCCAGGCAGGCATAACTGGGACTAAAAGAAAATCCCATTGGGGTCCCATTATTTTGACGGTAAATCTCCTCGCCAAATAGAAAGATATTTTTAGTTAGACAGATTGAGATCATTTCTAATAACATTTTGTTATGGTCACTGTAATGAATGTTTCTCTCTTGAAGGAAGGAATTACATGCTTTCAGTCCCATTTCATTCCCTATGTTGGTATAGAGCGATATGACATCCATTGTAATTAGCTGATATGTCTCTTGCCATGGTGTGTTTTGCAAGATCCTCAACAAGTCGCTGGTATCCTTTACATATGAACAGAGTCTAGTTACAAATGGCATTAGAAAGTGGTCGATGTAATTCGCAATTGGCTCCAACAAGGAGCCCTTAGCAGATCGAATGGGTCGACCAGGTGGTTTCTTTTGGTCCTTATGCAGTTTTGGTAAAAAAATGGATCGTCGCTACTACTGGAGGATCCACAGTCATGTATTTGCGTTCTTCTTCATCAATCAGGTTTTGTGATGTCCATTCTAGGATTTTTTCATCCAAATCTTTTTTTATTTTCATTGTCGGATTGTTTTTCAGTTTTTCATAATATTTCACATCTCTTAATTGGCGGTGTGCCTCCGTAGTATAGGCTGCTCGATCCCAAATTACTACGTTCCCACCCTTATGACTCATGGCTGAAAACAAAAGGGTTTGTACACTTGCAAGGTCTGCCAGATTGCCAAACCGACAACAGAAATCAAATTGGCCAACAACAAAATCTGGGAAATTAGAGAACTAATTACATGCAAAACTCAATTTACAGTTTATGTGATGGAATGCCCCTGCTCACTAAAGTATGTGGGCAGTACAATCTGTGAGCTGAAGAAGCGAATAATGGAACACGTCAGAGCCACAACTAATAAGGACAGAACAAATGCGGTGGCGAAACATATGGAGCAGTATCACCAAAGTGATTGAAAGGTGCTCACGTTTTATTCGATCGAAACAGTGCCAATTAATGAGCCTGGTGGAAATAGAGAGAAAACTTTGCGTCAAAAAGAATCGCGACATATCCTTAATTTGCAAACATTGAGACCCCATGGCCTTAATCAATCCGAAGAATTATATACTCATCTTTGACTCATGAATCAACTTCCCTAATGAATTGAAAAATAGAAAGAGGGAAAAAAAGCAAAAATAAAAGACTTATTTGTAAAGAATCAGATAACATGACAAGGTTTGAATGGGCCCTAATGAGTTATGAAAAGACCACCCCACTGGAGGGATTGAATACAGAGGACAATGAAAACGAATCATATATGACCCACTGGAGGGAACAATATAGGTCTTTCCAAAAAATTAAAAAAAGAAAGAAATTTTAATGGACTCATGGGCCTTGTATCAATCTAAAAGTTTTGTAGGAACTTTATTCTCTTTATGGCACTTTATTTGTTATATTTGTAAAATTGAGCATATTCACTTTATTCACCTATATAAAAAATGGAATGAATTAAGGGACACTACATCTCCCATAATCCTCAGGGGCGCTTGTGACATCAGACAGGAAATGATGTAATGAATTTCAAATGTATATCATTAGTTTTTCCAAGCGTTGTTTCGGGATCGTGATCAAGGTATTGTGGAATACCGAAACGCGTTGGTCTGTCGCCTTTTCCCTACTTATGAGAATGAGGAAATAAAAGGAAAAAATTGCAAAAGTCTACGGGAGTGCGACCCATTCTTCTTCCGTCTGTGAAGGATTGTGTGTGAATATATATATATATATACATATATATATATACACATGCATTCCCGGGGAAGCGGCTGCCTTATATCCTGTCCCGATGCCCTTCGCTTTAAGTGTTTTGATCGGAGATGGCAGAGACTAGGCTGATGCGAATACAGATCAGAGGCCACATGCTGGCGGATTGGTTCCCAGCGTTTACATATTACTGCATCTGAGGTTCCAATTAAGTGACTTTGGAGGGGAGACCAAACAGCATGATTCTTTTAAGAACACGCAAACCATTTTGCTTTTTATGTTTTCAGGTGACACGTAATGAGGGTTTTGGCGGCACAACGCATGAATAACCAAGTTTCCGACCTAGGCTGAGAGCATGTTTAATATATATCGTGAATTAGACATGTAATCAATACAGTGAAATATTTGCACTATGCAATGTATTATTGAATGCTTTTAATTGTTACACTGTTGACCTCACGCATTGAAATCTTGTATAGGATTTACAGGGTTTTCACTGTGATTGTGTTTTGAAAGTATGCTCTCTATGTCCATTGAAGCCTTAAGTGGGATGGGCTATATAGGCTGCTGTTGTAATGGCGCCAACCAGATTGACAAAGGCTTCAAGCAAGCCGAAACGCGTCTCTCTTTTTTAATTTTGGGATTGAGGCTGATCTGATCAAATAAAACAGATGCCGTATCCTAACTGCCTCAAGTCCATGTCTCCTTCCATGGTTTACTCTGTGGGAGTTGGTTGTTTGTGTTCATATATATATATATATGTATGCATATATATATAATGTGTGTATATTTGTATATAATTTTAAAATTATAAAATAAATTACAATTAATAGTTTATTAATTGTTTTAAAGTAAATATATATATATATATATATAATTATGTATGTGTTTACAATTTTTTAATTAAGTTTATTTGTTATTTGTTAAAATGTATATTAAATCCACTTCATTTTTTAAGATTACATTTATTATTTAATATATTTAATATTTATTATTTTATTATATATAGATATATATATATATATATATATATATATATATATCACAATTTACCGCTTTCTTCTCCCAGCTTTTGACCACTAAAGCAGGCGCGGACCAAAGAGTAAGTGCTTCAATTATTTATTTTCGTCGGCCATAACGCGTTTCAGTCCAGCCGGACCTTGATCACATGACAACGCCAATGCTTTTTTAGACCTCTTTTAAAAAGACCAGTGCTCGTTGTGATTGGTAGTAGGTTATCGACATAAAGGACATACTTTTGGTGATATTTCGGTATAATACAGTATGGTTGTCTCTTTTAAATACATTTTGCATTTCAATAAAAACCTATGTTCTTGTGCCTATATAATTATATAGATAAATAAATAGATCATAAGAAATTTTAACAGTATTAATGATAAAATACCATAAAAATTCAATCCGATGTCATAAAATTCAATAACATAAATAAATACATAAATATGCATTATTTAAAATTTGTGTCTGAAATGTCATAAAATGATAAAAGACAATTCCTTTTCCAATGAATGAGTTGTTTGCGGGACATCCATGCTTAAATGCATTTTGGTATATCTTTCACCTTCCTTGCTGTATAAATACCTTAAGTCACACTATCCTTAAAAAGTATCTTTGGATGGGCTCCCCACCTTCCGTCCATTCCTGCTCCGTGACTACATTAATTTAAAGTGCTAGTGCTAACATGAAATAAGCTTCCCCAATTTCTCACTTGTGATAACGTAAAATGTATCTATAAAAGTTGAGGTGCACAAAAAATAAAAAAACACTATTCCTGTGCCTATGGTTGGTTATGCGGCCTCCCTCCTTTGTGTTTAAATACCTATGCAACTTCTCATATTCACAGTAAAATACCCTTAGCTAACTCCTTCCTACTTTACAGTTTACAGCCAGAAATTCTTGATGCAGTTGTTGTGCAAATGCACTGCGGAGAACTTGGACAAATAAAATGATCGAATAGGTTCTAAGTTTCATTATAAACAGGTATACAGATCCTCCGTCGTGTTTAAACCTCCTGGGGTCTTACTATCAAAATTTAGGATGTACCTGGTCTCAAGTTTCATAAGTTGCCCTTCTCTATCACCTCCCCTTCTACTGATAGGTATGGTGTCAATTAGGTAATATGAGAAGTGTTTGAGATTACTTTCATACACCTCCCGGAAATGCCTTGCTACGGGGTACGTTTGGTCATAATTAATAATGGCCCTGATGTGTTGCAAGATTCTTTTATGTGCGGGAAGTTTGGTGCTTCCTACATATACCAAGTTGCACGAGCATTCCAAAACATATATGGCATATTCAGTTTTACAATTAAGTGGCTTACTGATTTTGAATTCTTTTTCACTGAAGGCCATCTTGTATGTTTTATGCCATATTGGCATGCCTTGCAACTTTTGCATTTTGTAAATCCATTTTGTACCCACCATTTTCTTTGGTCAGTACTTTCTGGGCTACTGCTTACTAGGCTGTTGTGCATGGAGGGTGCTCTTCTGTATGTGACTCCCAAGTTTTCCAATGAATGAGTTGTTTGCGGGACATCCATGCTTATATATATATATATATATATATATATATATATATATATATATATATATATATATATATATATATATTTAAAAATCGATATTTTGTACAACTATATTTTTAACATCGATATTTTTTTCCGATATGTTTGTACTTACCTGTTAAGTATAGGGAGTCGATATTTTTGCATTCTATTTTTTCATCAATATTTTTCACTTCTATATTTTTTACATCGATATTCTGTCAGTGAACCCCCTTGCTCACTTTGCCACTGGATTCAAGCTAGCCTGGCTGATGAGGGGTGTTACCCCGAAGCCGGTCCCAGGATGCTTGTTTCTGGTCCAGGGAAGACCTGGCTTGGCAGTTCGGCCTGGACTGTTCCCATGAGGGTCAGGGTCAAGACTGATTTCCGTTTGGCTGGGTCTGAACTGTGGTGGCGAAGTGACCTAAAGAACGATGATGGATTCAACCCAGATCTGTGACTGGGGGTGAGTGTCTGAAAAGTTTCAACGCTCTGTCCATCATCTCCTTGTGTTTGCTTCTCTCTTAGAAAGTGGGCATTTTTGCTGTGCTTATGACTCTTTGCGCTTTGCAACCTGACTCCAATCCACGCCTGGGCCAGATTGACAGCTGCACTTTGTGCACACTTTCCAGACAGCCACCACACAGGAAGGGCTGGGTGTGACAGGAGAGGCGTCTGCATACTGATAGTTTTCCAGGGCTGGAAGAGAGGTAGGCGGAGCGCATTTACATTTGTATAGACTGTGTCCTGCCCTCACACAAAGGGCACATTTACCCCCTACTGTTGTTTGGGGCCTGGGCTTGGTTGAAAGGGGTTTGTGTCACACTTAAAAGGTTTTCCTTGAAGTTGCCCCTTGAAACAAAGACTTTTTGGAGTATAAGAACAGGGGCTCTGACCCCGTGATTTTAGAGCAGTTTTGGAACTGGGACTGAACCTCTGTCAGAAAGATTGCTGCGCTTCCTTGATATGGACTGATCTTCTGATGTTGTCCTGCTACCTGCTATTGGCTGGGTGGCCTAAATGACTCACTGGATTGCTTTTCTGTTGTTGCCCTGCTGCCACTGCTCCCTTACTCTGTTCTGCAAAGGACGCTGTAGAGCTACCAGGAGGGAGAGCCAGCAGAATTGCTGATTTTGCTGTGCTGGTCTACTTGCCCATTGCTGTCAGCCTGCCTCCCTCCAAGTGTTCTCCCAGGGGCCCAGGGCAGGGTGAGCGTTGGTTGCTGCCCCTGGTACCTGCAATCATAGCGCATATGGAGCACTTTATACTGTTGTTTTTTTTTTTAGCCCAAAAACACTGTATGTTCTTTTATGCCCAGCCTGTGTTGAGTGGTTCATTTGTGGCAATCTTGCTCAAATCTAGTGCAGGTGGAGCGCTCTCAACGAGCAGCATGTGTCGAGCGCTGCTGTTTTTTCAGGAGGCCAGGCCACGGATGACTTCTCCTGGATCCCCTCTCCCCCTTTGCGCTGCCTACCGAACTGGAGAGAGACACTGCAGCAGTGTGGTAATCATGGAAGAAGAACGAAGAGACTCCAGATAGGTTTCAGCAGTGTATTTAATTCAAGACTCATGCTGCACCAACTCTCACAACCATCGCGCTCTCTACCCTTCCCAAACGTCACCCACCCGAACACTCAGTACCAACAGTCCAGCGCGAGCCCTGTGACCAATAGGTAAGCGGAGGAGGAAGGACGGAGAGAAGGAAGGGTCAGGGAAGAAAACAAGGTTAAATGCATAAAGTAATAAGCATACAAACATAACACATCTCCCTTCGAAAAACAATGAATAAGGGAGACTTAATCCTCAAACAATATTTTCCTTGATGGAATTCTTGACCTAGGAGCAAATCTCACCCAACTGGCTATAGTGTCCTCATCACTTACTGCCGGGATGTCAGAGACAACTGGATCATTTCCTGCCAGAGGTTCCTCAGTAGTAGTTTTACTCAGTTCAGAACATTCGTCATGTACCCGAGGATTCTCTTCAAGCAACACACCATTGCCCATATCACTGGGAACACCTACAAAATCATGTACCGTACCCCCTTTGCATTCCCCAGACATCCTCTCACTTTCATCCAATATGCACTTAGACAACCTCTTCATGCTCCAACATTTACCATCTTGCGTTATAACACTTCTTGTATTAGTTTTGATCACTCGGATGGGTTCAGAGAATTTGCTCAAGCCCTTACTCATCCTTCTGCCCCTCCTAATTCTCACGATATCACCTACAGCGATTTTACAAGGTGCAACTTTATGTGCCATGTCATATTGTCTTTTATATTTATCCTGCATGTCACTGACCTTCTTCTTGTCAGCAAACATGTCGTGCTTATTCATGATCTTATGCTTTGAAAATGTAAGTTTGAACCACCAAGGACAAATCAAGGAAGTGGGTTGTCTTCCTCTGTGAAGCCCAAAAGGTGATACTCCTGTGACAGCATGGGGAGTGATCCTATACGACCACAATCTTTCATGGACAGATATCATAAAAGGAATCTTTCTGACCACAGCCAAGTGTTTACTTTGTTTTAGATAACGATTAAATCGTTCAACTAAACCGTTGCATTGTGGATCATATCAGGTATTGCGTACATGTTTTATCTTATGGGTACAGAGAAACTGCGTCATTTAATTCAAAACAAATTGCACACCATTGTCCGTGACCAGTTTCTCAGGATATCCTTTCCTACCAAACACCTCCATGAGAAATCCGACAACGCAACTGGTGCTTATGCTTTCCACAAACTTTACCTCTGGCCACTTGGAATGATAGTCTATAAGGACAATGGCAAACCTCATTCCACTAGGTAAATTCACCAATGGTCCCACAAGATCTAATCCCACTTTTTGCCAAGCATGTTCTGGCCATGGAGTAGCTTACATGGGAGGAACTTGAGTCTTGCAATTTTTGTCTGCCACTTTACACACCTCACACTTTCTCACAAATCGATCAGCATCCATATCCCTTCCAGACCACCAGTAATGTTCCCGCATTTGATCTTTTAATGCAGTCATACCCATGTGCCCTCGGTGACTCCATTCAAGAAGGCAATTTTGTAATTTTACAGTGGGAATACATTTGTCATTACAAAATACAAATTCCCCATTCACAGATAATTCAGGGGCCACCTGGGCGAAGGAATGCAGGGCACCCGCAAGGCTTTTAATACTAGGCCAACCTTCAATGATATATTTTTTGATCAGATTGAGTTCTACATTCTTAGAGTATTCAGTGATCCACAGGGTATCATCATCAACTTCTGTATTACCTCCAGGCACATCAGTCACACTGGCCACCACATCCAAATCCTCTTCTAGGTACACTTCCTCCTTTCATCATTCCGGGGTAAACTGGAGAGAAAATCTGCCGCTTGGTTTAAACGGCCAGACACATAACTAATATCAAAACTGTATTCCTGGAGTTTGGAGGACAACCTGGCAATGTGGGCAGTAGCATTTCTCCCACCACCGGAAGACAGAATTAGGTATAAGGTGCTTATGGTCTGACACAATGGCAAAACGGTTACCCCACAGAAAATGTCTAAAATGGTTGGTAGCCCATACACAAGCTAACTGCTCACGCTCAATAACGGAATATTTTTATTCCGCTTCATTTAAGGTCTTGGAAGCATAACCTACCACCCATTTCGACCCACCTGCTCTTTGCGGCAACACCGCACAAAGCCCAAAAGCACTAGCATAAACTGCTATCACGCACTTCTTTCCTTCCACGAAAGGCTGCAGTGCAGGGGCATTCATTATTTGTCATTTGATGAACTCAAAAGCATTCTGCTGATCCTTGTCCCACATATACTCACAATTCTTGTGTAATAATTTCCTAAGTGGTTTCATCACAGTGGCAAAATATTTTGCAAACCAACTATAGTATTCACACAACCCAATAAAAGACATCAATGTTTCCTTGTCATCTGGTGCAGGAGCATGTTTGATGGCATCCACAAGATTCTCTTTAGGTACCACACCATTGGCAGATATAGTATTGCCTAAGTAATCCACCTGGGACTCAAACAATTTACATTTTTCAATGCATAATACAAGTCTACTCTCGGACAGTCTTCTGCAAACCTCTTGCAACACACCAAAGTGTTCCTCCTCTGATTTGGTCAACACCAAAATATCATCCTGGAAACATCTAACTTGACTGTCCATATCTTTGAACATGTGCTGCATAGCTCTCTGAAAGACAGAAGATGCTGATGCCAGTCCAAAAGGCATCCTTTTAAACTGATATACCCCACAAGGCGTGGTAAAGCCGGTCAAATGGCCAAATTTATTTGATGGTAAGCACTACGTAAGTCTAATGTGGAAAATACTGTGGCACCATCGAACATGGACAGCAGATCATTTATCTTAGGCAGGGGATGTCTGTACACAATGAAATTCTCACTAAGCGCCCTCAAGTCTATGCATAGTCAGAATTCATCATTGCTTTACTTGGCCAAACCTACAGGAGAAATCCACTCTGACGTTTCAATCTCCTCGATGACATCATCTTCCAACATTTGATCCAGGAGCACTTGCAATTCTTTTCTCACGCTAAATGGCACCATTCTCACTTTTTGTTTAACAGGCCTAGCACCATTCTTCAATTTAAGTTCATGTTCGTACCCCTGCAGTTTCCCCAATTTTTTATTAAATACTTTCCAGGAAAGAGGAAATCATCTTTTCTCTAGCCTACAAATCCTGTATCACCAGTACAAGATCCACTGCGTTAGGATCTAGTTTAATGCCCAGTCGTCTTTGATCCCTCCATCCAAGTACATTTGCACCTTTCTTTGCCACATACATTTTCAACTGGGCTTTTCTTCCTTTGAACGTAGTCATGGCTTCAAAATAACCTGAAAAATCAATGCGTAGACCATCAAAGGTCACAGCTATAACATCAGGTTCTAACAAAAATGGCTTCCTGTTTTCAAACTTATTTTCAAAATATGTTTGTGAAATTATGGTAAATGGCGAACCAGAGTCTGCAGTGACTGACAGTTTCAAACCCAGCACTTGCAAATTGCACATAAGAGGACTAATGGGCTCTTCATCATCTACCTTGCTTTCCCCATGGACCATTAGTACTGTGCTTTTCTCCACCACATCATCATTGTCCAATTCCAGATTTTTTAATGTTTCGCCTTTAAATACCGGCGCAACTCGAGG
Organism: Calotriton arnoldi; assembly: GCA_963921515.1. NCBI lineage: Eukaryota > Metazoa > Chordata > Amphibia > Caudata > Salamandridae > Calotriton > Calotriton arnoldi. The sequence continues at coordinate 322,041 of CAWUFW010010558.1, forward strand.
CCTCGGTTGTTTTTTAATGCCCCTGCGCATCTTAGAAAAATGACCTTTTCTATTACAATTGTTGCACACTCTACAAAGTGCTGGACAGTTTCTGGAAGACGCAAAATTATTAGGAGCATCATACCTGAAACAGTATGTCTTACTGTCTTTGCACATGCCTTTATGACTCATGTTTTACGAATTTTCCTGAAACTGCACAAACCTCGTTTTCCTTTTTGCCAAGTTGTGTTTCATTCACTTTCTTTACACAGTTTATGGACTGTTATATGGCTTTGGCCACAAACACCACTTCATCCATAGTGGGATCACCCATGATCCATAAACATTCCTGGATGTGTTACCAGGTTACCCCGGGATAGACCAGCGAATGCGGCTCAGGCAGGGAAGGCACAGTGAAAATGCAGCAGGCTTAACCGCTGCAGGGAACACCAAGCCGTGAAATCAAACGAGCATCTGGCATCCCATCCTTGTCACCACATTTAAATGTGGTAATCATGGAAGAAGAATGAAGAGACTCCAGATAGGTTTCAGCAGCGTATTTAATTCAAGACTCACGCTGAGCCAACTCTCACAACCATCGCGCTCTCTCCCCTTCCCAACCATCACCCACCCAAACCCTCAGCACCAACATCCCAGTGCGAGCCCTGTGACCAATAGGTAAGCGGGGGAGGAAGAACGGGGAGAGAGAAGGTAGTGGAAGGAGCAGGGAAGAAAACAAGGGTAAATGCATAAAGTAATAAGCATACGAACATAACAGCCTGCCTTTCTTTGGTGCCCACACACAAGTATGGGGGAAGGTCGAGCAGCTGACCACCGGCTGAGGAGTCACCACAGCCAATCTCATCGCGGCCTGTTGTCAGCGCGTTACCTTACCAATGCCAGGACATGCCCAAGGGCCGCAGGAAAGTACTACACAATGGAGGCACTTCCAATACCAGGGAAGCCTTCCCACACTCCTTGTGATGGCTCTGTTCTTTGTGGGGCTAATTTCGGGGGATGCACCCTGCGCTCGCGGGCAGCTACCTTCCACTATTTTGCACGCAGAGGACCGAGTGAGGTCTCCTGTTAGACCTGGTACCATTGGCGTGGGTCTCCCTTCCATTTTTTTGCTATGCCTCCTCTGTTGTTGACATGTTTTTGCTGGTTTAGATGCTTTGGGCACTTTGCCACTGCTAATCAGTGCCAAAGTGCAAGTGCTTCCTATGATAAATTGATGTATGGATTAGTGACTCCATGATTGGCTTACTTGATTTACTGTCAGACCCTAGTACAGTGCACCGGGTGTGCCCAGGGCCTGTAAATCAAATGCTGCTGGTGGGCTTGTAGCACTGGTTGTGCCACCCACCGGAGCAGCTTGGAAAGCGTGTCTCAGGCCTGCCATTGCAGAGCCTGTGTGCAGTCTGGTACTGCCATGTCGACTTGGTAAGTGCACCCACTTACCAGTCCCCAAACCTTCCCTTTTCTGCATGTTAGTCACCCCTAAAGTAGGCCTGTGGGCAGGGTGCATTGTATGTAAGAGGTAGGACATGCCCTGATGTGTGTGGCATGTCCTGATAGTGAATTACAGTCAATTTCGTTTTTTACTATTGCAAGGCTACCTGTCCCCATAGGCCAGAATGGGCAGTTTGATAATAACATCTTATAATCCTAACTGACCCAGGGAACATGGTAGAAAAACGAATTTAGTATGCCTGAACTCAGAATGATAAAAGACTTCTTTTAGTGAAGTTGGTTTTAACATTCTGTGTTTAAAAATACCACTTTTAGAAAATAGGTATTTTCTTGCCTAACCATCCAGCCTGCCTCTGCTAGCTTGTGTATTGTATGTCTGGTTTTGTGAGTGACAGGGGCTGGGGTACTCCAGGAGACAGGGTGAGTCAGCACTAGGCTGAATAGACCTATCTGCATGAGGAGTGGTGGGAGGAGTAGCACCTGGGCCTGAATAGGGCTGTGCCTGCCTTCCACAATGCTGGCTCCACCTCCTGTGGTGTGTCTGATGACCCTGGCCCACACTGACAAAGGAAGAAGTTGTGCACTGGCAGAATGCCCCCAGAACTGGTTTGGACTAGGTACAGGACCCTCTGCCTTCAGAGGACAAAGGATTTGCTGGTATAAATATTGGGCCCCAGACCCCAAGACTTTAGATCACTTCTGGGAATCAAGACGAACCTTTGCTGAGGAGAAGAACCAGGAAGATAAAGGAGGAGACTACCCCTATGCTGCGTGTTGTTGGGGTTGGCCTGCAGTGGTTACTTTATTGCCAAAGAAAGGAGAAAAGGACTGAGTGTGCTTTCATCATCTTGAAGAAGATCTCCAAGGGCTTGAACATTGAGCTTGCCTCCTGCCTGAAGTCTCAGGGATACAAGACTTCACCCCCAGCTCCCCTCCTGAATTCCCTTGCTGGGAATTGAAGTGCCTACTGCTGTTGGGCCTTCTGAGAGATGTGTGTCGCTGGGAGCTGGAAGCGCGACTCAACAGAGAGGAAGCGTGTCGCCGCCGCAGCAGTGTTGTCGCATCGCGGAGTAAGCGTGTTGCCGCTATCGCATCACCGAAGCGCTCCGCATCACCGGAGAAGCGTGCCGCTGCAGCAGTTGTCGTCGCATCGCAGAGTAAGCGTGCCGCCGCTGTCGCCATCGCATCACCGAAGCGCCTCGCATCACCGGAGAAGAGTGCCGCCGCCACAGAGGACGCCGGCGCATCCCCGGAGAAGCGTGTCACAGGGCCTATCACGGCTCAGAAGATCGCTGAGTCGCCGCACGGCCGTCGGGCGTGCACGCATCCCGTCTACAGTGTCGCACCGTAAGCAAGACGCCATTTTCTCGCATCGCACCGGATCGTCATCGCATCGGAGTGCCATCTCGACGCATCAGAACAGGGCCGCAGTAAGAAACCGACGCATCCTCCTTTCTGCGTGTAAGGAATCGAAGCATCACCTTCCCTGCGACCCTTTTGTTTGTTTTGCGTTACGCATCCAAAGGTACATTATGAGTAAAGTGTCGCATTTATCATCTTAATTGAACTGAGCTATTTTCTACCATTTGACAGTCATATTTTTCGTATTGTATTGTGGATTTTTGTCGTTTGGGTCTTGTGTTAAGTCTATATAAAAATACTTATTTTTATACTACAACCTGTGTGGTGTCCATCTGTAGTGTTGTCACTGGGTTACTGTATGTGTTCACAAATGCTTTACACACTGCCTCTGAGATAAGCCTGCCTGCTCGTGCCAAGCTACCAAGGGGGTGAGCAGGGGTTATTTTAGTAGTGTATCCCCCTTAACCTGACTAGAAGCAAGGGTCCCTATTTGGACAAAGGTACCTACCTCTGCCAACTAGAGACCCCCAGTTCTAACATCTCCCAACTGAAGTCAACAGTGTGTGCACCCCTCAGTGCCCTTTGTCTTTTTGGTTTGTACCTTGAGGGCATTTGCTTGGTGAGTCCTCAATGAAGGCCCTGGGCAGGAACTCTTCCGATGTGGAAATCCCCAGCATTACCTTAATACCCCTAGTAGGCGCACAGGATATAATGTCCCTATTAAGTTTAAAAGGAGGGCAGGTGAGCTGCACCCTATATAATTATGGCATTATTTCGAGGTTCAAGTACTTTTGATGATTTTTCGTGATTCATGTACAATTGATAATGTTTGGTGATCTATGTACTGTTCCTCTAACCTAACTGCTGCATTTTGATTCTTGTATTGTTAGGATAATGAGTATTGACTCGGGATCTGCGTAAGTATGCACAGTATTTATGATTCATGTTTTTTGGTCTATGTTTTATGTACATTATACAATACATATTTTTATATATTCCTGCCTCGAGTCTCTTTTGTGGTGTACTTTCTGTGTTACTGGTGTGGGTGTGTTGTGCTAACGCTTTACACATTGCCTCTGGGGTTAAGCCTGACTGCTCTGTGCCAAGCTACCAGGGGGTGAGCACAGGTTATCTTTGGTGTGTAACTAACTTGCCCTGACTAGAGTGGTGGGTTCTTCCTGGCTTAGGTGCATACCCTAGCCAACCAGAAGCCCCATTTCTAACAGGTACCTACCCTTACGTGACAAGTGGCACAATCTAATAGGGCAGGGCTTGACAGATCTCCACTGGGATGCTTTCCTGCAACACGTTAAGATGGTGTCTAGGACTCCGAGGTTTCAGAATATTCAGTTCAAATATTGACATCATTCATACCTTACCTCAGCACAACTCCACCGCATGTATGCGAGGGAGAATCCATGTTGCTCTAGATGCAGCACACAAGGGGTGGACTTAAAACATATGGTCTGGACCTGTACCGAGGTAGCACGATACTGGGAGGAAAAAGTTGGCAACACAGCCGACATCATAAACCTACCACTCGCACTGGTCCCTGAAGAGTGTCTCCTTGGACTGTTACCTCACACACAAAAAACTAAATATGTCATCAAATTCATAGCCGTGTCCTGGCTAAGAGGCGGATTGCCATGGTGTGGAAGTCAACAGCAGCCCCGCTAGTGCATACCTACACATTGGATAGTCTCACCACACAGTCCTCTAAATCTGATGACAGACCACCCTGAGGGTTGGGTGAAGGAATCTATTGCTAATCACGATTCATGTCAACTCGTACAGTCATTGAACATGGGTCACGCACACACTGATCATAGCACACGGGTGCTTCCCCTCCCCCCAATCCGAAATTGTACTCTCCGTAGGGCACCACACCAGACTAGCAGTGATTCACCTTGTGAAATTGTTGTGGTTGTGATAGGGCGGAGGAACAGGTACTGTTGATGTCATGGTGACCTACGCACTGGTTGCATCAGGTTGTGTACCCTTTAGGGAGCTCATGTATTCGATTGTTGTCCTTTCACGAACGTTTGGTTGCAAAGTGATTTATTCTGTCTCCTGATAACCGTGGTTCCCTTATCAGCATTTCACCGATGGATGCCTCCACCCTCTTCATATTATCGCTCTAGCACATGGCCAACCGATGGCTGCACGTTGTGTGTGGGGATAGATGGAGTTTGCCTTGCTGATGAGCCTAGCAGCTCACCCTGCCATTGTTACTAGCTGGTTTATTTTACACACGTGTCTCAACATGTGTAAAACCACAAAAGAGATATATATAAAAAAAAAAAATAGAAGAATGGGATTCAAAAGGTTTCACAGCGGAAGGAAAAGTATAAATAAATCCAGAAGGTGCGAAGGGTGCGTACTTCAAGCCATGACTGTGGCTCACCAGACTTTGTTCTGCTTCATTCTCATGTCCAGGAAACCCCGTTATGGGACTTGGTGAACAGACTACTTTAACTGGTTAATAAAGGCCATTAAAATAATAGGGAAACTTATATTTCCATAAAATAGTCTAAACATTAGCACAATTGTATATTGACCTCCAATACCTATATATATCATCTATAAACGTTAATTTGAACAACCGAACTTTCTTACAAATATATCTGTGGAGCAGAATTAATTGGATGCACACTATGAGATCACACACCTGACCATGAAAACAAAAACTGCAAACATCTTAGTCAAGTTATGCGATTCTACCTAATTAGCACTAATGCATAGAAGTATCAGGTCTTCCAGCATCTTTCACACTACTTTCAAAAATGTAAAAAAGCCACTACCAACTTGCACATTTGGGACTTTTTAAAGCAGCAAAGGGAACATGTATTATTACGTGTGAATGCTCAATCTTTAAAGGCAGGGTTTTACAAAAGAAAATCTTTTCATGTAGAAAGGCTGAACAACAGTATAATGTGTGAGCTGAGATGTTTTGTGCGTTTCCCACATCATTACAGCAAACTATACTTGTCTGATTTCTCCTGAACTCACCATGAATAGTCCAAAACTGACCGAAGTGCCAATCTGGCCTATTTCTTCTTTGCTCACTCTATTTGGTCAGCATCAGATGATTTCAGATGTAAATACTGTTTAGGGATACTTGCAGATGATGCTGGGTACTGCAGCTCCTGGCATATGATTACTTTACATCGTTTTAAGCTTGTGTATCTGAAGATGCATGTGTTATATTTCATTACTATTCATCTATATGTAGTACTTGTTTTCCTTTAAAACTCTGTCTTATAGACTGTTATTCGTTTTCTGGAATGTAGAATGGAGAGCCTGTGGATGTAAAGAATGATGAGGCTGGTCATTATCTTCTGGAACAGTACTGTGCTGCACTCATTCAAACTTCCTCTTGGGCACTGTGTGGCACTAATGTTTGTATGTAGGAAGCTTGTAATATGAAGACTGTAGAAAGTGTGGTACTGTATAAACATTAATGCCTGTGCAGAGCAGCATCATTAGGTGTGATCTGTAGGTGTAGAATATATCCTTTATTCTTCTCACATCTGTATTTCATTGCAGTTTGTATGATGTCTGTAACTTCCTTGTTCCTAGTAGAAGTAGTTAACATACCTCAATGGAACTCAAAAATGGCACAGGAGCTGTGGCAGACTTCATCATTTTCCTCAGCTTTACAGTCCCCTTGTTTTTATATTTCTAATTATGTACCTGCTCACCTTGATTGTTAATCATAATATACTATTAATCCTGCCTGCACATGCCTATGCCTGTGGATGCTGTCCTTCTTGGATATCTTCGGCACCTCAACCACTTTCCTCAAATTACTAGCAATGTTCCTGATGGAGGACAAGCACATCTCCTTCAAAGCCTGCATGGCCAGCTCGACTTCCTGTCCTTCACAAGGGATGAGCGCTTCCTGTTGGCCATTATGATCGCTACGTTGCCATCTTCCATTCCTTGAGGTACACCGCCATCATGAACAGGAAGGTCTGTACCCTCTTAGCTCCTAGCTCCTAGACTCCTGGTTTTCTGGATACAATTCCCACTGTTGCATTGGTGTCACAGTTTTCTTTTTCTCACTCCAATATCAACTACTTCTTCTCTGATCTTTGCGGTCTAATGAAGATCTCTTGCAGTGATTCTTCCAATTTAGACCTTCTGAGATTTATCGCTGAATTATTGGCTGGGCTAATGCCATTCTTCCTGAATTTAATCTTCTACATTCATATAATTTCTACTATATTAGCATTCTGTTTTGTGGTAGGGAAGCATAAAATATTCTCCACCTGTGCATCACATCTTACAGTGGTTGTGCTACTTTGTGAGACTGTGATACTCTTGTACATGCAAGTACCCCCAAGAAATGCACACAATTAAACCCCTTTTGTTATGACTTTGAAGTAGTTCAATCAGTGGAATGCAAGAAACACTAAACTGGTGAATGACAAACGTGAGAAGAAATGGACCATCTGAACATATTTGAAAAAAGAAGTTTGTGGGATATCATACTTGAAGTTCTTCACATGAGGTTGAAAAATAGTAACTGGAAAATGCCAGAAAAGCTGGATTTCCTCAAAATGCCATATACCCAGTGATACTCCAAATTACCAATTTTTTAAACAATATTTTTCCAAATAACAGCATAAACCAAAAAAGTCTTACATCGAGTTTGCTTAAAGTTGTATGGATCCTAGAACCCAAGTGAAGATATTGTATCTGAGTAAAGAAAGTGAAGGTGTCATGTCCATAGGTGGCTAAGATAAGTTTCCCAATACCTAGTAGAGAAACTAACAATGCCTTACTCTTCCCTCCTGACTTACCACTCACTTGGCAAGCAGGACAGGTTCTACAGAATTTCTCTGTGTCTTTGCACATCCCTGGCCAGTAGAACATGAAACCCAACCTATCCTGGGTTTTTCTAATGCCCAAGTGACCTTTCAAGGGTATTTCATGGGCCAGTACACATCAGGAAGTTTCTGTGCACCAATGGAACCACTAGTCTTTTGCTAGTACCTGGTCTGGAATCACTGTTTCATAATATAGCTGGCCATCATAGGGTTTCCCGACCACTTATTTGCTGAACTGTTCCTGGACTTCCTTGTAAATTTTCACAAGCCAAGGGCACCCCTCCTGTGCCTTCTAGAAATCATTCTAGGTAGGCCCCTCAGCAGCTAGGAAACCCTGAATCTGTAGAAGTGACCCAGACTCGCTTCAGGAGCCCCTTCTTCCTCTCCCTCTGGAGCTGAAGTGATGACTTCCATGGTCAGTGCTTTACAAATGTCTGCCCTGTCCTGCAAACTACTTTGCCTGGGTCTCTGCATATCGGGAATGGTCCCAGACTCCTTCTGAACTGCTGCGCAGCTTGTGTTCAGGTCAACACTGCTGAGACTGTCCAAGAAATGTAGGCTTCTGTATGTACGCCTGGACTGAGCTTAGCCTTACCTCTCAGGTATTACAGTTCTCTCATTTTGGCAGAGTCTCTAGTTACAGCACTGTAGCTAAAGGCTATATAGAGAGTTATACATACCAGCTAACCTAAAGCTCACTTTCTTCATCCCGTATTTTAATATTCATTCAATTTTTTAATATTCTCTATTGCCAATGTATGTGTGAAATTCATTACGATTACTCCACATTGTCAATAGATTCTTGCATAATTATTTAAAAGCATTACAAAAATAAACAATAACTTCCCTACAGAGAAGCTGGCGCCGTGAGGCTAAAGCTAATTGGCATTTTTAACTGTTTTACTTCTTATCGTTTTTAAAATTGTGACTTCTTGTATTTGCTACGATTTACTTACTCTTGGCTCCTTAGGTTCGCCGTCCCCTGGTCCGTCACGGCTCATTAGTGCCGATTGAACGGAGGGGACGCGACTCCTCCCCTGTATTCCCTCACTTCCTGCCTGCCGGCTCTGACGGGTATTTAGGCAGATGGGGGCTCGGCCGCGCAGTGGTGAGAAGCTGGCGCTGTGAGGCTAAAGCTAATTGGCATTTTTTAACTGTTTTACTTCTTATCGTTTTTAAAATTGTGACTTCTTGTATTTGCTACGATTTACTTACTCTTGGCTCCTTATGTTCGCCGTCCCCTGGTCCGTCACAGCTCATTAGTGCCGATTGAACGGAGGGGACGCAACTCCTCCCCTGTATTCCCTCACTTCCTGCCTGCCGGCTCTGACGGGTATTTAGGCAGATGGGGGCTCGGCCGCGCAGCGGACGCGTGCAGCGGGCGCGCCGCTAAGCCCATCTGCGCCCGTCCGCGGCCGTACGGGTCCAGGGGCCAGCCAGTATGCCCATTTTGTGAGTTACTCGGCCATGGAGCTGAAAGAGATGTATGGAAAGTATGCATTAGCTGATAATATCCGTCTCAGTTTATATGAATCGGGTATTTTTAAGCAGAGACTCCCTCACCCGGAAATCTTGCACAATTCTGTTTCCTCCTCCCCTACAATATTGCATGCCCTCGATACTTCCCAGAGCAAGGAAATAATGTGTCTTTTAGTCATGTATCGGAATACACGGTCTATGGTGAAACACCAACTCGAAATTTTTCAACTTCTAAAGTCTGAAAATCCAGACATACTTCTTCTTACTGAAACATGGCTTACTGAAGAGTCTGTCCCTGACATCTTAGCGGCAGTACCAGATAATTACTACATCCTGCAAACTAATCGTCCCCCAGGGAAAATGGGGGGTGGGGTTCCAGCTATCATCCATACGGATCACCAGTTTAAGTCATTAGGGGTTACCGGTTTTCCCTCTGTTGACAGTTTAGTTCTTAAATTCCAATCCCCTCAGTCATCTTTCACTTGCGCCCTTTTTTACAGACCTCCTTATTATATGCCTACTTTTCCCCAAGCACTGGGTGAAATGATTTCTCACTTAGCCATCAACCACGCCCGACTCCTCATTATTGGTGACTTTAATTATTGGCCCCATGACGACCAGGAGAGTGCCAGCTCAATAGAGCTGCCAGATCTTCTGTCCGGAATGAATTGCACCCAACATGTGCGCGAAGCTGCTCACATAAAGGGGCACACGCTGGACCAAGTCTGGACAGCTAATCTGGCGATCTCGACCCCCCTGGATTTTCCCTTGTACTTGGTCGGATCATCATTTTATTTCTTTTACCCTTTCTGATGTTCGGTCCACTAAAACCCAATTGATAAAGAACTGCATGTCCAGAAACTGGAGAAGTGCTAATACTGATTACCTCTGCTCACTTTTAACCGCTACGGCCCCGTCTGCACCGGAATCGGTTCAAACACAGGCAGTGAACCTCAAGTTATGGCTTGAGTCCGCATGCGACTGTGTCGCCCCTTTTAAGCCAACTAAGATTCTGAGACCCCACGACGCACAGCGGTGGTTCTCCGATGATCTAAAGACTAAGAAGCTGGTGCTGAGACAAGCAGAACGCAGATGGAGACTTCATTATCTTGTAGAAGATAGGACCACTTATACTAACTTGATGAAAGAATACAAAAATTCCATTCTCCAAACTAAGGCAGACTATTTCTCTAAGAAGGTTCTAAACTCAGCTAACAAGTCTAAAGACATTTTTTCTATAGTAAATGAGCTCTCTAAACCAGACAGAATTACGCTGAAACCGACCCCCTCACAGTCCCTCTGTGATTCCCTCAACTCATATTTTATGGAGAAAATCACTGCCATTAAGGCTAGTATTCAGACCTCCGCCTCCTTCACAGACGTTCCCAACATTCATAGATCTCCGTCTCAGCTGATCTTGATTCCCCCCCATCTCTCAGGAGACCTTTCTAGGCTTACTTAAAAAAGTTGGCTCTGGTTCCCCAACTGACTGCTGTCCCCCTCACGTCCTTCAGGAAGTTTTTACTAAATGCCCGGATCCCCCACTTTCTCTTCTTAACAATTCACTTAAGTCTGGCATTGTTCCTGACCTTTTTAAAAGTGCGGAAATGATCCCCATTTTAAAGCAGCCAGGCGCGGATCCTTCTATTCTTAGTAACTACCGCCCGATCTCCTTATTACCTTACCTTGGTAAGGTTCTAGAGGCATACGTTTCGACTCAACTCAGCTCTTTTGTCAAACAGTCCCATGTTTTGGACTCTCACCAGGCTGGGTTTCGACCCGCCCACTCTACAGAGTCAGTCATCTTGACAGTTATGGATGATCTTAGAGGGGGGGCAGATAGAGGCCTCACCCAGGCCCTGGTTCTCCTGGATTTGTCAGCAGCGTTTGACACGGTCGATCATAACATCCTGATTGACCGTGTCAGCAATGCCAGGATCCAGGGTCTGGCTCTGAAGTGGCTCTCCTCCTTCCTCAGTGACCGGTCTCAATCGGTACGTCTTGCCAACTTCTCCTCTAAGAAAAAGGAATTGACTTGTGGGGTCCCCCAGGGCTCCTCTCTTTCCCCGCTTCTCTTTAATTTGTACCTCCTTCCTCTAATCTCCTCCCTGCGAGAAAGAAAAGTTGGGACATATAATTATGCTGATGATTTTCAATTGGTCTTCGACATTAATCTCTCTCCATCCTCTGTGTCTCATTTTCAAGACACCATGATTTTCATAAGTGAATGGATGAACGAAAATCAATTGAAGCTCAACCCTGATAAAACTCAGCTGATCCTCACCGGCGGGCTCGCAAATCCATGGAACTCTAACTTTTGGCCTGCTATCCTGGGTAACCCTCTCCTTCCAGTTAGCTCCGCCAAAAGCTTAGGTATAGTGATAAGCAATGACCTGTCTTTGAAGGCTCAGATCAGCTCGGTGGTCTCTGCTGGGTTTTTTCAACTGCGTAGAATTAAGAAGATTAGCAGATTTCTGTCTCGGGAAGCCCTGATCTTAGTGATCTTGGCCTTGGTCATCTCCCGACTGGACTATGCCAACTCACTCTATGTAGGCATCCCGGCCTACCAACTCAGACGCATCCAGCTAGTCCAGAATCAGGCTGCTAGACTGATCTTTTGCCAACCCAAATGTCATCACATCAGACCACTGATGAAAAGCCTCCATTGGCTCCCAGTGGCTATGCGTTGTGTATTTAAGTTGGGATGCACTATTTTCAAAGCTCTTCATGGCAACAGTCCAGCCTTCATCTCTTCCAAGATTCTACGCTATGCTCCCACTCGAAACCTACGATCCTCCTATCTGAATCTGTTAGTCATTCCCACTTTTAAACGCAAGAAACATGGTGGCTCCCGATTTGCAGTCTTAGCCCCTCAGTTCTGGAACTCGCTTCCTGTGGAGTTGAGGTCGGTCACCTCCTGTGCACTATTCAGAAAACAGTTGAAGACCTGGTTGTTCTCCCAGGCTTATGACAACTAGGCTCTCTCCTCTGCTGCCGCCTTACTTCCACTCCAGCGCCAAGAAACCGTCCGGTGAACGTGCGCTTGACAAATATCTTTAACATAACATTACAAATTAAAACATATAAAAGTAAAGGACAATTCATGCTTGTACACGGAACGTACATTGTTTTAAATATAAGAAGTCACAAATCAATTGAGGTGATTTTGTCTTCCAATGTGTGCTGTAGAAGGCAGCACGCATTGAATGAGGAAAAAAACGAGGAGAAATGAAAACATTTCTCCTCGTTGTGCCTTGCTACGCCACCCCTAAGGTGGCGTACCACTCCTAAGGTGGCGTAGCATTCTGACGCATTTCCAAGTTTATGATTGCTCGTAAATCTGGAAATGCATCAGCGGACATGGGTGTTGCATGGGAATACACACAGCAACACCCATATAACACTCCTAACATGCAAAGTGTTGTGTGAAAAGGGGCGATATTTACAAGCACACGTAAAGCCACGCAAGGTGGCTTTACATGTGCTTGTAAATATCGCGCAGCATGTTGCGCCACCAGTGCGTCACGCAACGTGACGCACCGGCGGCGCAAGGGGCTTGTTAATAACTTCCACACAGTCTTTTTAACTGTTCTAATGCTGAGCTCATAAATAGGAGGGCAGGAGTCAGAAACACACAACAAGTGTGCAATGTCCTCATAACATACAGTACTTTTGGTTACAATTGCCCCTTCTCCCTGAATTTCAGCATTTAGCAGAAGAAGAAGCCAACATTTATTGCCGCCATCCCATGTTCATAGCATACAACATACATACACAACATGTGCCCACACCCTAAGAACCCCAGCTCTAATCTATATACAATAATCTTCCTCACCCCTGACACAGACGCTCTATTCTGTGATTACAGATGAGTAAAATGCATACATAAGACCTGCCGTCCAAATAAGTATCGAAACTAAATGCTCCAAACAAGTGAAGACACCCGGGTGGGACCACACAAGTCTTCAGACACCAGCCTCCCCTAGTTGGGAGTGGGTAATTTGCTTACCTGCTGCCTTCTCTGGAGTCAGTTTTCAGGGTCCCTGTCCGGCTGGAAGGTCAATGCTCATCAGCATGCATTAGCTCTATAATTACCAGTTATCCACTTAAAATAAACCATAACTGATTCAATGAACCATTCGCAGATTCATTGTACCAACTGTATACTTAAACGTGAATGGCTTAATCTTTGAGAAAAGCAAATGCTGCTGGCAGGATCAACCAGGGAACTGCATGTTGCAATTGGGATCTCCCCATTCAGTATGCCTGAATTTTTTGCTTTTTGGATCACCCTGTTTTGGAATTTTTACTGTGGGTGAGTCTCACTTTGTGTGTCTCACCACAGTAATCACATGGCAAATGAACTGCGCGTGTTTACCATTAGTGTCCGCCTTTTAAGATAAGGCTGCTGAGACGCAGCAAGGGTAAGGGGCATTTGACTGGTTACACATGTGCACATGTGTGAGGGATGCGAGTGTGTCATGGGCAGCCCAGTCACTGCGCATAGGGAGCCTGGCGCAGAGGGGACTCTGCAGGATTAGATACAGACCTGGGGTAGACCTTATACTGTTAGTCTACACTAACAAGGAAAGTCAGTGCGATTTACTGTTATGTCTGTAATTACACTTTATTATACACATAGGGAGAAAAACTGCCTTAGAGTTCAGTTTCGCTTCCCTTTGGCCTACAAAGACCAGTGATGTATCAAACTAGGGTGTAACCTTTGCATGAAAATCAAATCTGCAAGTTTCAAAAAGATATCTGTACACCCTATGGGTCATCCAGCATTGTTATATTTCTCTGGCTCAGCTCAGGATTTGTGCCCAGGCCTTTTGTCTCTAGCAGCAGCAACAAAAGAATATGAGTCGTTACTACGCAAACAAATACTTTGCATGCTTTTAGTACGTAGTTATAACTTCGCAAATACCATTACTACGCATCTTTTTAGTGCGCATGCTTTTATTTCGCAACTTCATTGTAGTGTATTAAAAATGCTTTTACTTCGCATTTAAATGTTACGCATAAAACTATAACGCATTTTTTGCTCGTTTTAATTATAGTTTAATTACTAAATTATTCTCTTCATTTCTCGTTTTTCGATCAAAGGTCCCGACTCCGTTCTACTTCTTGCTACCTTTCCTCGTTTACTTTTTTTTTCTCATTTTGAAGTCTTTTACTTTTCTACTCCTCACTAATCCAACTATCCTCCCTCCACTCCCCTTCTATTTAGAAGTACCTCGTTTAATAAATAATGTAATCTTTTTAAAGCTCTTACCTGTACAGCAGTTTTCTATGCTCCTCGTCCTTAGTGCGTCGATCCTCCAAATGACGTTGTTACGTTCTTGCTTCTACGTACTTCATTTTCCTAAAAATAGAAAAAGGACAATTGTATGTTTTCAATTCATTAAAAAGTGTTAGAAAATGCTTATAAAACATACTTGTTAACTGCATACTGCCCCATAACCACAACTCCTTCACCATCCTACGGACAACAGAGACACGACTTTTGCCTTCCTCTTGCTACATTTCTCATTTTCGTCTTCTATGCGCCCCTCTCAAATACACTGGGCGCGCTCTCTGTAATTACCTTGTGCGTCCGTGTTCCAACGATACCTGCCTGCTGTGCCTAAGGCTGGCGATCCTGTCCGCTGTCATTGTGACCCCGGTGTTTCGCCACAGAGGTGTGCCCCTGTACACCATAGTGGAGACGGATGTGCATTCATTAAAACTCTCCAGGATGCGCAGCATTGATAGCAGTGAGCGCCTGTTGATTACCCGGTGAGTGGTGTGCGTCTCTCCGCCCTTGCTAACAACAGTTACATCGCATCTAATTTGATGTTTCTGATATGCGTAGTAACGGTATTTTGTAATTAAATCACTCACTCAAAACTCACGTTTTTCAATGATTACTCTTTTTTATAAATAAGATACAATGCGTTATGGTAGTTGCGTAGTAACAGCATTTGCGTAGCAGAATCATGTGTAATAAAAGCATGCGAAGTAATGGAACGTGCTAAGTAAAAGATGCGTATAAAAGGTACTACGAAGTAGTGGCCGCGAACTAATGATAGTTTACCGCAACAAAAGCCTCCCCACACAAAGGGAGCTATTAACAGTGCTTTTCCCAGCATCTGAGGAGGAAAGGCGTGGGGCTGAAGGATCTGCATCAACCACTCAGCTGTCACACAATAGGAACCATCAAAGAATCACCCCGTAAGATCTTAAGAAGTCAAGGTCCAACCCTCTTGATTCCTTCAGTTTACAACAGTACCCACCAACTGTATCACTTGCCCAACATCACAGGGGAAGAGAAAGACTTCTGGTGTAATTGATTCTCCCCCTGTTAAGGGCAACAATGAAACAACAAAGGGTTAATCACCACTTAATCCTTTGGGGGATTCTTAATAGTAATAGATTACTCCGCAATACCACATGTAGAATTCCTTATCAAGAACTTGTTGGTAGTTGTAAACACATATGTACTTTTCATATAGATCCACGGTCCCGCAACCAAGAAAGAACAAAAGAAATAATAGAAGGGATATCCACACCCTAAAAAGTATATAGATATACCCAGAGTATTTCCGATAGAAAAAATTGCTCACTCCGTTTTCTTTGAGTCTCTTTTCCGTGCATGCACAAATGCGTCTTAGCCGAGACTCCGCTCTCAAAATCACCAAGGGGCCAAACTATGATGAAAACGCTTATCACAGAAAATACAACAGAATTATTTTAAAACTTCAGCGCAACTCCAGCTCAGAGGTAAAACAGAAGGCAAAAACAACGGCACTCATAAAGTTGTTCCCGTTCCAAGAACAACACTTATCTCCTTCTCCCGCAGCTGCGGTAAAAAAAAGAAAAAAGGGGAATCGTGTTTAATCACACGTCAACCTTACCGCACCGTCAGTCCAGGGAAACAGGACATCTCCTGCCAGCGAAACCAAGAAACAGCAGAAGCAAACTTCAACTCACAGGTACGACAATAATCTGCCGCGAACGCCCTGCAGGAAATCCTTTTCAAGATTTCTGCTGATCGCTCTTCCCACAAACCATTGCGAAGCTAACCGGAAGTAGGCCTCCGGACATCTGGAAAATGTAGGCAAATAAAGAAATTCCTCAGGACACAGCGTTACAAGGCAATTTCTCACCGGAAAGCATTCAATCCAGATGCGAAACTTGACAGAAAGGCCCTGACAGTGATGTCAGTGAGGGCTCCGCTCATGCTGGGCAGGAGGGTTGGGACATGGATGGAGAGGTGTTTGTGGTACCCTAGGATTGGCTTCTGGACCCATTCCACTCCCCTTTAAAAACTCTTGCACAAGGGGGAGATGCTCTCTTGCTTGGTGAATTCTCTGTGCTATGCTGCTGGACCCTGGAGCCACCAAGGACAACTAGTAGCAAGAACCCCCTGATGCCCTAAAAGGACTAAGGACTCTGCCCAGCTTATCCCAGTACTAGCGGGTCTCTCCAAGGGCCTGTGAGGCTAGCCCCCTTGAACCTCCTGAGGACCAGTTGGAGGAAAGCCCTGGATATCTGCACACAGAGACCAGGAGGAAGGTTGGCGCAGGGAGCCAAGAGAACCAGCTCTCTGTGGATTACACTGTTTTGGAGGTGAGGAGGTCTGCTGCAAACAGTGGGTCTGCCATGCTCCCCTTGACTTTGGGGGGAGCGGCTGCCACCACCTCAGCAAAGCAGATCTTGCCCTCAGTAGCGGCAGGGACATAGAAGCTGCCGGCTCCTGCAGCTGCACACGGAGCTTTAGGGTCATTGATGGGTGGGCTCCCTCAGCTACCCCCAATGTTTGGAACCATAAGGGTGCCCGGGTGGGTCCGGGCACCCCCAACAAATAAAAACGAAAGGAGAAAAAGCTGTGTGGCGTGAGGCCACATGGAAAAACAAGGCAGCGGCTCTCCATGGTGTGTTATGTTTCATATAGATACTCCAATATAGGCCCAGGGAACATCATACCCTTTCACCTACATCACCTCCCCTACATTACACACTAACGAGCCTTTTAAGGATTGAACGCCTTTTATGGACTGAACCTTTTACCTAGTTCTAGGCCTGGGTGCAGAAGGAGGGTTTTTCCCGAACAATAGTGTTCTATGACTTCATCTTTAGACTGACACTGCATGAATGAATATTCATGAGGCTACTTGGAAACCAGGCAGGGGCTATACACCACCTTCCTAATATCTATGCACAAGGTTCATCCCATACGTCATCCTCAAACCCAACAATGGTTAACATAAGAACAAGGGACAAAGGGACTCTATATACTTTTCTGTATAAATACAGCACCTCTTGCTATCAGTAGTTAGAGGGAACCGAGACTTCCAGGCCGACACACTGACCAGAGACACTGAGGCTCCTGCATGCAGACGCTCCAGCTGACAGTGGTCTGAACATCCCTTGCGGGGTGTCCAACTCGGGGCCAAGAAGGGCTCCTACATTCTCACACTTCAGGTAATGGGGTTCGACTAAATCCTAGAGGGATTCTTGGCTTTACACCTACTCACATGCTAGGTACACTTAGGTACATCTAGATAGGCATCGTAGGAGTACGCACTTTCTTTTATCAATGCATTTTATATTCATGTATTTATTCATGCTTATTGCAAGATGGTAGAACTGTACTATCCATTTATATTCATTGTACTGCTAATCATATATCTCTGCTACTGTCTAATGGTTGTTGCAGCTCATATATTTTACACGAGAATAACAACTGTTCAATAAATCCTTATTGAAACGCCCAGGCTGGTTATTTTGTGTATCTCTGAGACAAGATAAGTAAGCACGAGTGACTGAGCGAAAAGTAGTACATTGTTTCCACGATCTTGAGGGATCAGGGTTGTCATGTTCTGAGGTTGCCAGAAACTAATCTCTCCCCGATAAGAGGAGACACTAGTGGCACTGTGAGCTAGCTTACGTAAACAGGCTAACATTTCTCGGTGGGGGTGCTCAGAGTCAGTCTGCCACCAAACCCGGAGTTTGTTATCCGAACGTGCGGGTCCTGTCTGGGCAATAAAGGAACTACACGACATGGTGCCGCCAACGTTGGTTAGGTACTTATTTAACAGTAGAATCTGAGCAATTCAGTCGTGCTATTTCTCAGAGACCCCTACTCACAAACACCAGAGACGTCTGGAGTGGATGGGCACAATCTCCGCCACAGCTGAGTAGGCGAAATATCCTATTTATTGGCTGCTGGTTAATCAAGCTTGAAGGACATTTTTGTTCCCAAAATTGTGCATAAAACCTTATCATAATTTCCTTGGAAAAGTAGTTTGTGTTCTGTACACAATGACTACCCCGGTCTTAGACCCACTACAGCAAGCACTCCCCTCTCAGACGAAGAGGTGGATGGAATTCTCATTGCACCTAAATTACTAGAATATGGTTTAACACCTAGGGGTGGCTTAGTAGCTTTTGTGATTGAGGCACACAAATCAAACAAAACAGAGGTATTCTATTCATGGGTTACATTCCCAGAAGCAGATGCAAGAACACACACATTACACTACTATGTAGAAGGAGATGCACCAGCGGAATACGGTCCTTGCGAGGACATAGAGGTTCCACTCACGTACCAGGAAACACACTATACTGGTTTAAAGGTGCCCTACCCCATATAAGGTATGTAGGTGTGTCTTTTGCTTTCTCGCCCTAAGTGCGCCAGGTATGCCCAGACGTGGGTCCTGGGCTCACTGTGCCTCTGGAATCAAGCTATCCTGGCTGAAGAGGGGTGAAACCCCGAAACCGGTCCTAGGATGCTTGTTTCCGGTCCAGGGAGGACCTGGCTTGGCAGTTCGGGCTGGACTGTTCCCATGAGGCACAGGGTCAAGACTGATTTGCATATGGCCAGGTCTAAACTGGGGTGGCATGGTGAGCAAAAGAATGATGGATTTAACCCAGATCTCTTGACTGGGGGCGAATGTTTTGATTTGTTCTGCATTTCGTCCATCAATTGTGTGTCTTTTGCTTTCTCGCCCTAAGTGCGCCAGGTATGCCCAGAAGTGGGTCCTGGGCTCACTGTGCCACTGGAATCAAGCTATCCTGACTGAAGAGGGGTGAAACCCCGAAACCGGTCCTAGGATGCTTGTTTCCGGTCCAGGGAGGACCTGGCTTGGCAGTTCGGGCTGGACTGTTCCCATGAGGCACAGGGTCAAGACTGATTTGCATATGGCCAGGTCTAAACTGGGGTGGCATGGTGAGCAAAAGAATGATAGATTTAACCCAGATCTCTTGACTGGGGGCGAATGTTTTGATTTGTTCTGCATTCCGTCCATCAATTATGTGTCTTTTGCTTTCTCGCCCTAAGTGCGCCAGGTATGCCCAAACTTGGGTCCTGGACTCACTGTGCCACTGGAATCAAGCTATCCTGGCTGAAGAGGGGTAAAACCCCGAAACCGGTCCTAGGATGCTTGTTTCCGGTCCAGGGAGGACCTGACTTGGCAGTTCGGGCTGGACTGTTCCCATGAGGCACAGGGTCAAGACTGATTTGCATATGGCCAGGTCTAAACTGGGGTGGCATGGTGAGCAAAAGAATGATGGATTTAACCCAGATCTCTTGACTGGGGGCGAATGTTTTGATTTGTTCTGCATTCCGTCCATCAATTGTGTGTCTTTTGCTTTCTCGCCCTAAGTGCGCCAGGTATGCCCAGACGTGGGTCCTGGGCTCACTGTGCCACTGGAATCAAGCTAGCCTGGCTGATGACGGCTGAATAGCCAGAAACCGGTCCCAGGATGCTTGTTTCCGGTCCAGGGAAGACATGGCTTGGCAGTTCGGGCTGGACTGTTCCCATGAGGCACAGGGTCAGACTGATTTGCATATGGCCATGTCTGAACTGGGGTGGTGGAGTGAGCTAAAGAATGATGATGGATTAAACCCAGATCAGTTGACTGGGGGTGAGTGTTTGATTTGCTCAAGCGCTCCGTCCATCATCCCCTTTGGTATCGCTTTGTTCGCCCTAAGTTGGCAGGGTATGCCCAGACGTGGGTCCCTTGCTCACTTTGCCACTGGATTCAAGCTAGCCTGGCTGATGACGGCTGAATAGCCAGAAACCGGTCCCAGGATGCTTGTTTCCGGTCCAGGGAAGACATGGCTTGGCAGTTCGGGCTGGACTGTTCCCATGAGGCACAGGGTCAGACTGATTTGCATATGGCCATGTCTGAACTGGGGTGGTGGAGTGAGCTAAAGAATGATGATGGATTAAACCCAGATCAGTTGACTGGGGGTGAGTGTTTGATTTGCTCAAGCGCTCCGTCCATCATCCCCTTTGGTATCGCTTTGTTCGCCCTAAGTTGGCAGGGTATGCCCAGACGTGGGTCCCTTGCTCACTTTGCCACTGGATTCAAGCTAGCCTGGCTGATGACGGCTGAATAGCCAGAAACCGGTCCCAGGATGCTTGTTTCGGTCCAGGGAAGACATGGCTTGGCAGTTCGGGCTGGACTGTTCCCATGAGGCACAGGGTCAGACTGATTTGCATATGGCCATGTCTGAACTGGGGTGGTGGAGTGAGCTAAAGAATGATGATGGATTAAACCCAGATCAGTTGACTGGGGGTGAGTGTTTGATTTGCTCAAGCGCTCCGTCCATCATCCCCTTTGGTATCGCTTTGTTCGCCCTAAGTTGGCAGGGTATGCCCAGACGTGGGTCCCTTGCTCACTTTGCCACTGGATTCAAGCTAGCCTGGCTGATGACGGCTGAATAGCCAGAAACCGGTCCCAGGATGCTTGTTTCCGGTCCAGGGAAGACATGGCTTGGCAGTTCGGGCTGGACTGTTCCCATGAGGCACAGGGTTAGACTGATTTGCATATGGCCATGTCTGAACTGGGGTGGTGGAGTGAGCTAAAGAATGATGATGGATTAAACCCAGATCAGTTGACTGGGGGTGAGTGTTTGATTTGCTCAAGCGCACCGTCCATCATCCCCTTTGGTATCGCTTTGTTCGCCCTAAGTTGGCAGGGTATGCCCAGACGTGGGTCCCTTGCTCACTTTGCCACTGGATTCAAGCTAGCCTGGCTGATGACGGCTGAATAGCCAGAAACCGGTCCCAGGATGCTTGTTTCCGGTCCAGGGAAGACATGGCTTGGCAGTTCGGGCTGGACTGTTCCCATGAGGCACAGGGTCAGACTGATTTGCATATGGCCATGTCTGAACTGGGGTGGTGGAGTGAGCTAAAGAATGATGATGGATTAAACCCAGATCAGTTGACTGGGGGTGAGTGTTTGATTTGCTCAAGCGCTCCGTCCATCATCCCCTTTGGTATCGCTTTGTTCGCCCTAAGTTGGCAGGGTATGCCCAGACGTGGGTCCCTTGCTCACTTTGCCACTGGATTCAAGCTAGCCTGGCTGATGACGGCTGAATAGCCAGAAACCGGTCCCAGGATGCTTGTTTCCGGTCCAGGGAAGACATGGCTTGGCAGTTCGGGCTGGACTGTTCCCATGAGGCACAGGGTCAGACTGATTTGCATATGGCCATGTCTGAACTGGGGTGGTGGAGTGAGCAAAAGAATGATGATGGATTAAACCCAGATCAGTTGACTGGGGGTGAGTGTTTGATTTGCTCAAGCGCTCCGTCCATCATCCCCTTTGGTATCGCTTTGTTCGCCCTAAGTTGGCAGGGTATGCCCAGACGTGGGTCCCTTGCTCACTTTGCCACTGGATTCAAGCTAGCCTGGCTGATGACGGCTGAATAGCCAGAAACCGGTCCCAGGATGCTTGTTTCCGGTCCAGGGAAGACATGGCTTGGCAGTTCGGGCTGGACTGTTCCCATGAGGCACAGGGTCAGACTGATTTGCATATGGCCATGTCTGAACTGGGGTGGTGGAGTGAGCTAAAGAATGATGATGGATTAAACCCAGATCAGTTGCCTGGGGGTGAGTGTTTGATTTGCTCAAGCGCTCCGTCCATCATCCCCTTTGGTATCGCATTGCTTCACGCAAGGGCAGCTCAGCAGTACCGAAAAAATTTTCACTCAAGTACTCCTACAAATTAGATGCACAAAACATTCCATATGCTCAGATTCCTGGAGTGGGGGATAGAGTAATACCAAATATGGATTGTAGGCAAGGTTTGATTGTTGCAGCACAACAGGGTTTGGGTTCTGCACATACAGGCATTACAGCGACCATTTCACTACTGAAACAGCGCTATTGGTGGCCAGGTCTAGCAAAACAAACTAAAGATTACGTCTTGAAATGTGACATCTGCCAGCAGATGAAAGTCTCCACCATAAAACGCCCGGCGCAGACACCACTACTGATATCTGACAAACCTCTCGCATGTGTGTATCTGGATCACTGCGGTCCTTTACAATCTGATGGGGCTTACAAGTATATCTTGGTGGCAGTGGATTCTTGTTCCAGATTCCTATGGGTTTGGCCTCAGCGCTCGGCTGACGCCCGAACTGTTATAAAAGATTTGCGAGTCTTTATAGGGACATACGCAGTTGGCACGTTACATTCTGACCGTGGCCCGGTGTTTAGCTCTCGGGCTTACAAAGAGGCCATGGAAAGTATGGGCGTAGCATTGCGGTACTCCTCTCCATACCATCCTGAGGGAAATTCGGTCGTGGAAAGGAAAAACCGGGACTTAAAGCAATCTTTAACAGCTAGGGTATTAGGCAAAGGCGGTAGTTGGGTCAACCACTTATGTGGGGTTCAGAGAGCACTCAACAATCAGCCAAGAAGTTCTCTAGGGGGTGTCACTCCATATGAGGTCCTATTTGGGACGAGAATGTTGGTACCTGATCTTGATTGTGAAGGCACAGTGGCGGATGAGAAATCATTTGATATCCATGATCGTTTGGCTGTTTTACAGGATCTAAATGAATCCAAGACACAACAAAGTAACGTCAACACCAAACAAACCGCCACTGGGGAAGTCAAGGCAGTCACTGCAAGATCTGTCTGGATCCCCAAAGTCGGGGATCTGGTCAGAGAGAAAATAGCGGACAAGAAAGAATTCGGGCCATCCTACAGAAAGCCTGTACCGGTCCTTGCAGAACAAGAATATACTTCTGCCGCCTGTTGCCGGGAAAAGGGAGAAAAGATTTGTCTCAATTGACTTAATCAAACCAAACTATGTGGCCGATACTGAACAGTAGGCCTCATGGACTCCACAGTAGCAGACGCCCTCCTCTCGCTACAATCCAAGAAGTTCAAACAGAAAGACTCATCACGTTTGAAGAGCCTTCTGTACGGAATGAAGGACTAAGCAACAATGCTATGGAACTCGTTCCCCTTGAACCCGAAGTTCATCTACAAAATGAAACTCAGAACAAAACTCAAGTTGCAATCAGACCAAATACAGACCTCTACGTCAACATGCCTCGACGAGAGCAAAATGCGATTTCAACAAATCCCGATGCAATTCCTACAATTGATCGAACTGCTTCTGGCTACTTCATGAACTTTGACACGTTTTCTTTAGATCCAAGTGAACCGGAAACGACGCCAGCCCAAAAATCACGCAAACAGCAAACTAAAGACTTTATGAACTTTCTCAAAAAGACTTACCTGGTATCACCTTGGTTAGAACTCTGGGTAATTACTGGGATTCTATTTTTTATTTTCTGGCTAGGCTTAGTAATAACTTTTAGCATGCTTATTAATGGACGATATCTTCAGCAGAGCTCTACAGCCCCGAAAGTTAATTTGATTTTAAAACCACATCAATCGTCTCATCGTGAACAGAGGGACTTGTTATCAGTGAACATCACAGGGGTTCCTATACCGGATGGTATAGTTTGGGACAAGGTCGATTTCTAAATATTTGGACCGACTGAACTTTTAAAAATTACTCATTTATTTAAAATTTCATTAAGTGATATCATTACCTCCAGTACATTTTCTGATGATTGGGATTCTGAAACTGTTAATAACATGTTGTCTGATTTAGAAAAAAACACTGCAGTTCCGAACACTGAAATGTTAGAAAGTAATTCAGACTATGACACTTTGTACTGTTACCAGCATTATGGTCATCATTTCCTGCACAAATCTATTTCACCTAGAAATGTTTTTGAGTACCAACAGTGGGAACATTGCCCTACACCACCAAAAAGTAGTTTGCACACATTTGCACAGAAATTTTCATACTTTTCAGGCTTTAACACCACTGACCCGACCTCATATTATTATAAGGTTACACCAACATCAGCACTGAAAATTATGTTGACAAACACCAAACAGATTTACTCTGCTTCCTTTGTTGCCCAACTGTCTGAACAGGGTTTTGACCTATGGAAGGACACAATAGACTTAAAATCAGTCTGGGGTTCTGGGGACTGGCAAGTCCAGGGAACAGAAGCGCTATTTAGAGCATGCCTCATTCCACTGCAGATGATATTTCTAAATGAAACTGTGCAACAGACATCCTGTCTTGGATTAGCCAAGATCAAGGACCTAAACACACCTCGATCTCCAACACCATCACAGATGGGAGGGTGGCAAAATTCGACTTCACCAGAAGGGGCAACAGTAGATGAGGTTTTACAGTACAATAGATCAGACCCTAATTGGGAAAAATGGGTGGTTTGGCCTTTAGACACAAACATATGTCATAAACGATTCTTGGGTATCACCAAAGGGTTTAATATCCATAGGCCAGACCCGTGTTATGTACAAAGAGAACACCCAGGGGTAGTGACATCCTACAATGTTGGGAAGTTGTGCCTTGATTGGCTAGAAACCTAAACACTAACAGAAGTGAAACAACACTTAGCCTTACTCTCACAAGACATGGATCTTAGGGATTTTTTACAAGGTCCCAAGAAACAACGTCAGAAACGTTTCATATATGCCGGTATTTATGCTGCCTATAATGAAAACTGGTGGTAGACAATGGGTTAACAACTTTGTCCTCCCGAATATATTCTTTGGGCAACATTGTATCTTCTGCGATAGATATCCTAGAACAAGATTTGGCCATACTACAACACGGGCAATCTCAATTATGTTCTATCATGTTATTGAGCTGGACGCTACAATCTTTGCGTGCAGGCTTTGTGCCTTGGCGTTTTATAAACAGTACGTCTCTTTTTTCTGAATATAATCTAACAGATAAACAGGTTGAAATGGCACAAAGGGAGCTAAATATACAATGCTGCGTATTGAAAAACTGGACCGACTACCATTTACAGTAGCGGAAGCTCCGTCTACTGAATGGCTAATCCATGGCCACATAACTCTGCCGGTCACTACTTTTCAGTTTCAATATTGCCTTGAACAAAGGCAGGCGGGCAAATATGAAAAAATGGGTAAGGAATACATTAAGGAATCCTGGGATTTGCCATATAGATTTCGATGCCGGAGTGGGGACCGAGAAGTGTTTCTAAGTGGTCCAAATTGCAAGAGCGCTTTGAGCGGTTCTCTCATGTGCCAGGACATTTCATTGCACGGAGCGTGTAATGGTTCAGTAGCAAACTTGTCCTGCCACATGAAAGGGGCTCCAGCTGCCGTGATTAAACCGGTGTTCGAGCTGCTCTCGAATGGGAGTTACTTGATGCTGAACGATCAAGGTTGCTGTGGTATCCTTCCGGGCATTGCCTATCTGGTCACTGTGAACTCCAGGGTTACTTGCTGCATGCAATTGTTTCCTCCAACAAGTACAGTCAGGGAGGCGCCGTTATGGCCTTCGTTGAATGTTTCTCTTATACAGTTTGATACTTTGAGCAGACTGAAAACCATGCTTTTACAACAAACCGTGCCCTTAGCCTCCGCTCGAGAGACCTTTGATCTTCAAATCGCAAGGACCTCGACGGAGATACAGGCACTTATACGTACAAACTGCCCCATTCATTTCGCAGAAATGGTGGGTCGTATCTTTAATACGTCTGATACGAGTGGTATTGTACATCTATTTAAGACCATAGGGTCAGGTCTTCTCAGCACCTTTCAGACAATCCTCGGAATTATCTCGAACTTTATACACTCCGTATTTGGCAGCATTTTTGGAGGTCTACCTCTGATACTGCTAGCAATAGCGGAAATCCTGATTGTCATTTATCTGCTACGCAATGGACGGCCCAATTACCAACAAGATGGCAAAGGCGCTCCTGGAGCAGAAATACCGTACAACATCTGGGCACACCTCACCTAAGGGAACTAAGCGCCTCTTGGTTCCTATCGTTTAGACCAGTCTGGATGGACTGCATCTTACCTGTTCTTCGATGCCTGTTTTGCGGTGAAGAATACATGTTGGACCTCTGTCTGACACTTGCAACGGACACGCCTGCGGACTTAAATACCAGGCTGGAACCCCTGAGGGCCCATGCTCGGCAATGTCCCCAGCGTATTACCATCTTGATGGCCGCATATCTCGAGAATCCGCAGGTGCCTTTCACAACTGGGGTGAGCTTTAGCTCCACCACTAGCACCGAGGTATCGACTACAGCACCGGCTGCCTCTACACCAGCTATTGGCAGTACTGAATATCATCTGTGCTCCATTGACGTACTCTGCGAGATGTTACAAGGACCATCCCCTGCAGCAGCAAGCAGCGATGATGTTGCATCTCCCAGCCAGGACATTTAATCTGTAATTGGCTCATCGGGTGCTGGGAAAGAATTCGGATTTTCATTTTCTCAAAACTAAACTAAAATCGGAACACTTCCTAAAATTTACACTTTCACTAGAAAAGCATGGCCTTCTAAGAACGCTTGTAGTAGTTCAACCTATATAATCGAACTTATTTAGGACTGTGACTTATGGAACCATTTTTAAAAAGTAATATTTCAGAGAACATTTTTTTTCCTCTTTTTTTAACTATTTTTACGTTTTTAAACATATTTTAAATGGCTCATTGGTAGTTTTATGCGCTGACACCTAGTAAAATGAGTATCTCACTTGCATATTATTATTGTTGACTATTCGGAAGAGGAGTGGGTGTTATGTTTCAAATAGGTACTCTAATATAGGCCCAGGGAACATCATACCCTTTCACCTACATCACCTCCCCTGCATTACACACTAACAAGCCTTTTAAGGATTGAACGCCTTTATGGACTGAACCTTTTACCTAGTTCTAGGCCTGGGTGCAGAAGGAGGGTTTTTCCCGAACAATAGTGTTCTATGACTTCGAAGTGTGGCTCAATGGTTAGAGCGGCAGACCCTGATGCAGAGATCTGGCCCGGGACCAGGGTTCAATTCCCGCCTCGGCGGGTCTTGGGCTCAATTTCCTCGGACCTGATAATTCTCGCCTCGGTGCCTATTCTAATCATGGGTCCCACTCTGCAACTCTGGGCAATAGCTTGCTTAATCTCCACAACGGCCCCAACAGCGCTGGGATGCCTGGCTTCACCCTGGGGGTGCCCAGGAGTGGACATTTCACAGGGAAAAGCCAGGAAGGGTTCCACAGCGGTATGCGTACAGCGCCTGGACACCCCTTTGGGGGTATGGGTGCGCTTTACAAGTACAAATTTCATTTCATCTTTAGACTGACACTGCATGAATGAATATTCATGAGGCTACTTGGAAACCAGACAGGGGCTATACACCACCTTCCTAATATCTACGCACAAGGTTCATCCCATACATCATCCTCATACCCAACAATGGCTAACATAAGAACAAGGGACAAAGGGACTCTATATACTTTTCTGTATAAATACAGCACCTCTTGCTATCAGTAGTTAGAGGGAACCGAGACTTCCAGGCCGACACACTGACCAGAGACGCTGAGGCTCCTGCATGCAGATGCTCCAGCTGACAGTGGTCTGAACATCCCTTGCGGGGTGTCCAACTCGGGACCAAGAAGGGCTCCTACATTCTCACACTTCAGGTAATGGGGTTCGACTAAATCCTAGAGGGATTCTTGGCTTTACACCTACTCACATGCTAGGTACACTTAGGTACATCTAGATAGGCATCGTAGGAGTACGCACTTTCTTTTATCAATGCATTTTATATTCATGTATTTATTCATGCTTATTGCAAGATGGTAGGACTATACTATCCGTTTATATTCATTGTACTGCTAATCATATATCTCTGCTACTGTCTAATGGTTGTTGCAGCTCATATATTTTACACGAGAATAACAACTGTTCAATAAATCCTTATTGAAACGCCCAGGCTGTTTATTCTGTGTATCTCTGAGACAAGATAAGTAAGCACGAGTGACTGAGCGAAAAGTAGTACATTGTTTCCACGATCTTGAGGGATCAGGGTTGTCATGTTCTGAGGTTGGCAGAAACTAATTTCTCCCCGATAAGAGGAGACACTAGTGGCACTGTGAGCTAGCTTATGCAAACAGGCTAACATTTCTCGGTGGGGGTGCTCAGAGTCAGTCTGCCACCAAACCCGCAGTTTATGTTATCCGAATGCGCAGGTCCTGTCTGGGCAATATAGGAACTACACGACAGGTGCAGCGGGAGAGCCGCTCATACATAAGGTATTCAGCGCTCCTGATGGAGCACCCCATAATTCCCTACTGGGCTTTTTCAGTTGCACATCTTGCTTCACTCGTGGTGGCCCCAGGATGGCAGGGGGACCACCAACATGCTAAAGGGAGCTGTACGAGGGCAGCAGCTCCCCCCTAAAGAATTTTTATACAGGACTGACCCTGTGTTTGTGGGGTCATAGAATCCAGGACCCTGTAAGATTTCCTCTAATTTTTTTATAGCAGTCTCAAGGCTGGAGCTTTTGCTCTACAACTGGGAGTGCAGTGATCTCCAGGGGCTTATTCTATGGTTGCATTTATTGTGCCCTGATATTCTTAAAGAGGATACATGTGTACAGCACTCTCTAGGGACTAGGGGCCATATGTATCAAGCCCATTTCCCGTTCGCAAACGGGCCGATTCTCAGAATCGGCCCGTTTGCGTGAACAGCTTCTTTGGGATGTATCATCCCAAAGGCATTCGCAAAATAGAGAATCGCAAAAATTGCAATTCTCTATTTTGCAAATGCATTTAAGGAATCGCAAATTGCGATTCCTTAAATGAAATGTATGAAGCACCTAAGTTGTGCGATTATGGCTTAAGGAATCGCAAATTACCACCAACTACAGGTTGGTGGTAACTGCGATTTCTTTGAGAAATGCATTTTTTTGCATTTTTCAAAGTGGCATGTGGCGCACATACATGCCCTTAGGGCATGTATGTGTGCCACATGTGCACCCATGCTCATTTCAGGGGTGCAACAGGGTGTCCTTTGGACACCCTTGCAACCTTGAAATTGCATTCTCAATTTGCGATTCTCTAATTGCTAATCGCAAATTGAGAATGTCCTCCCATTCATTCCTATGGGCCTCTAGGCCCATAGGAATGAATGGGGAGGGATTTCATTAACTGCGATTCGCAATTTGCGAATCGCAATTAAGAATATGTAGGATTCGCAAATTTTCTTGCGAATCCTACATACATC
Source organism: Calotriton arnoldi (assembly GCA_963921515.1). Lineage (NCBI taxonomy): Eukaryota > Metazoa > Chordata > Amphibia > Caudata > Salamandridae > Calotriton > Calotriton arnoldi. The sequence continues at coordinate 351,540 of CAWUFW010010558.1, forward strand.
TCGTTTGCGATTCTCAAATAGCGATTCTCAAAAATTCGCTATTTGAGAATGCAAACACAAACTTTGATACATATGGCCCTTGGTCTGTGATTGCATGTTATGTGACCAAAATATGATGCCCTCTAAGTGTTGCTTTTTTAATGCATTTGCATGGTTGGAAAGTTAATAACAAATACACAGACATATGTTTTGATAATAATGTTGCCAATGACTATTGATCACAGTGAATATGCATAATTAACAGTAATAAGTGCATTTACACATGAATATTATTATTGATGATTGCTTTTATGTACATAAATATGTCTTTAACATGTGTATTGTTGATTTTGAACCTTTGGCCAAGCCAGTAGACTTACCTTATTTGTTTGAATGACTTATTTAGGGGGGTCAAAGGTGATTATGTAATGTCATCTATGGAAGTTCCATCATCCAATGTGCATATCTGTAAATTACTGCATGGTATTCAGTAGTGTATGTGTAATAAATGTACTTCTTCTTTTTCTAAAGAAAAAATACTGGCTGTACAATCAGTTATTGAGTGTTATTATTCCATGCCAGTGAACAGTGATGACTAGCCCACACCACCTCCCCTGAGTAGGCCTTGGACTGCTCTGCTTTGCTACCCTGAGAGAATCAAGCGCTACAATGTGATACCTGGTTTCCAGTAAGACAAATTGTGAACCTATTACTTGTGCAGGCCACACTAATAATAATTTAATTTCCTACACTGCACCTGCTGGATGGAAGGAGGAGCCACGTTCCTGTCCCGAAATGACCTTAGCACCTCTCCGGATTCTGCTGCGGGAGCTCCTGCTTGCCTGCAGGGGGCTGGGTGTACATGGTAGTTACACGGGCACCAGATGCCTAGCCTGCTGAACAACCAGAAGGTAGAGGTGGGCCAAGGTGCAGCCTGTGCAAAAACAGGGGTGCTGACCTGGGCAGGAGGGACACCCTATGCAGCGGTCATTCCGAGCTGCTGCGGAAATGTGCTGTTTGAAGAAGGGCAACGGCAAGGCGCATGGGGCCTATGCCACCAAGTGGCATCTGAAACTAGCGCCACCTGACCCTATCCACTCTGGTCAAACCAATGGGGGAGAACAAGCTTCAACACTTCTTGGCCTTTGCTCTGCTGGGTGTCCTCTATGAAAGGCAAGACCCTCGAGTCGGACAGCCAAGGGGGAATTGCCCCCAAACAGGCCACGCCACACAGGGATCTCAGCTTCATGTCCCTTCCTGCTGTCCAAGAATGCAGGGTCGGAGAAAAGGCCTGTGTAACAGAGCTTAAAGGCAGCCGTGGACCCGGACCCCCAGAACTCGGGACATCCCAGTTTGGGCCCTCCCAGCACCAGTGGAGTACAACCAGAGGACAAACCGACATCTAGTACCTTGTCCCAGATAATCCGGAGGAAGATCACCAACATTTCTTGTAATCTATGCACACCACGTGACTGCGGGGGATATTTGAGCAATTTATCAGATTTCCTGGAACAATGTCTGGGCTCAAAGAGTTAAATGAGCCCTCATCTGGACTTCCAGGGCTGTCCGGCCATCTGGGTGCACCACGCACTCCTATGGCATGGGCGACTGGATGGCCAGACTGAGAGCAACAAGATGGCTGGGCTTGAAGGACAGCCATCTGGTTGCACTTTGTTTTTTTAATCAGATTCCGCTCACCCTTAGAGGGTCGAGGAGCTCCCCAAGGTGGGTTCTCAGGGCCAAGCTGGGCCTTAATGATGGGGCTATTGATAGGGCCTCCCGGAGCTAAAACCCAGGGCACAGATGCACCTTTTCACCACAATGTAGCAGGGTAAACCTCCTGGGGCCTGCAGAACCTTGTCTTGGGCACTTTTCCACCCGGTGGGTCGGAGTTGTGAACCTCTGGTTGGGGGTTTCCCCCCCACAGTCACCCAGAGCTCTTACCCGGGGCCAGGTCAGACATTTTTTCACCCCGCTAAGCAGGGGAACCCTCCCCAAGCCTGGCTCTAATTCACACAACGGGCCAGATAAGGGAACCAAGGGCCTGGAGCTTTCACTCCTCGGCCAGCAGGAGCTCTGACCTGGGACCTGGTCAGAGCTTCTCAACCCAGCCAATCTGGGGAGCCCTTCTGGTTTTTATGGGACACCGTCCCAGGCACTTTGAGACTTGGTGGGGGGCCAGAGAATGGAGCCTAGGAATGGGGGCTTCCAACCCCACGCCAGTAGGAGCTCGGATCTGGGGCCAGGGTCAGAGCTTCTTATCCCGGCCACATGCGGGATGCCTGAGGGACCACATCTCAAAGACTTTGCAACAGCGCACTCCAATAGGGGCTCACCCAGAGCTGATTTTGATTGTAAGAAATTGGTTTGTTGGTTGACTGAGGTGTGAACCCTGGTCAAGCAGCGACCACAATCCTTGTCAGGGAGAGGCACAAGCCAACCCTAAATTAACCTGTGCTCAACACTCTGGTAGCTCGGCACAGAGAAGGCAGGCTTAACTTAGAGGCAATGAGTAAAGTATTTGTGCAACACTTCAAACAGTAAGAAGGCAAATATACAACACAAACAAGATCCACATCAGAGGAGAAGAAAATAGAGTAATTTTTAATAAATTAAACAAGGCCAAAAGGACAACAATCCAATTAGTAGAACCAGAGATATGCAATTTTAAAGGTTTTAGTGAAAATAGCGCCAACATGCTGAAAGCAACAACTGTGGATATTTAGTCGTGCCGGAACGGGACAAAGCCACAAGTTCAGGCTGTCTGAGATTGAGTGCGGGCTGGCTAAAGGGATCAATTAATCATACTGAACAAATTATCTTAAATCCCAGTTTGCAGAGTGTTACGACCGTCTGCGTCAATGTTGCATCACACAGCCGAAGCGATATGTCAGTTTTGATATGCAGCGAGGCTGTGTGCGAGTTCCTACATCGTAGTGAAGGCTGCTGTTGACGCGGGATGAAGGGCCTGCACCGAGGATGCGTCGTGCAGCAGCGGTTCCAATGAGGCAGCGGGTTGCGATGCGATGCAGGTATTTGCAACGAACCCAAGAAGCGGCGGCAATGCATCGGTTCTGCTCGGGGTTGCACCGCGCAGCAGGGAAGATGCATTGGTTCCGCTAGATCCACAGAGGCTATCAAAGCACCTCAATCCCACTTCCAATAGTACAGGACTGAGGTGGCACCACCTGGCAGGGTAGACTCACAGATGGCAGAGTCCAGGTGCTGAGGTCAAATGTGGTTGGAGCCTTCTGTCCCCGTGGCTCAAGTCAGGAGCCCAGCCAACAAGCCCTTGGAGTCACTCTGGGATCCTGGGTTCAACAGAGGCAGGTCCAGTACTTCTCACCCATGCAAGAGAGAAGCAGCAGGTAGCAGGTCAGCACAGCAGGGCAGCAGTACTTCAGAGCACCAGTCCAGCAGAGTGGCAGTCATTTCAGCAGCATAGCTGTCCTTCTTCCTCGCAGAGTATCCACAGGTCGAGAAGTGTACTGAAGAGTTGGTGTCTGAGGTCCAATATTTATACCCAGTTCTGCCTTTGAAATGGGAGAAGCTCCTAGAGGCTTGCCTTTGGAGTGTGCAGATGCCCTGCCTTCCTTGCCCTGGCTCCAGGCTAACTTCAAAGGGTATGCAGTCCTTTGTGTGTAGGCAAGACACAGCCTATTCAAGTGTAAATGGGGCTGTGCCCAGTTCTTCCTTCCCATTTTGCCAGTGATGGCTCATCTAAGCACACCTAAGCTCCCTATTTTGTGTGGCTGTCTAGAAGGATTGCACAAAGCCCAACTGTCAACTACACCCTGTCATGTGACCTAGAGACGGGCTGCAGGCACCAAATGGCTAAGGGAGTGAAATGTCAATTTCTAAAAATGGCATTTTCAAAATTGTAATTTGAAATCTGACTTCACCATAAGTTATTATTTTTCATTATAATTCCAAAGACATCAAACATGAATGAATTACCTGTTCCCATTTGGAAGTTACCACTTATTAAATGTAATAATGTAACTCCAATTTTATCCTATAGGAGAGGTAGGCTTTGCAGTAGTGAAAACAAATTTAAGGGTTTTTCACTACCATGACATGCAAAACTTAAAAGTACATGTTCTTCTTTTTAAATTAATTTCACCCTGCCCTCTGGATTGTCCAGGGCCTTCCATGGGGGTGACTTATATGAAGGTTTGGGCTTGGCAACAGGTTAATTTTGCCATGTTGAAATGGCAGTTTAAAACTGCACTCACAGGATGCAGTGGCAGGCCTGAGACATGTTTAAAGTGTTACTTAAGTGGGTGGCACGATCAGTGCTACAAGCCCACTAGTAGCATTTAATTTACAGGCCCTGGGCACAGGTAGTGCCACTTTACTAGGGACTTACACGTAAATTAAGGATGCCTATGGAGTATGAGCCAATTGTACCAAGTTTTAAGGAGAGAGTACAAGAGTTTTAGCACTGGTTAGCAGTGGTAAAGTGCACAGAATCCTAAAGCCAGCAAAACCGAAGTCAGCAAACAGGAAGCCTTAAGGCAAAAAGTTAGGCGGGAAACCATGCCAAGGATGCCAGGTCTAACAATGGGGTATTATGTTCAGAAAATATGTATGATTTGTGATTAACTATTTTCTGTTTCCAAGAAATAGTATAATTATTCATTAATGAATTTGTAGTAGTAGTAGAAGTAGTAAAATAATAATAGAGTAAATAAAATGATGAATAGAGGAAAGCAAGCGTCCTGATTAATAATTAAGCGTTTGCGCCTAGAAAAATTGTGTTCGGTTTTTATAATCAGTGGGTACTCTTTTGTCCTGTATACACCAGTTCCTGTTGTTATTTTTTAGCTAGATTGTAAGGCTCTTATAACTGAGGTCGAGTTGTTGTATCTTCTGACACTATTGGGCATAGAGACATTAAAAACATTTAGATTTACTAGAGATGATTATACGAAATTTTAAGTAGTGCAAGTGGACCAGAAGGGGTTTTTTCTGGTATCAATTCTGACAATGAAGAATGGATGAAATTATTGAATTTGAAAAAGAATGTTAAAAGAACAGAGGCTCATGCATACATTTTGCTTGAGTATTTAAAAGTTAGAGTTATTTCAATTGGGCTGCAGGTGAAAAATGCCCTGTTCTATTCTTTGAGCTGAGGAAATTCTTAGACAAATTGAAAAAGGTTGTAAATAGATGCTCCTGTGACTGAATGATGTCAATTATAGAAACAACAAGAGAGTTAATTTTGAAACTAATGAAAGAAGTGCAGGAATTAGAGGATAAACTGAAAATTCATTTTCAGTAGATGAAGCAAAAAAGAAATTGGAAGAAATCAATGGTGAACTGAAAAGGTTTGATGATTATTTACTTAGACGCAAGACTGAGAAATTATGTAACGATATTAGGAACTTATCAAAAGAGAAAGATTACCCGTATCTGTTGCCAAACCTTTATTCTTCTAATTTTTTTGGGGAGTAAGTGGATCAGAGAACAGTTCCAAGCAGAGCAGATTAGTGACTTTTTCGATGCCACTTCGTCTGAGTCACAATATGAAGTGCCTTCTCGTGCTTCATGACCTTTTCAAGATCTGGGAGGGATTGGTGGGAACCCAAATATATTTGGCTCAGTCGCTGAGGGTTCTTCATTAGTAATATGTGAGGGGTCAAAGGTATTAGAAACAATGAATGATGTTAGAATTCCAATATTCAATCTTTCTCTGAGATCACTGCCAGAGGATGACATCTGTTTTAGGGACTGGGTTGTCTTTTGTTCCTTCTTTTCCAGTCAATAAATGTGAAGTGTAAAATAATATTTTTAATCTCTTCCATAAAATTAGACTAAAAGATTTTCTTTCAATGCAATCGACCCAATCTTTTGAAGAACAACACATTTGCAACATAGTGGGGCCTTTTCATGAGAATTAGCTCCATTGGTAACGTTTTATCAATGACATCTTTTTCATTTAGAAAGGTGAGGAAGATACACTGGATTCATTTCGATAAGAACCTTAAATTAAGAAGATCTAGAATAGAGTTTCTAGACATATGGATCTTTCCAGTTGACCACTGATTACAGGTTGAGCTTTTTACCAAGCTTACGGCAAAGAAAACATTACTTCATTTAGGCAATTTTCATTCTAAGAGTCAAAGTGAATCATTGCCTTTTAGTCAGTTTCTTAGACTTCATAGAAACTGCTAAGCTGTCTAATGTATTGAAACAGAAACTTTACGACAGAGGGTACCTTAAGAGGCTTATCAACCATTCATATAAGCAACAAGATTTTAAGATAGAGAAAGCATTTTTCGCCAAAGCCCGAAAAACAAGGCAAGGATAACATTGTCTATGTGACCAAACTCAGCAACATCTCTAATAGAATAAACAATTTTATTCTCTCTAACTGGCATATTTTGAATTTCGATGTTGATACTTCCTTAGAAAAACCTATCTTCACTTTCCTGAATAATAGAAACATTAGGGATATGCTTATGCGGGCCCTCCCACCTCTAAGACACTAAAAACAAATGACTTTAACAGATAAAACTAGCCTTAAAGGCAACTACAGATGCAGCAATTGTCATGCTTGTGCAAACAAATCCATCTTAACAACTTAACGAGCCTGGATACCCTCACAGGTGACAAGCTGCGCTCTACAAATCCACCTTACATTACAATATGAACTGTTGTTTGTCCAATATAATTTATTTGATTCTGTGTCACTGCGAGGAAGGTTATATTGGTGAAATGGTCAGAGAATTTCAAGTGCGCTTTAATGAACATAAATCAGCAGTTAGGAATAAAAAGGACACAGAGCCTTTGGTGAGTCACTGCATGGATATAAAGATACTGACCTCAAATGGGTAATAACTGAGAAACTTAAGGGTGATGGACGGGGCAGCAAACTCATGAAAAAGAGTCTGGTGAAAGAGATTTTTGGGATCTTCAATCTAAATAACCATTGTCTAAATGAGAAAATTCAATGAGAAAATTTGTGAGTAGTCGTTTTCCCCATTTTTTCTTCTATCACTGGCTTGCTGCTTGTTTGACTTACCGGCCCTGCTGGTTTACATCACTGGTGATGAGAAGCAGAGACCTAACATGACCTGGAGGGGAGGCACAGGGGTAGACAGCGAGGACTGTTTCGTTGACAGTGAGGACTGACGCTTTCTCGTGTGCCTGATTGGCGGAGAGTCGAGAACAACTGCGGCAGTGTCTGAGTTTCATCATAAACTGGCAGAAAGCAGTACTTTGTCCGGTCCAGATGATAGAGTTCCTGGGTTCGCCATTCGACTATGTCCGCAGTACTTCAATTGGCAGACAAGAAACTGAAACATATTCAAAAGGAGATAAAACAACTGCTGTGGTCAACTGTGATCTCCTTGAGATACAAAGCACGTACAGTGGATCGCTTATCCCCATCCACACGTGATTTTTTCAAGGTCCCTTCATTATAAAGCCATGCACAGAATGAAGATGTATCACGGTGTTACTTGCATGACGATTGGTAAAGAAGAATTACTGTAGTCGCTGAGCCATATTCAGACATAGAATGGCAGAGCCACATGCTGGACATTGCAGGATGTGGTTATAGATCTGAACACCAGTTGCATGGGCTAGGGAGCGCGATGTGGCAACCTAGTGACAGGAGGACAGTGGTCAGAGCAAGAACTTCTTCTGCCCATCAATTGTCTACAATTAATAGTTATGCAGATGTTCACAAAAACGGGCTGCTCTTCTGTTCTGCTACAGATGGGCAATATCTCAGCAGGGAGATATGCCAGTTATGTGGGGGGGGGGGACTCAGCCCAAAGTTCTAGCTGAACTAGAATAAAGGTTCTGGTACTTTTTCCTGGAACAGAAGATTGCAGTGATTGCAGAGTATCTCAATGGGCTATCAAACGAAGTGGAGGATTGACAATCTTGCCATATCAACAATCCCACAGATTGGAAATTGGATTCGAGGATGGCACGTCAATTTCATAATCTCTGTGGGGCGATGTCCCATAGATCTACTTGCAACCAGACTAACAAGACCGATCCAATGTTTTTCCACCTAAAGGCCACAGCAGTAGATGCATTCCCTCAGATGTGGGGCCCTCAACTGAATTGTGTTTCCCCCACTTCAGATGATTCTGAAGACAATAATGCAGGTCATATGGCAATAACAGAATTGATCATAATTAAGACTTTGCGGACAACTCAAGAATGGTACCCAGATCTGCTTGAGTTGTCAGTAGGCATTCCCAGACTATTGCCAATGCATGACGAGATGCTGACAAACTAATTGGGGGACATCCATTCTTTAGTGCAGGAGAACAACTTACTCCTCGTGGCTTGGAGGAATTTAAGTACAGGTGGAGCCTGAGGGGCCTTTTGGGCCAGGCTTCAATTTCATCGAGGAATTATGGGCCTCAGGAACTCTGAAGAGATACAAGACCGTAGTGGGCAGATGGTCTGGCTGGTGCTTAGCGAGGAGTTTGCATCCCTCTTCACGCCATCTTGTGCATATTTGAAATTCTTAATTGAAATTAGTTCACAAACACAAGGCATATAGTCAATAGTTCCACAGCCACAATTTCAGCAGCCCCACACTTACATTGATGGTTTACCAATAGGAGGACATATTTTATTGAAAGCCCTTAGACTGCAGGCCCCTGCTGAAACGGGCTATAAGTCCCTGTGAGACATAAATATGGTATTTCACTTGTGGTTACACTGGCCAGACAATGAAGATTTGTCACTGGAGGAGCTAACAGGTGAATTGGTGATTTTAATGTGCATGATATCTTGCAAAGGTGTGTTGGACATAAGAGCACTGGATCTAGAGGAATAGTCTTTAACTCCGGAGGGAGTCACTTTTGCAATTTCCAGGAGAACTAAAACCAGTTCCAGTTGCTGGGGTCCGGCCTCATACCTTTTTTTTAGAAGATGTGACCAAAGAACACTAGTTCGTTTCTCCCCAGTTGACACTTGTTTTCATTTAGAGTCAGTCCTGCTTGTTCCAACTGTTTGCAGACTTCACGTAGGGCCTTGTTGTGTTCTTCATCTGAACGGCCAAACACCAGGATGTCATCACTGTAGTTCAAACTGTTCTTCACCGGCCTTATTACTTGCCTTATGATCTCTTGAAATATCTCTGCTGCCGATGATATTCCAAAACTGAGTCGTTTGTAGCGAAAAAGACCCATGTGTGTGGAGAAGGTAGTGATGTACCGTGATTGCGGGTCAAGCTCCAGCTGATGGTATCCTTTGCACAGGTATAGTTTTGAAAATCGTCATGCGCCAGTGAGACAGCTGATCATGTCATTGAGATGAGGTCCGGGGTGCCTTTCTCTCTCAATTGCCGTGTTTGGTACTCTCATGTCCATGTATATGCGAATCTTTGAGGTGTTCTTCTTTGGCACTGCTACTATTGGAGACACCCATGGAGTTGGTCCGTTGGCTGGCTCTATGATGTCCTGTGCCAGCAGGCTTTGTATTTCTTCTTCTACCTGTGGTTGCAAATGTATGGGCACTCTTCGGTGATGTTGAGCCACAGGTTTTATTGCTTCATTGATATGCACCGTTATTTGTTTTTCTTTTAGTTTGCCCAGCCCTTGTAGTATGGCCGGATGCTCTCTCAGAATGTTCTGTCTTTCTGACATGTTGTAGGTCATTGCTAGGAGCCCCATCACCTGTGCGGTAGCGTTGCTTAGCAGGCAGGGTGCGGGAATGTCCCCTCGTAGTACATGTATTTCTTCTTTGCTTGACCTTTCTTTGTAAGTTAATGTCTCTGTGAACTTTCCCATGTTCACTTCTGGTTTTCTCGAGCCCCAGGAGAAGACATCAACAGTGGACGGTGATAGTGGCGGTTTCACTCTCATCTTCTCATACTTGATATTGCATGTAGCTCCACTATCTAACACAAAGCTTGTGCTGTGTCTTCCTACTTCAATGTTCACTGTCACTGTTTTCTTTATCTGATGTTTTTCTACAAGATGAATGTGTTCTGGCGTGCGTGCTTCTGCTGGTTCATCTGACATCAGATACAGTTGTTCAGCAGCCTCTGGCGCGGATGCTCCATTCGATTCAGCTGAGGGGCTGCGATTCTCTGTTTCCATGTGCCTTGCGTATCTGCTCATCACTGTCCGTGATCTTGCCTGTCTTCCTCGCTCACTTCTAAATTGTCCGCTCATGCAGGCGCTTGCGAAATGGTTTTCTCTGTTGCATTTTCTGCATCTGTGGCCCATTGCCGGGCATGCTCCGGTGTGTGGAAATTCAAGTCTGCATCGATAGCACGTTCTCTCTTGCTTCTTTCTTGTTGGTGGTGTATTTTCTCTCTTCTTGACATTTCCAGTTACACGGTTTGCTTGTTCCACTCTTTTTGCCTTTCCCAGTTCCATCTGTCTTGCATGTGTTATCGCTCTTGCCTCCGCTCGGGCCATGGTCAGTATTTTCTCGAGCGAGGATGGTTCCTTTAGAATTCTTGCGCGGAATTCCACTGACTGACAGCCTTCAATGATGCACAGTCGTATTGCTTGTTCATTGTAAAATTTGTCGAATTCGCAATATGTTACTAGTTTCCGCAGTCTGGTTGCGAAATCGTCGAGGGACTCCTCTGCTAGTTGACACGTGTGTTGAACATGTACCTCTCGAAATCTACATTTCTTTGCGGGTCAAATTTGTCTGTCAGACACTTTGTTAGTCCTTTGTATGTTGCTGTTTGATCCTGGGGAAAAGTAATCAGCAGGTCCTCAACCTCATCACCGACAAAGTTTAGGAACAAGTCTATGTTCTGCTCATCTGTATATGCCGTGCAGTTGGCACGCATGTATCATTCGAATTGCCTTATCCATCTTTCCCACCGAATGCCTGTTTGTGGTTCCGACAAACTGAACGTTAGTGGTCTGTGAAAAATTGTATTCGCACTATTCTTGTCTCTTACGTTTTCCGTCATTTTGTTGTTGTGCAGACCTTCTTCTTACGCTGAGTGTAGTTCTTCTTTTGTTTACTTTTCTGTATTAACCTTCCTTTCTTTCACCTTACGTTCTTGATATTCTTTTATTTTCTCCTTAATTTCCTTTCTTTCCCCTTCTGTTGTAGTTATTTCCTTTTATTTCTGCCTGTTCGCCTACTTTTGGGCCCTTTTCCTGAGTCGCCTGACTTCAAAATGGCCACCTGGCCTTTCCGAGCTCCTTATTGGCTCTCCCGCCAGACCCCAAGATGGCCGCTGAGGTTTCTGCTCGGCTATGCTTTCAATGGTTTGACCTTAAGATGGCCGCCGAGTCTTCCTCAGCATCCCATTGGCCTTCCTGCCTGACTTCAAGATGGCCGCTGAGCTCTCGCAAGAATTCAGCTTGAAATCTACATGCGGGAGGCTCGGGGCTGTCTGTTCAGTTGGCGGTCGGCTGTGGTCACGGACGGGTGCATCGCTGCTTGTCCGCTCACCTTCTTTCCTCGATGCGGCCGGGGTGGGCTCCCGAAGTCGCTGTAGTCCTCCGCACGCGGACCAGGGTGGGCTCCTGGCTCCGCTCTCCTCACGATCGGGGTGGGCTCCCGACTTCGCGTTTTCTTTGGGGACACGACGGACCAGGGTAGGCTACTGGTTACGGTTCCTCGCGACCGGGGTGGACTCCCGACGTCGCGTTTCCACTCCGTGTGGTCGGCGGACCAGGGTGGGCTCCTGGCTTCGCTTGGATGATGTCGCAGGGGCACGCGCTTCTGGTGGTTCCTTCAATCCCACCTGCTTGTCGCCAGTTGTTGTGTTCTTCTTCAGGAAAACACGCAGAGACCGGTAAGATGCTCAATGTGAGAAGTTGGCCTGGTATATGCTGTCCGCTAATTATAGTGGGCACCTTGCACCAGTCCAAACAACCCCTTATTGGAGATAGGTTAAAGACAACCTTATTGAAAGCTATCCTAGTGGTAGCTATGGAGAGCAGCCTTCAGGCTAAGTCTTGAAGGAATGTAAAGCAGCTTGTTTTACCAGTCTATAATCTCTTGAGTGACCAAATGAAAGAGCACCACACCAGGTATATATTCAAAATATATGTATTTATTGCTAAACACACCCCTCTAGTCTCTTTATGTGGCTAGAGTTCGAAGTACATAAGTTATAAGATATTAAATCACAGTAATAGCACAAATACACGTTTGGGCCCTAGGGGCGTACCAAACCATATACCAATAAAGTGGTATGCGAACCACGACTGAACTAGACACTAGGCCTAGAGCCTCTAGAAGTGCTTAGACCACAAGGAACCACCCAAGGTAGTGACACAGGGGACCCACGGGAGACGCGTGCAGTGTAAATACACAACCACGATACGCCGTTAACTTCTATGGAGAAAGTCGGGATCGGGAAATAAGAGGAAAGGGACACTTAAAAGAGGACTAGGACAAAACCCTTTGAGATCTAGGACTTTGAAGAGTCTCTACCCACGGGAGCACCGGAGTACTCGTGTTACCTCACCCAGGGAAGCCGGGTGCATAGGTGCCTTTCGGGGTCGGGTTTCGTCGTCGATTCGAATGGCGATCTGCTGCAAAATGCTGCTGGCGGCCAAGAGAAAAGTGTCCGGGTGGATCCAAGAGTGGATCGGAGTTCTGGTGAACCTGAAAGCAGAGGGGACAGAGTCTGGGTTACTAGCCAGTGACCAGGAAGGCGATGGACAGATGCCCACCGATGTCGAGTGCTTCAGGTGCGTTGACGGTCGTCTTGACTCTTCAGCCACGAGGTCCGGGAGGCGTTGTCGGCAACCAGGAGCAGGATTCGGGCTGGTACACGATGTCTGTCGAGTGCTGAGGTGTCGGCGACCGGATTGGACCCAACAAGCCTTGGCAACGGCAAGTCTCGAGTAAGATGTAGATCGTCGATGGTGCAGACCAGCAAGGTCTGTGGAACTCACCCAGCAAGGGTAAGTGAGGGCAGGCCTGGAGCAACCAGGATGCCAAGTAAGAAAAGGATTGGCCTTCGTTAAGGGCTACTAGCCAGCGGGCTAGCGACCGCGAAGGAGCCTCCTGACGCCGCACGTGGATCTGGCTTACAGGACACTCGTGGAGTGGGGGCCAGTGATCTTCGGTGCAGGTGGTGCTGGAGGCTAGGGCTACTCGGAGCCCAAAGCACGACTTCTTGGGACACCCAGAAGATGATGCACTTGCAAGTGTGCTCGGTGTCCAGGGGTCACGGTCTCAAGTCACCCACGATAGCCACGGGCCTCAGCTTTGCTGGGGACTCAGGGTAGCCTCGGGGAAGTCTGAGAATCCACCTCTGGTGATGCGATGACTTCGGCGTCCGACAGGAGCTTCAGAAATGCGAACCGGACAGATGCTTCTTTGGTGCCTGCCAAGCAGGGGAGTCACTCCTTGACCCCAAGGGAGATTCTTCAGTCCTCTAATCTTGTCGTAGAGCGTCGAAGGTCCAGGATTCAGTTTCAGAGTTTCGTCCAGGTATAATCTAAAGTCCTAAGGACTGGGTTCCTACCTTTATTCTAAAAATAGGGGTTGGACTACTCTGTGGCCCCACCTATGGGTGGGTCAGGGCAGAGGGGTGGCTACACCCCTTTCCCTTTGTCCAGTTCGCGCCAAAGCAGGGGCTGCAAGCCCCTGATCCGGTTTGAACTGGGGTATGCACTAGGGACACCAAATGTGCCCCCAGTGCAGGACTTCAAAGCACTCGAAAGTGCTCCCGCCCAGCCCCAATACACATTATCCTGTCTGGGGAGGTGGTCACACCTCCCTGGGACAGGAAACCTGTTGTCCAGGCCTCCCCTGCCGGAGTTTCGTCCAGCAGCAGGAGGCCAGACTCGTGTCTGTGGCAGCAGCATCCATTTTGTGATGCCAGGGCTCTGGAAAGAAGTTACCGGACTAGTCAGAGTTAACATGTCTTTCCCTCTAGAAGGGTGGAATGCTACCCCCGCCGCCAGGATTGGCGGGGGGGTAGTATTCCAAGATGTTTGACACCAAACACGACATGTTTAGGTGCAGCCATTCCAAAGTTAGCATTTTACTGCGAGGATATAATGCGCTTAAGAGTATATGGTCAGGCTGCACTACAAACAGCATCAGAGATGGTCTCCGAACGCTGCAGAGGGTAACCTATATCACAGTAAGGGGTGCATGCACCACCTTACCCAGGCTGCAGTAGCAGACCTGTGGTGTCAGTTTGGATGGCCTTCCAGGGGTGGCATAATACATGCTGCAGCCCCTGGCAGGCCTCTGAGGTACCTATGCCCTTGGTACATAGTATACCATATACTAGGGACTTATAAGGGCACTCCAGATCCCAATCAGTGATGTGCCTAAGGCACATGGAAACCATTTTAGAGAGGAAGCAGCTAGGCTGGGGTTCTGATTAGCAGGGCCCCAGCCAGACTAATGTCGAAAAACAGTGAAGCATCAGCAAAAAGTGGGGGTACCCATGTGAAACAGATCCTACTCTCCTACACAACCCCCCCAAACGTAGGGACATTAAACTAACCTTGCCCAGTTAAGTCTTCATGTTCTAAGTGGAAATACCTAGAGAGTCCATCTGCATTCGCATGGTTACTCCCAGGCCTATGTTCCACTGTAAAGTCCATCCCCTGTAGGGAAATGGACCACCTAAGCAGTTTGGGGTTTTCACCCTTCATTTGTTTTAGCCATAAGAGGGGCTTATGGTCTGTCTGAACCAGGAAGTGTGTACCAAACAAGTATGGCCTCAACTTCTTCAGAGCCCAGACCACAGCAAAGGCCTCCCTCTCTATGGCTGACCAACGTTTCTCTCTAGGGGTCAGCCTTCTGCTAATAAAAGCTACTGGCTGATCCTGACCTTCTTCATTCAATTGTGACAGTACAGCCCCTACCCCCAATTCAGATGCATCAGTTTGAACAATGAACTTCTTGGAGTAATCAGGACTCTGCAGAATTGGAGCAGTGCACATGGCCTGCTTGAGGTCATCAAATGCCTTTTGACAACTAACTGTCCACTGAACCTTTTTGGGCATTTTCTTAGAAGTTAAGTCATTCAAGGGTGTCACTATTGATCCATACCCCTTGACAAATCTCCTATAGTACCCAGTCAGGCCTAAGAAGGCTCTCACCTGAGTCTGGGTAGTGGGAGCAGTCCAGTCCATGATGGTCTGGATCTTGCTCTGCAAAGGTTGAACCTGGCCTCCACCCACAAGGTGGCCCAGGTACACAACCTGACTCTGCCCTATCTGGCACTTAGTGGCCTTGATAGTCAGGCCTGCCTTTTGCAGGGCCTGTAAAACATTCCTGAGGTGGACCAGGTGATCCTCCCAGGTGGAGCTAAAGACAGCAATATCATCTAGATAAGCTGCACTATAGGCTTCCAGTCCTGTGAGAACTGTATTCACCAACCTCTGGAAAGTGGCAGGTGCATTTTCAGACCAAAGGGCATTACCACAAATTGATAATGCCCACTAGGGGTTGAAAATGCTGTTTTGGGCTTTGCAGTATCAGCTAGTCTGATCTGCCAGTAGCCAGCTGTTAGGTCAAATGTGCTGAGATATTTGGCAGAGGCCAAAGTATCTATGAGCTCATCTGCCCTGGGTATTGGATGGGCATCAGTCCTAGTGACTGCATTGAGACCCCTGTAGTCTACACAAAACCTCATCTCTCTTTTTCCACCACTGGTGTGAGGTTTCGGTACTAGGACTACTGGACTAGCCCAAGGGCTATCTGAGGGCTCAATTACTCCCAATTCCAACAGTTTCTGGACTTCAGTCCTGATACAGTCCCTGACATGGTCAGGTTGCCTATAAATCTTGTTTTTAATAGGCAGACTGTCCCCAGTGTCCACTTCATGAGTGCACCAGGTGGTCTGACTGGGTGTCAGTGAAAACATATGTCGAAACTGATTGAGGACTTGCCTGCAATCAGTTTGTTGCTGGGTAGTGAGGCTGCCTGCCAAGGCTGCACCATCAACTGACCCATCGTCAGGGTTCTGTGAGAGCAGGTCAGGGAGTGGGTCACTCTCTTCCTCCTGTCCTTCATCAGTAGCCATGAGCAAGCCCATGTCTGCCCTGTCCACATATGGTTTTAACGTGTTGACATGGAGAACCCTGTGGGGACTCCTGGGTGTTCCTAGGTCCACTAAATAAGTGACCTCACCCTTCTGCTCAACAATAGTGTGGGGTCCACTCCATTTATCTTGGAGAGCTGCTGGGGCCACTGGCTCCAACACCCACACCTTCTGTCCTGGCTGGTAAACAGTCAGAACAGCCTTTTGGTCATGCCAGGCCTTTTGAAGTTCCTAGCTAGCCTCAAGGTTTTTGGTTGCCTTTTTCATGTACTCAGCCATCCTGGAGCGGAGACCAAGTACATAGTCCACTATATCTTGCTTTGGGGGCTTGAGAGGTAACTCCCATCCTTCCTTCACCAAGCACAGTGGACCCCTCACAGGGTGGCCAAACAGAAGTTCAAAAGGGCTGTAACCAACCCCTTCTGAGGCACCTCCCTATATGCGAATAAAAGGCAGGGCAAGAGTATGTCCCATCTACGCCTAAGCTTTTCTGGGAGCCCTTTAATCATGCCCTTCAAGGTTTTGTTGAATCTCTCAACTAAACCATTGCATTGTGGGTGATAGGGTGTGGTGAACTTATAAGTCACTCCACACTCCTTCCACATTGCTTTCAAGTACCCAGACATGAAGTTAGCACCCCTGTCTGATACTACCTCCTTAGGAAAGCCCACTCTTAAGAAGATTCCCAGGAGGGCCCTTGCCACCACAGGTGCTGTAGTGGTCCTGAGGGGAATAGCTTCTGGGTACCTGGTGGCATGATCCACTACCACCAGGATAAACCTGTGCCCAGAGGCTGTTTGGGGATCCATGGGACCAACAATGTCAATCCCTACCCTCTCAAAGGGCACCCCCACCACAGGTAGTGGTATCAGGGGGCCTTTGTAGTGCCACCTGCTTTGCCACTGGCTTGGCAGGTTACACAGGAGCGACAAAACTCCTTACTGGCTTCAGACATGTGGGGCCAGTGAAAGTGAGGGACAATTCTGTCCCAAGTCTTGTTCTGGCCCAGGTGTCCTGCTAAGGGAATATCATGGGCTAGGGTCAATAGGAAGCCCCTGAACTTCAAAGGTATTACCAACCTCCTGGTAGCACCAGGCTTGGGGTCTCTACTCTCTGAGTACAGGAGTCCATCATCCCAATACACTGTATGGGGACCACTAGCTTTCCCATCAGCCTCAGCAGCAGCTTGCTGTCTGAGGGGTTCAAGGGAGGGGCAGCTCTGCTGCTCCTGGCTCAGATCTGCCCTAGAAGGTCCCCCTGTCCCCAAGAACTCAACCTGGTCAGGTTCAAGTTCCTCTGGGACAGTTCCTTCTTCAGGGCTGAGATCATCCCCCTCAAGGGACTGATCTTCCTCCTGAGCCAAGGGGAAGGCACTGCCTTAACCCTACTACTCCTCCTCTTGGAAGGCACTTGGTCCATTCTTCCAGAATCCAAGGCCTGTTCAGTGCTAGACATTTTGGCTTGTGACCTGGTCACAGCAAACACATCTGCAGGGATCCCCAGCATTTCTGCATGGGTCCTGAGCTCCACTTCTGCCCACGCAGAAGTCTCTAAGTCATTGCCAAGCAAGCATTCGACTGGTAGGTTTGCACTTACCACAACCTTCTTAAGGCCAGTTACCCCTCCCCAGGAGAAGTTAACAACTGCCAGAGTATGGTCTGTTCTGACATTGCTAGCATTGGTCACTTGGTACATCTCACCAAGCATAACTTGCCCAGGTAGCACAAGGTCTTGTGTCACCATTGTGACACTTGCCCCTGTGTCCCTAAATGCCAAAGCCTCACGTCCATTTATTAAAGGCTGTTGTCTGTACTTGCCCAGATTACTGGGACTCACAGTGGAGGTCACATCCATGCCTCCATCACAGACTAACACAGCCTGAGTCAGTTCTCTGACTAAGTCAGAGCCCAACTCAGTCCCCAGGGTGAACCCTACTAAACCCTTTGCTGGAGCACTTCCACCAACTGTACTAGGGGGAACAGGTGCCTTAGGGGCATTGGTGGGTGCTGGACTGGAGTCTTTGGACTTGGTGCAATCACTGGTCCAGTGGGTCTTTTGCTTACAGACCTTGCACCATGGTTTTCTTTGGCCTTTACCCTTGGTAGACTGGGAATCCCCACCAGAAGAAGATTTTTGGGGGCCTGCTGAAGACTTTTGATCTTTACCCTTCTCCCCACCCTTGTCAGAGTTCTTAGCATCTTGCTTCTTGGTTTCCCCACCTTGGTTCTGTACCTTCTGCTTCACCCTGGTTCTGACCCATTTGTCTGCCTTCTTTCCCAATTCTTGGGGAGAGGTCAGATCAGAGTCTACCAGGTATTGATGCAACAGCTGATTTTGACAGTTATTAAGAATCTGCTCCCTCATTATCAGATTATACAATCCTGAGAAGTCACACACCTTACTGCCCATCAACCAGCCTTCCAGAGCCTTGGCAGAACAATCCACATAGTCTACCCAGTCTTGAGTCTGTGCTTTTTGGGTGTCTCTGAACTTCAACCTGTACTGTTCAGTGGTTAGGCCAAACCCATCAATAAGAGCACTCTTCAAGACCTTGTAATTATCAGCATCCTCCTCTCTAACAGTGAGGAGCTTATCTCTACCTTTGTCAGCAAAGGAGAGCCACAAGATTGCTGCCCACTGCTCCTGAGGGACCTTCTGTACTTTACAGGCCCTCTCTAAAGCAGTTATCCATTTGTGGATATCATCCCCACTCTGGTAGGGAGGGACAATCTTGCTCAGGTTCCTATGGTCATAGGACCTTTCCCTGTCTCTAGGGACATGGCTGCCACCATGGGACTCTAGTCCCAACTTTCTTCTCTCTCTAAGGAGATCTAGGGATTCCCTATCTAAAGCCAATTGCTTTTTTCTGAGTTCCAGCTGAGTTTCCTCATTCTGGACCAGCCTCTTTCTTCTCTCATGAGAGGATTCCCTCCTATGAGATGAGACAGAGCTCCCTATGGAGGTGCCAGAGTGGTTAGACTCCTGAGAAGGAGACCTAGACCTTCTGGGCACACTCTTAATCCTTCCTGGGGGGACAAAGAGGGCATCATCTTGATCATCCTCATCATCATCCACAGGAGGGATTTGGTTTTCCAGGTCAGGGTCATTGTCACCCTCCTGGCCAGTTTCAGAGGGGGGCTGGGGGTACTGGTACCCCTAGCATCCTCCTCTTCTCCTGCCCCACCCTCAGCTCCTACCCCTTCAGTCCCTACAGAGCTTACTAAGGTCATAAGCCACCAACAACTCCTTGAGGTGTTGGGTGGTGGGGCTTTGGCCTGTCCTTATTTTTCTCAAGTTACATAAAGCTCTCAATTCCAAGAATGGGAGTGTATCATACTTGGAGGGTGGAAGCTCAATGGCTTCCTGCAAGGATTCTTTGGATCCTGCCCTTAAAGACATTACTAGTGTGGTGTGGTGTATGCACTACCTACTCTAGTGTGGCCTACTAAACTCTCTTGAGTTGTAGAAAGGGTTGTGCTATCCCTTAACACACAACTCTAAGTTCAGTAGAACTTACTGTTATTCTAAGCTTAAATTATATGTACCTTAGGTACCTTTAGTGGTTTTCAGTTGATCAATTCAATTGAGATTATCTGGTAAAACAATAGCAAGCTGGAATCCCACACGCTGCACACCAATGTGAGAAGTTGGCCTGGTATATGCTGTCCACTAATTATAGTGGGCACCTTGCACCAGTCCAAACAACCCCTTATTGGAGATAGGTTAAAGACAACCTTATTGAAAGCTATCCTAGTGGTAGCTATGGAGAGCAGCCTTCAGGCTAAGTCTTGAAGGAATGTAAAGCAGCTTGTTTTACCAGTCTATAATCTCTTGAGTGACCAAATGAAAGAGCACCACACCAGGTATATATTCAAAATATATGTATTTATTGCTAAACACACCCCTCTAGTCTCTTTATGAGGCTAGAGTTCGAAATACATAAGTTATAAGATATTAAATCACAGTAATAGCACAAATACACGTTTGGGCCCTAGGGGCGTACCAAACCATATACCAATAAAGTGGTATGCGAACCACGACTGAACTAGACACTAGGCCTAGAGCCTCTAGAAGTGCTTGGACCACAAGGAACCACCCAAGGTAGTGACACAGGGGACCCACGGGAGACGCGTGCAGTGTAAATACACAACCGCGATACGCCGTTAACTTCTATGGAGAAAGTCGGGATCGGGAAAATAGAGGAAAGGGACACTTAAAAGAGGACTAGGACAAAACCCTTTGAGATCTAGGACTTTGAAGAGTCTCTACCCACGGGAGCACCGGAGTACTCGTGTTACCTCACCCAGGGAAGCCGGGTGCATAGGTGCCTTTCGGGGTCGGGTTTCGTCGTCGATTCGAATGGCGATCTGCTGCAAAATGCTGCTGGCGGCCAAGAGAAAAGTGTCCGGGTGGATCCAAGAGTGGATCGGAGTTCTGGTGAACCTGAAAGCAGAGGGGACAGAGTCTGGGTCACTAGCCAGTGACCAGGAAGGCGATGGACAGATGCCCACCGATGTCGAGTGCTTCAGGTGCGTTGACGGTCGTCTTGACTCTTCAGCCACGAGGTCCGGGAGGCGTTGTCGGCGACCAGGAGCAGGATTCGGGCTGGTACACAATGTCTGTCGAGTGTTGAGGTGTCGGCGACCGGATTGGACCCAACAAGCCTTGGCAACGGCAAGTCTCGAGTAAGATGTAGATCGTCGATGGTGCAGACCAACAAGGTCTGTGGAACTCACCCAGCAAGGGTAAGTGAGGGCAGGCCTGGAGCAACCAGGATGCCAAGTAAGAAAAGGATTGGCCTTCGTTAAGGGCTACTAGCCAACATGCTAGCGACCGCGAAGGAGCCTCGTGACACCGCACGTGGATCTGGCTTACAGGACACTCGTGGAGTGGGGGCCAGTGATCTTCGGTGCAGGTGGTGCTGGAGGCTAGGGCTACTCGGAGCCCAAAGCACGACTTCTTGGGAGACCCAGAAGATGATGCACTTGCAAGTGTGCTCGGTGTCCAGGGGTCACGGTCTCAAGTCACCCACGATAGCCACGGGCCTCAGCTTTGCTGGGGACTCAGGGTAGCCTCGGGAAGTCTGAGAATCCACCTCTGGTGATGCGATGACTTCGGCGTCCGACGGGAGCTTCAGAAATGCGAACCGGACAGATGCTTCTTTGGTGCCTGCCAAGCAGGGAGTCACTCCTTGACCCCAAGGGAGATTCTTCAGTCCTCTAATCTTGTCGTAGAGCGTCGAAGGTCCAGGATTCAGTTTCAGAGTTTCGTCCAGGTATAATCTAAAGTCCTAAGGACTGGGTTCCTACCTTTATTCTAAAAATAGGGGTTGGACTACTCTGTGGCCCCACCTATGGGTGGGTCAGGGCAGAGGGGTGGCTACACCCCTTTCCCTTTGTCCAGTTCGCGCCAAAGCAGGGGCTGCAAGCCCCTGATCCGGTTTGAACTGGGGTATGCACAGGGACACCAAATGTGCCCCCAGTGCAGGACTTCAAAGCACCCGAAAGTGCTCCCGCCCAGCCCCAATACACATTATCCTGTCTGGGGAGGTGGTCACACCTCCCTGGGACAGGAAACCTATTGTCCAGGCCTCCCTTGCCGGAGTTTCGTCCAGCAGCAGGAGGCCAGACTCGTGTCTGTGGCAGCAGCATCCATTTTGTGATGCCAGGGCTCTGGAAAGAAGTTACTGGACTAGTCAGAGTTAACATGTCTTTCCCTCTAGAAGGGTGGAATGCTACCCCCGCCACCAGGATTGGCGGGGGTGGTAGTATTCCAAGATGTTTGACACCAAACACGACATGTTTAGGTGCAGCCATTCCAAAGTTAGCATTTTACCGCGAGGATATAATGCGCTTAAGAGTATATGGTCAGGCTGCACTACAAACAGCATCAGAGATGGTCTCCGAACGCTGCAGAGGGGCCCTGCTCATGCAGGGGCACCCTCTCACATAGGAACCATGCACTCTGCCTTTAGGATTGATAAGGCCTGCCTTAGGAGTGACTTATAGGTTTCTATGTGTGTATGTATTTCGTGATATAGGTAACCTACATCACAGTAAGGGGTGCATGCACCACCTTACCCAGGCTGCAGTAGCAGACCTGTGGTGTCAGTTTGGATGGCCTTCCAGGGGTGGCATAATACATGCTGCAGCCCCTGGCAGGCCTCTGAGGTACCTATGCCCTTGGTACATAGTATACCATATACTAGGGACTTATAAGGGCACTCCAGATCCCAATCAGTGATGTGCCTAAGGCACATGGAAACCATTTTAGAGAGGAAGCAGCTAGGCTGGGGTTCTGATTAGCAGGGCCCCAGCCAGACTAATGTCGAAAAACAGTGAAGCATCAGCAAAAAGTGGGGGTACCCATGTGAAGCAGATCCTACTCTCCTACACTCAATATACTTTATTTCTTTTCTTCGTTCTCGTGCCCACATGCACGTCTGTCCCTGTGCCCTCTTGTCGTCGCAATGCCCTCCCCACTCCCTGACCAGAAGTGGTGTCCGGTTCATGCCCCCTCCCACAATTCAGGTGCAGGGTCCTAGTGCCCTCTGTCCCAGGTCACTACAGGCTGGTTAGCTATCCTGCGTTTCTTTCAAACCCTAAGCGGTGTGCGATAAGTTGTTTGAGAAAATGTGAAGCAAGAACAGCCAGCGTTAGACCTAAAAAAAAAAAAGGCTCAGAAGCAAGTCCTATCCCACCTATGAGAAAAAGGAATTCTATTTAAACAGAACCCTTTAAAAATACAAATTTTTCAAATTTCTTAGCTACTATTGTACTCTGCAAGATAAATGATGTATGAACATGTTCTTGATAGGATAGTTGTATTGCCTTTTTGGTTTTCCTAGTTGCCCTCCCAGATATTTTACGATTGTTGCTTTCATCTTAGGAGAAGTTCAGAAGATGGAGTGAGCAATGGGGTTGAAGTATCATGCAAATTTTTGTATAATTTAATTGGAGCTCTATACCTGATTTTCCATGGAGAAGAGACAAGAAAGTGTTTTGGAATTGCTTGACAACAAAGGGGAGGAGATGTTGCCTGATGGCCAGAGCTGCCGACTTTGGAACTGGGGATCCAGGTTCAAGTCCTGGCGTGGGCTCACCATCCTGTGATTCCAGGAAAATCACTTAACCTTCTGGTTCCTAAAACAAACTCTGGTAACTCGTGTAAAGTGCTACAATGCCTTTGGGCCACATTTGCACTATATAAAAAAGCTAGAAAAAAAAGAAAGGGGCTGGAGCTGTATGGCAGTGAGGTTATGGGCCAACAAAGATGCTGATTGGTTGACTGTCATATGCTTCTTTTATGTTTACTATGTTGTGATGCTCACTACAGACTCAATGGAGTTGTAGTTTATATGTATTATTGAAAGTTCTTTGCTGCTAACGAGTAGTAAAGGAAAGTTCTAAATATAATACTTGCCTCCTTGTCATTAGCTCCCTGGATGCTATGGACTTTACCTCCACGTACAAAGCACTCACAACCAGGCAGTATAGATGTGGAGGTCATATCCAAGAGTCTGGCACCAGAGCAGCAGCTGTTGATTGCTGGAGATTCGTCAGTGATGCAATGACGTTTCTGCAGTACCAGCACCCTACAAAACTGCTTTCTGAGAGCAAGGAGGGGGCCTAGAACAGCCCCATTCACTGCACTCACAGGGAACTGTGCAAAAAGGGAAATCTCTCTGGAAAGCCGAGAAACTCAACTTCCCAGCAATACCTCTCTTACCCTACAATTTCCACTAGACATCAGGGAACTGTTTAGAAGGGGAGCAGCCCGTGCGTCAGAAAACCCACTGACTGCCAGGAATACTTTTTATAAAACAATAGGGTGGGGCACATCATGACATCGGGTGCCACCCACTCCCCAAAGCCTCGACAGACTTTCTGCTCCCATAGAGACTAAAGCGTCCCCCTCCATATGGCAAGAGAGAGGAAATGTTTTATTCTTCGGGTGTTGTTTTTCACATGGGATAGCAGAGTGTAGGTAAATCCCTATTTCGTCCTACTTGCCATGCTGAATGGCTGCACTATTCGGGCTTGTGTCAGCCATCATTCAGGGAAACCTACCAAATCCAGACATTTGTGAAAACTAGACACCAAGGGTATTCCAGGGTGGTGTATCATGCATGGATCCCACTGCATTATCTTACTCACAATGCCCTTCAAATCTCAAACTTTGTCTAAAACTACAAATTGTCCTCACATTTCTGACCTAAACATGCATGGTTTTAGCCAATGTTTGAGGTTTGCAAAGGCTTCTAGGTAAGACAATATTGTGAGATCTAGGCAGGTCACACCACCCTAGACTCCCCCGTATGTCTAGTTGTTAGAAATATCTAGGTTTGGTATGTTTCCTTGTGAGGCAGCTGATCTCATACCCAAAATCCATAGCTACCCACATTGCAAAAAAAGTGTTGGTTTTGAGTGGAAAAACATAATTTGTCTATGTTGCATTTTGAGGTCTTTCCTATTGTGGGTGCTGGGCACACAAGTGGGTTACTGTTTTTATCTGGAGACATGTGGGAAGACTGTGTAGTAGGAACTTTGTGTATCCCTGCAGATTCCAGAACTTCCCCTCACAGACATGTGAGGAAAATACTTGCTTTAGCCAAAGTTTGAGGTTTGCAAGGGCTTCTGTTTAAAAATCATGAGACCCACACTACACTGGACTTCCCTATTTGTATAGCTTACAAAAATGTCTGGGTTTGGTAGGTTTCCCCTCGGTGGTGGCCGAGCTGAGGCCCAAAATCCACAGCTAACCACACCGCAAAACAAGCATTGGTAAATGCATTAGGTTTCGACTGTGATTAATAAGAAGCTGATTTTTGTTGTTAATTGTAGTTTGCTGAGTAGTTGTACAATATAAGTTACAGAAAGTCTGTTAAAGTTTCATGACTTGTTTATGTACAAAAAGGAAATATATTGTGCTACTAGTGGTATAGTGTGGGTAAGTAATAGCAAATTTTCGAAAAATGAAAGAGGGAAATAATAGATTAAATTGATGTAATAGCATTATTATGTCTTTAGAGGAGTTCTGACAACTTTTGGGCCCGGTACCACTGCACCTGCTGCACCATTCAAATCATGCCCATAGTGCCTGCAAGATAACTGCATTTGTGACTGCCTGTTTAGTAGTAAAATATAGCAATATTCTGTGGTTAGTGGGTTCCCTAGAGCTTTTGCCCCCAGAGCCAGGGGGCCCAGTGTCACTGCACCTGCTGCACCATTCAAATAATGACCCTGTTGCCTGCAAGATAACTGCACTTGTGAATGCCTGTTTAGGAGTAAAATATAGCAATGTTTGGTGCTTAGTGGAGTTCTGACAACTTTTGGCCCCTATGCCACTGCACCCACTGCACCATTAAAATCACAAATCTGTTCTCTGCAAGGTAACTGCAATAGTGACTGCCTGTTTAGTAGTCAAATATAGCATTATTATGTGTTTAGAGGAGTTCTGACAACTTTTGGGCAAGGTGCTACTGCACCTGCTACACCATTTAAATCATGACCCTGTTGTCTGAAAGGTAACTGCACTTGTGACTGCCTGTTTAGTAGTAAAATATAGCATAGCTCTTATATATTAACTTTATTTTTAACCACAATGTTTATTACAATATTTAGAATTTGATCATAATGACCAAATAGATTACGTTGAAAAAATCAATCTGATAATGCCTACAAAGTGCAAAGAAAGGTACAGAGGCATGAATAGGAAATGCCACAAACATTCTAAGACTAAAGTATCCGCTTTGCACAACTAAGTAAAAAAAGCAAGCACTCCATCATACTGTTAGAAGCTGTCTGCCTTTTCTGTGGGAAGAGATCTTATCTTGACAGTGAATGGGGCTTAAATAGTGTGCACAGCTTTAGTAGAAGTATCGTAAATGCATGCAGCCAGGGAAGTAAAATGAAAAAAGTTCCATACAAAAAAGAATAAACACAGTAATTTGGTATTGGGAACTGATAAGAGCCCCTTTTAAGATATATTAAATACAAGAGATTTCACAAACACAGCGCAAGAGCTGTGCAGACGAAACCTAAAAAGGGTTAGTTTTGACGGGAAAAAATGAATTTGTCCATGTTGAGTTTTGGGGCCTTTTGTATTGGGGCGCAGCGTCCAACCACACTGTTTTTATCATGAGACATGTAGGAACACATAGCGGTAGGAAATTTGTGGATCTAAGCAGGTTTCAGAATTTTCCCTCAGAAATGTGAAGAAATTGTATGTTTTATCCAAAGTTTGAGGTTTGCAAGGGCTTCTGGGTAAACACAGGTTAACGGGATCCACACAAGTCACATCATCTTATCTCTCTTAGGTGTCTAGTTTACAGAAATATCTGGGTTTGTACCGGCTGAGAAGAGGGCCCAGCTACCCACATTGTAAAAAAAAAGCATTGAAATGTGATGTCTCCAGGTCGTGTGTTGGGGTGTTTTGTGTCACAGCCACTAGACCCAAGTGGGATAACGATTTTATCGCGAGACATGTGGGTACACAGAATAGTAGAACATTTGTTATTGCCAATTAGATCTCTATGCATCACATTATAGTGTGGGTAACCACCAATTCAGAAGTGTACAAATAACTATTGCTCCTACACTCAGTATCTTGTGCACATTTAAGAAATGTATAGGTTTCCTTCATACCCATCTTTTATTAATTATATTTTACCCTAAAATTGCTGAGTGGTTGGAACACAATCAGAAATCATTAAAAAGATCCAGCTCAGTTATTGGCTCCGGGTGTTGTGTGTTTTTGGAAAACCTATACATTCTCACAACCTGAAGGGTCTACCAGACATTATGATATATTGCCTTTGTAAATCGGCCATTGTGACAAAACATTATGGATGAAAACATTGTCACCAATGGCTAGTTTTCCTAGTCATTTTCATTATTTGTTTTGTTTCAATGATTACTTTATTTGGGGAAAACCTTTAGGGAACTACACAAATGCTGAATTCGAAATATTGTCTACTTTCAGAAATGCATAGCTTTCCAGGATCACCCTTTGGGTTTCACACCTGTTTCCAGCATTGCAAAGTAGGTGGAAACTACAAACATTAGGAGCATGCAAAGACTTGGGCCTCGTTGACCAGAGAGCTATTGTCAATGTTTTTAGACATGTTGTGCAGCAACACAGCTGCTGTGCAGCATGTCTGAAAGTACAAAAATGTTTTATGAAGTGGTGGCCATGCCATAGTGCTTTTTCTTCATCGCTGGAGGGACAGAAGGGGGGTGGGAGACAACCCGGCAAGGGAAAGTGTGGGGGGAACACGAACGGGATGGGGGGAGGTTCTATGATGCGGCTAGCGCTGGCCAAGTCATATCGCTTCATTTTTGTTTATTGCACAGTGGGATGCAGAAGGCAGCACAGGCGGTGGGAGGAAACATGGAGGGGGCATATGGGCAGGAGGGAAGATAGACAACAGAGGGTGGGAGGGAGAGGCTGGGATAAGCTGACGTCAATGGAGGGTGGGTAAGAGATGCTGGGGGCAAACTGACAACTATGGAGGGATGGAAGGATGGGCTGGGAACAAGCAGACAGACAGCAGAGCCCCATCATGTGGGAGGTGCATGAGAGAAACAGCTCAAAAAGACACACTCTTGTAGAGTGCTTAAACACAAATAAAAAAGTAATGCCTAAAAAAATGAGCAGTTTAATGACACGTGTAATACATCCATGCTCTAAGGGAAAGACAAACACATGAAAATGAAGGAAGCCTACAGCAGCTGACAAATGAAAAGCAAGGAAATGAGAGTGACAATGAAGCAAATCAATCCAAGCCATTGCTAGAAAACAAAATGTTTCAAAGTGACAGTGCATGCGCTGTCTAGGCAAGACCTAAAAATTGACTACTTCTTGGAAAATTGCTAAAACAATGGTAAAAAAACTGTTTATTTTTATACTTCTCAGCTTGTTCCTGAAAGCAGGGAAGAAGGTGAGCCTAGCACAACCAATCTTTTGTTGATGCCATTTTTTGAGAAAAGAAAAAATCTTGGGCAGCATTTTTCACCATTCTTCTAAGAAATCAAATATCTATATTCTGGCTATTTTCTTGGTTCCCTCCCAGGGAAATCTACAAACCCTGGGTACCTTTAGAATCCCCAGGGTTTTGGAACAAGCATCGGCAAAGCCAATAGGTCTGGCTTTAATGAACAGCTGTGTTAACACATACAAAACATAAGGACAAATGTTGTTTGCATGTCTAGCTAAGGGCCATTTCTTGCGGTTCAAACAAACATTCAGGTTCATATGGGACTGGGAGAATATTAGTCCTTGATAATGAGTTTTTGCCACAATTTGTGAAGGCAGATGGGCTTCCAATATCTTTCACCCTGTATCAAAAAACGTTAACGTAGGCAAAGGAGGGTGGGTGTAGATGATTCAGATTGTACTTTTACGTTGTTACATGTCCTGGTAGTCAAAAACTCTTAAATTAATGTTTCACTACTGCTACGCCTTTCGCTCCCATAGGATAACACTGAAGTTGCCTTATTACATTTTATAAGTGTCATTTCCAGATGGGAAGGGATAGTCAGTTCATGTTTGTTGTCTCTGGAATCACAATTTAAAATCCTAACTTATGCTGAAGTCAGATTTTAAATTGTGATTCTGAAAATGCCACTTTTAGAGAATTCAAAAACTGGGACTAGACCCATTAAGGATAATGAGGGTCAGGGTACTTTAAAACTGATACAAAACAATTACCTTCATTCACCACAGATTAATGTATTTTTCAAATGTAGACATGCGGTCCTTTTTCATCATGTCACAACTCAATTACTTCAAAAGACATTTTTTCAACTTTTAGGGAACAATTTAAAGATTTCACAGCAAAAGCAATATTAAACACATCTCACTATATTTTTTAGACAACACTCATGATTGACATTTTAATAAATAGACTATTATATCACATTCAAATAGCATTTTTGAAAATAATTTGTCAATAATCACACGGCAACAGAAAATCCATTGCATGTCCAAAGAACAACAATTAACTCACATTCAAATAGAATTTTTGTAATAATTAGCACACATTCAAATATTTTTATTTTATTTTTTTAAATGAGAAAGCGGCAACCTCAATAATTTACGGCAAGCCAACGTGTTTCGATCTCCATGGTGACATAGACTGATTTACAAGATCTTCATTGGGGCTAATATTATTCTAGTGCAAAACAGTCAGATGTGCCAGTTCCCCTAGATGTTGGTAGTGATACACTGGTTGGTAGGCCAATGTCCGTTTCATTACCACACGTGTGACTCTCATGCATATATCATTGGCTGCCTCATTAGTTGTATATGCTAATCGGTGGGTCAATAATCACTTCTCATGCGAGTAACACATTTGTTACTCTGAGCGGCTCCACTTCCGTCCACACGCCTGAGTACTCTGGTGAGTCAATAAATGCTCCGACTGGATATGCTGTCATACGCGAGCCCAAGACCCTTTATGGGCTCTACCAACAGTGAAAGAAAGAAATATCAGAAATTACACACTTTCAAGTAATGAGAAACTCTCAAAAGATCTTGAAACTACTGCAAAACAACAGGAAAGAAAATTCACTAACCTACTGCCCCTTTATGAGATGATTGTACTGTAAAACAATTTTGGTCCATGATATTAAATAATAAGTGTTTCAGCCACCCACTGCCACAAATGTCACCATGTGTAACTTAAGGCCTCCTGCCCAACTCAATTACAGCAAGCTCCAGGATTGGACTGGTCACTCTAACGACTGAGCTGGTCAAGTGCTCTGTACTTATTATGACTGTTCTTCCCCACCACAATAATAAGAAGCTGAGTTTCAAGCTGTACTAGCCATTTGGATTATAGCCTTCTTTGCTGCACCACAGCTAGTTCCTGGACTGGCCACTTACCACTGGGAAATGCTGAAGTTGCCAGAGTGGTCTCTAACAGTGCTGCTTATAGATTGACTGCTGTGTTTTGTCTTTTAAATTGCCTCAATGATACTGCATGGTGCTGGCATACATTCAGCAGAGACTCTTTTCAGGGGTTCAGTGCTGCAGACAGTGCTGGCATACATTAGACTTGACAGCTGTGGTCAATTGCAGCCTCCATGCCGGTGTTCTCTAAGGACTGCCATCTTTTACAGAGAAAAATACCAGCCACCATCTGTTCACGTCTTAATGTTTTGCAAAGGCCCGGACATGATTATTTAGTAGAACTTTATATGAAATTGTCCATATAACTTTTTAACATGGCCTTTGTCTCTGTTTACTTTAATTATCAGTCCGGGGTGATTAAGGCAGCTTGAGAACACATTTTAAACTGTTTTGTTCTTACATGCTCTGTTTAAAGTATGTGCTGATTAAGGGAAAAAATACCTTTTGTACATGCTGGGATATTTAAAATGCCGGTCAGGCCAGTTTAAAACCGGCCAGTTGGCACCCTTATGCTCGCTGTAGTGGAGTTGGGCTTCTAGTACCGTTCTCCCTGATAAATAACCTCAATGCTGCTGGCTGGTACTGGCGTGGTTTTAGGTAGGCTGAAGCAGAGGCTCTCTTTTCAGGGGCTCAGTCCTGCAGAGTGCGCTGGCATACTGTAGGAAGCTGGCTCTCTATATACTATACCACAAAGAGGTATAGTGTGCAGAGAGTCCAGTGGATCCTCAGAGGCTAAAGTAGATAATACCAATGCTCTCTTTTGTGTTAGTGTGGGCGAGCAGTTAGGCTTATCAGAGGGCAGTTTTAAGCATTTGTTGCAGTGGCAATACATGTGACACACACAAAATGAATAAATTCGAGACCAATTTGTATAAATAATACTTGGTTATATTTATTTTGTAGAACCACAAAACTTCGTCTTAGCTAAAAACGTTTTGCAATAGAAATACTTTTCAATATCAAATGGGAACACTAAGTGCAATGTTTAGACTTTGCAATGTTAACCTATGGGAGGGAGAAAACATTCAGCATACAGATAGGTAACATTGACTTACGACACCCGTCTTTGGGAGTTAAGATCTGTAGTGGGCAAGGTTAATTTCAGCACCAACAGTACACCACCAGTGCCACAGGGGCGACCGGCTGCAGGGTGCAAATACGGGGTAAGGAGCCCAATACAACTCAATGAAGAATGGGGCAACTGGACAGATGCTGCTTACAGGTAAGTAACAGCGGCTTGGGGGGACAGTCTCCGGGCGTTGAAGCAAGCACTGTGCAGGGTCCAAAGCAGAATCAACAGTACACAACCAGCAGCACGGTGCGGCATTGTGCAGGGTGCCAATAGAGCGTCGGTGCACAAAGTTAAGCAATGGAGACAGGCCAAATCGGAAAAGGGCTGCAGGCTCAGACCAGGAGGCCGGTCAAAGGAAACCAACAGCTGGAGAGGTAAGTTGTGATGCTTTGGTCCGCTTTACCAAGGCCCAGGGCTGGTGGGTGCAGGGGTGTCTTTTGATGTCGGAAATGGCTTACCTGAGCAGGTCGCGGTTGACGGAGTCTCTGTGCAGAGGCTGCAGGCGACGGTGACGAATCTAAGAGGAGTCAACCCACGATGGACTCTGGCCCTAGTGCGCTCGGGAACCTCACTGGGACCGGTGGACCACTTGGACTTGGACCGGAGGGTTTCGTGCTTCGTCAGGGCACAGAGGCCTTGCTTGAAGTTTGTTGCTTGTGAACTGATCTGCTGTTCTCGGGAGATCTTGATCTTTGTTGAAGGCAGGCAGTCCTCGCTAAGTTTTCGTAGGACACTAGGCAGCAGGACGAGTCGTCTTTTGGTGCAGGATCGTCGAGTGCTGCAGACAGGTCGGTAGGGCTGGGGCCAAGTCAATAGTTCTCTGCAGTCTTCTCTGCCGGTGCGACTCTAAGGTGTCTGGCTCTTCTTAGGTCATCAGGAACTGAAGTTCAGGGTCTGGGGATGCCACCTAAATGCTAGATTTAGGGTCGCTACAAGGAAGTGGCAGGTAGTGGCCAATGGGCCCCTTTACCTGGTGTGTCTACACCATCTATTATGCCACCCTCAGGTGGGAGGGGGACCTATCCCTAGCCCTGACTGGATAAGTCCCACAGTCTTCAAGATGGTGGGCACTGAAAAGTGTACTTTACCTTGCCTCTAGCACCTGAGGGTTGCAGTTGGCAAAGGGTGGCACACCTCCTATTCTTTTTGAGTTTTCCTGCCTGTTCTCCCGCCAAAAGGGCATGAGGACAGGAAGGGGGGCCTGCTCCTTCTAACAGAAGAGGCTGGGGTCACGTTGCAAAAGCGGCAAGTAATTTGAAGCTCCCCACCACAGATGGCTCTTCCTGACCAGGGGGAGGTGTGAACACCTCCACCCAGGAAAGGCATTGTTCTCAACCTCTGAGCACACAGGCACTCACCCCATGAGATCAGAACACTGTCTGGTGATAGCAGACTGGCTTAGGCCAGTCGATGACCACACTAAGGGTTGCTAGGTTTCAGGGGACGCCTCTGTGTGCAATTTTTAATGAATCTGACACTGTAATCAGTGCAGGTTTATTATGACAAGATGTTTGGTACCGAACATCCCATAGTTCAGTGAAGCCATCATGGAGCTGAGGAACTCGTAATGACGAGTGTCCAGCCCATGTACTTACTATGGCTTCCCTGGTCCCTTACAATATCCAGGAATCGACATGGATATTGCATGGGGCATATCTGCTCATACAGATATGCCCTCACAGGAGATATAGTGACTTAGGGCTAAGGCCTGCTAGAGGGGTGTCTTAACTATATCCCATGCAGTGTCTGGGGGCATAGGATAGGATAGGAAAGGGTAAAATGTATAAAGCGCACTTATACCCGAGGGTGTCATGGTGCTGGGCAGAAGGAGGAGTGGAGAGAAGCACGGATCTGCCAACTAGGATGAGAAAAGCCGTGTTTTCAGCAGTTTTCTAAAAGCCGGAAGAGATTCCGCGTTGGAGATGTAAGAAGGCAGGGAGTTCCAGAGTTTGGCGGCCGCTACCGAAAAGGAGCGACCGCCCCATCTGGCCCTGCGGTATCTTGGAGAGATCAATTTTTTCTGGGATGGGGATCTCAAGGTCCTCCCGGGGATATACCATTGGAACATGGCTTTCAACTGCGGCGAGCCTTTACTGTCCAAGGCCTTTTATACCGTGCTCAGGACCTTGAAGGAATTGCGCTTCCTAATGGGGAACCAGTGCAAGGCACGAATCCCCTCCCTGGCTGATTGGTGCTTCGGTATGTTAAGGATCAGCCTGGCCGCTGCATTCTGAACAACCTGCAGCTTGTCCAGGGAAGCCGCATTCATGTTGAGGTACAGAGCATTGCAGTAGTTAAGCCGGGAGGTGATTAGTGCAATGATGGTGGGTTGATGCAGTTCAGAGGGAATATACGGTAGAACCTGTCTAAGGGTTTTTAAGATATAGAAAAAGTGCTGACAGTTTGGCTGACGTGAGCATCAAAGTTCAGACCCTCGTCGAAAGTGACCCCCAGATTTTTTGCTGTCCTAACTGGGACAGGAAGGGGACCACAGTCTGCCGGCCACCAGGCATTTGACCAGATGGAATTCTGCGAGCCAAATACCAGTATCTCGGTCTTGTCAGCATTAATCTTTAGGGAGTTACCCTTCATCCAGCAGATAATGCTTGCCATGCACTAGTTAAATTGAATTTCTCTGCGACCAATTGCAAATCATTCGAGATGGAAACAATGATTTGCGTGTCGTCTGCATAGGAAAACACCTGGAACCCAAATGATCTCACCAACTCAGCCAGAGGGGTCACATAAATGTTGAAGAGGGTGGGGCTCAATTAAGGGAACCCGGGGGGACCCCACATGGAAGGCTAAAGGTCCTAGCTCTGAAACCTCCACAGCCAACGATGTTCATTCTACCTGACATGAAAGAGTGGAGAAGCTGCAAGGCCTTTCCCCTAACTCCCTGGCACACAGATGTGCCATGTCGACTCTTCAATTTTATCTGCACCAAGGCTTGCAGTCTGCAATAGTAGAGTGCAGGGCCTTGGTGAGGGGATCCTAGGGTGGCACAATTCATGCTGCTACCCTTGGGGTCCCTCTTCAGTGTCAATGCCCTAGGTACCACAGGCACCATTTACTAGGCACTTACAAGAGCCACTGAAGTTGTGCCAATTGGGAAACAAAAGGTACAGTTTTTCGGGAAAGCACACTGGTACTGGGAGCCTGGTTAGCAGGGACCCAGTACACTTCAGACAAAGTTGCATCAAAAACCAGGCAAAAAGTGGGGGGGGGGGTACTGCAACAAAAACCCAGTTTACTTCACTTGACTGCTGTCTTCTAATTGCAGTCTGCTGGTGCTCACTGTACTGGTGTCATGCCTACAGTAGGCAACCCCAGCAGAGTAACGGCTCCCTCGGAGCTCTGTGGATTGCTGCAAGACATTCCGTCGACCGTCTGATCCTGCAGAGCTGAATTTGTCGCTCCCCTGAATTGAGTCAAGCAGCCTGGTCGGCACCATTTTTTGAAGATAGTTTGCCTAGGACACAAGTCTCTGTGTGTCACCGCACCCCAACGGAGAGCAGGTGATATTTTTATCCAGAGGGTCCCTTGCCAGGCGGTATAGATATCTGGCTATGGCCAGGCTGCTGAGGTAAGGGAAAACAAAGCTACTACCTCCGTGTCTGCTCTGACTGAGGGACAATCAGACAATGCATGGACACACAGTGGGGCATGCGCCTTGCCAGAAAACAACAGACAAGGCTTTGACGCATGGATCCATGTCAAGTAGGGTACTGCCTGTCGGTAGGTCTGTATTTTTGTGTACCATCAACACAGTTTCTGCTGAAAGAAGAGACCATGTGGTGTGCTCACTAACAAAGCCGGGCAGGCCGCTCCACTTGATTGAACTGATGATAATCCCCCAGTCCAAATCAAAAAGGAAGATCTTCCTGGAGTCATTCTGAAGTCATTTGATGACTTCAGCTGGGCTTTCCTGTAATGATCTGGTGAAGTCATTCGAAACCATCCTGAAGTACGTGTATAGGGTGAAATATTTAAATGAGATGACTCTAGAGCAGAGTTCTTCAATCTGTGGGGCGCGCCCCCCCAGGGGGGCGCGACACCATCTCAGAGGGGGCGCGCACTCCACACTAAGATCTTACCTTTGTTGGTATTTTACTGTCCCGCGTCGTCGCAAGTCAAGTCACAGTAACAGAGGGTTGGAGGGGGGAGGGAGGGGAAATAGATAAGGCAGGACGTGCGCTTTTGTCATGTAAAGAGCTAACAGTTAACCTTCCCAGGAGGGGGTTAATTAAGGAGCTGGAATGCTTCAGCTGCAGTGGGAGGCAGGGTCTCCTCTGCTAAAACCGAAAGCAAACGAACAGACAGTCCTGTTCCTTTGCGTTCGATTTCATAGCAGAGGAGACTCCTTGCCTCCCACTGCAGCTGAAATGACTGCCTCGTCGTTGCAACCTCACACTGTACTTAATGAGTGTTGTAATTTTTAGGAGAACAAGGATTCAAAGGTGAAAATATATTTAGTGCCTAGAAGCCACGGTCCAAAGTTAAGTAAAGCAGCTGGTAACAAGGAGCGCGATTTGCAAATTACTGTTTAATCAGATCTGGTCGGAGGTTGTTCTTCAGCCCCCTCCACCAGATTAAAATAAACTATCACCTCCCATCCACGTGTGCTGAGAAGCTGAGGGGGGCACAGGTGTCCGGTTGCACTGCTGGGGGTCTAAAGCGCCTGCAGCACACACTCTCTAAAAGGCGGCCTCGGTGCACTCTGTCCAACTCACCCACCTCTCCTGACCAGGCTGTGACTGCTAGAGATCAGGCTTTCAGCAGACAGTCAGACAGTGAACCACAAACACGAGGCTTAGGCAGAGTGCAGTACTGTGCTGTAAAACAGTGGCGAGCCGAGTGCCTCCCCGACCCCCCCCCAAAAAAAAAATACAACAGAAATATGTGATTCTTTCACACAGCGTGCTGCATTGGATTTACGTTGTGGCATAAAACTAATGCAGCGCGCTAGGTGAAATTAACTCAGCATGTTCATAAAAGTGATCACCTATTTTAGAAAATGTTCATTTCTTTGTGGCGCTTTCTAATACTCGGACTAATTTAACGTAATTAAAAGTTTAAACGCACTTACCCCGAACACGAGTTTATCGTTTCCTGCAGCTCCACTCCAGTCATGCGTGCTATGACCTGCTGCCCGATCCCATTTAAGTATCAATAAACCAGCCGTCACCCTGACCCACAGCCACGGGTGCAGCTACTCGGTGCCAGTGATCAGGGGTGGAAAGAGACAGCGGCCTGCACATGATTCCACCCACTTACTCCACTCCTAAGCAACCCGCTACCTTGGGGCAGAAAGATATGGGGAGCGGGGGAATGGTTCGGGGTTATACCCCTCTGTCCTAAAGCTCTCCCAGCGAAGCTCACCACAACAATTTAAAATAAAATAACAGCACTCACCGTCCGCGTCGCCTCAGCTCCTGGCTCCCGCTGTCCCGCGTTTCCTGCAGCTATCCTCAGGAAATGCAAAACACACAAGATGATGGACGGAATGTTGCACATTGGCAAACACTCACCCCCAGTCACAGATCTGGGTTTAATCCATCGTTATTTTGCTTCACCACGCCACCCCAGTTCAGACATAGCCATATGCAAATCAGTCTTGACCCTGTGCCTCATGGGAACAGTCCAGACCGAACTGCCAAGCCATGTCTTCTCTGGACCGGAATCAAGCATCCTAGGACCGGTTTCAGGCTATCAGCCTTCATCAGCCAGGATAGCTTGACTCCAGTGGCGTAGTGAGCACGGGACCCACGTCTGGGCATACCCTTCCCACTTAGGGCGAAATGCAAAACACACAAGATGATGGACGGAATGTTGCACATTGGCAAACACTCACCCCCAGTCACAGATCTGGGTTTAATCCATCGTTATTTTGCTTCACCACGCCACCTCAGTTCAGACATAGCCATATGCAAATCAGTCTTGACCCTGTGCCTCATGGGAACAGTCCAGACCGAACTGCCAAGCCATGTCTTCTCTGGACCGGAATCAAGCATCCTAGGACCGGTTTCAGGCTATCAGCCTTCATCAGCCAGGATAGCTTGACTCCAGTGGCGTAGTGAGCACGGGACCCACGTCTGGGCATACCCTTCCCACTAAGGGCGAAATGCAAAACACACAAGATGATGGACCGAATGTTGCACATTGGCAAACACTCACCCCCAGTCACAGATCTGGGTTTAATCCATCGTTATTTTGCTTCACCACGCCACCCCAGTTCAGACATAGCCATATGCAAATCAGTCTTGACCCTGTGCCTCATGGGAACAGTCCAGACCGAACTGCCAAGCCATGTCTTCTCTGGACCGGAATCAAGCATCCTAGGACCGGTTTCAGGCTATCAGCCTTCATCAGCCAGGATAGCTTGACTCCAGTGGCGTAGTGAGCACGGGACCCACGTCTGGGCATACCCTTCCCACTAAGGGCGAAATGCAAAACACACAAGATGATGGACGGAATGTTGCACATTGGCAAACACTCACCCCCAGTCACAGATCTGGGTTTAATCCATCGTTATTTTGCTTCACCACGCCACCCCAGTTCAGACATAGCCATATGCAAATCAGTCTTGACCCTGTGCCTCATGGGAACAGTCCAGACCAAACTGCCAAGCCATGTCTTCTCTGGACCGGAATCAAGCATCCTAGGACCGGTTTCAGGCTATCAGCCTTCATCAGCCAGGATAGCTTGACTCCAGTGGCGTAGTGAGCACGGGACCCACGTCTGGGCATACCCTTCCCACTGAGGGCGAAATGCAAAACACACAAGATGATGGACGGAATGTTGCACATTGGCAAACACTCACCCCCAGTCACAGATCTGGGTTTAATCCATCGTTATTTTGCTTCACCACGCCACCACAGTTCAGACATAGCCATATGCAAATCAGTCTTGACCCTGTGCCTCATGGGAACAGTCCAGACCAAACTGCCAAGCCATGTCTTCTCTGGACCGGAATCAAGCATCCTAGGACCGGTTTCAGGCTATCAGCCTTCATCAGCCAGGATAGCTTGACTCCAGTGGCGTAGTGAGCACGGGACCCACGTCTGGGCATACCCTTCCCACTGTGGGCGAAATGCAAAACACACAAGATGATGGACGGAATGTTGCACATTGGCAAACACTCACCCCCAGTCACAGATCTGGGTTTAATCCATCGTTATTTTGCTTCACCACGCCACCCCAGTTCAGACATAGCCATATGCAAATCAGTCTTGACCCTGTGCCTCATGGGAACAGTCCAGACCGAACTGCCAAGCCATGTCTTCTCTGGACCGGAATCAAGCATCCTAGGACCGGTTTCAGGCTATCAGCCTTCATCAGCCAGGATAGCTTGACTCCAGTGGCGTAGTGAGCACGGGACCCACGTCTGGGCATACCCTTCCCAGGAAAGCCAGTAAGCCACCCACAGGCAGCCTCCCTTCCCTCCGCCAATCGCAATGGCAGCGTTGTGATTGGTAAGGCGCAGCGGAGAGCGCCCTAGCCTGGCCATTTTCTCTATGTAGGTTGCATGCAGCAGCCTACATAGAGAAAAGGGAGAGTGCGTATGACTGCTTTGGTCGGCCCCAGGGCATCCAAAGCAGTCAGGACCCACAACAGTGGGCATGCCACTCCCCCCCTGCCCTCAAGCAGGACCGCCCACCCTCCCTCCCGCAACCAGGCACTCCAGGCACTTCTGCTTTCTCGCAGTGCGAGAAGCAGAAACATAAAATGGTAGTTTTACCATTTTATGTTTTTGCTTCTCGCATTGCGAGAAAGCAGTGGGTGACGCCCCCACGCCCCAATGGAGGAGCCGCCACTGCTTTCACGCTCACCCTGCACTCACAGTGATCACAATGCCCTCACACTGGTCCCGATGCACTCACACCATTCACCCGCTCACCCTGAATTCACAGTGATCACTCTACACTCACAATGCACTTGTGCTGTTCACCCTGTACCTCACCCTGCAGTCACACGAGCACACTACTCAACCTGCACTCATGTGACACTTCACTCACCTGTCCCCCTCACTGCTCAATCTGCAATCTCACTCAGATAAGCCCATCATTAACCATACATTAATTCGTCCCACTCTGCACTTACATCCGCACCGAAATTCATATGGTCACCTCACTCACCCTGCAGTCACTCCTCTTACCCTACTCTCACACTGTTGCATGGCTCACCGTGCCATCACATGGGCACTCCTGCCACCCACACAGTGCAGAGGTTTAATGTGCCTGCTACAAAGAACATGTACCAAGCAGATCACTGAACTGAGTGTGAGTAAACAATGAGTAGTGCTATAAAAAAATGAAATGTTTGCCAGAAAGGTGCTATAGAGAGATGGGGTGCACTGTTGGTGAGTGGTAGTGAGGAAATTCATGGAGAAGGAGGAAATGGGGGAGGGGGCGCCAAAACAGACCGTTGCACTGTGTGCGACCAGTGCTAGGGCCAGCCCTGGATGGGAGTGTTAGCCCCCACCCGAAGTTCAGGTCTAGTTGCGCCCCTGTGCACAAGTATGGGCATGTCGTGCCCCATCACGGTTTTCATCTTAAATTACAAAAAGACATATTTACATGCACTGCAATCCAGCCTTACAGGGGGCCCCTTGATAGAGGCAGCTCTGTTTTTGCCCTATTGGCCTGGAATAATTCCTAAACAGATTCTTGTAAATACTGTTTTGCTTCATTTCTTTTTAATGTGATTGATGTGAGAGAGTCTATTACTATTTGCCGAGAAATGTTTTTGTTTCATGCAACAACCATAAAAAAGTTTATTTTAGATCAAAACGGGTCCTCACATATGAGAAATTGGAGGATATCCCAGATATTATTCGCTGTAAAATTAGTGGGCTGCTGCTTTGTTACAACAGTGAAAACACACATCACTATCTCTGAATATTAGATGTATACACTTTTAGAATTTCGACCATAGCGCCTGTGCACCGTTAGTACCCTGGCTAAAGAGGGTATGGCAGAGCTGGAAGTGAATCATTTAATCTCAAAGCTGTTCTGAACAGGGGCCCCCAAAATAGTATTGGCCCATGTCACCCAAAATCTTTAACATGTCCCTGCCACCACAAAGTCTGTCAGACAACATTGCTCTGAAGTAAAATAGACAACATCATTAATTTATTATCAGTTCTATTTTTTTTAAACATAAGCCCGACGTGTCCTAAACCCCCACTGCTTCAGGCTAGCAACTTATCGTACCACTAAGGAATTCTCAATTAGGTGTTCGTTCAGCGCCCTCTCTTTGGGCTTTCACCTGTCTCTTCGGATCCATAACTGGTTGGTGGGCAATTATCCCATTATAATGCTGCCTAAAACATTTGTTAATGGTTTCTAGAGAAGAATTGTTTCTCGTGTACCAACTCTGAGCTAGGGAGTGCTCGAAAAATCTGAAAGCACGGTCTCCCTTACAGTCACTGTTTTGGCTGAAAATGTCTGCAGAATATTCAGCTTTGAGAGAAACTGCTATCAAAACTCTCTTGCCTTTCAGCTCATCCTATTTATGTGAGATCGGGTTCTCAGCACTTGCCGTATTAAAGACTAAGTACCGTTCAAGACTGGATGTGGAGCACAACCTGAGGATGGCAGTAGGCAAAAATCCATCCACAGATTGACAGTCTATGTGTCTAAACACAGGCACACCCGTCACATTTATGTTGGTGGTGTTATTATTAATCTATGTCATGTGTAAAATAAAGCATCCTAGTAAAAACAATTTGCACACATTGTATCTTGGAAAATTGTGTTTTGAGCTGTGTAATAAGCCTCTGTCATTTCACCACACCCACTCACAAACCTGCAGTTTACTAAACACTCTTATTGTGTTGAACATTATTTGCTGGATATGGCCCGTGATATGCGCGTGGCGGTCGATTATATACTGTACCAGATTCCAGAAATTTCTGTCAGGTAGTGGGGGGGCCCAACATCTAAAAAAAAATCAGCTGGGGGGCTCAACCTACAAAAGTTTGAAGACCTCTGCTCTAGAGTCATCATCCAACCACCCCAGGATGATGTTCTGATTACTTCAATCGAATGCAGGTGATGATCTCCTACTTCTCCAGCAATACTAAGTGACAACTTCAGGATGAGAGGGGATTCCAGGAAAACTTTAGGATAAGCAAGAATGATGATTCTCCAATTGTTATGCAGAGAGAATCTTCATTTCATTAAAGACAAGGGAGGCTAATATTATGCAATATACTTTTATTGCTGCCCCAACTTGCAGCCCTTTAAATAACTTCAATACATCATAAACATTTAGAATGTTTTCAAAAAAGTATAAGTATCCAGTGCACAGGCCTATCTTCCTCTTTTATTATCTGCTCCTCAACAAGATAAGTATACCTTTACCTTTTCCTGTTGTATATATCAAGCAATTGTCTTTTTAACTAAACCTTTCTAGATGACCCTTTAACTGGTTATATTATCAAGATGGGCTAACAGCCTCCCCTTCTTACCTTTTAGAATTAATAATTTCAATTTATACTATGTTATTTGTTTATTTTCTCATACAGTATCAATTTACAAGCATAATTCTTTCGTCGTTTCTGCCTTCCAATTTACGGTTGGCCTAGGTGACCCTTAGCGTAATATTCTATCGCGTTAACCTAACATACTTAGTGATCTAAACATACTTAGTGATCTTAAATACTGCCGAGTTATTGATCTTAAATACTGCAGAGTGATTTAAGTATTGCCAATATGCCAGCAAACGTTTCTAATAAAGTGCTAATGTTTCTCTTGGAAAATACGAGCACCGGCATCTCTTAGGATCGCCGCGCCCGTTAATTCACATTTTTGAGGCCTTACCGGTCTCAATGGCAGCTCGTGGTCCCTACGAGGCCTTCACCAGTCTCCATGGCATTGCAATGTCTCTATGAGACCTTTCCCCGGTCTCCATGACATCGCAATATCTCTGTGATGCCACCGCGCGACTTCTCAAGTCGCCATCGCGTCCCTTACGAGCACCCGGCCCAGGAAGGTGGGTAGTCCTTCCTTACTGTTGTCCCTTCTGTAACCCTGACAACAAAAGTAACGGTTGCACTGCTGCAGGCGACCGCGGTCGAAAGACAGGGAAAAACGCTCGTTAGAGAAAGCGAAGAGTTTGAATTTAACTCTTTTACACCACCTAGTGGACTTTTTTACCACAACAACAGAAGGATAAATTGAGGAAAACCTCTTTTAAGTTATATATATAATTTATATATATTGAAATTCCAGAGTCTTATATTTTGAAACCGCCCAAAAAATATTTTTTTTTTAAAAAGAGCTAACTGGATATTACCTTAATAATTAAATAACCTTTTGAACCTCCCCCTTTTACAATGGAAATGAGTAGCACCCAAGCAGAATCTGGGCTTTTGGGGATAACATTAGAAAATTCCTTCAAGAGGAACTAAGATCCTCTGATAAAGAGGTGGTGGACGCCACAATTTGCAAGAGAAAGAGGAGATCACCCTCAGAAGAGTGCGTATGCCACTGGAAGCCCCAGCGTTGCAATAGACAACGGTGCTAGTTGCAGCACAACAGAGGATGGCCACCTAAACGGTGCACAAAGAAAAGTTGCCCTCAGCGGCATGACCAGAACGAGTGACCTTATTGGTACAATAGATCATAGAGATAACTTCAATTCTTTGTCAGAAAATACTACTTACGACTAGGACATAAATGAGTTCATCTTTGATCCACAAGACAAGTTTGATTTATTTGATGATATAGATGAGGTCCGGTAACAACCCTCTACCTCTCAAGAGAGCAAGGACCTCTTCGGGGAGAAATGTTCAACCCTACCACAATTAAACACCCCCGCAGTTCTGAGTGGTGGTCATTAGAACGCGTCTCCAAATATTTAAGCCATTGGGTTAGAAAACCCCTATATAAAGATACACGCAATCTTTTTAGAAATGAATGCCCAAGACCCTCCACTGGGGACAAAATATGTAACACTCCTAACCTAGATCCCGAACTAATTACCTTCCTATTTAAGTTTGGGAAAGATCCTAGAAAAGGTATTGAAAATGCCTCAAACAATCTCAGGACAAACTCCTCGATATCCTTGGCCCACTCACTCGTATCCTGGATATGGCGGAAGGCGCCAGGGGGAAGAACGTGCCCGTTAATATAGATCTCCTAAGAGGATGGGCACAAAGGGCATTGTGCATGTTAGGCAATGCCAACGCCAACCTAATTGTGGAAAGGCGCAAAGCAGTGCTG
Organism: Calotriton arnoldi; assembly: GCA_963921515.1. NCBI lineage: Eukaryota > Metazoa > Chordata > Amphibia > Caudata > Salamandridae > Calotriton > Calotriton arnoldi. Next base: position 394,711 of record CAWUFW010010558.1, read on the forward strand.
ATGAGAATGAACCCTAAGTTGGCGGATCTATCTTCCAAGGAAGACATGGGCGACACTAAAGGACTCCTATTCGGAGATAACCTTATTAAGACTCTGGGCAAATATGTATCCACTTTCACAGCCTTCAGTAAAGCGCAATCCAATGTGCGCAGAGTTTTTGGTTCACGCTTACTTTTTGGAAGGGATGAGAGGAGGGGACTGGCTGTCAGCTGTGGAACCTCTAGGTCCCAATTCTACCCTCAGGATCATCGAGCCCCCCCCCCCGAACTATGGGAGAGGTTACCGACAGAACACAAGTTTCTACCCTCAAAGGGGGAGAACCCCAAGAAACCATGGGGGAAGATCCAGACCTTCAACCCAAGGATACCAAGGTGAGCAACACTTCTTCTTCAACCTTAATGGTAGGGGGAAGACTAAGACAGTTTGCACAAAACTGGAAAAAGATAACTCAGGACCCTTGGGTTTTGGAAACAGTTACAGGATTCAAAATAGAATTTTGGGAGATCCCTTTCCCAATTAAGAGAACCCAAAGAATTAATCCTAGAGGCAGAAAAAATTACTCTTATAGATGTAGAAGTAACACAGTTGTTAGACAAAGGAGCTTTGAGAGTAGTGAAAAATCAAGGAAAAACACAAGGCTTTGTAAGTACAATCTTTCTAGTAAAAATATTGAGAGATATACTTCAGGCCAACGATTGGTTAGCAAAGCTAGACCTCAAAGACGCCTACTTTACGATTCCCATGGACAAGGACAGCCAAAATTATCTCTGCTTCAGATGGAGGGGAGTGCTCTATCAATTCCTTTGCCTCCCCTTTGGCCTGGCCTCAGCCCCGTGGTGTTTCACAAAAGTACTCCGACCAGTAGTAACTTACCTCAGGGAAAGAGGAGTACGCCGAATTATATACCTAGACGACATCCTCATTATGTCTCAAGACAGACTCGAAGCTCAGAAACACTTACTAATGACAATGGAACTCCTGGAAAACCTAGGCTTCATTATAAATACAGAGAAGTCAGTCTTGACACCTACTCAGAGAATAGACTTCCTGGGCTTCCAAGTAGATTCCACTCTATCCCAACAAATTTTACCTCACAAGAAGGTGGTAAAGATAAAAAAAGACAACAGGATGGTCTTATCCAACGACTCAATTCTACTCAGAGATCTGGCAAGGGTTCTAGGACTCCTTTCTTCCTCCATTCAGGCCATCTCCCCGGGCCCACTACACTTCATAGGATTACAGAGACTAAAAGCCCTAGGTCTAAGGAAAGGACTATGGTACGGAGATTCAATAACCCTATCTCCAGATGCACGGGAAGATTTAACTTGGTGGCTAAAGAACCTCGAGGCATGGAATGGCAGAGCCATTTTCGGGAATGTCCCAGACTTCGTAGTAGAGTCACATGCGAGCAACAAAGGATGGGGAGCCCGATAGGGAATATAGAGACTGGAGGAAGATGGTCCCTAGAGGAACAGTCATTCCATCTAAATTGCCAGGAGATGTTGGCGGCCCTGAATACCGTTATGAGCTTCAAGAGAATTCTAAAAAATTCAAATACACTAATTCACTTAGACAGCTTCTCTGCAGTATCATATATAACGAGATTGGGGGGGCGAAATCCAAAATGCTCTCAGATTTAGCGAAACAAATATGATATTTTTGTTGGGAACACAAAATAGTTCTAAGAGCAGAATTTATCCCAGGGGTTCAAAATGTGGGAGCAGATTGGAACTATCAATTTCTCAGGGATTCCAGCGATTGGAAGTTACATCCAGAAGTCCTCTCATTGATATAAGACCTTTGGGGTCCAATACAGATAGATCTATTTGCGAGCAGGTTACATTTCCAGATTCCAGTTGGAAACCAGATCCAAGGGCAATGGCAATAGATGCCTTCCTTCAATCATGGGGCAAGAACAAGGCCTATGCTTCCCCCCCCTTTGCATTGATTCAAAGAGTTCTGTGGAAAGTGAGAATAGAATCCTGCAGTATCATCCTTGTGACTCCCTTCTGGAGATCCAAAGTGTGGTTCCCAGGAGTGATGGAACTAGCTATAGATGTTCCACGCCTAATCCCAGTATCCTTAGGTCTTCTTCAGAGCCCAGACGGAGAGGAACATCCTTTGGTCCTAGAGGGGAAAATGAACCTTCTTGTCTGGAGGATCTCAGGGGACCTAATAGATATTCAGACCTTTCATCAGAAGCTAAAAGTTTACTGGACTAATCTTGGGCACCAGGTACAAAGAAAAGATAAAGGGGCATATTATCAAGAACGGTGTTAAAATTATCGCCGGTTTAGCGGCAGAAAACTGCCGCTAAAGCGGCGATAATGGGCTTGATAATATGCCCTGGAGAATTCCAATAGAAGCCCATGTTCACACCAGAACATGGACTTCTATTGGAATTCTCAAGGGCATATTATCAAGCCCATTATCGCCGCTTTAGCGGCAGTTTTCTGCCGCTAAACCGGCGATAATTTTTAACGCCGTTATAGATAATATGCCCCCATAGAGGTATCTGGAAAAAGTGGTGTAGTTGGTGCATGGAGAGAAATTTGGATCCCGTGGAGGTCCCTGTACAACAAATAGCAAATTACATAGCCACTCTCTTTGATTCGGACCTCTCTTATAGGACAATTAATTGCTATAGATCCGCAATTTCTTCTGGACATGCTTTAGTGAATAACCTAGCAATTGGTAGCAATTTGCTAATCAAGAGAGTAATGAAGGGTGTTAGGCTAAAAAGACCCCCCAAAGCAAGATATGAATCCATGTGGGATGTCAGTTTAATATTCAGACTTTTCATATCCTGGGAAGATAACACTTTCCTTTCTCTTAAACAGATATCCATGAAACTAACCACATTACTTTGCCTAATTTCTTTTAAAAGAGTTTCAGAAATAATAGTACTCGAATTATCTAACAGATTCTACTCCAGGGAAGGCATACACTTTGACATTTGGAAGAGAACAAAAACCATGTCTGATTCCGTATTCTACCCCTTCTTACATGACTGTGAAAAGTTGTGTGTGGTAAGATGTATGAAAGTGTACGAAAGTGAAAAACCAGAATTTAGAGCGAGTTATGTTGATCAAACTTCTCCTATCCTATGTCAAACCCCATAGACCAGTTTCAACAGCAACACTAGATAAATGGATCCGTACAATAATGAATGATGCAGGCATAGACCTCTCAAGATTTGGATCCCACTCTTCTAGAGGAGCTATGTCTAGTAAGGTCTTTTGGGCAGGAGGTTCCCTAGCAAAATTCTTAGAACAGCAGACTGGTCAAATGCAAACACATTTGCAGAATTTTATCTAAGACCAATAGAGCACATTGGAAATGTAGCTCTTGATGGCTTTAAACACGCATAATGATAGCCTCCCGTCTTGTAATGAAATGACGATTCTCCAATTGTTATGCAAAGAGAATCTTGATTTCATTAAAGACAACGGAGGCTAACATTATCCCACCCCCTCACCTTTGAGGGGAGAATGTATTAAAGATGAAAACCTAAAAGTACTTCAGGATGAAATGTTGTCTAAATGCCCTTTTTCTTCATCCTATTTGACATTGGATAAGCTCACCCTAATTTGTGCTGAGCCCAGCAGGAATAAGGGATCCCCGTGTTCTTGGTCTATGCTGCAAGCGCTTAGAGACCTTTTGGTGATTTGGCGCTCTATAAATACAAACTAACATAACATCTGTTCATTATAAGCTTGGTTAATTTTAAGTCCAGATTACCTTTACTTTACAATTCTTTTCTCTTGTTTTTTTCAGATAATACCATATAGGATTCAGGAAAGAATCAAGATGGGTTGTCGAATTCTCTATACTTACAACCGGAAGTGAATATTTGAGGTCTTGTGTGTTCGCAGCTAGAAGAAGAAGATAGGCCTGTGCACTGGATACTTATACTTTTTTGAGAACATTCTAAATGTTTATGATGTATTGACGTTCTTTAAAGGGCTGCATGTTGGGGCAGCAATAAAAGTATATTGCATAATGTTAGCCTCTGTTGTCTTTAATGAAATCCAGATTCTCTCTGCATAACAATTGGAGAATCGTCATTCCACCTTATCCTAAAGTTTTCTTGGATGGTTCCAGGAAAACTTTAAGATAAGCGAGAATTACTCTGGGATGATTTCATGATAACTTTAGGATGAGTGCAAATTAGTTCTGGATGATTTCAAGACAACTTTAAAATGAGTGTGTATTGCTTTAGGATGTTTTCATGGCAACTTCAGGACAAGCTTGAACTATTTAGGATGATTTTGTGTCAGCTGCACAATAAGTGTAGATTACTTCAGGATTTGCTGGGGATTACTCCTGAAAGATTAAATCTCAGCAAAGGGTCGATTTACTTTTTGATGTTTGTGCTATACAAGAACACACTCTGCAAATGTCACTTCCTATTCATGGTTCCTCAAGCAAAATTCAGGATACCACATTGACTGGTAAGTAAATTCTATGGAGGTTACTGGCTCTACGTCAAACAGTGAATTGTGGTGGGATGCAACGCGTCAGACACTGGTATAAAATGCATCTGCAACCAAATTAGGTGCAGACAAAACTGTCAAATATTCTGCATTCAAAAGACGCTTTACAGCTTGCGTCACCATACCACGCTCCTTGGATCTTTACGTCTTTGGAGCTGATGACTTCAGAGGGCTGATGACATGAAAACGACTTCTGAGGTAGGGATGACTTCCAAAGTAATCCTGTTTGACCTGGGCAGCCAGCTGCACTGTGTAACAAAGTTGATGATAATGTGTGAACTGCCAGTAAATAACTAAACAAGAGAAATGCGGCCCCTGTTGTGAGACAGAGCATGCAGCTCTCCTCTTGGCATCACAGCGCTCTCTCACAGCACGCTTGCTGCATAAATGCAGCTCTTTCTATAGCATGCCTTGTGGGGGGGGGGCTGGGGCACTATAATGCGTGACTACTGCATTTTAGGGCGGTGACTCAGACACTGCACTAAAATGCATTAGTCTACCCATGATGCGTGGCACTTGGCAGGGCTATAAGAATGTTTCTGCAATCTAACGCTGCAGGGCCACACAGCAGCAAAGTCCCTGCAATTATCCTGAAGGTTGAATGCACTGCTACCATTCTTCTCTGCCACAGAGTGCTGAACATGACTGTAGGGGCCCAAAACAGCCAATAGGTTAACATAATCTATACTTTCTTTAATGTTGTATAGAATTGTATTGTACATGACAACAGACCCGATTCAGGTGGGATACTCCCAATTTTTAAGCCAAAAAATTACTTTATTTCAGCTGTGTGTCTCCCTAAAATTGCCTCTGCTTTAATAAAAGTAAATTGAGAAAATACATTCTGCTGATTTTTTCTTTAAAACTCCCACTTCCCGGATCTATGTTTAATTTTTCTCCAAATCTCCTTTTTAGGTCGAGCTTAGAGACAGCTGCATTCGCTGCTCTGTGAGGTATGCTGGATTCCCTCTGTGGGCTTTGGGCAAGCCCACCACATGCCCACTGTTTTTCATTGATTAGTTGGTCTGCCTTTCCAAATTCCTTAGTTTTCGTGGGTGAATAGTGTACTTTTGTCCCACCTTGTGGCTGTTTTGTTCCCGCCCTGGTGACTGCCCTTGCTAAATGGATCTTTTCACTATGGGCCATATGTTTTGCTAGAGTGCACTACTTTTTCTTTTATCCCTCTCCTCACCGCTCGCTGGTACAAGGCACTGCTTGCACTTCACTTAATCTCCTCGTGCCGTCCTCCAACAACACCTTCCGCCCCTCGCAGCTTGTTTTGTTGGCCATCGCAACACCGCCCCTCCATCCTGCTCTCTCTGCTCTGCCACCCCCTCTCTTCCAATCAGCCAGCGTGCTCCAGCCTGCGCTGACCTCACAGCAGAGCATCGGAGCCAGGTGAATGGAGAGGGAGGCCTGTGCTGCTGCCTGCCTCAGAGCAGCGGGCAATGCTGTCTGTGCCTGCTCGGGTCTCTCTTCACTTGTCCGGTGCTCTGCTCTCCAGCTCTGCGGGCTCGCTGCTGGCCTGGATGTGGACTGGCTCCAGTCCCCGCAGAGAAGGGCTCTTCCCCCACCTCTCCATCCTGCTCTCTCTCCCCTTCAGCCCCCTCTCTTTCAATCAGCCAGTGGGCTCCAGCCTGCGCCGACCTCACAGCAGAGCAGCGGAGCCAGGTGCATGGAGATGGAGGGCTGTGCTACTGCCTCACTCAGAGCAGGGGGCACTGCTTTCTGTGTCTGCTCGGGTCTCTCCTTATTAGCCCGGTGCTCTGCTATCCAGCTCTGCTGGCCCGCTGCTGCCCTGGCCGTGGACTGGATCCAGTCCCTGCATAAAATGGCTCTTCCCCACTCTTCCATCCTGCTCTCTCTGCTCTGCCTCCCACTCTTCCAATCAGCCAGCGGGCTCCAGCCTGTGCGGACCTCATAGCAGAGCAGTAGAGCCAGGTGGACGGAGAGGGAGGGCTGTGCTGCTGCCTGCCTAAGAGCAGCGGGCAATGCTGTCTGTGCCTACTCGGGTCTCTCCACTGGCGTAGCAAGTGGGGGGCGGAGGGGGCGGTGCGCCCCGGGCGGCACGAGTTTTGGGGGCAGCGGCAAAAATCATCGCCAGCACCCCCCCCCATCAGCGCGTCGGCAAAAGGCAGGGACCGCCACGGGCGGCAGAGTGCCTAGCTACGCCACTGGGTCTCTCCTCATTGGCCCAGTGCTCTACTCTTCAGCTCTCTGGTGTGAGAAGTTGGCCTGGTATATGCTGTCCACTAATTATAGTGGGCACCTTGCACCAGTCCAAACAACCCCTTATTGGAGATAGGTTAAAGACAACCTTTATTGAAAGCTATCCTAGTGGTAGCTATGGAGAGCAGCCTTCAGGCTAAGTCTTGAAGGAATGTAAAGCAGCTTGTTTTACCAGTCTATAATCTCTTGAGTGACCAAATGAAAGAGCACCACACCAGGTATATATTCAAAATATATGTATTTATTGCTAAACACACCCCTCTAGTCTCTTTCTGAGGCTAGAGTTCGAAGTACATAAGTTATAAGTTATTTAAACACAGTAATAGCACAAATACACGTTTGGGCCCTAGGGGCATACCAAACCATATACCAATAAAGTGGTATAAGAACCACGACTGAGCTAGACACTAGGCCTAGAGCCTGTAGAAGTGCTTGGACCACAAGGAACCACCCAAGGTAGTGACACAGGGGACCCACGGGGGACGCGTGCCGTGTGTCAACACAGCCGCGAATCGCCGTTAACTTTTATGGGGAAAGTCGCGATTAGAAATTTAAAGAAAAGGGACACTTTAAGAAGGACTTGGAGCAAACCCTTTGAGAACTAGATCTTTCTAGAGTCTCTACCCACGGGAGCACCGGAGTACTCGTGTTACCTCACCCAGGGAAGCCGGGTGCATAGGTGCCTTTCGGGGTCGGGTTTCGTCGTCGATTTGAATGGCGATCTGCTGCAAAGTGCTGCTGGCGACCAAGTGGAAAGTGTCCGGGTGGATCCAAGAGTGGATCGGAGATCTGAAGAACCTGAAAGCAGAGGGGACAGAGTCTGGGTCACTAGCCAGTGACCAGGAAGGCGATGAGCAGATGCCCACCGATGTCGGGTGCTTCAGGTAGGTTGACGGTCGTCTTGACTCTTCAGCCACGAGGTCCAGGAGGCGTTGTCGGCGACCAGGAGCAGGATTCGGGCTGGTACACGATGTCTGTCGAGTGCTGAGGCGTCGGCGACCGGATTGGACCCAACAAGCCTTGGCAACGGCAAGTCTCGATGAAAATGAAGATTGACGATGGTGCAGACCAGCAAGGTCTGAGGAACTCACCCAGCAAGGGTAAGTGAGGGCAAGCCTGGAGCAACCAGGGAGCCCAAGAAGAAAAGGATTGGCCTTCGTGAAGGGCTACTAGCCAACGGGCTAGCGACCGCGAAGGAGCCTCGAGACGGTGCACGTGGATCTGGCTCACAGGACACTCGTGGAGTGGAGGCCAGTGATCTTCGGTGATGGCTCTCCTCCGCCCCTTCTTCCCACTCTGTGTGCTCTTCCTCCCACTCTCTTACAATCAGCCAGCGGGCTCCAGCCTGCACCAACCTCACAGCAGAGCAGCAGATCCAGGTGGACGGAGTGGGAGGGCTGTGCTGCTGCCTGCCTCAGAACAGGGGGCACCGCTGTTCATGCCAGCTCGGGTCTCTCCTAATTAGCCCGGTGCTCTGCTCTCCAGCTCTGCTGGCTCGCTGCTGCCCTGGTCGTGGACTGACTCCAGTCCCCGCAGAGAACGGCTCTTACACCCCCCTCCATCATGCTCTCTCTGCTCTGCCTCACCAGCAGTGTGCATGTTGAAGAGTTTTAATTCTAGATTGCTCTATTTTGTTGCCCATCTCTGGCCATCTGTTGCCTCCTCGCTCGCACCCCCTCCATCCAGTCATTGCTGCCATCCTTTCTGGGTTGCTGTTTTAAAGTATTTGACGCAGTCTGGAGAGGAGCTCTGGGCTCTTACAGAATGTGCCTCAGCTCCAGTGTAATGCAGCATCCTGTGGGCATGGGAAGCCTCTCTGACGTGACAAAGCACATTGCAGCAGTCAATTTGCAGCCGCCCATGCTGCAAAAGCCTGCAGAACATTCAAGGTCACACAATGTAGTCTGCTTAAAGGATGAATGGGCAATGCCAGTTATTGTTGCTATAAAGTATGTCATCTCTGTGTATGGCTTTTATATTTGAACAAATGCAGACAAAATATTTCCAATTAAGCAGGAGCCATTTCCTCAGAAGCACAAAATTACCACTGATATTGTGCTTCGTAACTTGAACCTGAACCGTTATCACCGCTTGTCCCGAGCTGGCGTTTTCCATTCAAATTTCACACCTTTGCAAAGGTGACTACTACTTCAAGAAACGCGTTTTTATGTTCTCAACTATTCACTTTCACATTGACCACCCAGGCCTTTAGCCCATTAAACAGCCGCTACATTTATCTAGAAAATCGATATCTATTTCTTTTTATTTTATTTTTATACTTGAAATTTTGCACGGAAGAGTCCAGGACCTAAGAAACTGTCTGTGGCATATAAAAATTGCCTTTGGCAAGGGCAGCAAACTTCAAGCTATTCTTTACCTTTTTGACTAATAACTACAATGGTGAATAAAATATCAGTGTGCAGTGGCTAAGCTGTACATGAATCGGGAAGCAAGCAATAATTCGAAACAGAAGAGGGCATGACAAAGGAGGTGTAAACACTGTAGGAGTGAAAGGAAACACACATGTCCGTCCCTGATTTGCTAATAGGCATCATATGTAGGTTTCTCATAGAGTGCTAAATGGCTCTCAGGAGCGCGTGACAATCAAGTTTAACTGAGGGAGAAATCTTTTCAAAAGTGCGTCGAACGGGGGGCGTGGCCAGCAGCCGAAGGGAATGGCCGCAAGCTAACGCGGCTCCGGAGCCCTCGCCGTCTATCCTGTCAATAATCCGGCCAAAATCTTGCTAGTCACCCCCAAGCGGAGGGGGCCCCGCCCTCGAGTCCTGAGGCGACAGTTGGGGGCACATTCCTGCCTGAAGCGGCGAAGAACCGACGAGACACGTCCAGAATGGCCGGAGCTCCGAATCAACATGGCGGCGCACCCTCGCTCCACTGCGTGAAGTTGTGCCAATTAACAGATAATCACCAGCGGGGCCGGCCTGAAATCGTCGCAGGTCTTGGGGGCCGAGGGCGAGCCGTAGAACATACCGGATTGAGCCATTCAGAGATCCCGCTGTCCCCCCGAGGAAGGCGGGCCCACGCCGCAGGGCGGGATCATATTAGGCCGGCAACAGCAGTAAGTGAGGCCCCGGCTCCGTCGGCCTTGCGGGCCGCGACACCTGATGGCTGTTACAGGAGGCAGGGACCGACGTATACTCGCGGTGAGTGCTGCACCATAAACTGTTCTCCTCACCAGACCCCTGTAAAGACCTGAGAGGCACACTGGGAGCAAGACGGCTGCAACATTACCTGAGGCCCCGGTTTCAGAGCCCTGGTGGGCCGCTGCCCCTGATTGCCGGCACCGGCGGCCATGATTTAGCACGCATCGGCGATGAGCGCCGCACAGCAGCCACCACTTCCCAACAGACCCATGGGAGGCCCTGTGGGGCTACAAGAGGCAACAGCTTGATTTTACACGCAAAAGGAGAGGCAGGCCTGAAAGTGAACGGCGCGAGGATATCCTCCGCGGGGCCTCAGGGGAAAACTCAACAGTGCCGGGTGTGGTGGCCAAAGAGAAGCAGCTAGCAGATCCTGTAGAGGCAGCAATACACCCCAGTACAGCTGGTAAATTGTGAGGCGCCCTAGCGTGTTTGCTATACTGCGCAAGGAGCACCTGAACAAAGGGAGGGGGAGCGCAGACCTTGAATGCACCAGAATTGTTTGCTCCATCGTAACTCCAGCGTAAATCCAACGTACCTCAGAGACCCAGAGACCTGCTGGTGATAGCGGAGGGAAGGGAAATCACACTCTGTGCCACATACCTCCCAGCTTGCTGTGAGCCTGTACTGGCTCTGCTCGACGCTCTGTCCTTCATCCTCCTTCCTGCTACCGGGGGGTCGGTAGGCCAGGAAACCCGATAGGCCGCCAGGGAGAGTTACCTCCCCCCCCTGGGCAGGCAACGGCGAGTACTGGGACTGAGCCCAAGAAACTCTGATATAATCTGACTACTACAGCTTAAATAATGGCGACCGGGAAAGGTGCCAAAACACCAGCACAGAGTAAACTGGCCAAATTTGCACGGTCAAACTCTGGGGAGGAAACAGAGGCTGCACCTCAGGAGGTCTCGGAAACTCAGCAGAACCCGTCGCACCAGCAGCAGGGATTAACGCTCCAAGATATCATGGCGGCCATTACGGGAGTACAGACCTCTCTAGAGACTCGCATTGACACTGTGAATATCAAAGTCTCCCTCATCAGAGCTGACCTTAGAAAAATGGACTGCAGAGTGAAAGAAATGGAAGATGTCACAACGGTATTGACTAAAGACATGGCCGTGCTAAAACAACAAGTGACCCAACTACAGGACCAACAGACCAAACTTGAGAAACAGCTCGACGAGTATGAAGGTAGGGTGCGCAGAAACAATATACGAATTCTGGGAGTCCCGGAACGCGCGGAAGGACCTGCGGTAGACCTATTCGTTGAGGAACTAATCCTGAAACAGCTACAACCAAAGCGACTCTCGAACTATTTCTCCATTGAGCGCGCTCACCGCGTCCCCGGAGGAAGGCCTAAACCAGGAGCCCCTCCGAGGCCGATTATAGCGCGAGTCTTCAATTTTAGAGATCGGGACATCATACTTCAGATTGCACGTGCTAACCCACCGCCTAAATTGGAGGACAGTGCAATCACTTTTTTCCCCAGACTTTACCACGAAAGTTCAAGCTCAACGTCGCAGTTTTTTGGCGGTTAAACGGGCGTTGTGAGAAAAGGAGGTGAAATATGCTATGCTGTTTCCGGCAAAACTCTGAGTGGAATCAGAAGGCAGGGCCTGGTTCTTCTCCTCCCCTGAAGATGCGTGGGACTGGCTGGAAGGTTGGCGTCGAGTGGAGAAGCCAAACAGAGAACGAAACGGAGGACTCCGGACAAGCAGAACTGAACATGGTGCCAGTCAACGTGGCGATCTGGCCAGAAAGGAGAAAGAGATGGACTCAATGACACGCAGCTGAAAAGCCTGCACTCCTGGGTCTGGTATGGGCACAATAGCCACGAATAAGTGACTCTAAGGGGGGGCAGTGGCAGAAGCAGAACGCTAGGGGGTATCTCTCCCCAAATTGAGTTTGAATGTGTGACTCTGGTATATATGCCTGGGACAGGAGACCCTGGTTTTTTACTCTTCAGTACTAAAATATGTGAAGGGGCCGGGATTTACCCACAAGTTACAGTATACTGTGCAGTTATCCTCGCAGTACGGCGGGGGCGGGAACGGCTGCAACCCACGCACCTTTCAAATGGGGGGTAGGGCGATAGGCACTCTGCCTTGTTGGGGAGTGGGTAGTTTGAAATCCACAGGGAGGGGGGAGATGTGGGAGGAGAGTTCAGACGTAGGGGTTTGTTTTTGTTTTTGTTTTCCAATCACAAAGTGTGGACAGTTGGATTTCTTCAGTGTTTCTCTCACTCCAACTGCAAGGTATGCAATCAGATGGATGCTTAGACAGTTTATGCCCAAAGGTCATTTCCGATTTCTACATCAGGTTGAGATGTTGTATGGAGTATCTGTTGCTCCTCACGATGTGCCCCTAAGCTCCTGTATGCTTTCCTTACCTGTCTCATAGCTGGTAATATGGTAGAAACATCATTACCCGTTTTGACGTGGAATGTCAATGGGTTGGGGGACAAAATAAAAAGTGGTGTAGTGCTACAATATCTTAAGAGACATGCCCCGGATCTGGTTCTCCTACAGGTGATGCACCTAGTGGGAAACAAATGTCAGGCCCTCACACGGTGGGGATACAAACTCATGGTTCATGCGGAATTTACCTCCAGCTCGAGGGATACAGGTATCCTCGTTAGGAAGACCCTTGCACTTATTCCAACTCCCACTTGGGCAGATCCCCAGGGGAAGTTTGCAGTGCTGGAGGCTAACTGGGAGGGAAAGCCCCTAAGTGTGATATCAGTGTATCTTCCCCCTGCACTGGGTAGGGAGGCGCTTGCGGACCTGGGGAAAATTGTGGTAGATCTCCCCGTCGGAACCCTAATTTTGGGGGGGGACTTTAATATGACCATGGACGACCAAAGAGACAGATATCCACGACGCCCCCTAACACGTCCCACCACACAGATGGAGGTCTTTACACGAGCTCTGGGCCTAACAGTTGTGTGGCGCTCCCTACAGCCAGACACGACGCACTACACATTTTACTCCAATGCACACAAGAGCATGTCCCGAATAGACTATTTTCTGACACATTTGACGGATATCGGACACTTTCGACATCCACAGGCCTTGCCGAGAGGCATCTCAGACCACTCTCCAGTGTGGGTTGAGCTCACCTATTTTCATAGAAGGCAACGCAGCACTATAGTCCTTAATCCCTGGTTGCTCAAAATCCCGGACATAAAGAGAATTTCCTAACTCAGACAGACCACTATTTCGCCGAAAATGTTGGCTCGGTGGACTCGGCACAGACAATATGGGAGGCCTACAAAGCGGTGTTGAAGGGGCAAGCACTGGCGCTAAAAGTGGGATATGTTAGAAAGCAAAATCAGCAGTTGCTCAACCTAGAGGACGAGCTCCAAAAGTTGGAGGCGCAAAACGCTCACTCACCTAGCGAAGCCACCACACACCAACTATCAAGCAGCTAGAATATAAAACCTTGGCCAGAGACAAGACGTGGGCCAGACTGTTGCAAACACAACATAAGGTTTACGAGATGGGAGATAGGGCGGGGAAAATGCTGGCCTGGCTGGAGAAACGGGAGCAAGGGGAACGCTGGGTTCCCAGACTGACCCTGTAAGATGCAGAGCAAATTTCGGACCCGCAGAGCATTGCAGAGGCATTTGCGGACCACTTAGAGAAGGTTTACACCTCCTCAACTAAATACACGGCGGAGGACTCCCGACAACTGCTAGCAGAAATACACCTACCTACTCTATCTGCTGTTGATAGGGACGTAATGGAAGAGGATCTTACGGATGACGAAATTTGCAGGGCAATACACAGTATCCAATCAGGGAAGGCTATGGGACCCAACGGAGTCCCTATTGAATTTCTTAAGTCAATGGCCATGCGAGTCGCGCCCCACCTTAAAATTATGTATAACGAGAGCTTTGAGAAAGGAATCCTACTGGACGACCAACGTCTGGCTTCTATTGTAGTCATTCGAAAGCCCGGTAAACCTGCTGACAGGTGCGACTCCTATCGACCGATTTCTCTAATTAATGTCGAGGCCAAAGTCCTGGCCAAACTTTTGGCTAACCGCCTCATATCTATAATACCCTTGTTGGTCCATGCCGACCAATCTGGCTTTATGCCGGGGAGGAACACGGCATTGAATATCCGCCGCCTTCACAGTGTTTTGGGGAGGCAACAATATGTGGAGGAAGACGCCGTGGTGCTCTCATTAGATGCCTCAATGGCGTTTGACTGCATAGAATGGCCATATCTTTTTCAGGTACTGGGACGCCTGAGGTTCGGCCCGAAATCTATGGGCTGGATTAAGCTGCTTTATACGGAGTTGCGAGGTCAAGTCAGGGTTAACAATCGCACATCCCAGACATTTACCTTGGGCAGAGGCACCAGACAAGGCTGCCCCCTATCCCCCTTGATTCTCTCCTTAATTTTGGAACCGCTGGCATCCTGGGTGCGAGGAGATGTTATACTTCGAGGGCTGAAATGGGCGGAGGGACACGAGGACAGAATATCGTTATATGCGGACGACATCCTGTTATACCTGGCGTCCCCCTGTACGTCCCTTAACAGACTTTTAAATATTTTCACCAACTTTGGCAAGTACTCCGGTTATGCCATTAACTGGACTAAATCAGTGCTGTTTATTCTTTGGGGTCCAGTTCCTCGGCTTCCCCGGGATGCGAGGTCAAAGTGGCCCCTGATGGTTTTCGCTACCTGGGGATTTTTGTCACCCCTGACCCCCAACTCTTCTATGAAAAAAATGTAGCCGTCCCCTTAGACGGACTTAAAAATGATGTTACACACTGGAGATCCTTGCCGCTCTCTTTGCTTGGTCGAGCGGCCTTGTTTAAGATGCTTGGTCTTCCGCGGTTTTTATATATCCTCCAAAATTGCCCCTACAAGATTTCCGATTCATACTTTAACAGCATTGAAGGCGAGGTCCGATCGTTATTGTGGAATGGAGGAGCGCCTCGCATAGCTCTGCACAAATTGACTAAAGGGTGGTATGACGGAGGGATCGCACTCCCAGATATGCGACTTTATTATTGGGCCTCACAGCTGGTGGTAGTAAATCACTGGTTGTACCGGTCTCTGATAGACCCTGCCTACATGCTTGATAGATACCAGATGGGTAGAGAGGGGTGCCTCGGAGCTTTGTACACGAAGGTCTGGAAAGGGAGATATCTGGGCCCCCACGGCACTTACGGTGGAAATTTGGCACCGGGCGACTAAACGGCTGGGCTGGTCTGATGTATTGACTCAAGCCACGCCTTTGTGGTCCGCCCAGAGGTTAGGACTCCTGTGTTATCAACCAGGATTTGATAAATGGGACACGATTGGACTCTCCACTATAGGCCATCTCATCAAGAAAGGCAAAATCCTCACATTCCAGGAATTACAGGAGAAATATGAATTAGCTCAGGGGGAGACATTTCGTTATTTGCAGATCCGCCATGCCCTAACAACAGCGCTCCCAGATATAGGAAACCTTCCAGAATCGTCCCCATTGGAGGACCGGCTGATCTCTGAACCAATCCCAGATAAAGCCATATCATTAACATAACGCAAATTATGTAATAACCTACCTGACCCCTTCCTAGCTCTCCGAAGTAGGTGGCAAGCTGACATCGGAGACATCGAAGACGATGACTGGCAAACAGCGCTGATGTCACCAAGGGAGGCAGCTATCACACTTCGCTTCCGTCTGATCCAATTAAAAATCCTACATAGAACATACCTCACCGGGGTCACGCTAGCGAGAATGGGAACTAGACAGGACGCATTTTGTTTGCGCGGATGTCACTAAGGCGCAACTTTTTACCACACTATATGGGACTGTCCGTTCCTGCGACCCATATGGGAGGGGGCAACAACACGCATGCAAGATGCGCTAGGTAAAAAGATTAACCTCACTCCACCATTGGGGCTTCTTAACATCTGGGAAGCGACTGATCTCACGGAGGTGTAACAACAACTAGTCACTTTGGGGTACACGCTAGTGAAAAGAGCAATAGCAATGAAGTGGGGGGTGGCGGACAAGCCATCGACAAAGACCTGGGCGGCCGAACTGGATAAGTGCATGATTGCAGAAAAAGAGGTGTATAAATCTAGAGGATGTCCCAAGAAGTGGGATAAAAAATGGAGTGGGTGGAATAAGTATTGAGGGGACTTATGTATATCCCCGACTGTGGAAATGGAACTGTCTAGGAATAACATTTATTCGCTTGAAATGACTGATTGATTAACTGTTCACTGTTAAATAACATGAACCTGATGTCATAGGGTCGAACTGTACGCATACTAAAAGTTGGTGATTATTTGAGGTTTGCATTTAATAAAAACACTATTTAAAAAAAAAAAAAGTGCGTCGAACAAAATTGACCTTCGAGTGTAATTGCTTTCCAATAAAATTGTCTAAGCAGTTTCCGTTTTAGTACGTTTGATGTATCTCCTTAACGCGATACGTATTTTATACAAGAAAAAAAGGACACTTTTCAGCCACTCTCTAAATAGTTTCCGTTTTAGGACGTTTGATGTACCTTCTTAACGCAATACATATTTTATACAAGAAAAATAAGGCCGCTTTTTAGTCGCTCTCTAAATACATCCTCTTAAACTTGCACACTTTTATTGTCACAATGTCTGATCTGCTTAAGAAAATGTTTTTTAATTCCATATAGGCCTGTGAGTATTTTGTTTTCCTTTCCCTCCCATTGTTCTTTTGAATGGATTAATCTGTAAGGGAGGCCCCAGGTGTGCTCTTTGAATGAGTAGGTGTTGTTTTAGGGAATGCCACTTCAGCACTCATCTTAAACAGGAAATGCTTTGGGGGAAGGGCAGCAATTGAGTGTCAGGTAACCGTGTGATGGTTTTTAGTTTTGGTTTTTTTCTTTACGGAGTTTTATATAGCGCGAACTTGACCGGGTATCAGAGCGCTTCACATAGCACCAGTTGCGTTACATGAGGACACATTCATCATTTTTGTTAGGCACGGGGAGATTAAGTGATTTGCCCAGAATCACAGGATGTTCAGCGTCATTGCCGAGACTCGAACCCGGTTCCCCAGCTTCCAGGTCGACCGCCCTAGCCGTTAGACCAACTCCTCTCCCCAAAGTTCTCAGCTACACAGCGCATGTCTCTGCAACCAGAAGGCTATAACTGATGTAACAGTATTTTACGTTTGTAAATCGGCCATCGGGGCAAACAAAGCCAATAGGTCTAGGCAAACCGAGAGCTATATTATCATTAATGGGGAATGAATCACTTGTTTCAACAGACCAGAGTCTCAAAGAAATTGTATTGGAGACCCTCAACCATACTTTCACAGTACGCAGTATATATCTTTTCTCCGCTCTTGTGGTAAGGTGTGTAGTGTCATCATGGGGTCGTAATCACTTGAAGGTTCCGTTCACCAAGTGATTAACCAACCTCCACCAGGAGGGAGACTGTCTGGGTGACCTTTTATTGATCAGGAGAGGGATATGATTAAAAAGAAATGGTGATGCTTAAGTGGATTTGTTACTGGTTCACAGCACCTCATGAACGGTCGACATGTTTCGGTCAATTAATGCTCATACGAGTCAGGTGGCCTTCATCAGGACCAGAGTGTGAGTAGGTGGTCTTATTTCCAGAGCACCTAGGAAGTAGTAAGGTTGAGTAGATTGACTTACCCTTCTTTGTCAGTGAGCTTATTAGCTCGCAGATGACGTGGTCATAGGTGCAGACATTTGCCTATGACTTTAGAAGGAGGCTGTGGTTCTCCGTAGGACACAAGAGAGATTTACGGTCCTCTCTAGATGGCCGTCTCTGCTAGCTCTGCTGCGGTTTTCCTGTTCTATAGCTATAGGCATTGCCAATGTTAATGCATTTGTGAATAGCTCTGGGGCTGTTTTTATTCATATAAACAAATGCATTAACATTGCCCAAACCTATAGCTCTCAGATTGCCACGACCTATTGGCTTTGCCAATGCTTGTTACACCCAAGTTCTCTCGGGATAAAAGGACCTGTGTCTGTGGCCTGTAGTGTCAGCGGCATTTGTGAATCACTGCATTTTAAGGACTTAGAGAATCCCTGTCAATAATTTCACTAGCAGTTGTGTCTTTTAAGTGCATTTCACAATCTGTCCCTTAAACGAGCACATTGAAAAAAAATTGTGCTTAACACAGCACTTGCTTGTCTTTTGTTTTTCCATTTTCGGCTACATCTAAAGTGGTTTTATAAAGGTGCTTAATTTGTAAAAGAAAAAAAAGTGTGCTGTGTGGCAAAATACTAATAAGGTCCAATGGCGAGAAGCGCCAATGAATTGTTGACTGCTTGCCGATAAACAAAGGTATACAAGCAATGACGCAGTTGAGGCAGTCTCATTGAAATCCTGTTTTGACGGTGCTTTAGTCCAAGCGTTCAACTTGTAATCCAATCTGCAACTAGGAAGCACACGTACTTTATAAAAAATATTTTACAATGGAAGGAAGAAAGTACTTACGCAAAAGTCACTCTGCAAAAAGAAAACAACCTAACTAGTGTTATTGTTTACTCTAAGTTTAACTACGCTCTAATTATATATTTAGATCCACAAGCCACTTTTAAATGTTTCTACATTGATTGCACGGCTGTTTCATAATCACAATTGAGGTTTTTTGTTTGCGCTACTTTTTCAGCTGTATTGGTCCCTTTCGCTGTTCTCACTGGCAGAGTTTCGATTCAGAAATGGATGCCGCTTCGTCGTTCGTGGAGGGGGCGCCGGAGGGCGGGCTCTGCGCGAGTGACGGACTTCCGAGTCGTGATGCGTGAGGTACGTGCTCTTCCGGCGTGGGTGACATTGGTAGGGCGCTGAGGTCTTGGCAGGTCCTACTTTCTACGGGGAAGGACGCGGGTAGATCCGACAACCGCCACCATGTTTCGTACCATGCTGAACCATGCTAAGAAGCATCCGAGCGTGAGTGGGCGCCTGGGCGGGCACAGGGGTGGAGGGAGAAGCGAGCACTGTTGCAACAGGAGCGAAGGGAAACTGCCTCAGAAACGACTATCGCGGCTTTACACCGAATGGGCGGGGGCGGTTTGAGAGTACAATAATCGTTAATTTGTATTAATAGCGCTGGCCTTAAAGAAATAAAACTAAAACATTACTAAAGAAGGGCAAATGTATTTCCGTAAAGCCATTCACTCATGTATTTGTAATGTAATCTCCAGACATACATCCGCGAGCTCTCTGTTAGTTGTACTACACTTTAACATAATTTCACTAGTGTGCTGCAAAATCAGCCGTTTTTCCTTGGGATCCTATAAGGAGTGTCTGTAAGCTTTATCACACGAGGAAGTCCTGACACGCAACCGCTGCAGGCCTCAATCACTGACACTTGTAACCTTCAAGCGGAAACATCCGCATCTGGTGCTTTACAAAAATTTTGGGTCAACACACCGTGGAAAGTTAGAATAAGCTTTAGTTCTATCTCTGGTATCGGCTCGTACCATTTCGGCTGACTAAGCGGAAGCAGACAAGTCCTAGGGCTGATCTCCAGAGCCCACAAAGTACATACACATATATGTATATACTAAAGTATATAGAAGAGGTCTTGAATTCTGGACCTAAAAATGACCTGCCTCTCCCAGTGCACCCATGTGCTTATTAATCCACCTAACTCGCTGCCCCAAACCCATATTTGTAGCACAGTGGGAAATCAGTTATTACTCTTGTATGCTTTAAAAAACATGGCAATGGGTGAATTTTCCAGCAATATTTAGCAGCTGCCATTTATTGGTTGGGTATTTCCTAAATGTGGTCTCAGTGCTGGAAAGGAAGGTCAGTGTTGCTTTTGTTTGGAACTATGCTGACATTCAAGACAAACATGTAACCTTCTTGCTGAAAGTCTCACTTAGGCCACAGTGGATTTGTCCTTGACAATTCACCACAGCTACCGAACGCTCAGGAAAGTGATATATTAGCAAGAATGTAAATGCATCATTTCACATAGTTTCCGTTTACCTGTATGACTATAAACTCTTAATCACTGTAAATGAAGACATTTTTTCATAAAAGTGAAGTGAAAAGTTTTTAAAACTAAAACATCTGACTTTAAACACTTAATATCTTTTGATGCTCCTAACACCAGCAAACTGTTACATTGATCATTATTCTTTATAGGACCAAAGATATCAACTCCAGTACTTTCCTAATGCATTTGTGGAGTTTCAATGGGATGTAAAATAGGCTTGAGCATTATCAATCTTTTATCCTAATTAACACATTTCTCACCATTCCACACCACCTCATTCTTCTTATCCCATCTTGGCCACCAATATTACTGCTTTGTTCTCCTCTTAGTTTTGACAATACCAAAAGGTCCTTCATGACACAAGGTCACAATCTTGCCTCTTAATTTGCTTGGTGGAACTAACCGCCCACTTCTCAAGACAAATTCACCTTCCACCAATAACCGATTCATTACTTCCCAAAACGTGATTAAATCTTTCTCCAGCTTCCTCTTTTCTAGCCAACCTCCCACTACATACTCTCTTTAGTCAATAAGGCATCCTGTGCCAACTCTGTCTTCCTCACTTCTAAGGAAATGCTTTGCAACTCCTTACAAACCAGAGATGCACCCAGGCAGTCATCCCATTCAGTCTTGGCATTTCCACGATTGTGTAAAGGCAGCCTACTAAGAAAATCTGTAATTTTGTTGCGAATACCTGGAACATACTGGACATTGTACATATCTAGCAATTGCATAGACAATCTTGAGATTTGTGGTGAAACATTCAGAAGAGCACGTGGTCGCATCGCAAGATTACTTTATTACCCCGCACAAATTGTCTGAAATGCCTGTCCCCACCCATCCCAGCATTTTTCTCCCAATGACCGAGTACTTCTCTTCCACTGGTGTTAAAGCGCAAGAAGCAAAGGCAATTACATGGTCTTTACCGTAGCCATCTGCCTCGGATAAAACGGCCCCCAAACCCTTTTCACTTGCATCCATAGTGAACAGACTTTTACTCTTGGGGCCAAATCCCTGCAACACAGGGGCTTCACAAATATTTTTTTTTATCTGATCAAATTCTTCTTGACACTCCTCTGACCATACAAATTCGTTTTATTTTTTTAATAACTGCCTGATTGGTTACATTTGTTCGGGAATTTTATGAAGAAATTTAGAATAATCTGCTAACCCCAAAAAAGCTCTTACCTCATCTTTGTTTTGGGGAGACTGAGCACACTGTATTGCCTCAACCAACTCATTCTTCGGGTTTATTCCTTTGGAGCTGATTTTATGTCCTAGGTATGTCACCTACCCTTGCAAACTTGCATTTAGTCGCCTCAGCTGTCAATCCATACTCACAAAATACTCTCGACTAACTTAAATTCTTTATCATGTTCAACCTTATTCTGACTCATGACTAGGATGTCCTTTTGGGAGAAGGTTACTCTCACCCGGTCTTTGAACAGCCTATACATTAAGCATTGCTGCCCGATGCTAGACCAAACTGCCCTCTCCTAAAGTGGTAACAACTAATAGGAGTTATAAATGCTGTACAATGTCTGCTTTCCTGATGCAATACTACCTGTTGGTATGCAGCTTTCAGATCAATAGTGGAAAACAACTTCATACCTTTGGTAACAGATAACTCAATAATACGGGGTAATAGAAATTGATCTACAAAAATGCTGTTAAGGTCTCTTAAATCCACACATAATTTGACACGCCCATTTGCTTTGCGCGCCACCACCAGAGGGGGCCATTCAATCTGAAGAATCAATTTGCTCAATGATACCAGGCTTTTCCAATTTACCCAATTTTTCTATTACTACTTCCCTTCTGCTTAAGGGTATGTTCCTCACTTTGTGAATACAGGGTTTGGCGTTATCCATAAGTGTTTCTTTTCTTTCTTTTAAGAGTTTTATATAGCACAAACCAGACCCGAAGATGTCGGGTATCAGAGCGCTTTACATGAGCACCGGTTTAGTTACACAAGGACACATTCATTTTTTGTTAGGCACATGGAGATTAAGTGATTTGGCCAGAATCACAGGATGTTGAGCGTCGTTGCCGAGACTTGAACCGGGTTCCCCAGCTTCGAGGTCGACCGCTCTAGCCGTAAGGCTACATCCTCTCACCAAGTCTTATCTTATTTAGAAAACCTTTCAATTCCCCTGTTGTTCATGGGAATACTGATAAATTCATAAGTAAAAATCCTTCCTTCCAGCATCTTGCTGTTAACAATTAAAACCGGCTCACGACTATTCGAGACAAGTGTAATGCCCAACTCACCTTGATCCCACACCCTAACGCGGATGGGCCACTTTCTGCTACATACATTTTGCAGTCTGCTAACTTTTTAAATTCAAATTCCAATCTCTGAAACCCCAATAAGGCAATAGGTTCACTGGTGAAACTTTGTGGTTTAATGTCGGTTTTCATTGTCGTATCCAATCTTTGGAATGAAACATTCAGCCCACACATTCTTGTTGATGGTGTATGGCGAATCTGAATTATCCATCAATTTTACAACCCCTCCCCACAACACCAAAATATCGTACACCAGTTTGCTCATTCTACAACCATCAGTTTGCATGATATTGTCATTAATGCAAAGACCGAAGTTGTTCCTTATCCAAATCTACCCTGATGCTCTCCTCATCTACCACATACTTCACAGATTTTGTTCTTCCAGACTTTACTCATCTACCTCACTTTTCACAGATTTTGTACTGCGGCTCAGTAGAAAAATGCCCTGTAACCCCAGACTCCGAGCATTTTTAGTTAACTGCTGGGCATTTCTTATCATGGGCAAGATGTCCAGAACTACCACAACGATAACATCTTCCCTTGAGGTCTTCCACCCTCTCGTTCTGATTATATTTCTGTACAATATTCGTTTTTCCAGCCGCTATTTTCACTTTGGCATTGGATTTTTTTAGAGACTACTTTCACAGCTTCACCTGTATTGCCATTCTTTCCTGAAGAAGTGATCGCTTTCGCACATTCGTGACGCGAGTTCTGCCTTGCTTACTATGGATTTGTCCTCTTGTAACGTTGACTTCCCATGAATCCATAACCTATCTTGCAACCATGAATTGTTGCAATGCATGATGACATGATCACTAATAAGTTCATAAATTAGTGAACCAGATCTACATGTAATAGCTAATTTTGTTTAACACCGATACATTATCCTCAATTTTCTCCATTGAACTTAGTTTCCTGTGATGAAAATTATAGCGGTCAATTGCCACACACACAGTCGGTGAAAATTATGCATCAAGGTCTTCTAGTTCGTGCACAAACACATCTTCATCCCCTGATTGGGGTTTCTTACCCATGCGTTTGTACACCTTTAGACCTCCTGGACCCAAACAATGCAATCTAATTTTCTTTTTCCTGTCGGGTGTAAAATCATCACTGTCAAAAGTAGAAATGTAATTGATCAAATACTCCTTCCCACTTAATGAGGTTCACCCTTCGATACCATAAAAGGTTGAGGAAGACTGTAAGCTTAGCGCAGCCATAGTTAATAAACTAAGATCTCTCCAGTAAAATAATGCTTACAGTTGTACTGCTGGTTCTTGGGATTTTCCAAAGCTAACATAAAATCTACCTGAAAACGAGCTGAACCTGGAGTACACAATATAAAGATAAGCAGGCAGTCATTTACCAATAATAGCACGTTATCCCAACTATTTCAATTATCAAATTCAGAAGAAAGAAATCAATGTATTCAGTGAGGGGCCAATCGGGAACCTTGACTCACTACTGCATATCCAACCAGAATAACCAATATTTGACAGATTGCACGCTCACCACATGATGAATGCGGCGGGTGCGCATAGATTGGAGAGTGCTCGCTGCTTGATTCTGAGAGCGCTCTCGTTCTGTGAGGATGAGTGCTCCTGTACTCCTAGAAGTACCACACGTGGAGTAACTGATCCAGGTGAGTGCGCACTGAGAGTAGCTTCCGTAGCGCCCCTTGACCATGAGAGCGCTCGCGCCGTCAGCCTGAGTTCTAATGGCGGCTCACATGTTTTCTTGCGCTTGCTAACTCCATAATCACCGTTAATTGTCAAAAGGTCCAAAAAGATCACAGTACCTAGAATCTCACACCGGTATCGATAGTCGTTGAATTCTCTCCAGAGTGTAGCACTAGATTCCTGGCCGGTAGAGTTAAATTGTTCTATCCCAACTTTGTTCTATCCCAACTGCCGCTGTGTAGCCTCAACTATCTCTAGATTCACATGAAGATGAGGATTGATTAGTTTAGGTTTGGGGCTTGAGCAGCTAGTCAACAGTACTGTTACTTTGAATTTCCAGATTAAAACTCCACTCGTGACATATTATCTTTAGTTTTATTCTTCATGTCAAAGCCCGCAGCAAAGAGGGAACACTGTTTTTTTCCTCTCTCTTCAACTGTCTCTCACACACTCTACATTTCAAATTCCTAGAACGCATGCCTTTAATAACACAATACCTACTTTTCGCCCTGATACCTCTGAATATAGGACTGGCAGCAGTGTGTTAATCTCTGATCCAGTTGTACGTTTTCCTTAGATTGTTTATGTTCAGGAGTAAAATGGATATCCAGTAGTGGACAAGCAGGATACTTTTTTAAGGATCAGATTTTAACTTGTTTAGGGCATAGCATGTAATGTATGCCACCGTGTTTGCTAAAAGGACTTGGTGTTGATTACATTGCCTGATGCTGACTTTTCCTCCTTTGTTCTAGTTGATCCCTCTGTTTGCCTTTGTTGGACTCGGAGCTGTTGGTTCAGTTATGTATGCACTTCGTGTGACGATGAAAAGCCCTGATGTTACGTAAGTGGTTTTTTCCATCATCTACCTCTAGGCACAATCTTGTAATTGAGCTTTTTCACATGTTGATTGATGTTGATCCTGGTAAACTAGACCACCCTAACTTTGAAGACCAATGACATAATATATAACTTAACAAGAGTTGACATGAACCTCTGATCCCAGTCCATGCTCTTGGGATGGTGAGCTCCTCTCTGAAGATAATTATTGTAGCCCAAATAAAACCATAGCCAGTCAGTCAGTCAAATCAACTTTATTCGGCTGATTAGAGCCATAAAAGTACAACATAAAACATCTGTAAACATAAAACATCGTATAAACATTATTTAAGTCCATTAAAAATATCTGTGTATTTAAAATCCATTAAAACAAACAGGGTAATAAAAACCAACCACAGTTATGACTATTAGGTAACTCTAGACTATGATACGCATAGACATACTACCAGTCTTGTTCAGAAGGATTAACTCTACTTCATCCTATTCCTATATCTAATTGCGCCAATTAAAAAACTGGCTACCCCCAAGCAAATTACAGGTGAACTTAACATTTGCAAGTAGACCAAAGCCGGCCTTACTTGCACAAAAGTTTGAACCCTTAGCAGCGGGAGGATATACTTTCTGCGTAGGTGATCATAATGGGAGCAAAAGAACATAATGTGTAGAGTATCTTGCTCTGAGAAGTTGTCACATGTGCACCTATTTAATGAATTTGGTTTAAAATAGCCTTTCGGAAAGGCCAATAGCCAGGGTACCATATTTAAACGAAATCTTGTTAAAACAAAGATGATAAGCTTTGTTTATATAAGTCAAATATGGTTGCATCTGCTGTCCCAGGCTCAGTGTGACATACTTTCTCACCGAGGGCTTAATTAGTTCCTTTTCTTCCCTTAAACATTGACATCTGTCTAAAAACCTCAGCTTAACCGCTCCGACGGCGGACTTAGCCAGAGGAGTAGGGAGCGTAAACAATTCGGGGCAGCCTAACTTCTCCGTCTGAACTTTAATATATTTAAGCCTGGGATGTTCAGTGCCTTATCCAGCACTAAGCAATCCTGAATTATTAATTGACTTAAATTTGGGGTTGTTTGAGCCCAAATTCTCATCCAGCGGAGAAGTGGGGCAACCGCAATCAGGTCTGAGATGTAACCCACTCCCATCTCCTCATGTACGTTAAAAATTGGGGTGGATGCAGGGACAGAAAGCAGTTTATGCATAAAATTATCTTCTGCCACTTGTATTTCTGTCGCATCCTTATAACCCCAAATGTCACTGCCATAGGTGGTCATAGGGATGCACTTAGCTTTCTAAATCTTTAAAATCGCAGGGAGCGGCTTAGAACCTATTCTTTTTGCAAAGTCTAATGTTGCCCCTGCCGCTCTAGCTAAAACATTCATTTTAAGGGTGCGTTGTGCACACCATGAGCGTTGATCATCAAAGAGCACCCCAAGATATGGGAAAGTGGACACCTTAGTTAGCTCAGTCCCCTTACAGTAAAATTTTGCTTTAGCTGCCTTCCTCGATCCTATTGTCATTGCATGTGATTTTTTAAAATTTGTAATTAGATCCCGAGAATCCATAAAATCTATGAAACAATTTAATAACAATTGCAGCCCTCTTGCGGTTCTAGATATTAAAACCGCGTCGTCAGCATATAAAAGTGCCGGGATCATTTTTACGCCTGCTCTAGGTATATCTTTACAGCAATTTGTCAAGGAGTGCCCTAGTTTGTTAATATAGAGAGTGAATAACAGAGGGGCCAGTATACATCCCTGGCGCACCCCTCTTTTGACCGCCCGAGAATCAGTCAGACTGCCGTCTTCATTAAAACGGACTGCCGCCGTGGTGTTGTCATGAGCAGTCACCAGAAAACTTATCAGATCGGCGTCTAGCCCCACTTCTTGAAGGACCAGCCATAACTTGGACCTATTAACTAGATCAAAGGCCGAGGAGAGGTCCATAAATGCCAAGTGCAGATTCCCCCGCCTGGCGACGGTATACTTTCCTATCACCAGGTGGAGGTTAAGTCCAGAGTCCCTCTCCCCGGTCTGAACCCATACTGCAGATCCGATACAATGTCGGCACTTTCAAGCCAAGCTGTAATAAGCTCCAAGACCACTTTCCCCATGATTTTTGCCGAAGAGTCAAGGAGCGAAATTGGCCTGTAACATGCTGGGTCTTCCCTAGAGCCTTTTTTGAAAATGGGGATGATCACCGCCTTTGCCTATGACGATGGGAAGCCAAACTTGCAGGCTGCATTGAATACATAGGTTAAAATCGTAGCCCAAAGTTTGGGATCTGCCTTGTAAAGTTCGGCCGGTACACCGTCGAGACCGGGTGCTTTTCCTCCTGATAGCGAGGTGATAGCATTATGGACCTCATCTATATTAAAAACAAGCGGGCAACCTGCTAATCCGGGAACAATGTGTCCCACGGAATTCTCCACGTTCTCCAGGTTATCATCGCTATAAGTTTTGCAGAAGTGTTGAACCCATGTCTCTGCAGGTACTAAACACTATAACGGTATGTGATGTATCATCAAAAAGGGGGCTATTGATAACAGACCAGAATTTAGCACTGTTTGCCAACACACTGGCTTGGCTGAGCTCCTCCCATGCCATCTCCCTCAGTTTTTTTTTCCTTATCTGTACTGCAGTTTTATATGCCTTTCTGCTATTTTTAACTAAAGAGGCCACCCTCGGTTTTTGCTTGAGAGCCTGCATGAGCTCCTTGTGGGCGGTCATGCAGGTATCATCAAACCATCTTTTCAGCTTCGGGCGTGCTACTCTAGTCGTAGTGGACAAGTTAGAGGCAACACATTTAGTAATTGACTCAAAGGCATCCAAGATGGAGCTAGCATGAGATTCCTGATCTGGGCACACCTTAAACTCTGAAACACAGGTAGTGTACAGATTATTCATGAAGCTTTCAGGAGTGATCCTGTCCCATCTCAGTCTGCGTGCTTGATCTTTAGAATTTATGTTAATATTAGTGAGTTGACTGACGGTCATGTCTTTAAAAGCAGCACGTAGATGGAGATCCAGTGTCAGAGGGTTATGATCACTGAACGGACTCTGGCTAACTCTTAAATTCCCTAGAGCAGATGTTAACGAGGAAGATACCAATATATGGTCAATTACACTTCCACATCCCTGTCCAATATAGGTGGCTACAGGTACAAATTTATCTAACTGTTGTAGGCAATACAGTTTATGGGCTGATAGAATACCTTCTAATAAAGCGCCAGATGGCGAATGTTCAAAATGGTTTAGCCCCTGCAAACCAACCTCCTCTAGTGATGCCAAACAGTTAAGGGGACAAGGGCGCGTGTTGAAATCTCCCAGAATTAGTGTGTTGTAATAATCAACAGAACTTTCCCCATAAGCAGATAGAGCACCTAATGGCTTTGGAGGGTTTTCTGTCTCATTAACCCTTGTGAAAGAGTTATAAAAATTTACCGCAAGAAATGTCGGTAAGTTCTTTCCTGTCAGTTTTACAGCTAACGTGGGGTGAGCACACCTCAATCAATTTAATATTGAAGGAGAGTTTGAGACTGAACAGCAAAAGGAGGCCCCCCCCTTGCTCTACCCATGCTTGACTTTTTATAGCGGGTTTCCAAAATTATATGTAACCATCCAGAAAAAAATTGTTAGTGTGCTCCCACGTTTCTTGTAGTGCTATAATATGGTGGGTACTCACGAAACGTAGCCAGGCAATATCACCTTTTTTTGATCTTAGCCCTGCTATGTTCCATGACACAACTCTCAGCCCACCTGGATTGGTTATAAGGTCGGTTGTGCTATCTTTTACTTTATTGGCCTGCATTAGCTTTAATGAGGGGGATGATATATGGGGGATATGGAAACCAGTATCAGCAGCTGTTTCCATTACTATAGAATGCTGGGGATTTTCAGTTTGAGCTATTACTGCCGCGGGGGATGGTAGTCAATCTTGCATATCCAAACCTGAAAGGGATAGCAAGTCCTAATCGCACACATTCATTACTGAATTAAATCCTTGTATCCTTATTTTTTGGCTGAAAAATAACTACAATGACGTGGAATAGAAACTACACCCACACAAGTCTATGGTTTTACATAAAAATACTTACATGCCATTCATCTAGTGGTCACTAAGTGCTAACAATAGAAAAATTAACCTAACGTGACAAATGGCCTACATAGATGTCACTTAGTGACCATTTGTGAAACAACAAAGTAGCCAACAGTTACTAATCCCCCTGTAAAAAGTTTACACTGTGATTAAATACCATGTGGAACCCACATTAGCAGCAGTATCTTGACATTAACCTTTTATTTACAGTTTATCAGTCCCTCAGATGGCCTGGGAAAAGTTCCGTGCTACTCCTCTCTATAAAACTCTTTAATGTTTGAGAGCATTTGTTTATGCACAGCACCGGTAGTTCCTGCCACAGCATGTCAATAGGACTGAGGTCCGTACTTTGACTTCTTATTTTCTGAGGTTTTTTCCCTCTGCCATTTAGTCCTAGATATCTATACTGATGTGGTTTGGATTATTGTCCTTTTGCTGATCTGCTTTTGGCTAAGCTACAACTGTTGAACTGATGGTGTCATGTTTCCCTCTAAAATCTACGGATGTAGAGGGGAATTCATGGTGAACTTGATTGTGCTACATCCTGGTCCTGCAGCTTCAAGTAGGCTCAAGTCATCACCTCTCCACCATCATGCTTTACAGTTGATGAGGTTTTTGTTATAACATTCAGTGTTTTGTTTTTGCCAAGCATGTAATTGTGCATTATAGCCAAACAACTTTACTTTGGTCCCATCTGTCCTAGAAGGCATTGTTCCAGAAGTCGTTCTGTTTGACAAATGCAGCACTGTATTTGTAGAGAAGGGTTTTTTGGTTGGTTAACTTTCCAGAAATGCCATACTTGTTCTGTTCTTGTTAATAGAAACCTGAACTCTGTTTACCATGTTGATGGAAGCCTGTGGCTACACGGAGGAATCTTTGTGGGTTTTTTTTTTTTGTAATTGCAGAGGTCATCAGAATGTTGATCTGGAAGTGAATTTGCTGATGCACCCACTCCTGGGTACATTGTTAACTGCTTGAATATTTTTCATTCTTAAAAAATCTTTTTCGTTGTGGAATGATGGACTTCGTATTGCTGATAGCTTGATAACCTTTTCTAGACAGATGAACAGCAACAATCTTTTCTCAAATTGTCAGATATCATTTGGCGTAGTCTTGATGAGTTATCACACAAGTGAATGCTCCAGACCAAACTGGCAACATTTCGAGGGGGGTGTGTGCTTTTTTTGTTGTTTTTTTAAAACTTAATACATGTGGTAGCACTTTGAAAGACTAAGTTATCGGGCTTTTGTTTAGAAGCACCTGATTTCAAGAGGTTAATTTGTGCGGGTTGTCTCCACTGGACTTATTTTAAGGGACCGTGGCACTTTTGGTCCTTTCCACAGATGGAAGCCCTTAAGCGGTGTGGTGGTTGTACCATAGGGGCATTGGTGGCCTTCTTCTAACATTTAAGGCATTGAGGGAAGCCTGGTGCTGCAGTAGCAGGGGTTCATAATTTCTGAATAGCATCTCAAACTGTGATACTCTTCAGAGATACCGGGACTGAATCTATGTGGAATGAGCAGCCCGCTGCACATGTTCAGGATCAGGGCTAGGGCACACAGTTGTGAAACCCTGCTCCCAGTTCCTGTCCAAGTCCTGTGGAATAAATAAAAAATAGCAGTATAAAGTTGTTCTGTACTATAAAGCTCTAGCAGAGTGGGTAGGAGAGGCCACTGATTTTATGCCTTGTCCCATTTATGACTTGCCCTGTGTCCACGGTGCCGGCCTGTTAAAGGCAAGATCGTCTGGGTCCATTGCCAGGAACCTTGTTCTCGCTTACCCACCGAAACACTGCTGTGCTCCTCCATGCTCCTATCAGCTGCTGCTGGCTGTACTGCTGCCATACCGCACAGTAGAACATGGAAGGAGTGTTAACTTACACCTCCTTCAAGTTCTTATGTTCTCTCCTACACTCACTGCGCATGCACCAGCAGCACCCCACTTGCGTGCGCGCACACACACACACCAAAGTCCACCCAAACAGAACTCCACACCTGCATGCCTTCTCCTCAACACTCGTTCACCCACCAAACATTCCACAGAGATATAGGACCTACTGCACAACCATGCTCCGGACCTGCTCTTTCTCACAGAAACATGGCTAATCCCAACCTCTGCACTGGGCATCGCTACCGGCATCCCCGCTGACTAAAAGATCATTAACAGCAACTGTCCATAGGTGCGCAAACTTAAATCAAAGGCACCCGAATGGATTCTTATCCAAAATGCTTTTTTATTTGCATAATAGCAAACACATCTATTTTTCTTTTAAATGTGAGTCATTTCAAAAACACACGCAAGGGACATTACAAATAACAATTAAATAAACATTCCTATTAACAATACATTAAAATCAAATTCCTTTGACAACATTTAGACAGACTGGGACAACAAATAACATAAAACAACTCAACATTTATAAAACGGACAGTGATTTGCAAAGAATCAATATTAGATCATCAAACAGTGTGGATGTTTTAAAAGAAACATGTTTCTGCAAAGAGCAAATCAACTGAATTTCACCAATTTTATATAAGCAGAAACCAGAACAAGACTGTATAGCCACACTTGTTTGGATATAGACTGGTCGACAGCGTTTCAAACCTCACATTAATCAAAAATGGAGGTTCTCCTCAGGACCACACACTAAAATGAAAAGAAAAATGAAATGAAAAAAGGAGCAAGATTCAATCACCACCAACTCAATATTTGCCAGGATCAGTTAGTCCAGACGCATCAGAAAAGCTTACCTAATGTTAGAGATCAGCCGATCTCAAGTGCCATTTAGATGTAGCGTTCTATTCTTAGAGAAGACAAAATCAAAAGAAAGGAAAAAATGTCAGAATGGATCGAGTCTGTCCACTACCTGCTGTCAGAACTTGGTGTCTACATTGATGTGGACTTACTTTGTGTCCAGCAGTCAACGTCTCATGTGATTTGTTGTGAAGAGACTTTGCGAATATGGGGAAGTCTGTCAAAGAAACAGTACGGTTGTTACTACAATCTGAACAGTGGGCGGTTTGTAGAACTTTACAAATATTTTGTGTAAATTAGACACATACCTTTACACGTGCGTGTGTGTGCGTTATAGAGACCCTCGCGGCAATTTCCATAAATTGCGGAATCTGTGGAGGAACAATGGCGGCATTTAAAATTCAATTCAGTGCGAAGACTAAGTTTGTGGTCTTTTAGGAAGAGACAACACGTCAATGTGAAACGTTTCTAACAAAAGCGACGATGACGGCTGAAATGTGCAAGGAGAATTGCTTAACGCGCTTGTCTCGTGCTCTGC
This sequence comes from Calotriton arnoldi, assembly GCA_963921515.1. Lineage (NCBI taxonomy): Eukaryota > Metazoa > Chordata > Amphibia > Caudata > Salamandridae > Calotriton > Calotriton arnoldi. Next base: position 426,773 of record CAWUFW010010558.1, read on the forward strand.
AACTGGGAGCTGTAGGGCCCCCTTGGGCGGAATTACCTTGCGTTTCTAATTAGCGTGCCTCCGGCGTCTCTTTCCAACTAACTCGCAGTTAGCAGTGATGTTTGATCATTCCGTCATTTCCGTTTATGAGGGAAAGAGAGAACTTCCGGGTTGTGCAAGATTGGGCTGCGTCGTGACATCACGCTCGCAGAGTTATGGGAGTTGTAGTATTGTGTCCCCATAATTTCAATTTCCATTATCGTTGTGTTCAAATCAACTCGTATTAGCCAGCATATAGGATTCAAAGTGATCGTGTACGCAGCTGAGGTTCAGAAACTACATTAAAGGCAATTGTAAAGAATTGTGTCCACTGAGAATGATTAATGGTCTGTATTGCAGGTGAGGCGATATTTTGGTGGCTTTCCGTGAACACGAAACCGCACTCTCTTTTGCTTTAAAAAAAAAAAAGCCAAAGGCATGGGTGGTACTTTCAACAATACTTGTAAAATAAAATTTGCTTGTAAGAGACAGACTGGACATCAAGCCATATCACATAACTGACTTATTTCAAATCCTATAGATTTCAGACAGTTCGTTCAAACCATCAACTGCTGTGTTGAACTTGATTATAAGTAACGATTCACGTTGGGTCAATTTTTGATCCAAATCACCTCCACGAGGGTCTTGTTCTACTTTTGAAATGACTGTCCACCTCAGATCTTTTTCTTCATGGTTGTTAGTTCTCCAATGGTTCACCAGCGGAGCTGTTTGTACATTCCTCCTTATTCTTGACTTATGCTGGGTAATCCTTTGTCTCACTTCTTGGTTCGTTTTTCCAACGTATAGTTTGGAACACTGGCATAAAATGCCGTAAACTTCGTTTCTAGTTTTGCAATTGGAATAGGACTCATGTTTCCAATTTATGTTCTTATGAGAAAACAGGGAGCCTTCTAAAGTTGAGTCGCAGCATGTGCAAGTGCCACACTTGTGATGTCCTTTGATCGCAGGCAATCCCAAGTGGTCTCTCATGGTCGTTTTTACAGTCATTTTTGGTAATGCCACCCGAACTATCTGATTCTAAATGCTTTGTTCTTTCCTTAATGCAAAAAGGGGATTTGTTGCAAAACATGGATCCAGATTTTGAATCAGATGCCAATTTTGATTGATCTTTTTAAGTAGGTTGGAGTTAGGACAGAAAGTTGACACAAAAACCATTCTGTTGAGTGGTTGTTTTTCTCTTTTCTGGAGGAGTGACTCGCGTGGTGTCCACCACGCTCTCTTTAAAGCATTCTTGAGCAGTTTCCTCGGATAGCCACGCTCAAGTAGTCTTTCCTTGAGGTTCTCTGCATGGTGCATGTACTCATCTTTAAATGTGCAATTGCGCCTAATCCTTAAAAATTGACCGAATGGTAAATTCTCACGCAAACTGCGTGGATGGTTACTGGAAAAATGCAACGCTTTATTTCTGTCTGTTGGTTTTCTAAAAAGTGTTGTGAACGGTTTGTTTTCTGAGGCATACACTTCTACGTCCAGAAATGTCATTCTTTGCACTGCATAGTTTAAGCTGAATTTGATATCCGGTGACCTAGAATTGAGCCATCCATGGAATTGTATCAATTGGTCTTCAACTCCTGTCCATACTAGAAAAATTTCGTCTATATAACGAACCCAATTCGAAATAAATCGAAAGAATGGGTTGCTATTATAGACCAACATCTCTTCAAATTTGGCCATGAAAAGAATGCCAGCTCTGGGGCAAAAAGACACCCCATTGCAACTCCTTTGATTTGATAGAAAAAATCATTTCCAAACTTGAAATAGTTTTTATTTAAAGCAAACTTTGCCAGTCGCAGAATGAAGTCTGTGGGGACTCTTTCTGGTTTGATTCTCTCATTCAGGAAACATTGAATTGCTGCAAGGCCGTCTTCTTGTGGTATTTGGGTATACAATGATACCACATCCAATGTCACCAAAAAATTGTTGCCTACATCAAAATCCATCAATTCAATTTTATTAATAAAATCGGTGGTGTCACGGAGATACGATGGGACATCCTTGAGAAATGGTTTTAAAAAATAGTCCACATATTTGGCAATGGGCTCCATCAAGGAGTCACATCCCGACACGATCGGCCTGCCTGGAGGGTGAGTTTCATTTTTATGTATCTTGGGTAAGATGTATAGGATCGGAATCCTAGGGTGATTATGATTTAAAATTCTTTTCTACCCAAGATTTCTTGATCGTAGCCCTCTTTAAGGATGTTGCCTAGTTCCCCTTGTAGTTCTGCTGTCGGATCTTTATTGATTTTGCGGTAGCATTCCTGATCATTTAGCTGTCTCATGACTTCGGCGGTATAATCAAGGGTACTCATTACTACAATTGAGCCCCCTTTATCCGCTTGTTTTATGATAATCGAGGGATCATTCTTTAGGTCCATGATTGCAGTCTTTTGGAGTTTCGAAACATTATGTTTGACACATTTTTTCTTTTTTTCCATGTGTTATTGCTGAAAGAACAGTCTTTTCAAAAGTGATTACTTCCTTTGGAATTTTGTTAGATGGTGGGCAAAACGAGGACTTATTTCTAAGTCCTGTAACTTCAATACTAGTAGATATTGGATTCTCCAAGAAATATGTTCTCAGACGTATCTTTCTACAGAACTCGATGACCTCTGACTTCATCTTGACGAAGTCTGTACTTTTTGTGGGCACGAACGACAATCCTTTTTGAAGGACACTTTCCTCAGTTTGTGTGAGGGGTCGATTCGATAGATTATAAATCGATGATGGCATTAGTTTTTGTAGTGTTGTTGTCGTCTGGTTTGCATCTCCCACGGTTGATTGGTATATCTGGTTTTGCCGCGTGGTTTCGGTTGGCCTCTGCCTAAAAAAGGAGTCCCTTGTTGTTGGTAATTGCCACGTCTATTAGTGTTGAATCGTGCTTCGTTATTTTCTGTCTCTCCACCAGAGGAGGAAGAGGTATAGGAGAAAGAAATTAATTTATTCCTTGATCTAGCTTGATAATCCGGGAGAAATCTACGTGATTCCGGACGAGAATAAAAGTCCGTTTGGAGGTATGGATAAGTATTCTCCAGTGTGAAGTTCTTTTGTCTTTCTCAAATTTGGTTCCCTTTTGATTTATAGTATATTCTTTGAATTCCAATATTTCCTTATCTACTTTAGCAAGTAAGGCCTTGGCATCCGTGATTAGTTGATTGTTATTAATTTCTTGTTCAAAGGCTGCAATCTCTTCCAGTTGTTGTTTGGAAATCCTTTGAGCTGTTTCTACTGTCAGGACCATTAAATCTCTACTGCATTTGGTTTCAATGCAGCTATATCCTTTCTTATACAGAGGGTCTTCCGTAAAAATGACTGGAATATTCCGTATTTGGAGGCCACCATGGATGGTTCCTGCTTTCAAATGTTCCAATAAAAAATGGCCATGTAGGTCCGTTCTGATTTGTTTTTCTTTAGTCTAATCAGCTTATCTGATTCAGTTTGAGTCTTAGCTGATGCACTAAGAGAAACTGATGCAAACAAAGACTGAGCGTTTATTAGTCTTTGTATATGGTCTTCACTGTATGCGTATGTGTCACTTTCTGTCATAATTAAGAAAAAGAAGAAAGGGGGAATTTGTGCAAAATCTAACTAAGGAATCAAAACACAACAAATAATCTTCACTGGCTGTTGGAAGAGACAGGCCGGTGTAACACTCAGTATATCCAACAAAAAGAACTCTTCCGTGAGGGGGACCTATTTAAATATCCTGAACCTCGCGAGTGTGCACTCGCTTTACAATGTATAACAAAGAAGGGTTAGGCTCTAATAAGTAAGGCTGAGCCAATCTAAGCAATAAACAACAAGGTTGCCAATACTGTGTTTGTTGATATAAAGAACAATCAGTATTGGCAACCTTGTTGTTTATTGCTTAGATTGGCTCAGCCTTACTGATTAGAGCCTAACCCTTCTTCATTATACATTGTAAAGCGAGTGCACACTCGCGAGGTTGAGGATATTTAAAGCGGTCACCCTCTCGGAAGAGTTCTTTATGTTGGATATACTGAGTGTTACACTGGCCTGTCTCCAACAGCCAGTGAAGATTATTTGTTGTGGTTTGATTCCTTAGTTAGATTTTGCACAAATTCCCCCTTTCTTCTTTTTCTTAATTATGACAGAAAGTGACAAATACGCGTACAGTGAAGACCATATACAAAGACTAATAAACGCTCCGTCTTTGTTTGCATCAGTTTCTCTTAGTGCATCAGCTAAGACTCAAACTGAATCAGATAAGCTGATTAGACTAAAGAAAAAACAGATCAGAACGGACCTACATGGCCATTTTTTATTGGAACATTTGAAAGCATGAACCATCCCTGGTGGCCTCCAAATACGGAATATTCCAGTAATTTTTACGGAATACCCTCTGTATAAGAAAGGATATAGCTGCATTGAAACCAAATGCAGTAGAGATTTAATGGTCCCGACAGAAACAGCTCAAAGGATTTCCAAACAACAACTGGAAGAGATTGCAGCCTTCGAACAAGAAATTAATAACAATCGACTAATCACGGATGCCAAGGCCTTACTTGCTAAAGTAGATAAGGAAATATTGGAATTCAAAGATTATACTATAAATCAAAAGGAACCAAATTTGAGAAAGACAAAAAGAACTTCACACTGGAGAATACTTATCCATGCCTCCAAATGGACTTTTATTCTCGTCCGGAATCACGTAGATTTCTCCCGGATTATCAAGCTAGATCAAGGAATAAATTAATTTCTTTCTGATACCTCTTCCTCCTCTGGTGGAGAGACAGAAAATAACGAAGCACGATTCAACACTAATGGACGTGGCAATTACCAACAACAATAAGGGACTCCTTTTTTTTTTTTAGGCAGAGGCCAACCGAAACCACGCAGCAAAACCAGATATACCAATCAACCGTGGGAGATGCAAACCAGACGACAACACTACAAAAACTAATGCCGTCATCGATTTTATAATCTATCGAATCGACCCCTCACACAAACTGAGGAATGTGTCCTTCAAAAAGGATTGTCGTTCGTGCCCACAAAAAGTACAGACTTCGTCAAGATGAAGTCAGAGGCCATCGAGTTCTGTAGAAAGATGCGTCTGAGAACATATTTCTTGGTGAATCCAATATCTACTAGTATTGAAGTTACAGGACTTGGAAATAAGTCCTCGTTTTGCCCACCATCTAACAAAATTCCAAAGGAAGTAATCACTTTTGAAAAGACGGTTCTTTCAGCAATAACACACATGGAAAAAAAGAAAAAAAATTGTCAAACATAATATTTCAAAACTCCAAAAGACTGCAATCATGGACCTAAAGAATGATCCCTCGATTATCATAAAACAAGCGGATAAAGGGGGCTCAATTGTAGTAATGAGTACCCTTGATTATACCGCCGAAGTCATGAGACAGCTAAATGATCAGGAATGCTACAGCAAAATCAATAAAGATCCGACAGCAGAACTACAAGGGGAACTAGGCAACATCCTCAAAGAGGGCTACGATCAAGAAATCTTGGGTAGAAAAGAATTTGAATTTTTAAATCATAATCGCCCTAGGATTCCGATCCTATACATCTTACCCAAGATACATAAAAATGAAACTCACCCTCCAGGCAGGCTGATCGTGTCGGGATGTGACTCCTTGATGGAGCCCATTGCCAAATATGTGGACTATTTTTTTAAAACCATTTCTCAAGGATGTCCCATCGTATCTCCGTGACACCACCGATTTTATTAATAAAGTTGAATTGATGGATTTTGATGTAGGCAACAATTTTTGGGTGACATTGGATGTGGTATCATTGTATACCCAAATACCACAAGAAGACGGCCTTGCAGCAATTCAATGTTTCCTGAATGAGAGAATCAAACCAGAAAGAGTCCCCACAGACTTCATTCTGCGACTGGCAAAGTTTGCTTTAAATAAAAACCTATTTCAAGTTTGGAAATGATTTTTTTCTATCAAATCAAAGGAGTTGCAATGGGGTGTCCTTTTGCCCCAGAGCTGGCAGTTCTTTTCATGGCCAAATTTGAAGAGATGTTTGTCTATAATAGCAACCCATTCTTTCGATTTATTTCGAATTGGGTTCGTTATATAGACCTTTTTCTAGTATGGACAGGAGTTGAAGACCAATTGATACAATTCCATGGATAGCTCAATTCTAGGTCACCGGATATCAAATTCAGCTTAAACTATGCAGTGCAAAGAATGACATTCTGGACGTAGAAGTGTATGCCTCAGAAAACAAACCGTTCACAACACTTTTTAGAAAACCAACAGACAGAAACAAAGCGTTGCATTTTTCCCGTAACCATCCACACAGGTTTTTCGTGAGAATTTACCATTTGGTCAATTTTTAAGGATTAGGCGCAATTGCACATTTAAAGATGAGTACATGCACCATGCAGAGAACCTAAAGGAAAGACTACTTGAGCGTGGCTATCCGAGGAAACTGCTCAAGAATGCTTTAAAGAGAGCGTGGTGGACACCACGCGAGTCACTCCTCCAGAAAAGAGAAAAACAACCACTCAACAGAATGGTTTTTGTGTTAACTTTTTGTCCTAACTCCAACCTACTTAAAAAGATCAATCAAAATTGGCATCTGATTCAAAATCTGGATCCATGTTTTGCAACAAATCCCCTTTTGCATTAAGGAAAGAACAAAGCATTTAGAATCAGTTCGGGTGGCATTACCAAAAATGACTGTAAAAACGACCATGAGAGACCACTTGGGATTGCCTGCGATCAAAGGACATCACAAGTGTGGCACTTGCACATGCTGCGACTCAACTTTAGAAGGCTCCCTGTTTTCTCATAAGAACATAAATTGGAAACATGAGTCCTATTCCAATTGCAAAACTAGAAACGAAGTTTACGGCATTTTATGCCAGTGTTCCAAACTATACGTTGGAAAAACGAACCAAGAAGTGAGACAAAGGATTACCCAGCATAAGTCAAGAATAAGGAGGAATGTACAAACCGCTCCGCTGGTGAACCATTGGAGAACTAACAACCATGAAGAAAAAGACAGTCATTTCAAAAGTAGAACAAGACCCTCGTGGAGGTGATTTGGATCAAAAATTGACCCAACGTGAATCGTTACTTATAATCAAGTTCAACACAGCAGTTGATGGTTTGAACGAACTGTCTGAAATCTATAGGATTTGAAATAAGTCAGTTATGTGATATGGCTTGATGTCCAGTCTGTCTCTTACAAGCAAATGTTATTTTACAAGTATTGTTGAAAGTACCACCCATGCCTTTGGCTTTTTTTTAAAGCAAAAGAGTGCGGTCTCGTGTTCACGGAAAGCCACCAAAATATCGCCTCACCTGCAATACAGACCATTAATCATTCTCAGTGGACACAATTCTTTACAATTGCCTTTAATGTAGTTTCTGAACCTCTGCTGCGTACACGATCACTTTGAATCCTATATGCTGGCTAATCAGAGTTGATTTGAACACAACGATAATGGAAATTGAAATTATGGGGACACAATACTACAACTCCCATAACTCTGCGAGCGTGATGTCACGACGCAGCCCAATCTTGCACAACCCGGAAGTTTCCTCTCTTTCCCTCATAAACGGAAATGACAGAATGATCAAACATCGCTGCTAACTGCAAGTTAGTTGGAGACGCCGGAGGCACGCTAATTCGAAATGCAAGGTAATTCCGCCCAAGGGAGCCCTACAGCTCCCAGTTGCAGAGCACATGAGACAAGCGTGTTAAGCAATTCTCCTTGCACATTTCAGCCGTCATCGTCGCTTTTGTTAGAAACGTTTCACATTGACGTGTTCTCTTCCTAAAAGACCACAAACTTCGTCATCGCACTGAATTGAATTTTTAATTCCGCCATTTTTAATTCCGCAATTTATGGAAATTGCAGCGAGCGTCTCTATAACGCACACACACGCACGTGTAAAGGTGTCTAATTTACACACAATATTTGTAAAGTTCTACAAACCGCCCACTGTTCAGATTGTAGTAACAACCGTACTGTTTCTTTGACAGACTTCCCCATATTCGCAAAGTCTCTTCACAACAAATCACATGAGACGTTGACTGCTGGACACAAAGTAAGTCCACATCAATGTAGACACCAAGTTCTGACAGCAGGTAGTGGACAGACTCGATCCATTCTGACATTTTTTCCTTTCTTTTAATTTTGTCTTCTCTAAGAATAGAACGCTCCATCTAAATGGCACTTGAGATCGGCTGATCTCTAACATTAGGTAAGCTTTTCTGATGCGTCTGGAGTAACTGATCCTGGCAAACATTGAGTTGGTGGTGATTGAATCTTGCTCCTTTTTTCATTTCATTTTTTCTTTTCATTTTAGTGTGTGGTCCTGAGGAGAACCTCCATTTTTGATGTGAGGTTCGAAACGTGTTGACCAGTCTATATCCAAACAAGTGTGGCTATACAGTCTTGTTCTGGTTTCTGCTTATATAAAATTGGTGAAATTCAGTTGATTTGCTCTTTGCAGAAACATGTTTCTTTTAAAACATCCACACTGTTTGATGATCTAATATTGATTCTTTGCAAATCACTGTCCGTTTTATAAATGTTGAGTTGTTTTATGGTATTTGTTGTATGTTGTCCCAGTCTTTGTCTAAAAGTTGTCAAAGGAATTTGATTTTAATGTATTGTTAATAGGAATGTTTATTTAATTGTTATTTGTAATGTCCCGTGCGTGTGTTTTTGAAATGAGACTCCCATTTAAATGAAAAAATAGATGTTTGCTCTTATGCAAATAAAAAAGCATTTTGGCTAAGAATCCATTCGGGTGCCTTTGATTTAAGTCTGCGCACCTATGGACAGTTGATATAAAGAACAATCCGTATTGGCAACCTTGTTGTTTATTGCTTAGATTGGCTCAGCCTTACTGATTAGAGCCTAACCCTTCTTTGTTATACATAAAAGATCATTAAGCCATCAGTACAAGCCTTTAGGTGGAGTCGCCATCATATTCAAAGATACCATCAGCGGCACCACTTATAGGGACACCCCCACCAGCTACATGGGGCACCTCACGTTCAAGATACATGTCACAGCTAATTTCTCCATAGGTGGACATCATGAACTTTGTCATACCCCTCCTAATCAAAGCAAGCACTGTCATCCTCCTAGACCTTAACGTTCACCTAGATGACCGCATCGACCCAAACTCCACGGCCCTTCTAGAAAACCTTGCAAACCCTGCCTCACCCAGCATGTACCAAACCCTCCCACACCGACGGAAACCTGCTGGACTCCTTTTTCTCCTCAGTCAGCAACATCACAGTTGACAAGTCAGTAACTATGACCTGCGCAGACCACGCCTTCCTCAGTTTCAGTATACCCATCCCGCACCATCACAGACCTACCACCACAGGAACCTTCCGCAATTACTGGAAAAGCATCTCAGAAGAGGGATGGGCTTCCATGCTCTCAAAGAATCATCCCGAGCACGCCAGCGACCTGCTGAAAGCCATCAAAAACCTCACTAACTGGATGACTGCATGTGCTGACACTATGGGCCCCTCAAGGGCAACCTAAAGGCAAGAGCCCGACCACAGGCCAGCTAGTATACAGATGAACTTAGGCTGCCGAAATGTCACTGCAAGCAACTGGAGCACAGATGTAGAACATGTCGAGCCACTGCAGATAAAAACCTCTTTAAATCGTCCCCAAGATACAGAACACCAAGCACACAGCTCTTGCACATCGCTTCAGTGCGAGCACTAACAGCAGCAAGGAAACATTCGCCATCATCAAAGATTTCACCACGCCTTCTGCTGCCTACAGCATCACCCCCTCACAAGACCTTTGGAACAAGCTCCCGAAGTTCTTCTTTAAAAAAATAAAATAATAATCTCCATATACATCAACTTCGACCCTAACATAACCCAGTTTCTGTTGCATCTCAAATTCCCACCGCGGCCAATGAACGAACCCTGAGCTCGTGGCCTGCCGTCACCACTGTCTAAATCGCTACTACCATGAAGACCTCCATTTGAGGTCTCCTTTTGACCCTTGCCCCCCCCCCCCCCCCACTCCTAAAAAAAAAAAAAAAAAAAAAATACTCCTCCCAATCTGTAAAGCACTAACACCAATCTTCAATGCCTCCATGGATGCAGCCACATTCCCAGACATCTGCAAACATTCCACTGTCTTGTCCCTGCTCAAGAAACAATCTGCTGATCCAGCCCCGCCTTCCAACTACAAATCCATCTCTATCCTACCATATCTGGCAAAGGTGTTCGAGAAACTAAAACTGACGCCTCACCGACCACTTCACCAACCACCAGCTCCTTGATGCCAGGCAGTCTGGATTCAGGCCCAACCACAGTAGAGAAACAGCACTTATTGCTGCAGCAGATGGCATCCACATGATCCTGGACAGAGGGAGACATGGCAGCCCTCATTCTCCTAGACCTCTGCCGCAATTGACACTTTCTCACATCCCATCCTCATCAGGCACGTCCACAAGATTGGCAAGAACCCGTTCTCTGCTGGATCTGCTTTTCCTTAACCCCTTTGCTGTTAGGACCCACCCCACCCCTGTGCTAAGCCTTTTTTTGGCTATTTGGGGTAGTTTGCGCTTAGAACCCCCATAACGTTTTGTCCACATAACGTATCGATGCCAAATTTGCATCCCTTTTTTTCCCCAACATCCTGAGGATCTTAAAGGTACCCAGGGTTTGTGAATTCCCCTGGTGGGGATTGAGAAATTAGCCAAAATATAGGTACATCTTTTTTTTTATTTATAGAAAAATGGGGGAGAAAGTGCTGCAGATAAAAGCGTCTGGTTTTTTCCCATGTAAATGGTATAGACGAAGGGTTTTTGGTGCTAAAATCACTATCTTCCCAGCTTTCAGGAACAGGCAGACTTTTGTATGAAACCCAATTTTTCTACTCCGTTTCGGCATTTTACTGGGGCACAGCCTACATTTCCTATTTTTTTTATTGTGCTTTCAACCTCCTTCCAGTTAATGGTAGAAATGGGTGTGAAACCAATAATTGGGTGTGAAAGCAATACATTTCTGAAAAGTAGACCATTTTGAATTCAGAAAGGAGTCATTTGTGTACATTCTTCCAGGTATTTCTATAGAAAGCAACAGTAGAAATTAAAAAAAAATATATCGAAATTCAGTTGAGAAACTGCAATTTGTACCTACATTTTCACCTGTAACTTCTAACTGGCAGATTTTTTAAAAACAGTATACCGTTACATCCACAGGACCCTTCTAGTTGCAGAGATGTATAGGACTTGTAGGTTGACCAAGAACCCGAGGTAGACCGAGCCAATAACTGAGCCGCACTATGCAATGGTTTTTCATTGTGTACAGGGTATACAGCAATTCATTTGGTAAAATATAGAGTGAAAAATAGATATCAAGGAAATCTATGTATTTCCGAAATGGGAACAAGATACCAAGTTTAGAAGCAGTGGTTATTTGCACACCTCTGAATTTGTGAGTAGCCATAGTAGCATGTGAAGTAGAGGGCATTTCTCCAAATGACTTTTTTTTTTTTTTTTTTAGGTTGAGCCTGTGCAGTGCATGCGCTGCTCTGCGAGGCATGCTGTATTGAAATATGGACTTAAAGCTCCGCCCACTCTCTGCCCATATTTTTCATTACTTGATCTTATTGTCCTTTGTAAATGTTGGCTTATGATTTGTTATGCTGTGGTTGTCACGGACAACCACACAGCGTTTAGAAAAAAACTAAAAACATATATTTTTCCCCAAGAACTAAAAACGCATCTTCTTCCCAAGGACTGACTCATCACCTATGAACCCTCCCTGGAACCCCCTCATTTAGGATGTGCTCTCCTTAGCGCTGTGATATCCTTACAGATGAATGTTGCGCTCTATAAATAAATAAATAAGCTTATTGGGCCCTCCTTAGTCCCTCCCTGTCTTCTGTTACCTCCCATGAGGACTGGACCTTTTACTGGGTCCTAACTCTGGAGCTTTCATTAGCATTTTGAAGTACTAGACCCTTAAGGTACACAGGACTCGCGGGACACCAGCAATGGCAGCCGCTTTTATGTGTTAGTAGCGCACCATGTGCGCTTTCACTGTGGCTGTCCACCCCCACACTCGCGGGACGCCGGCAATGGCAGCCGCTTCTATGTGTTAGTAGCACGCCATGCGCTCTTTTACGTTCCCTTAAAGCAGACCGCAGATGCTGCCTGTAGCCTCATGGGTCCATAGGCTCTGTGGAGTGAAAGGTGATTGGTGGGGACATGTTCTTCCACGGTCAGGCTGGGATCAGGCCGACTGGTCACCTCCTGCTTCAACAGCCCACGTCGGGTGCAGTGCCGCTGCCTGAACCTGCTAAGAGGGTGCAGAGTGTCACGCTTAGGGCAGTCAGACTCCTTCGTCACTCTTTGCTCTGCAGTTTGGAATCCCTCAGGCTTTGCCCTCAAACCTCTGTGGTGGACCGAGCAGGGCTGCCGCCCTCACACCTACCATACCTCAAAGCTTCAATGAACTTGGTTTAAAGCCTGCTCTGAGGGGCAAGACACCAGCACGCAGGTGCTAACTGCCAGTTATTTGAGATGCATTGTAAATAAGGGAGTGTTTACACCTTGTTAGCAACAACACGTTTTCGTTTGTTAAAGTGCCCCTGTTTGCCTCAGTTATAAACGAGTCTGGGAAAATAATTTCACTCAGTAGTCTATTACTTTCAGAATTTGTATTGAATACGAAGTAAAATGTAAACACCGGCATCATTTAGGTTGGGAAGGAAAGGCCCATGTTAAATGCCAATATTTAACAGTCCCTGCTGATTTTGCACTATAGTGTTAGAAATTTGAAGAGGAGAGGTAGCATGTCTGTGGCGATCCCCGTGCTGCTGTTTCAATCTGGGTCCGTGTCTGCCCTGGCTTGTTGCAGGTGTAATGTTACGTGTTGTATTATATATTTGGATGCAGTGTCAGAAGCAGCAAAATAAGTCTAGCGGCGCACTATGCTAAGCACAGATTTTCAGTTTACGCATTAAGTGAAAGCACAGCATGGGGCGCTTTTACCAAAAAAAAACATTTGTTTGTTTTGGGTAAAAGCGCCCCATGCCTTGCTTTCACTTTAATGGTGGCCACGCCCCTTTCTTTGGACGCGGCTCTCTGTAATCTGAATACTTCGAGCAGCATCTAAAGAAAGGGGCACAGCCACTAAAAGTGGTCTCGCATTTGCGAGAGTTTGAGCTGTTGGCATTAGAAATGACAATGGCTTTTATATATGTTGGTTTTGAAAACACATAAATAAAAGGCATTGTCATTTACAATGCCAATAGCTTAAACTCTCGCAGATGCGAGACCTATTGCATTGTAAATGCCTGTTAGTCTTACATTTTTGAAGGCAGAAATGCATAAAAAGAATTGGCAATAGCACATTTTCTACTATTCTGTGTTTCCCCTCCCCCCCCCCCTAAGTCTCCTGATAAAATGGTACGTCACTTGTGTAGATGGGCCTAGTGTCTGTGAAAGGAAACGGCCCAAAATGCGACATGAACACATCACATTTTTCCAGTGAGAACTAACCCCTTTTTTGCAGTGTCCCTTAGCTGTAGCTTTTGGGCCCTAGCTCAGCAAACCTGTACATTTTTTAAAACAAGACGCGCAGGTGAGTCCAGAATGGGGTGACTTGTGTGGCTCTCACAAGCTTCTGTTATTCAGAACCTCCTGCAAACCTCAAAATTTGTCTATAAACACACAGCTCTGGAGTCTGAGGGGAGCCACAAACTTCTTCCACCTAGCATTTCCCCCCCAAGCCTCCCGATAAAAACTGTACCTCACTTGTGTGGGGAGTCCCAGTGCCCGCGATAACAAACTGCCCAAAACGTACTGTGGAGACATCAAAATTATCTGTCACAAGACAACCTGGTTTAGCATAAGAGTAACATGTGTTTTTGGTCCCGGGCTTGGCGGCCATCTAGGGAAACCTACCAAACCCTGACATTTCTGAAAACTTGAGACCCTGGGGGAGTCCAGGGAGGTGTGGCTTGCGTGGATCTCCCAACTTTATCCTTCCCAGAATCCATGGCGAACCTCAAATTTGACTTAAAAAAATCACATTTCTGTGTAGGATCACCGCTCCGGCACATATTTCCTACCACCCAGCGTTCCCTTTGGTCTCCCAATAAAATGATACCTCACTTGTGTGGGTGCCCAAAGCAGAGTCGGCCTAAAAACTTATATAAACAAAAATTGCGCTTATCAACACGCTGTAACATCCCCTCAATCTCTACACATTTTTGGCACTTCCCTGTCGCGGGCACTTGGACCACCCACCCACACAAGTAAGGTATCATTTTACTTGGAAGACCAAGGGGAATGCTGGGTGGTAGGAAATTTGTCCCGGCGTGGTGATCTCACACACATGTGGGGGAAATGTGATATTTATTTTTGCTAATTTGAGGTTTGCAGTGGATTCTGGGTGATAAAGGTATAGTGTGCACAGAGTCCAGTGGCTCCCCAGAGGCTTACAAAAGCTTAAGTAGATAAATCTTTGTGGCAGTGTGGTCTAGCAGTTGGGCTTATCAAAGGGCTGTGTTAAGCATTTGTTGTACACTTTGGCAAGAAATGATTACACACACTCAAAAACTGAATCCAAGACCAATTGTTTTGTATAAAAAATTATTATTTTATTTTAGAACCAAGATGAACTCCGTTGCAGGTAAGTACGTTTTCAGGAATAACCAACCATACTTTTCAAATGTAGTAAGTATTGTTTTGAAAGACAGTAAAAATGCTTTACAGTAATAGAAATGCTTTGGTATTGTCAATCAGACAGTAGAACTTAACAATTGTAAAATATAGACTTTTAAATGCTATAGGAGAAATGCAATGCATGGGGGGGGAAACAGTTGTATGCATTTACAGGTAAGTACTCGACTTACAAGTCCAGTCTTCAGAGGTTTGGACCAACACCGGGCACGGGTCAGACCAAGGTAAGTACTGCACCACCAGCGGCACTGGGGCGGTCGGGTGAAAAGTTCACTAAGCCCGATGTTAGTCAATAGAGACAGTGGGCACCCACAAGTCGCTGGTTGCTGGTAGGTACCCGCGGTTTCAGGGCACAGGCCTCCGGTGTTGGGGCTAGCACAGGGGGGGGGGGCCACACGGCAGCAGCAAAGTTACACTACCAGTGACACGTGTGCAAATCCGCATCGGGTGCCCAATGCTTTTCATTTGGGAATCTCGGTCGCAGAAAGAGGCTGTAGGCTCTGACCAGGAGGCTGGATGAAGGTGACCACCGGCTGGAGAGAGAAGTTGGGATGTTGAAGGAGGCCTGGTCACTGTCAGCTGGGCTCCCTAAAGTCAGGGGGCTGAGGATGCAGGGGTGCCGACGCGGTCAGGGGGACCCTTTGTGTGTAGAGGCTGCAGGCGTCTTTGTTGGGTTCTGGAGAGGTCTGCCACTGATGGAGTCGAGGTCAGGATCGCTGGGGAGACTTCACTGGACAGGCAAGCCATTCATACTCTGGCCGTGAGCGTCTGTTGCAGAGTGGGCAGGGGTCGCGGATCCGCTGGGATCCTGAGTCCTTGAAGTAGGAGTATTCTATCCACAGGAGATCTGGTCTTTGTTGAAGCGAGGCAGTCTAACTGGGGTTCTTGGAAGTCACTGTCCATGGTACAGGTGTCGTCTTTGCCGGCTCATCAGCTGAAGACAGGGCTGGGGGCAAGTCATTGGTTGTCTTCTGGCTTTTGCAGTCTCGTCTTCGTCCTTCGTAGGCTGCAGGCACCTGAGGATCAAGGTTCGGGGGTGCCCCAGCGGGTAGCCAATGGGCTACTTGCCTTTTAGGGTGACTACATCCTTTTGTATTTCCCTCCCTTTTGGGGAGGGGGCATGCCCTAACCTGATTGGCTAAAATCCTTCCATTCAAGATGAAGTATTTCCTGAGGAGTGGGTCACCTCAGTCCAGGGCACCTTAGGGGTGGGCAGAAAGGGCACACACCTCTCCTGACCTATTCATTTTCCTGTCGACCTTCCTGCCAAAAGTGGGGCTTGGTCAAGGGGTGGGGCATATCCTCTAGCTGGAGAGACCCTGGCTAGCATATCAAAGGGCAGGAAGCTTTAAAGCTCACCACCCTGAATGTTGTTCCTGCTTGGGGGTAGGTGTGATGCACCTCCACCCAAGCAGGCTTTGTCCTAACCCACGAGAGCACAAGGGCTCCCACCTCAAGGCGTCACAAACATGTTTGTGTAGCAGGCTGGTGCAGACCAGTCAGCTGGACACGAGGGAGTTCGTCGTTTTTCAGGTGGCATCTCTAAGATGCCCTCCGAGTGCGTTTTACAATAGATCCAACACTGGCATTGGTGTGGGTTTGTTGTGCTGAGGAGTTTGGTACCAAACTTATCAGTATTCAGTAAAGCAATCATGGAGCTGTGGAGTTCGTAATGACAGTCTCCCAGCCCATGTACTCGATATGGATTCACTGCACTTACAATGTCTAAGAATGGACTTGGACACCTAAGTTGCATATTGCTCATGCAGCTATTCCCTCAATTGGTGCTTGGGGCACCTTGCTTAGGGCTGCGAGACATGCTTGAGGGGGTGTCTTAACTCTGCCACAGGCAGTGTTTTTGGACATGGCACACAGGGATGTGTGCCATGTCGACTTTAGGTTTTGTCTGCACCTAAACAGTCTGCAGTGGCAGGGTATATATGTTAGGCGAGGGTTCTCTGAGAGTGGCACAATACATGCTGCAGCCCTTTGAGGCCCTCTCTGGTCACAAGGCCCTTGGTACCACTGGTACCTTTTACAAGGGACTTGTATGTGGCCCAGAGATGTGCCAATTGTGGAAACAAAGGTACAGTTTTAGGAAAGAACACAGGCATTTGAAACCTGATTAGCAGGGACCCAGCGTGCACTCAAAGTGCATCAGATATCGGGCAAAAAGTGGAGGGTAACCACGCAAGCCACACGTCCCTGGACTCCCCCGGTTGTCTAGTTTTCAGATCTGTCTGGGTTTGGCAGGTTTCCCTAGATGTGAATGGGTCACTTGTCCTGTATTGTAACCAGGGTCTGGGGTTCTAACCGTCTAGAAAACAAAAACCTCATTCACATAAAAGGTAACGGAGCGGTATATCTTGATTATCCGCTTCTGAGACTACGTGCAAAGCATCATCATAGGTCTTTAAAATATGCTTTCCTCCTGGAGGGAGACCAACTTGTGATTACAGTAGTGATCAGTAATAGTGTGAGTGAAGTGAATTTAAAATGACCTCCATCTCTCAAATAGTGATTTATTCAGTTGGAGATGGGGCAAGGTTAAAACAAAAAGCGGTGCGTGTCTAGAAATGCTACTGTTCTATAGCACCTATTAAACAAGCATTGGCATAGCCAATAGGTCTCGCCTTTGGGACCTTATAAGTACACTGTGAGACCGAGAGGATGGACAGAGGACAGTAAAGACACGGGTTTGGGAGAAGAGACCGGATGGGAAAGTTCAGAGTTAAAGCAGAAATGGTTCAGTGTTAAAACACAAGAGAAAAGGGAAACAGAGCAGAAACAGGGAAGAAAGGGATACGAACGTTAAGACGCGGGTCAGGGGGCGTGGAGCCCGGACTCGGCGCACAGGACAATCAGAGCAGCCCCCGCCAGAGCGCCACGGGACCGTCTGGCAGCAACCCCAGGTAGGCAGCCTGGCACCCTGCTGGCACCATGGAGCTGGGAGAACCGGGAACACGTGGGGAGGGGCGCATGAGGGACACAGAGGCTCGCGGGACATGGGCACACGGGACAGGCAAACGGAACAGAGGAACACGGGATGGGGGGGGGCACATGGGATGGGGGTACACGGGAGAGTCACACAGGACATGGGCATACTGGACAGACAAGTGGGGGAACAGGAGCACCAGGGGCTGAAACACTGGGTCGGGGTCATGGGGACCGAACAACAGTCAACGGAGGCAAAGGGAACAGAGACACGTAGCACTGAGGCGGGGGGCACCTGCGCAGGGGCAAGAGGGACTGACACCCTCGAAGCAGGGGCACGGGACAGGCGCACAGGGGATAGGAGTATATCACACAGCAGCATTAAGAAGGTTGCATCAGTTCAGGCCCCCAAAAGCAAAGACAACTTTGATGGCCTGGTGTGATGAAATATGGACCGATCCAGGCAAAGGGGCAAAATAAAGTACATGGATAGATGAGGAGATAACAATATTTCCAATGGAGGAACCTCTTCTCCGACACCCCACTTCTTTTTGGTGGTGATCGCAACGCTTTCCCACCCTGAAATGGGAGACATTATTAAAATTTTTTGGGCGGGACGTGGGATTTGTAAATGTTTGAAATAACCCCAAACATGTAAGTGTGTGGGTGTTCACAAACGTTGAGGGCTTTATCACCCTAGAACGCAGTATTGGAGGTTTTCACACAGAATCTCTACGAATAGGAAACGGAAATAGTGGTAATTTTACACTCCCTAAAAGGCTCTTTGTACTGATGTGAGATACACACGCGCAAACCGAATTGTGAAAGAGCAGCAAAAAGGAAAGCTCCCGTCCATACCGTTTCAGCAGTCGGCTAACGCCTGCCCCAGGCCAGAGTTTGTTGCAGACCAAAGTGAGTGAGCAGTATCATAACAAGCGCGGCCGCGAAAGTTAAAGCGACCGCGCTAATTAGACAAGGAATGTCAGGAATGCAGCTGACATCCGGCCACGCTGCTGCTCGCTCCCGAAATCCCTAGGCCAGGGGAGTTAACGTTTGTAGAGAAGGCGGGACATGCACCCGCCTTTGGCCAATTGCGGGCTTTCAATTTTTTAAAGCCACACGCAATGGCCAATCACTTCAGCTTTTCAGCAAACACGTGCGTGTGGCTAAAAAAAGCCACACGCACGTGTTTGCTGAAAAGCTGAAGTGATTCCAAGAGGTCATTTTCTAGAGCAGCGCATACGCGCTGCGCTAGGCTCGACCTAAAAACTAAAATATTTCTGTAACTAAACTTGGAAAATATAAATTGTGAGATTAATTTACTAGATTGTGGCTTTCTGGTAGATGTTTAACTGACTGAATTTACCAAAGAACACAGGGACAGACATATTAAAAAAGTGCATCAATTTCAGGTATCAGCGGTAGCCAGTAAAATGGAATCCAAGCTTGTCCAAAAGGTTATGTGTGAACGTAAAACGGCAATAGCACATTGGCCTCTGCCAGTATCCCGAGTCAATGTGCATCTTGGGTCATTGAATGGAAGCACCCCATTCGTCAAATGACAATCAATACAAATAAAATAATTACTGAAAAGAAAATGATAAGGACAGAAGAAGATCTAGGTGTTCTAACTACTGCAATGGAATTGAAAGAAAGTATTATCCAGAGTCATTTATATGATAACATATGAATTTGTAAAGGGCAAGCCCACCCCCCAAAGGGTTTTTGGCACTATATGACAGGTGCTGACAAAGTTTCTAGATATCCACAAAATAATTAATAAAATTAGTCTAAATGGAGCTTATTTACACGTTGATGGCTAGTCTGACAATTAGTGCATACACAAAAGAAGGGGAGAGATAAAAATTTGCTTGCTAATACTTCTTCCGTGGAATATGATAGTGACACAAGTGTAGCTAAGCTTCTACAGCCCAATGGTGAGGCTTGTTATGAGTCTATTTTTAAATCACAGCCATTGGTTGTTGCAAGTAATGGCCCTCACCCATAATTAGTGGCATCCTTCATCACTGGGCTCTACCTCCCGGCATTGGTTCTGTTGGGATGGGCTCAACCACTCGAATGTGAGCACTTAATATTTTGTGTTAGAGTGCCGAGGTAACTGCGCTACTGGAAATAAAACTATCTTGAATAAAAGTCAAACTTTTATTGATTTGGGGTTTTTCTCAGTCAGTCAAAATTAAAGACATGAATGCGAAAGAAAAATTAGAATCCCACCATCCTAGTTCCTAGTCGACATGTTTCAGCCTTCTTAGATGCCCAAGAGGTCAGGAAGCTTTCATCCAGACTGAACAATCCATATCCGTCTCATATTGCCTGTCCACACAAACAGGCAAAGCAACACAAACGCAAAGAAAGATATTCACTCCGTATCTGTTGTCAGGGTTTTTCCCCTATACTCAAAGGCTAGATATCCCTTAGTTGAGGAGAGAGAACATTTCCCTTTACTTACACTTTAGTCAAAGGACTGATGTCTCAGTCATTCACATCTCTCATTCATCTTACCAGTACCATGTAGACTAAAGACTGGGGTGGTGGGATACTAATTTCCCTTTCATACCCATATATTTTTAACTTTTCTATTAAAAAACAAAAGCAATACAATTTTGACTTTTTTCAAGACATTTCTATTTCCAGCAAAAGTTACCTCAAATCCCTAAGTCAAAATACTAAATTCTCCCATTGTTGGTGGTTGAGCCTATCCTGACGGAACCAATGCCAGGATGTAGAGCCAGATTACAAAGCATGCCACTACTTGTGGTTGAGGGACAATATTTTCTACTACCTATGGTAATGATTTAACCCCTTCCCTGCGGCGCAAATCCTGGTGCGGGGATTTAATTAGGGGGCGTAACCCCTTGCGTGCTCAGGACGGCCCCCGGCCGTCCTACATCACGGTAGGTGTGTGCGGAGGACAGCCGGGGGCCGTCCGAACTCCGCCCACTAATTAATTCTTCCGCACATCAGGAGAATTTGCGCCGCGCTGGGGAATCGGCAGGGTTCGGACGGCCCCCGGCCGTCCTGAGCTCACGCCCACTGTGACGCAGGACGGCCGTGGGCCGTCCTGAGCACACAAGGGGTTAAGCATACACTCACAAAATGCCTCACAATGGGGCTGTGGAAGCTTACCAATACTTTTGTGCAACGAAAGTCTGATAATTCAGCATAGATCTGCCCCAGAGGACCTTCTTCAGACACCCATGTTTTTGAAAATGGATAGAAAGGGATATGTGATTAGATTAAGAAGATCCAGGACAACATTATTATTGTGGGGTACCGCCTGACACTGTGAATGGGCAAGTGAAAGTGAGTGGCACTCCTTGTAGGGCGAATGGGCAGTCTTCGTATCCCTGCAGTTTCTCTTATGGGGCATTCCTATACACACCCACTAGAGAAGTTTAACAACATGTTTTCCTTTGCAACAGATGGATGGCACAAGTACTTTAATATTGCATCAACATTTCCAGATTACATAGATTGCACTGATGACGCTGCAGTTTTGGACAGACCAATTTAAAATGCCATATTTGCATGGATTAATCATTGCTAACACATTTGTTCACTTATTGGATAGAGCAAATATTATTCCTAAAATGAATGGGCACAAGTACTATATGTCCCTACTTTGGTGCAAAATAACAGAAAAATTGAAAAAAGTACAACCAAGAATAAAGTAGGGTTGTTCTCTTAGCTCAACAGTGCTCCTACGCATACTCTGCTAGGTTCACGATGCTAAGCTGAGCGATCATCCAGAGACCATATAAGGTTCATTTGAGTGAACAGAATGTTTTGCCTTCAACCCAGTTCTACTGCTGGGTCTTCTATTTCTCAAACCATCAGTATCTGGGAGGTGATTAGCAGGTCCTAATATACCTAGAAAAGGATATTCGGAAAAAACATATTGCAAATTAGCAGCAAATCGTCAGCAATTGTGTACTGCAACGCCAACTTCTTTTTAGCCGCTTCCCTATTACCTTAATGACTGGGATATTTTAGGAGTGACAATAGCTCCTTACTGTGCTACATGTGCAGCAGCGCAGCCTGGCCAACGTGTGAACAAGCCAAGCCTTTTCTGAGAAAGCTGTTTGCAAACACGTTTTTGGAAGTGCATGTGTTGTTCGATCAACTATTCCCTCTGGTATGCTATTACACTCTTATTCAATAATGTCAGTTTTTGGAGAGGTTCTCTTGCTTCTTGAAACACTACCCAGAAACCTTCTTCATAATCTACTGCGGAAACTACCTGCCACCGATTCCCACAGTTGAGAAATGGTCTTCAATTTTTAACAAGTTACCTCAAGAACATCAATATCACAGAGGCCTCTGACAAGCCGCATGTCCACAGGAAAGATCCCAGAGAAGACGCATAGTAGAAAGTTACTAACAACAATGAAGAGTAGCCAATAGGGAGTATTAACAAGGGAATAGAAAAAGGAGCTAGTTCTTGATCGATGCATCTTTGACTGTCTGTGCTGACACAAGGAAAAGCATTTGGACCTGGTGTAGTCAGCAGGAGATATAGTCTACTGGCTATGATGCGGGCCAGGGAACCAGAAGAACTGGTTTCCATCCTTGGTCTCAGCAGTGACCAAACAGTGTGTAATACTGACAAATCAAGTTAGCTCACTATGCCCAAGACCATCTACTAAAAAAAGTAATTTATTTCTCTTTGTACTTTACCAATCACTCTCTTATTCATCAATGTAAGTATTTCAACACTTAGGGGAATATTTACTAATAGTTCATGCAGTGTTGCAAGGCAAGTTGCTGCGTTGCGTGGATGGAAGAGAGCGGAACAGCGCCACATTTACCCGATGCTAAACCTTAATACATCTGAGCCTTAGTATGTAGTGCCCATTTATCTTACCAATTCCAGCACTGTTTGAATACATTATATATATTTTTTTATAATAATAACCTAAAAGAACCAGTATATTCAGTGGTTGTAATGTTTACAGCAGGATCTTTCCAAACAGAATTCATTTTTTGTAAACAGAGCAGCTATGTTATTAGCTAAGTTAAATCCTAATAATGCCAAAGGAAAGGGGTGCAATAGATTCTTGATCAGAGGATTGCTGGCCAGAAGTGCAATAAAAAGATTTAAGGCCAGAAGGCTTGGAGAAGAGCCCAGGCACCTGTGAGAATGACCCTTCCATTGCCCTAGAGGCCTTTAAGAAGCAGCAACCTCATAGGACATTTAATAGCCTCCTCTGCAATCTGACCCTGGTAAGTCCTGCAACATCCCATCGCTTAAACCAAGGGGGTGCAGACTAAATTAACTTGTTTCTAATACTAGAAGTAGGGGTACCGGGTGACTACATGTCATCAGCACCACCAGTCTGGGGTTTCCTTTCCCAAATGACTGTTTTTCAAGTGTGTTAGTCCAATTGGTTCAATCAATCATGTCACTTATAAAGCGCACTACATACCCGCGAGGGTCTCAAGGCGCTGGGGGAAGAGGGGGGTGGTGCTGCTACTGATCGAAGAGCTAGGTCTTGAGGAGTCTTCTGAAGGCCAGTAGGTCTTGGGTCTGTCGGAGGTTGGTGGGGAGGGTGTTCCAGGTCTTGGCGGCGAGGTGGGAGAAGGATCTGCCGCCGGTGGTCGTTTTCCGGATGCGGGGGACTGTGGCGAGGGCGAGGCTGGTCGAGCGGAGCTGGCGGGTGGGGGTGTAGAAGCTGAGTCGTCTGAGGTAGGCTGGTCCGGAGTTGTGGAGTGCTTTGTGTGCGTGGGTGAGGAGCTTGAAGGTTATCCTCTTGTTGACAGGGAGCCAGTGCAGGTCTCTCAGGTGGGGTGTGATGTGGCTGCGTCGGGGGATGTCGAGGATAAGACGTGCAGAGGCGTTCTGGATGCGTTGCAGCCGTGTTCTGGATGCGTTGCAGCCGTCTCAGGAGCTTAGCCGTCGTTCCTGCGTAGAGGGCGTTTCCGTAGTCCAGCCTGCTGGTGACGAGGGCCTGGGTGACTGTTTTCCTTGTTTCGGTGGGGATCCACTTGAAGATCCTGCGGAGCATTCGGAGGATGTTGAAGCAGGATGAGGAAACGGCGTTGACCTGCTTAGTCATGGAGAGGGTGGGGTCGAGGATGACCCCTAGGTTGCGTACGTGGTCGGTGGGTGGCGGGGCTGTTCCCAGTGATGTTGGCCACCAGGAGTCGTCCCAGGCTGAAGGGTTGGAACCAAGGATGAGGACCTCCGTCTTGTCCGAGTTCAGCTTCAGGCGGCTGGTCCTCATCCATTCGGCGACGGCCTTCATTCCTTCGTGGAGGTGGGCTTTGGCGGTGTGAGGGTCTTTGGTGAGGGAGAGGATCAGCTGGGTGTCGTCGGCGTAGGAGATTATGTTGAGGTTGTGCTGTCGGGCGACGTGGGCGAGGGGTGCCATGTAGATGTTGAACAGCGTTGGGCTGAGGGAGGAGCCTTGGGGTACGCCGCAGATGATCTTGGTGGCCTTGGATCGGAAGGGGCGAGGCGGACGCTTTGTGTTCTGCCGGAAAGGAAGGATGTGGTCCAGTCCAGGGCCTTCTCTTGGATCCCGGCGTCGTGAAGGCGTGTTCGTAGTGTGTGGTGGCAGACCGTGTCGAAGGCGGCTGATAGGTCCAGGAGGATGAGGGCTGCTGTTTCTCCGTTGTCTAGCAGGGTCCTGATGTCATCGGTGGCGGCGATGAGGGCGGTTTCGGTGTTGTGGTTGCTGCGGAAGCCGGACTGGGAAGGGTCCAGGATGTTGTTCTCCTCGAGGTAGCGGGTCAGTTGTTTGTTGACTATTTTCTCGGTGACCTTCGCGGGGAACGGGAGCAGAGAGATGGGTCGGAAGTTCTTGAGGTCCTTGGGGTCTGCCTTGGGTTTCTTAAGTAAGGCGGTGATCTCGGCGTGCTTCCAGCTTTCCGGGAAGGTTGCTGTCTCGAAGGAGATGTTGATTATTTTCCGGAGATGGGGCGCGATGGCTGTACTGGCTTTGTTGAAGATGTGGTGAGGGCACGGGTCTAGCGGTGAACCGGAGTGGATGGTGTTCATGATCTCGCTGGTGTCCTCGTCGTTTATGTTGGTCCAGGAGAGCAGGCGGTTGGTGGTTGTGGGGGCAGTGGTCTCGGTGGTTGCCGGGGCGGTCGTGGTGTTGAAGCTGTCGTGGATGTCGGCGATTTTGCGGTGGAAGAAGGTGGCCAGTGAGTCGCACAGGTCTCGCGATGGCTGGATGTCGTTGGGGTTGGAGCTGGGGTTGGAGAGTTCCTTCACGATGTTGAAGAGCTCTTTGCTGTTGTGTGCGTTGTTGTCTAGGCGGTCTTTGAGTGAGGCCCTTTTGGCGGATCTGATGAGGTGATGGTGACTGCGGGTGGCGCTCTTGTGGGCGGCGTAGCTGTCCGTTCGTGGAGCCAGATCTTCTCCAGTTTTCGGCATGTTCGTTTGGAGGCCTGGAGGCCTCAATAGACCAGAACCAAGACTACAATTCCCAGAATGCACCAATGTTTTTAAATTAGCGCCTAGTACTGGGGAAAAGGTGTGCAGAGGTGTGGTCACCTGCCCTCATTGTTACTCACTCATCAACAGTTTCACATTTACCCACCCACACACAATGCTGTACAACTGTGTGCTTAATTTTCCGTTTTCCTGATAAACGGCAGGTTAGAAATGTTATGAAATTACTCAACACAGCCATGTTTTCGGCCCAGGCAGCACATTTGGTATCGATTTGTGATTCAGACGCCGGGGAAGGATTCAGTCAAATCGACACATTAGATTCATTTATTGCCCAAGAGAGCGATTTGTGCAGTCTTTCATCGGAGTTTACCTCGGGCGGGGAGTTACCTCTAAACGAGGGCGCGGGCCAGGAAAATAATAGTAAAAATCAAATGCGCTAATAAAAGTCAGAAATGTGACCTGCGGCAGGAAACCATTGATAAAATATCAGAAAGCCAGGCAGCCCACACACCGCTGAGTGGCACAAGCACGGCAAGGGACGGCGGTCGGATGGCACCTCTGAAGGGGGGCAGGCTTTGATCACGCCTGTGGCTTGCAGGGAGCAGCCCGGCTGTCACAAAGCATGCATGCCTGTTTCATTCAATCTCAGCTGCTGTTTCCCCCGGAGTCTTACTGAGACATTGACTTCACATCAGCCTATGGGGAGCCCCACCCCGAGCCTTATATAGGGAATATAAAACGGGTTAAATAAAACAATTTTTTTTTTAAAGTCCAAAAGCAATGCAGGCTTTGTTATATAAACAAAAAAACAATAAAACACATGTTTGATATTTGAAGGGAAAGGATGGATGAAGATTCAACAGTGGATTTAAATGTCCATGCAAGTGAATTAACTCGGTGTGGGGGCGGCATTAAGATTCTATTTATGACTAGGCCACCCCGAAATACCATTCAGCTGCTATTGAAAATGTTTTTAAATCACAGGAGAACACAGAAAAATATAGCCATTGAAGTGTGTTTTTTTGTAGAGCACCAAAAAGGCCAGCGATGTGGCTGATGGGTAGAAGGAACAGCGCCCACCCTCCACCGGCGGCAGCGGGGGTCTTTATTTCTGAAGGAGCCCGGCTCGTGCGGTTTTAATTTGATATGAATGCAGCATCAAAATGGACTCTCGAGCAAGACATGTGCTGTTTTATCTAGTGTTACAGCAGCTGGCCCGGCTCGCAGCTGAGTCCGGGCACTCTGATCTCGAGGCAGCTTTGTGGCGGATGACCCTGGCGTGCCACGAAATGTCAAACGTCTGAGACACACAAAAAAAATGGCCACCCTGAACCCCTTCCAGTCAGTCACTCACTCCCATAGCACCGCCAGTCACTCCCATAGCACCGCTCCACCTGGCCTCGTGCCGCAATGAATGGGGGAAGATTTCCCCCAGGTTGCCGAGGCACCGAAAATTCACAGGGAGGCGGAAAGGAGAAAGCGAGCCATTGACTGGAGGAAAGGCAAACGCTAATCAGCCATGGCAGCGAGCGGTGACAGCCTGCAGGGCGCACCGATGCTGCAAAGCCCGGCGTGCAGCAGCATGCGGGATAAAAATACACACACCAACCTCTGTATTATCAGAAGCAAGGATTCGGAGACAAGAGAGCGTTGCAAACAGAAGCAGCAGACACAATCAGCAAGTGACAGGGTTTCATAGGAACGCCGATACCTCAAAGCTGTGGCAGCAGTGATTAAATAAACAAGCACAAGCGCGCGCGCGCGCGTGCCTCGCGCGGCAGCAGGGAGAGGGGGCATGCGTGATTCCCTTGCGGGAGCGAGCGGCGCCAGGAGCGATAATTGCTACCATATGGTGCCAGCTGCTCGCTCCCGCAAGTGAATCGCCAAACGTGCACGCGTTGCCATTGAAGGCAATGGAATGCGTGCACGTTTTTGGCTGAAAAGCCGAATCGATTGCAAAAGGTCTTTTTGCCTATGCAGCGCATGCGCGATGCGTAGGCGAGACCTAAAAATGTGAGTGGCCGACATATTTCAGCCCTTATGGTGCCCAGTCAGGTCGGGGGGCTTTCTTTAGGACCAGTATGAAGTTCGTTACTAATTTAGTGACGTGCGAAGGTAAGTTACTCTTCTCAAAGGTTATGGGTTTATAGTACCTATAACTGGAAAGAAAAAGACAGTGACAACAGGGTATCATATTAATTCAACATCAACCTAGATCTATTGTGATCCATGTTTATCAAAGAGGATGCTCATAAATAGTCATTTACTACACGAGAACTTAGTGCAAGGGGGGGGGGACACAAACATAGTACAACTGTAAAAATGGCAGAGGATATCTAGAATTCAGTTAAGGTAACCACCTATATCTCATAGTGATATGTTGGGAGCAGCAGGAGTATATGTGCAGTAGGGCGTTTTGTGCTATGGTTATATATGAGCCCTAATGTCAATCGTAGTAACTCTGGCTGCATGGGGAGTTCAATTGAGTACAAGCGAGCGAGTGGCGCCTTTATTAGGTGCTACGCTGATGTTACCACTCGCTATCAATGCGAGTGGTGTTCAGCTTCTACGATACTCGCTTAATTAGACAAGATGATGTCGCACTTGTTGCACGCGCAATAAGGGATAAAAACAAATTGAGTTGCATCGATTTAGACCACAATGTTAGGAAAGAGCGGCAAAAGGTAACCAGTCTCTGGTAAAGGGAGGGGACCTCTGATGTCAAATGCATACGTGCTAATAAAAATTAAAAGCGACTGTAGCATATAGCAATCAGACGTTGGATGATAGTAATATATAAAAGGAAGCGCGATGTGGAAACTTAACCTAGCTCACTCTCTAAAAAGTCATGTAATCGGTGCTCGTTGTGTGTGACAAATGTTCATTAAATACCTGCTTAATTCCGCATATTTTCTTCTGGGGACACTGGGAGTGGACTGCTCACTTACTGTTAGACAAGGAAGAAGAGTCATTACTCATTAGATGGAGGCGCGCGCGTGTGTTTCTCGGCCGCCCGTGGCAAGGAAATACCTTGGAGTCAAGGTCACGACTTGTGCTTGCTCTGTTGTGCCCCGGTGACGCGGGCCGGTACCAATTTTTTGTAGTTGTGGCCGGTGATGGGCATGGTAGAGAGACTATGCCCTGATTCTTTGACAACGGTGATCCGACCTTCAAAGGATCTTGTATTATCTTTATGATCATTATTTGTTGTAAATTAAGGCGAATAAAGAAGTTTATGATGGGGGATGAGTGCAATTGATCTTATTTACTCGGTAACGGGTCCTTAGCAGAATTTAGAATCCTGGTCTCTGCTTGTGTTAGGACCGTGGAACTTAAACAGGGGAACTTTACTCCTGGTCAATATCATCATGTGGTATATTTGCGACACTGTATCCCTGTTGGGTCATCCAAAGCCGCCACTCTATAGACAAAGAGAGAAGGCGAGGGAGTGTAAACTCATTAGTTGTTCAGTCACAGTACGAAATGTTGAATGTAACCACTCATGGTTCTCTGTATTCGGTTATTCTTCGTATGGTCACGTGATGACCTTAGTCAGAATAGCGGTGGTTCCTGCCTTCACGAATAGGTAACCGTGGTTGCCATGTGCTGACCAGTGCTGGTATTCATATCAACATAAGATGGTGTGCCAAGGTATGTTATCGTTCAACCCAGTCTCATAGGTTTTAAGACGGTATACCCACCATTGCTCCTTTTCGTAGAGAATCTGTTCGGCATGGTGGTTTTTCGTGGTCGGTGTCTCGAGGACTACCAGTTTCTCATCAATTCTGTGGTTGGTGTTGATGAAATGGGTGCTCATTTTCGTTGTGGCTTTTTTGCATTTAATGTTACTTTTGTGTTCACAGATCCTCTGTTTAATCTTGCGGCAAGTCATTCCTATATATTTAAGGTCACAAGGACAGATGATCATATAGATCACATGGGTGGTGTTACAATTCGTATGATGTCGTAAGGTCCATCTCAGATCCGGTGTTAGTTGTAGAGTCTTGGTTATCTTAGTTAACTTAAATACAGAGCAGGACCTGCACGGGTAGTGACCAGTTATAGGCGCCAAGTTCCAGGCATTTGTGATCGATTCCATTCGGTTTTTTTCTGGGGGTGGTCTTGTGTGTACAAGTAAGTATTTGATGTTCTTTGTCCTTCTGTTGGCAAATCTAGGTTTTGGCCATTTTAATGAACCTGACGTGAGGATGCGCCAGTTCTTGACTATTTTTTTTCACCATATTCGAGGCTGTATTATAGGTTGTCACGCAAGTGAGAACATCTTCAGTTGTCTCTTTTGTTGTAGTATCTAGAAGGCTATCTCTGTGTTGATTCCTCGCTCTCTTTTGGCATTTCTGTATTGTTCTGTGTGGATAGTCTCTGGCCTCTAATTTCAGACATAGGTCCTTGGCTTGTGTTTTGTAGTCCTGTATTCTACTGCAATTACGCCTGATCCGTAAAAATTGGCTGTATGGTAGATTTTCCCTCGGAGGACGTGGGTGAAAGCTTTTGTATGAAAGCAGGCTGTTCTTCGATGTTGTTTTATAGAACGTCTTTGTGTTAATGGTGGTGATCTCTATGTAGATTGTTCAGAAAATCCAGTTTGATTGTCTGCTGTGTATGTGAATTTCAGAAACCCATCCCTAGTGTTGATCCATCTGTGGAAATCCGACAAGCTATCTGCAGTGTCAATCCAGATCATGATCACATCATCGATGTAACGCTTCCAAAAGAGTATTTTGGTTCTGTATGGGTTGGTGTCATTGAGTATGTGGATGTTATCGAAATTGCTCACATACAGCCCTGCTAGTGTATAGACTCTCCACGTCGAGTCCTACTAAGCACAGTGTTCCTTGCTGGGATGCCAATCCCTTTAGCTGGTTGAGCAGCTCCCGGGTATCTTTTAGATATGTCTGAGTTGCTTGGACCAAAGGTCTTAAGTAGTGATCAGCAAATTGGGAGAGGGGCTCAAGCACCGAGCCAATCCCAGAAACTATTGGGCGTCCCGGTGGTGGTATTCTGTTTTTGTGTGTTTTGGGTAGCAAGTAGAAGTATGGTGTTCTGGGCAATTTGGTCTTCAAAAAGTCTGCTTCATACTTCTACTTGCTTGAGCCCCTCTCCCAATTTGCTGATCACTATTTAAGACCTTTTGGTCCAAGCAACTGGCATATCTAAAAGATACCCGGGACCTAGTCAACCAGCTAAAGGGATTGACATTCCAGCAAGGAACGATGTGCTTAGTAGGACTCGACGTGGAGAGTCTATACACTAGCCTACCACAATAAAAGACCCTCCAGACCATTGAGGACATACTATTCTTACAACAGTGGGAGCACAAGACACCAAGACATTTTGTATTAGTGTTGCCGGCTGGCCCTCACCGAAAACTTCTTCGAATACAATGGAACACTGTTTTTACAGTGCCACGGAACTTCAATGGGCAGCACATTCGCCCCCAGTATGGCAGGGCTGTATATGAGCAATTTCGAGAACATCCACATCCTCAATGACACCAACCCATACAGAGCCAAAATACTCTTTTGGAAGCGTTGCATCGATGATGTGATCATGATCTGGAACACCACTGCAGATAGCTTGTCGGATTTCCACAGATGGATCAACACTAGGGATGAGTTTCTGAAATTCCCATACACAGCAGACAAGCGTAAACTGGATTTTCTGGACATAACAATCTACATAGAGAACACCACCATTAACACAGACGTTCTATAAACCAACATCAAAGAACAGCCTGCTTTCATACAAAAGCTTTCACCCACGTCCTCTGAGGGAAAATCTACCGCACAGCCAATTTTTACCGATCAGGCATAATTGCAGTAGAATACAGGACTACAAAACACAAGCCAAGGACCCATGTCTGAAATTAGAGGCCAGAAACTATCCACACAGAACAATACAGAAATGCCAAAAGAGAGCGAGGAATCAACACAGAGATAGCCTTCTAGAGACTACAACAAAAGACAACTGAAGATGTTCTCACTTGCGTGACAACCTATTATACAGCCTCGAATATGGTGAAAAAAATCGAACAAGAACAGGCCCATCCTCATGTCAAGATCATTAAAATGGCCAAAACCTAGATTTGCCAACAGAAAGACAAAGAACATCAAATACTTACTTGTACACACAAGACCACCCCCAGAAAAATCCAGAATGGAATCGATCATAAATGCCTGGATCTTGGCGCCTATAACTGCTCACTACCTGTGCAGGTCCTGCTCTGTGTGTAAGTTAATCAAGACTCTACAACTAACACCGGATCTAAGATGGACCTTACGACATCATACGAATTGTAACACCACCCATGTGATCTATATGATCACCTGTCCTTGTGACCTTTAAATATATAGGAATGTCTAAACAGAGGATCTGTGAACACAAAAGTAACATTAAATGCAAAAAAGCCACAACGAAAAAGAGCACCCATTTCATCTACACCAACCACAGAATTGATGAGATAAACTGGGTAGTCCTCTGGAAACTGACCACGAAAAACCACAATGCCGAACAGATTCTCTACGAAAAGGAGCAACAGTGGGTTTACCGTCTTAAAACCTATGAGACTGGGTTGAACGATAACATACCCTGGCACACCATCTTATGTTGATATGAATACCAGCACTTGTCAGCACATGGCACCCACGGTTAACTATTCATGAAGTAAGGAACCACCGCTATTCTGACTAAGATCATCACGTGACCATACGAAGAATACAGAGAACCATAAGTGGTTGCGTTCAACATTTCGCACTGTGACTGAACAAATAATTAGGTTACACTCCCTCTCCTTTGTCTATAGAGGAGTGGCTTTGGATGACCCAACAGGGATACAGTGTCGCAAATATACCACATGATGATATTGACCATGAGTACAGTTCCCCTGTTTAAGTTCCACGGTCCTAACAACGCAAGCAGAGACCAGGATCCTAAATTCTGCTATTGACTTGTTACCGAGTAAATAAGACCAATTGCACTCATCCCCCATCATAAACTTCTATATTCGCCTTCATTTCCAACAAATAATCATAAAGATAATACAAGATCCTTTGAAGGTCTGATCAGTTGTCAAAGAATCTGGGCATAGTCTCTCTACCATGCCCATCACCAGCCACAACAATAAAAAATGCTTGCTACCGGCCCGCGTCACCGGGGCACAACAGACGGAGCAAGCACAAGTCGTGACCTTGACTCCGAGGTATTTCCTTGCCACGGGCGACTGAGAAACACACGCGTGCGCCTCCATCTAATGAGTAATGACTCTTCTTCCTTGTCTAACAGTAAGTGAGCAGTCTACTCCACGTGCCCCACGAAGAAGCAAATATGCGGAATTAAGCAGGTATTTAATGAACATTTGTCACACACAACGAGCACCGATTACATGACTTTTTAGAGAGCGAGCTTGTTTTTAAGTTGCCACACCGCACTTCCTTTTATATATTACTTTCATCCAACGTCTGGTTGCTATATGCTACAGCTAACGCTGCTTTTAATTTTTATTAGCACGTATGCATTTGACATCAGAGGTCCCCTCCCTTTACCGGAGACTGGTTACCTTTTGCCGCTCTTTCCTAACATTGTGGTCTAAATCGATGCAACTCAATTTGTTTTTATCCCTTATTGCGCGTGCAACAAGTGCGACATCATCTTGTCTAAGCAAGTATGCGCGTATCGTAGAAGCTAAACACCACTTGCATTGATAGCCTCACGCTAACATCAGCGTAGCACCTAATAAAGGCGCCACTCGCTCGCTTGTACTCAATTGAACTTCCCATTCAGCCAGAGTTACTATGATTGACATTGGGGCTCATATATAACCATAGCGCAAACACCCTACTGCACATATACTCCTGCTGCTCCCAACATATCACTATGAGATATAGGTGGTTACCTTAACTGAATTCTAGATATCCTCTGCCATTTTTACAGTTGTACGATGTGTGTTGTCCCCCCTGCACTAAGTTTCGTATAGTAAATGTCTACTATTTATGAGCATCCTCTTTGATAAACATGGATTACAATAGATCTAGGTTGATGTTGAATTAACATGATACCCTGTTGTCACGGTCTTTTTTTTTTCCAGTTATAGGTACTTTAGACCCATAACCTTTGAGAAGAAGGGTAAGTGACCAACTTACCTTCGCACATCACTAAATTAGTAACAAGCTTCATACTGGTCCTGAAAAAAGCCCCCCCGACTCGACTGGGCACCATAAGGGCTGAAACATGTCGACCACTCACATTTTTTAATGGGTGCTATAGAACAGTAGCACTTCTAGACACGCACCGCTTTTTGTTTTAACCATGCCCCATCTCCAACTGAATAAATCACTATTTTTGAGAGATGGAGGTAATTTTAAATTCACTTCACTCACAATCACACTATTACTGATCACTACTGTAATCACCAGTTGGTCTCCCTCCAGGAGAAGGACAGCATATTTTAAAAACCCTATGATGATGCTTTTCACGTAGTCTCAGAAGCGGATAATCAAGATATACCGCTCAGTTACCTTTTAAGTGAATTAGTTGTTTTTTTCCGACGGTTAGAACCCCAGACCCTGGTTACAATACAGGGCAAGTGATCCATTCTCCTTTGATTATCTACCCATCGTCTGGAAGCTGAATGGATCTCAGCTTCTTTCTCCCCCGATTGATTACGAGGTTTCCCTAGATGGCCAGCAAGCTCTGAACAAAAATGCAGATGACCCCCTTTCTAAACCAGGTCGTTGAGTGATCAATAATTTTGATGCCTCCACAATGTTTTTTGGGCCCTTCCCTGTCGCTGTTACTTGGCCCACACAAGTGAGTTAGCATTTTTATCGGGAGACCTTGGGGAACGCCGAGTGGTAGAAAATTTGTGCTGGCCAGGTGATCCCACAGCCTTGCCACACAGAAATGTGAGAAATGGTATGTTTTTAGCTAAAGTTGAGGTTTGCAGGGGATTGAGTAAGAAAATGTTCGGGGATCCATACAAGCCACACCTCCCTGGTCTCCCCGGGGTGTCTAGTTTTCAGAAATGTCTGGGTTTGGTAGGTTTCCCTAGACGGAAGTCGAGCCTGGCACCAAAAAGTAGGTTCCCCCTTGCAAAACCAGCTCGTTTGGTGATCATTAGTTTTGATGTGTCCACAATACGTTTTGGTCCCTTCCGTGTCACAGGCACTTGTCCCAGAGTACGAAGCTGGCTCTATGATAAACCACTAAGTGGTTATTTCGTACAAAGAGTCCAGATATTCCCCCTGAAGTGTACAGGGCTCAATGTAAACCCAAAGTGCTCTATTTGTGGTAATGTGGTTGAGCAGCTTTGGGCCTAAAACAGAGGAGTGCAAGACATTTGTTATGCACACAGTGATAAATAAATGACAACTCAAAAAGGAGATCCACACCAATTTTGCAAAAATAAGCTTCTTTCAAGATTTATTTTAAGACCAAAAAATACATAAAAAGGAAAGTACGTTTTTTTATAAGAAATACTTTTCATTTAAAAAAGTGGGCACTTAGTGCAATTTTCATTTCAGCAATGTTAACCTATGGGAGGGAAACAAGAATGCGGTTTTGCAGGTAAGGATACAACTTAGTCTTGGTTTTCAGGATGAAGAATCGGCACCAGGCAAGGTTCATATAGGTACCAAACCTGCACCTCCATTGGCACAAGGTCGGCTGGGTGCAGGGTTCAGATTTGAAATATGATGCCGATGTTATCCAATGGAGAAAGGGGTAATCAAAGATGCTGCTCACAGGTGAGTAACAGTTTGGTAATCCAGTCTCCTATGGTTAAGGTACGCACAGGGGGCACAAGGCAGCACCAAATTTAGACCCTCGGAGGCACAGGGGCGGCTGGGTGCAGTGCCAACACAGCGTCGGGCGCCCAATGCAAACCAATAGGAGAAATGGGTTTTTAAGAAAGGCTGCAGGCTTGGGCCAGGAGGCTGGATGATAAACTCACAACTTCCCAGGTAACTCGAGATGCTAGGGGACGTAGGGACACCGTTGGTCGCACTCCCCAAGGCACAGGGGTTTCGAGTGCAGAGGTGTCCTTAAGTGTTGGAAAAATCTTACCGTGCAGGTTGTGGTCAGGGGGAGTCTTCGAGTTGAGGCTGCAGGTGTCGAGGCAGAGTCTGGCAGGAGTCAACCCACAGTGGACTCTTGCTCAGAAGCGCTGGGGTCATTCACAGGACGGGTGGGCGTCTTGGACTCTGGCCGTGGGCACTGGTTGCAGAGGTGTCTGGCAGTGTTTCGTGGTTCCTCAGGGCAGAGGTCTTGGTTTCTTCTGGACAGGTCCGCCGTCCACAGGAGATCTTAGTTTTTGTCGCAGGCAGGCCTCCCTAGGCTTTGGTGGTAGCTGGGCTGCAGGATGGGTCATCTTTTGGTGCTGGATCGTCTCGAGGGCTGCAGACAGGCCTGTAGGGCTGGGGCCAAGTAAGTTGGTGTCTGCAGTCTTCTCTGCTGGTGCAACCCTGTAGTGTTCAGCTCTTAGGTTGTCAGTCATCTGATTTCACTATTATGCCACCTTCCAGTTGGAGGGGGAATCGCCCTAGTCCTGATTGGATAAGTCCCACCACCTTCAAAATGGTGGGCCCTAAGAAATGTGCTTCACTTCGCCTCCAGCTCTTAAAGGGTGGAGTTGACGAAGGGGGGCACACCACCTGTTCTTACATAGGTTTTCCTGCCGGTTCTCCCGCCAAAAGTGCGGGTTTGAACTGGGACTGCCATTTAATGCTAGCAGCAGAGGCTGGGGTCGCATTGCAAAGGCAGCAAGGCCTTTAAAACCTCCCTCTCGAGCACTGTGCTCATCCTGGTGGGCGATATGTGACACCTCTGCCCAGAATGGGCTTTGTTTCTGGCCTCAGAGCAGGGGCTCTCGACCAAGGGGTCCAGAAACATGTCTGGTGGTGGCAGGCTGCCTACCTAAAGCCAGCCAGTCAGAGACCACATCAGGGTTGGTAGGTTTTCATGAAGCACCTCTGAGGTGCCCTCTGTGTACATGTTTCAATAAATCCCACACTGCCATCAGTGTGGGTTTATTAAGAGAAGTTGTTTGAAACCAAACACTCCTGGGTTCAGTAAAGCCACCATGGTGCTGGGGAACTCTAGTTTGTCGAGTTTCCAGCCCATGTATTCTCTATGGCTTCACTGGCACGTATAATATGAAGAATAGACTTAAATATTGTAGGGGCATATCTACTCATGCAAATATGCCCACACCTGATATATAGTGCACCCTGCCTTAGGGCTTGTAAAGCCTGCTAGAGAGGTGACTTATCTAAGCCTTAGGCAGTGCTGCTTGGCATGGCACACAGGCAGTGTGCCATGTCGATTTTGTAGTCTTTCTCTGCACCAATGCTTGCAGAAGATAGTGGCAGTTTGCATGGCCTTGGTGAGGGTTCCCAATGCCCTAGGTACCACAGTACCATTTACTAGAGACTTACAGGGGGTCTGAAGTGGCCAATCATGGTACACTTTTTAGGGAAGGAGCACTGGCACAGGGGACCTGGATGTCAGGGACCCTGTGCACTTTAAATCGAAATCACATCATTTTCCAGGCAGAAAATGGGAGGCTAACAATGTCAAAAGAGGCACTTTCTCACATCCACCCACAAAAGTGAGGTAACATTGGGAGACCTTGGGGAACGCTGGGTGGTAGGAAAGTTTTGCCGGCACGGTGATCCCACATCTTTCCCACACAGAAATGTGAGTACAATGGGATGTTTTTGGCTAAATTTGAGGTTTGCAGGGGATCCTGGGTAAAAAAAAACAGGGGGGGCGTACAGGGGGGGCACGAGCCGTGAAAGTTTAATGAACAGATCTGCTCATTTCAGTTTCGCTTTCAATGTAATGACGTCCGCGCGCCATGCGCACGATCGTCGTTACATTGAGGAAAAAAATGCCTCGAGCGGCTGTGGAAGAACCCCTCTGCTGTAAACAGCAGAGGGATTTCTTGGTCGTGTGCAGATGACAGAACTGTTCCGTCCTCAGCATGGAACCAGTTAAAGATGGAACACAAGCGGTCAGCCTGGCACCTTACTCCTTGGAAGTCTGAAAACTGTTCTGCGAAGTCCCTCAAGGTTCATCGTTTATATCCACCCTCTTCAATGCATGCATGATCCCTCTGGTCAATGTCATCCACACAAGTGTCATAAACATCCTCTCTTAAGATGACAATTCGCAATTCATACTCTCCCTCTCTTACAAGACCCCTAATACAAGAAACGGAAGTTCACCAACTGCATAACTGAAATCGCTAGCTTTATGAAAACCAACTGTCTCAAGCTCAACATGGACAAGACACAAGTAGCAAGCACGCCTCACCATGGAACTCCAACTGGTGGCCAGCTCAACTCGGGCCTACGCCAGGAACCTCTGAATAATTACCATCAGCAACTTGGACATGACCGCAAAAGTCGGCACTGTCACTGCATCTTGCTTCCACTCCTTGAAGATGCATAGGAAGATATTAAATGGCTCCCAAGTAACACAAGAAAAACTGTCACTCACCCTAGTCACCAGCATGGTAGACTATGGGAACACCCTATTCACCAGCATCACCAAGCAACTCGCTAGAATACTACAGACCATCCAGGACTCGGCAGCCAGACTCCTCAACCTCCCTTACACAACTCGCCCTACACTTCATCACACCATAGGGAACTACGCTGACTTCCAATATACAAACTTAGTCTATTTAGACTCCACAGACATTCAAGGCACTCCACAACTCTGCACCACCTACCTGAACAGCCACATCCCCTTCCACCAACCATCCATACACCTCCGCTCCACAGTACTCCTGCTTGCCAACATTCCACTCATACAAAGAACCAGATCAGGAGGGCGAGCGTTCTTGTATCGCTCCTAAAGCGTGGATCGACCTCCCTCTCCACATCAAACCCTCCTCCTCTCTTCTTGAATTCTGCAAGAAGTTGAAGATCTGGCTATTCAATTAACCAACCTACCATAGGTAGGGCTAGGCACACACCTGCCGAGTGCCAGGATACACTCGGCAGTTAATAGTGCGCTTTACAAATACACATAACATATTGAATAGCAGTCATCCTTGGAATCCACCTTGCAGTAGGTCAAGGTGGGTACAGTGAAGCTCACTGACCTCATCCATACCTGTGCTCTCATAGCTTCTCCAGTTGGTGCCAACTCGTGGATGCCGTGGTGAAAACATTAGAGGGCCCCTTGACTGCCGCATGCCACCCTTGTACTTTGACTCATTTGTGGGAGAGAGCCGCCGAAGTTACACAACAGCTTGGAATTCACACTGCTGATCTACCCCTTGGATGAAACAGAATCTACAGTGTCGGATCTTTTAGCATTTCTCAGGTAAACCGAATATACTGGCTCAGACCATATACAGCCGAGTTTTTGTAGCTTTAAGCTGAATTAGAATGTCAGATAGTAAAGTCTTATTCCATGAACTCCTGTCACTCCTGGAGTCAAACTATTGGAGGCATTAGGTAGCAGATACCCCTCAGGATACAGTTTTGGTTGTGGGACTATTTAAACATCACGTATCTCCATGAGTGGCTGGTCCCTGAATACTTCAGATGTTTTGGGAACACCACGTTTGAAGCCCACGCCGTTAACCAATCCATCATTCTTTGACAGATGCCGAGTCAGGGATGTTCAGTATTCATATTTACTTGGGTTATTTTCATGACTTGTTTTTAGCTTCTGTGGTCCGCAAAAACTAGTTGTTCATATAATGCGTTGATCATCAACCATTATATCATCTCAATCAGCCCATGTATCTATTTTCCCTTAACTTGGTCCTTCCGGGAAGCAAGTGACAGGCACCTCAATGTGTTTTTCACGCCTGACTTATGGTGATGGTGGGCCATCGCATTCTTGGTAGCATTCAATGATCACATTAAGCCTTCCAGTCGGAAGGTATTTAGGGTGCAGAGAAGCAGTCGCCAAGGGCTCTGTGCTTTTTCTGTGTGCACACCGTTGTTTGTCCAAGTTCCAATAAGAAGCTAATTGGGGTGCAGAGAAGCAGTCGCCAAGGGCTCTGTGCTTTTTCTGTGTGCACACCGTTGTGATGTGTGTCCAAGTGTTGAATTGCAAAAGAGAAGACACACAAGATAAGCCTAGAGTGATTGAGCTAAGTTCATGCCTGGTTCGTGGCACCTACGGTTGCTAACAGTTCCCTGGATGGCTTGCATGCTGAATGCACTGGTTTTTTTGTGCCTTCTTGTGACACATGCATCTACTGGTGATTTCTGGAATCCTGCATCTGAGAGAGGTGGCTGCAGATTGTCTGTTTTGTTCTGTGTTCAAGGGAGGAGCGGGGAGCTGGAGGGAGTGGAAAGAAAGAAACCAAGGTAGAGGAAAACGCGGCATATAGTGTCCTTAAAAACAGGGAGCGAGAAGTACAAATAGAAATAAGGTATACTTAGACATGAGACATTTAGACACTGATCATTGAGACACTGATCATTGAGACACTGATCAAACAAATTAGGGTAAAAAGAGGTGTTGAAAGAGCGAAAGGAAAAGGAGTTGGATGCACAGGTGGAGATACTGAATGCAATGATCAGACAATATAACGACTGAAATAAGAGGCGAGACAAAGAGAACCAGTACAGGAGAAAGAGTGAATGGCAAGCAGAAGTGAGGCAGAGTGTGAATGAGAACCATGCCTTGGTAAAGGCAATAGGTCTGACGTGTATGTGTGTGTTTAGAGATGAATTGGTGAATGTATACATCTTGGATATTACCCAAAAACTTGGTGAGTGTCAGTACTGGTCTACAACAAGCTGTGACGAAACTTTCTTTGTCTTTAGTATTTTTAGAGCCGACTACTGTGACAGTGATTCAAGTGTGATCTCTGTTTTCATATTAAAAGCTATGAATTTGTGCCTTCCTTTTGCATATTTTTTTCTTTGTTCTCTCATTGTGTGGTTTGATGTGACTGAAGAAATAAACTGACCTGAGGTGGTAGTGAAGGTATGTGGCAACTAAGTGATGGAAAATAAGGTTTGTATCTTCTGCTAATATTTTACATGATTGTATTTTCAGCTGGGACAGGAAGAATAACCCAGAACCTTGGAGCAAAAACAGCCCCAACTACCAGTACAAGGTAGGTTTGCTAGTTTTTCTTATGCTTCACTAGCCCGCAATAGAGTGCAGTCTTGTAAAGTAACTCTGGCAGTGTCACTGGCAAGGAAACTGGGCGTCGTGTTTGTGCACTATATGAGGTCCCATGTCACTGATAGCAAAGAGACATGATGGTTGTAGATTAAAACCCTGGTAGTACGGAGTGGTTGATTTGCTCTGGTTGTGGTCTGAATTGATTAAGCCTGTCCTGATCCATGAGTGCAGTGCAATGCTTGGATTTAATAGGATACCAGAAAAAATAAATCCCCTAATTTCGGATCATGTTGGCAGCGAGTTTATATTTTGATTGAGGCTAGGTTTGTCAAAACATAGCTAGTAAGAGGGAGGAGGGATCTAGATGCCTGATTAAGGTTTGCTCCTCACCTGGGAAATAAGTGTGTGGGGGAGGTAGCCCAGATTTTTTTTTGGGCAGCCTGTGAGTCCCTTAAGCTATGGGCATATACTGAAGAGGAAGCAACAGAAGTGCTGCTAATTCAATTCTGCACCTAAAGGCTGACTGGATTGCTGCAGAAATGTGGTGTGCAGTGTTGATTGAGGCGGTGATTAGTTATCAACATGGGCGTGCACACTAATGCAGGTCTTTAATTTTAGGCGTGTACCCTTCTGTCTATATGACCAGTCACTCAAATGCTCTAGGAAGAAAGGAAAGGTTGCTTCTTAAAACTGGCCATCTGGCATGCCAAAGATGGCAACAATGGCCTACGAAGATAGTCAGTGGGCTTTGATTTTCATCATATGTACCATTCTGTAGCATGAAGCACAGCTGTGCCTTTTGCATCCT
Source organism: Calotriton arnoldi (assembly GCA_963921515.1). Classification (NCBI taxonomy): domain Eukaryota; kingdom Metazoa; phylum Chordata; class Amphibia; order Caudata; family Salamandridae; genus Calotriton; species Calotriton arnoldi. The sequence goes on from CAWUFW010010558.1 coordinate 467,786, forward strand.
TACTCACCTGACCCTATGACTAACTCATTTATTCTCCGTTCTCTGGGTGAATGGCGCTGGGGTGCCACCTATTTCAGTTTGCCTTAGCTAAACTTCCCCTTAGTTTAATGGTTGTAAGAAGAGTAAGGAAATAATAAACCAAAGTTCGATTAAAGAAAGTGAGAATAAACCCATCTATTTAAAATAGTTGGGAAATGTATGTTAGTTTTAATGAGTCTGTTCATCTTCCAATTAATTGATTGCTTCATTTTGAAAGGTGGTGTTTTTAACCCTGAGCTTTGGCTCCTGCTCTACCTGTTGAATTGCTTGCTTCTAAATCCTCTCTGTATTTTTACACTGCAGCAGTTGCTTGGATTTTGTTGGTGGCAGTCTGTCCAAGGAGCTTTTGGCTTTTTCAGTTAGTCTGGAATTTTTTTGCTGTTCTGCCTCTGCTAGTATGGGTCTACTAAGTTAGATTCTTTTGTTGTCCATATGCGAAAGGTTTACCCTTCTCACAAAAGTTGATAAAGAAGAGGTTTCAAGCAAGGCCTGATTGACCAACTGTATTTGTGCCCTCTGTACAGACACTACTTATCCGAAAAACGTCGTAATGGATTTCTAAACTCTATTATTTTAAACTCTAACCAACTCAGCACTTAAAGCATAGACTTTCAGTTGCACAAGACTTGACGAGAACTGCTTAACACCACAAGCAATTTTTACTTTTAGAGGTTGAAAGCTTGCAGGATTAAATCAAAATTAATGTGAAAAGAGAACCTGCGGGCATCAGTTTCACACTATGGGCACCTTTCTAACTAGATGGGTAATTGCCGACCTTGTGAGTGTGGCACGGGTAATGGGGTATGTCACCTGACCACCCCAAACTGTGAAATCACAAGGCTGGTGCTTGCTGAAACTGCAGAGACAGAAACAGGCCTGAGCACAAAAAATAAATGACCCACATTAGCGAATCAGGTAGCTAAATCATTGGCCCACATTTGCAAAATGGGGCAGTTTTTTTTTTTTTTTTTTTTTACCTCGTAAAGATCCACTCTGTGTTTTGTAAGGTGTGGGAGACTGCTTACCTTAGTGTAAGCAGCAGGCAATGTTTTTGGTGGAGTCAAAAAAAATCAACAGAAAAAAACGACCGTCCGACCAAAAAATACGCCCATAAACTGACCTGTAAGACCAGCCTATCGGGCACTGCCAGATTGCCTTATAGGCCTGTCTGTCCCTGGAGAAGGGTCTCAGTCTAATAGTTTGTCAGAGGAGGATGATGAGTCAAATCTGCTTATTTACTGGGACAAAAACACTGAGGAAAGCTCCGTGTTTGCCAGCCCTTGGCCTAAAAAACAAGCATTGGCATAGCCAATAGGTCTCGCCTTTGGGACCTTACAAGTGTTTAGCCATGCAACAGTTGATGTGGTTGCACCAAGGATATTGTGCTGGATAACTAAACACTTATAGGGTCCCAAAGGCGAGACCTATTGGCTATGCCAATGCTTGTTTTGTATTGAATGCTAGTGCCTGTCATGTTAGTATGTATACTCGTATTGAGTTGTAGTTTTGCAGTTTTTTTTTTTTTTTATGAACAGAGGTACACTGCCAGTGGTACAGCACAAGCCCTTGGAACATTGTATAGATAGATAACAGGGGGTGTTTGAGGGCGTTACCGCTGCCAGATGTGGCCATGCATTGTGTGAGGGGGGGTGGGTGTGAGGGGGGGGGGGTGTGTGTGTGTGTGTGTGTGTGTGTGCGCGCGCGCGCACACATAAATCAGGGGTGGGGGAATCATATCGCCCGACGCCCGAACCAACTAGAATTTTATGAAGGGCAAGAAGATTTATTGTCTATTTTGTCCGACGGACAAGTAGACATTAAATCACAAAAAGAAATTAGCTGTCGGCACTCTGGGGCTCACAGGCAATTGAAATGCTGTCAGGAAGCCTTTGGAGGCCTTTGACTGGATGGAAGCCCATGACTGGGCTCTATCTAGCCAGTGATTGGCTGGGGGCGTGTCACGCTAGACGTCAGTGTTCTAGCGTGAGTTCCACACTGGTGCAGCCCACCTGCTCTTGGAACCCAGCTGCTGAACGTGCAAGGGCGGGCGCCGAGGCCGGAAACACTTTTGCTGCTGTCTGGGTCCCAGCGCTGCGGGCCGGTTGGCCTTGTGGTCTCTCTGTCACTGATTGCTGCAGGGCTCGATCGCCCTGACCATTGGAATCCGTCCAGGGCAGTCCACTCATCTTTGGTGCGCTGCGAGGCACTTCCCGGAATGGGGAGCGGAAAGTCGCCGTCTCCGACACAGTGAATGCTTCACCAGCAGGTGAGTCAATCTAATAAAGGGTTTTGCAGCAGTCAGAGCCTTAATAAAAGTATGTTAACTGTGATGCTGCATGTAATGGTTTGGGATCAGTGGGCGTGGGGGCAGGGTCAAATGTTTGGCATGTTAATTTACAGTAAGGCGGGAACTTCTCCACTGCTATCGGCTGATCGATGAGGCGCCTATTGCAATGCAACCAGTGCAGCGTTGGTAATGAGTGAAAACACAACGAATAGAGGCTTACTATTTACAGACATTGACCTGCTTTTTTGGACGAGGTCGCATTCGGGGGCACAGAGCAAACGATTATACTTTATCACCTGGCACTGGCAGTCTTACAGAAAAGGCAGTCTTGTGCGTGCGCTGTAAATAGAAACATTTTTTAAACTGCATCTTTTTCCTGGGGTTAAACAATAAAGCTAAATTTGAATAAAAGAAACGCCACATAATGAAGCAGGCAGAAAGTATCTTCGTGCTCCAGGCAATGTTATGTGTGCAGCGTATTTCACACAGCTCACTGAAACGTGGGCCACTCTTGGCGCCTGAAACATCGCATGTCTACATTTTTGCCTGGGGTCTCCGTTCCACAGTCTTTCTTGCCTTTTCCTTATTCCATTACCTCCACCTTCCCTCCACTATTCTCGCTTAATCAGTGCCTCCACTTTATTTTCCAATCTTGCCACTGCAGCAGAGGAAAAGCCTCACGTCAGTGTCAATTTTACAGGCTTGATCTGGCAAGAAACTGGTTATTCTCCACATTTTGGGCTCATTCCTGTTAGCCTGTACCTCTATTTGGTTGCATTTCTCGATTCCTGTACCTACTGTAAACCACCCCCACCATGCAAAGTGCTTTGGCAGTTTGTGCTCAATAAACAGAGCCACTGTAATGAAGCGGCAGGGTTGACTAAATTATGTGGCCACAAAAAATTAGAATTATGTAGCAGAATGCAGCACATTTTTGTTTATCGTATTACTTCATTTGTTTTACAACGGTATATGTTAACAACGTCAGAATAAATGTTTTGCCTTATTACTTTCAGATTAACACCCAAATACAGCAATAGCAATGTAAAAGTGACCAGTCACTACTTGTGATTGGCTTTTCACTGTGTGGCAGGATGGGTTGCCCTCTTTTTAAAAACTTTTGATCTGTTTGAGCTAGAATCAACATTTTTGTTAAAATATGCAGTTTAGGCAGCATGATTATGTGGCAAATTATGAGGAAAACGTCTCAGCTGTAGAATCTCATAATTAGAGTGGCTCTGTTATAAATTACGCATGTACACAGGACCTGCCATCAGTGGGGGACCATCTGTCATTTGCAACGATGTAAAATGGCAAAAATTGCAGAACCGAGTTCAATATAAAGCAGAAATTATCAAAATTTAAATTTATAAGTTTCACAATCACGTTTTATTGACAACTGCATGAAATTATACAATATTCCCACCTCAATTTTATGCAACCGCTGTATTGTTGCATTTTTGTTGCACAGTTACGTCAGCAGTAAAAATGAGCCCATACCAGATCCAAGGAAAAGTGGCTCTGCCACCTGTGTGAGTATTCGTCCTATGTAGACATAAAGGCTTGTTTCTCTTTCCCTACATGATTTGACGAGGAGTGTTTTTCCTCTGTGCCTGACTTTGTGCCTTCTTTATGCATGTGCCCATTTAGAAATATCCAAGCATCATCCCTTAGACCCTCAGAACGCTCAGCTTCTGAAAAAGCAAACTGATTGCACAAGTTGCGTTAAAACCTTATCTTTCACCAGGCTTCCCAGTACTCGTATGTCAGCATCCAGCAACCGAATTACAGGATTTTCCTAGAAGATAACAGGCACATTTGGGTGGGCAGTGGGGGCTGGGGACATTGGAAGGAGAGAGACAAGTGGCAGAGAACTAGGATTTTAAAGAAAAAAGTGACTACTTCACAAATCTAAGTGAGACAAACTTACACATCTATTGCGGAGCTGCTTCTCTTCGTGTTTGGGGAGCTTACTCTTCTGGTGCCATTACTATACCACTACTGTGCACAAGAGAACCCTGTTGCTACTGCCAGTGCTGCACATGCTCCTTGTGTGGGAGAAGAATGTGGAGATTTAGCAGTGAGTGCACAATAGTATAATCACACCTCACCTGCCCAGGAATGTAAAATGAGAGATTGATTTAACTGCCCATTACTGCCTCTTGTGTGTTTGTACTTGTGGATACTGCCTCAGTGAACCACAGCACCTCTGCTACGCAATTTTGGCTGCCCCATGAATCGTTCATAAGCTCTGCCAAGAAGTGCAGTTATTCACATGTTTATCAGATCATGTTCCCATGTGAGTATTTTTAAGCTGGACAGCTATAAGTTGGCCCTAGGATGGAGAACACCCTTCTGTCCTACAGGTTCATATTCCAACAGTCTATGCCAAATATGCTTCAAGAAATGTAGTCAATCACTGGTCTGCACTCTGTCTTTAGGTACTCTTTCTCTACAATTGAAATTATGTCACATGCATACTGGTTGATAATTGGGTGCAGTGCAAACTGACACATCTACGCAAATACTGTACAACCTGCCAGTACAACAGTTGCATTTAAGGATGCATGACCATGCACTGCATAATTTGACTTGCGCTTGAAATAATGTTGCACAGTATGTTGCACTGATTGCAGTGCTGGTTCTCGCCGTGCAGACCCACCTTGGTGATTTATGGAATAGGTGGGGCAAGCAGATATCTGCCCAGGACAAGTAGATTTCTGTAACATTTTGTCCATTGGCCAAGTAGATTTTTGACAAATTTCCACACCCCTGCACATATATTCCTAGAGCTCTATCCACAACTCTGTTACAAAATATTATATTCCATGAGTTCCATGTAGTTTTCAGCAGCTGTGCCTTTTATTTCTTCTCTGGAAGATGATCTCATGCGCTGTGCGAAGAGCAGCAGCGTGCTGTTCGCTCACAATGATGAGTCCTGCTTCTCTTGTGTGCGAAGAGCAGGAGACAAGGAGGGGGCTGCTGGGGGGGGGGGGGGCCCTAACTAGGTCAGGCAAGCGAGTGGGCGGTGAGAGAAGGTCAGTGAGCCCTGGGGGCAGCGAGAGAGCGCGTTTTGGACACCGCTAGGAAAACAGTGTATCACAGGGAAGGGAAACGGAAGGGTATACGTAAAGGAAGAGATCAAATGGGGGGCAGGGGCTAGCAGTACCTCAGCAGATGCAGTGGTACCGGGCTCACTGAAATGGCACTAACTCATTTGTAATGTCCGCTCTATTTAAATCTGCATAGCTGTGGCTGTATTTTATTTGACCACAAACTGAGTGGGCGGGGCTTGGTTGCACCAGGTTTTATGGCACCCATACTGCCACACCGGTAGAAGGTGGGGTTATAAGGGATTAAGGGGATAAAAAGGGTATAGAAGTAACACGGAAAAGCGAGGACACTGGAAGACGTATGCTGTGAGGAGGACTGCGAATAATGAATAAAAAATGGATCAGCACAGTCCGCGCTAGCAGGGTGCAGTGGGAAAGGGGATAAAACAATGAAAGGGGGGGGCATAAAGAATAAGCCGAGCCAACCCTGCCTATTCCTTCAAGTTACCCAGATTATCGTCGAATGAAGGGAGAAGAGTCATCGAAAGTAAAGAAACCTTCTGCTGCTGTCCGTTATGTCTGCAGGGGCTATAGGGATCACAGAGGTTCATCCAGGCAACGCAACAGCTCCAACACGGTCACGTAGGGAAAGCGGGCGGAAATGTTAGAAGCTGCTGACAGTGGACACGGGCGCCATTGCTAAAGTCCCACAATTTACGGTTGCTGGAAAAACAAGCGCGCGCCTCTCGCTCGAAGTAAAAAAAAAAAAAGCCCGGCTTCAAAAGTGGTGCGCGAGCGAAAGTGAAAGCAGCGAGTTTGCACATATGTTTGCAATTAACGCGAGACGCGGCGGGGGAGGGGCGTTGAGAAAGCAATCAAGTGAGAGGAAATCCAGACGGCGCCTGATCGGGCGCTGAAAGCGGGCGGCTGCACGCGTGCACGCTCGCGTGAACGCAAGCTGGTTGCCAGCAAAAGCCTCTGGCAGCACTTTGAAAAGCACACTTACTAAATGTCTCGCAGAGCAACGCATGCGCTGGCTAAGGCGAGACCTAAAAAGTGGAAATATCACTTAATCCGACCATAGTAACAGACGGGTAAGCATAAATTAGTGAGTAGGCAGCGCTGCTTAATACAGCACCAAATTTAAATGGGGTGAAAATAAACCGGATGAAAAAAGAAGCGCCTCTTAAAGCAAGTCACTATATCTTCCATTTCCTGAGTCATCAACCTCATACTGTAACCCCCATTATAAGGTGGCTCAAGAAAAGTGATAGGGGTGGGATGGACCATCGGGAAGGGGGCGGGGGGGGTGTCAGCTTACTGCAGGCGTGCCAGTCATCATGCAAGAGTCCTCAAACTACAAAGAACAAGCATTGGCAATGCTATAGGCCTGGCCTTGATTAAAAGTGGTTTGTGTCATTCATGGGTTTAGGCACTGAAGTCATCATACATCCACTCGCATCGCTGCACACATGCAGCCATTCATCTGCCCACTAACTCATTCTAATGTTCACCCTCTGGCACAACCGTAATAAAACATGCACACACTGACCAACATAAGCAAGATAAATTAAAACAATACAAGTAGAAAAAAGAAAACCTGCTTCTTCCAAACATTGCAGGCATATGCTTACTATAATGAAATAAAACATGGCAGCGGCTTCCCGTCTTGCAGAGATATTGTACATAATCTATTGCTTTAAAGTTTAAGCATGGCATCTAGGGTAAGGACCAACGTGTTGGCCATCTTGAAATGGTAAAACAATGATAAATCATAGACAACTGCACTCCATAATGGTAACCTGGTTTAGAGGAATTTGCCATGTGGGATGCGGTGCACTGCAAATGAAAGGAGCAGCAAGCAAGCGACCCATTGGCACTAGAGAGCTGTAGCATCCTCCTATCTATCTATATATATATCTATATATATCTATAGATAGATATGATAGATATAGATAGATATAGATAGATATAGATAGATATAGATAGATATAGATATAGATATAGATATATAGATATAATAGGCAACTATAAAATGAGAAATTGAAAACTAAATACTGGCCAATCAGCCCTGACACTGAAGTTCATTCTATCGGGTAGATGTGCACGTTTGATCAAAAACTGATCATTTACAGGGCAGGAGAGCCAATGGCTGATATGTACTGAACCACTGCTCGTGCAGTATGCTGTCATGGATTAAATAGGAGTGTAAACGACAACCTGACCAATGAGAGAAGGCGGCTGACCCAAAAGCCCTATATGGATGTATATTTACATATCTGGATGTATGTATTATGCTTTTTACAATCAATGTGTCAAGCCTACAGACTTTATCCCAACTTTTCATCATAAACAATTAGACCTATGACCTTTCATTGGCTTGTCTCCATAACCAACCATAAGCTTTTCCCACAAGGCATCTATCTGATATACCTTAATAAAATCATAAATATGTTTTTGGGGGGGGGGGGGGGTACATTTGTCAAAACAATATAAACTGTATTCTAGACCTTAATAAATATTACCATATTGTGAATCTTCCATTCCCATGGTTTGTTTATATTCAGCCGTCATAACTTTGTTAAGCTGTCAAAATGATGCTACTTTTTATGATTGCACTGCCGTTCATGGCAAAAGTACAGCGTGGCAACAGTGTGAAAACGATGCAAACAACCAGTACTCTAAGCTGTTCACACCGCTTGTTGTACTCGCTTTTTTGGTATCAAAGGCACATTTCATGCTAAAATATAGTGCTAAATGACAAATTTGTATTTTACGTAATTGCTCGTAATTGGTCATAATTTTCCTTAAATTTAGCATACTTACTCAAAAGCAAAATGTATGGTTTTTCCACAGCCCTTAAAAATAACTGCCTACATGCTTTAGCACAATGTAATAACAATCCACTTTTAAAAGCCTATTGTCTTAAACACATGCTCTTCACAATAAGCCAGGCCTACTTGCTTTGTCATAACTTTTCATTATCATTAGATCACTCCTAAGAAAGCTGATATAACGTTTCTCAGTGAACTGATGAACTTGTTGCCATTACCATTGCTTGACACTATAACAAGCACATGCATATCTAAGTGAGCATAACCTCGCAGAGATCATGCATACAGTTGTAAAATCACAAATATGTCCAGAATTTCAGTCTGAAAAACAATATAGAGCGCCTTTCAATAGGGCCTAACATCATTACAATGAAAATCACAAACACTTGTCTACTATGGCAATCTTTGATATTACAGGTACCAAATACTTGTTACCAGCCTGTAACATAGTGTGATAACAATCCACTGTTAGAGGACTATTTACTTTAACAAATGCTTTTCACAACAGATAAGTTAGGTCTACTCCATTTGTCATACCTTTTCATCATAACAGACGAACCCTATGGCATCTGGCATAACATATCCCTGCATAGCTATCTGGTCTATATGTGTTGCCATTGGCAAGCAACTCAGGCCTACTGTACTGAGTTTAAGCTTTTCCACAAGTCAACCAGCAGGCAACCAGTCATAAAATTAGAAATGTGAACAAATTTACAGTTGGCTAAGCAAAATACTCTCTACTAAGAGGGCCTAACAAGGATTCTCTCAGCAAATATTCTATATCCACGGTTCTTCACATGGGATAACCAACACCAAAGCCCTTGCCTGATAGTTTAATCTGTGAGGTTCCAGGAAACAACATACTCATTTGTAAGCTTTAGTATAGAATAATAACCCACCTTTATATACATATCGACTTTAACATATGCTTTTCACAATAAATCAATCAACCCTACTGCTTTTTTCATAACATTTCATAATAAACAGATTAAGCCTATATACTAATCATTGACTTGCTGCCATAACCAGCTCAGTCCTTCTGTATTCATTATATGTTTTGCAACCAGCTAAAAAGTATACAAACGCTCTTTGCGGAAGCATACAACTTTGGCCCAATTAAATCTTCGTCTCTGACCTCAACATGTTGGTGGAGCTTAAGCCCCTCACAATAGTACTCTGAAAGCTCTTTTCTGTTGATCATATAACTCCCAGTGAAAGTTGTGCTGTCAAAGTAGTCCTAAAAATGCATGTAGGTTATAGTAGCCGTGGCCATCCAAAACATACTCCAATACAAAACTGCACTCTGAAGACTAAAGTTAATGATGGAAAGAGAAGGGGATCTGTGCTGCTGTCATAGAAAAATAAACACAAACTTATCTAAGACGCTTTAACCGATTTGCAGTGCCATCTGCATGTCGCTCAATGTTAAAGCTTCTTCCCATTGTAAGCTTGATACTATGTGCTTTAGTAAGCCTTCTCTAGACAGGCATACTACTGCTGGCAGTTGGATAAACAAATTTCAGCTGCACGGAGGGGAAGCACTTTTTTGTGAGTAAGTGCCCAACCTTTGCCCAATCAAAACCGGTACTGGGTTACCCAGCGTATGGGCGGAGCCTATGGCTGAAGTGGGCTGACCCATTGCCCTACGCTGTATACCATGGTGATTTTGGAAGCATTGTATAATTTAAAGTTGAACAAAGACCATTGACCAACATACCCTATATGGCTGAATATTATATATTTTTTACCAAAAATCTTTAATTCAGCTAGACAGTCAAAGCTCTGAAAGACCAGACCAAAAAACCGATCTCTTTTCTGGGTCTCTCTCTAGTCTTGTCATTGCATATCTTAACCACGAACAGCTCAGTAAGGAATTTAAAACCTACTTATTGTACATGATTTTCAGGCTTAATTTTGTATTTTAAAATCTAAATCAAGAGCATTACCGGTCAGTAATATGTGTTTCATGCAGCTGTTAAATTGAGCAGCCTTTCAGAAAAAGGGCTGGAGATAAATAGTAAATGAGTTCTAAAGGGCAGTCCTTTTGAAGCATAGGGCTAAAACCAGGGAGACTGTCAACGATATGTGGTAGTAAGCCAAGCTTCACAATATGTAGGTTCGGTGGGCCTGGCTGTCCCCACCTACTTTCATTCTGTTACCTGTTTAATTTGCCCCTTTTTGCTGTTTAAATTGTGCATGCATTGACTTAAGAGCCATTCAAGTATTTGCTATAGACGAATGTCTAATCTTGCCTCGTTTAGAATGTTTGAGGGCTGTTTTTCTTCTGGTGTTCAGCAGCACTCCTAATATGTCGGTTCTAATTTTCTATTTTTGTGCATGTTACGTGGCCCTGGATGCCTGTCTCGTCCTCTGAGATTTATTCTAATGTATTCTTTTCTTTACTGCAGTTTTACTCTGAGACCATAGACTACAAGAAACTGAAGAAGGAAGGACCTGACTATTAAGGCACAAACCTCACCCCCAGTGATCTGTACAGAAGAATGATGGTCTTCCAAAGCCGATGAACACAAATCAGTCCGAATAATGTTCTCTGTTGCTTTGTGATTGGTTAATTGATGTAAATTGAAGTTGCTTTATTTAATCCGACACATTTGTAAAATGTGTTCTACTGCTCCACGTTTGGGGTGTATACATTGAATAAACATACAAAATGTGTTCTGCTAATTTTTTCGACCCATTAAAGGAGTTGAAGGTCTTTTGTATAATTTCTGACTTCATGACCCATTCTGTTGCTCAGCAGTGAGTCTTCTGTAATGGCATATAGTTCCCGGCTTGACAATTCTAATTCTTTCCTTTTGCACAATGTTTTATCACAATAGTATTGCCTTGACATAATTTCTGTAAAACTAGTGTTTTCCGATTCAAGTCTGGGTCTCTATTGTATTGGCTAAGCGCAGTTATCACAGTGTAGTGATGCTTAAATCGTATGCATCTCTAGCAGCATCACTTGGCTAAGTGCAGGGTGAGAGCAAAGCATAACTTTTCATGACTTGTGCCACAATCTGGATGCCATAACAAACGGAACAATTTCCTACCTTTTTCTGGTATTAGTAGAACATTGGGAGTAAGTTTGCGACATTGATTGCTTACAATGTTTAAACAGGCCAGTATTAATAACATACATTGCAGCGTGCATAGTGTCTTCATTTCCATGAGACAGGCCATTTGGACTCCGTGCAGAGCTTGGGTCCGGAAGAGATGTGATCGAAGCCGAGTGGACCTAACCAAAGCCTTGCTGCTGCAGTCTGCAGGCCCTTTCAAAGAAAATGACAGATTTGAAATGAAGATAAGGAAATTATTTTAATCCTAGTTCATCATTGGAGTAATAACTACTGAATAGTGATCGCAGTGTGCAGGGTCCTTATCACTTTTTCAATCGAAAAAAATGTGAATTAACAAAAAATGTGTGCAGGCTACACCGACAGAATTAAAATAAAGTGCCACTATAAATTTAAAATGCACTTGCACCAAACTAGGTGACTGAGAACCTGTTTCATGAACTTTTTTTTTAATTTGGGAAAAGCAATGGAAAGGGCATGAAGGTGAAAACTTTCAAGGGGGTCGGCAGCGTTATAGCAGCAGCCCTTTTCAATATATAATGTACCAACTGTTATTTTAGTTCAATTTGACGGGACCTCTGTTCAAAAATACATGAGTTACCATTTTGATGGCACTGCGGTAGAGTAGACTGCTTAGTGAGTACAATGAAGGGTCTTATGGAAAACTAGGACTCAAGTCGCATTCTTCTTCATGGCCTGCTATTGATAGTCAATAACAGCGGAGAGCAGCAGGGTGCAATCGGAGGAAAAAGGAATATGTTAATCGTGTTGAGCAAGCAGGCCTGAACCATTTGGGTGTCCTTTCTCAAGTCCAACAGCCAATGAGCAAACGTGAACATACCTTCAGGTTGTCTTTCAGTTGTCCATGTTTCTCAGAATAGATTTAGTGACCACTTTTCACAAGGACAAATGTTCCCTGCATTTCCAGGGTATAGAGATAGGTAACCCGTTGATAACACAAGGCAATGTTTTTGTCCTAGATACTGATTAGAAAGAGAACCCTTTTCGAATGGCACCATAATTCAGAGTATAGTTGTGTAACTTTTCTGTTGTCTTATAATTGTACTACCCGTTTTGTGTAGCAAATGGAATACATTGTATTAAGCGCTCTGAGGCCACTGTAGGGTTGTTAGTAGTGTGGCACAAAATCCCCTAAGTATCAAGTTTTTCCCGACTACCATGCTAGTGTCGCTAGCTCTTTTTTTACAGAAGTGATTGCTACCTGGAACGTCTGCTTGCAATGTGAAGTGTTACAAAGATCCCTTATGAATAGGTTGAAATTGAGGTAATGTCCCAGGATCCTGACAGTGGAATCTTGGCAGAACTTGTGCCGTGAGGTGCACTGTATGAAGGAAGCAGTATGTTAGAATTGCTTTATATAATGGCAATATTGATCTTTTGTACTTCATGCAGAATGTCTTAAGTTTGTAGTAAAACTAAATGACAAACCGGGGTTTGCTTCTTTCAGAATGTTGGGGTATTGTGGATTTTAAATGGCTGTGTTTGGAGTAACCATGTAGTGAATGTTAAAGATGGTAGGCCTGCATGGAGACTCTGATCTTGATGCCAGAGAGAAAATCTGGTCTGCATAGGGACCTCTTTTGAGGTCTGAAAAATGGAGATCTGTGAACTACCTCCTCCTCAGCCATTCTAGTACTATTAGAATCATTCTGCCCTGGCCCTTTGAGCATGCGGTTTTAATTATTACTGTTGGATTCACATGGAGATATTTTCCCCGAGAAGTTTATCGTTGCCTTTGGGCTTTAGTTTGTGATATCCGGAGACAGTCTGGGCTTTTGCTCTAGTTTATGGTGACAAAGAAAATGTATTTTTGGGATTTCAACTTTTATCTTGAAGGTAAAAGTTTTGTTCGATGGTCTTGATTCTTGTTACGTTTTCGCACAATTGTGATAGTGGTCACTACCCTTGAATTGTATTCACAACATTCTGTATATAGGTCATTATAGAATGTTGAGTGGTATGATGTCAGGGCTTTGCCCAGTCGGAAGTGGCAGTTGCCGGTCAGCTGTTTGTAGGATGGTCACATGTTTATTGCTTAAATAATACTTTAAATGTCTCTACTTAGCATTTTCTGTGGCGATGGCTGAGTGAGAATGAGTAATATGGTTGGAGCAGATGTGTGGTGAAATCCGTGCTCTGTGACACACTGGCTTGTAGAAATACATTGCTTTGGTTACAAAATAAGTGTGGATGCATACAATTAATAAAAATATTACTGACCCTGTCTCCTGTTTTTATGAGGGATTTGACAAGTTGAAGCTTACCAGCAGATGATGTGCCCTTGGAGCTGATTGGATGAGAAGCTGCACTCTAATTGGGCAGAGGACTGCTGCCATTGGTTGGAGACCGAGCCAGTGAATCAGCTTTGTAAGGTTGGCCAGCAGGGAGTACTGAGAGTGGAATTACTGTCCTGAGCAGCTGGACAACGTTGGCTATGGAATCTCCTGTAACACCTTTATATTTTCCAGAATGACCTTAGCAGAAATTGGCTTTGGATATGTGTAGTATATTTGACGTTTTGGGTTCAAATAAGAAAGATATAATTGTACTCATGGACTACTTTACCAAGCGGCCTGAAGTGAGTTTAGTACTTTGATTGAATTTTGTAAGATAGTATTCAGCAGGGAAGGTTTTCCAGAGGAGTTGCTGACAATGGCCACAGTTTATCAAAGGATTTTGATGCATGTTTGGAGTGAAACATGAAGGAACTGAATTATATCCTCCTTGAGGAAAGTGGGTTGGTGGAGAGTATCAATTGTGCATGTGGGGGAAAATGTTTGTCACTGGAAAATGGTTTGCATTAGAAGGAAGATGTGAGGAAAATGATATGAAATTACAGGACAACGCCCCATTCCATTACAGGTGTCACTATTTATATTATTGAAAAGTTGTACACCATAGCAGTTCCTACCTGGATGAACAAACGGAAAGCAAGAAAGACCGATTAAACAAGCATTTGCAATGCAATAGGTCTCGCATTTACGAGAGTTTGAGTTATTGGCATTGTAAATGACAATAGCTTAAACTTAAGCGCTGGTGAGGCGTTACCACACAGTACCGGTGTGTACAGGTAAATAGTTTGCACTCTACTGTCCTTTTCATCCTGATATTATCAGGTCAAATGTAGATATGGACACTGGGAAACTTAAGGGAGCAAGGATACCAGAAGACTGGGACGAGGCAAACGCAGACTAAGGGAGATCTATACTAAGGGGCACATGGGGGACACTGAGCACGCAGTGATACACGGACTCGGGAAGACACTGACAAAATGGATTACGGAGGAGACTGAGAGATGGGGGTGCCATGGACACTAGGAGAGACTGCAAGGCTGGGGAGACGTGGCCACTGGGAGACATAAACTAGAAGACACGCACACTGGGAGACGGAAAGGCACTAGAAGAGCTCACACAAACAATACGCCACAGCCCAGAAACACAACATAATCTGATATAAAATAATTGTAACTGTATTTATATAGCGCTTACTACCCCGACGAGGCGTTGAAATGTAGGAGCACGCCGTGACAGCATAGCATAACATAGCACTGCACAAAAACTGTCAGAGTATTGAATGGCCCAGAGCCTTACGCGACTCTCAAAACATCTAAATACCTGTAGCAAGCCATAGCATATAACATAACACAGCATGTTATAAATGCATAATGTACTATGACAACTCACGGCAAACATACAGACGTGATGCAAAAATATAACACAGCACAGCGTAAAATCGACATAAGTGACATGCTTCTTTCAGCTCCTTTTAAAAAGGTTGCCAGCGCCTCGTAAGGCTGGGAGAGGCTCTGTAAAATGATCCCCATGCTAGATATAACAAAGTCATTGAAAAGTGTGCACACTATCCTTCCAGCCCTCCCCGGGAAAAATATCACCCCACCGCGCTCGGGACGGTAGAGGGAGGGAGTAAAGTGACGGGTGGGGATATTAGAAAGGGAATGGGGGGTGCAAACGGGAGGAGGGGAAGAGCCCGCGCAAGTTCCTGTTTCTGGAAACAAAGAAAACTGCGCTCGGGACGGTAGAGGGAGGGAGTAAAGTGACTGGTGGGGCGCGTTGTGCTTGCCTGAAAAGATGGAGAGGGGAAGAGAATGTGCGAGAGAATCTAACCGGGAAACGAAAATATACAGGTCGATAGGAAGGGTGGTGAAACAAGGAAACAGATTAAACAAATCAAGAGGAAGAAACAAACAACTTAGAAAAGAGGATAAACAGTACTGCGACGTAAGCAAATAAGCGAAAGAAATGAATAAACACGACAAATAAAGCAAACAGGTGAAATAAATAAAAATTACATTTACAAAACGCAAGCGAAGAGAAATGCACGATGATCAGGAGACAGGAAGTGAAATCAAGAGGGAGAAAAACAACCTAAAGAATCAAACGATGGCACGTGAATAGACAAATATAGTGAAATAACGGGGAAAATAAGTCCAATATAACTGAAGGAAAGGAAACGGTGCATGCGCCATTTTCAAGCACTGTGCTTGTGGCGCGCCCCTGCTCGCTCCTGCAATGTGGATGCCGCCACCAGAACGAGGGCAGTGCTTGAAAATGAGCAGAGCGACTGCTAAAGGCCCTCCTATGCGCGCTGCGTAGGCGAGACCTAAAAAAGGGAAAGTATATAAAAAGCAAGGAAGGTATGACAACATTTCGAAATGCATCATGGAACTAGTGGGTGATTTTTTTCCGTGTTAAGTGTTGCTGGTATAATATGGAGAATCAAAAATGGTCCTTGTCCAAAAAAGGTACGTGCTGTAGGCAAATATACTGGGATTTTTGGAAGATGGAAAAATTGGAATGTCAGAAATACTACCAAATGTAGGGAACCTGACTTAGATGAGTGGCGGAAGAAAAAAGGTACTGGAGTAAATGAGTAATCTTCAAAGATTCTCTAGTCGCTGTATGCTTCCTATAAAATTTAAGGATTATATTTAAAATGTGTTTTATATTATATTTAAAATGTGTTTATTTGTAGCTGTATCTGATTTAGTAGTTTTTTTATTATTATAATTCTACTTGCTTATTTTGGCATGTTGCAAAATTTCATTCATATTAAATGTGTCAAAATGCTATGGAAAGGGGATGTGCTGTATTTTCCTGATTAGTGTTCAGATCTGTGTATAGGTGCCATAAAATGTAATGTCATCATGGCTTTTTCCAATCTGAAGTGGCATTTGCCTCCGCTGCTTGTGGGCTTGTCAAGCGTTAAAACTAATAATTTAAATGTCTCCACTTCTCAATTTTTTTGGAAGACAAATTTTTTATGCTCCCCATTTTTTTCACTTTACTCATATTGCACTGATAAAAGTAAACTACTTTTGTTGCACTTTGCTTGTGCTCCTGAGACAAGGTCTGTGTGGTTCTTAACAAGATTTGCTGAGGGAGATTTCAGTTTCTGCCCTGCCTAGTGCATCTGTACCTTTGCCTGTTCAGCTAGGATGCAAAACCTGAGGGAAGATCAGAGCTTTATAAAGTTCAGTAGGTAGGTACTTGGCTGCCACAGAATCTCTAGGTCTTACAATGCCAGACCACCTCTGTAATTATTTCCAGTGCTGCTACTTTCAAATCACACAAGTGTGTGCGAGTCACTTCTCTCCCAAAGGTTTTTGTTTTTTTGCCAGGCGGGGCATTGGCAGTTCCACGAACCAACCCAGGTTTTAATACATGGCTGCTTTGCAGAATGTCCCACATGTAACTGTGTTTTCTCACTCTCGAGCATTAGTCTCTCAGGAGGGGAGCCTGCTACCAACCTAGGGCCTCCTAAGTTCATCCACATGTCACTGGGCCCATAGAATGTATATCACCACCTTTCTTAATTTAATTTGAATGGTAGGGGTTCCCTGCAACGCCCCCTATTGTTTGCTAAACTGCTGTAGGGAGCTGGACTGTATGCCCTTCCAACCGTCATCAATTCAGACTTATTTTGGGGGAAACACCTTAGTGAAGCCCACCTCATATGGTGCCGCGTCTTCCAGACCACTATGCCTAGTCTACCTCCCCAATAGTGCCCCAAACCTTTGTCTGTTTTAGATCTCTAAGAGCTGTCAGCCTTGTGTAGGTCGCACCTCTTCCAAGTGTGCTCATGCCACCCACTGCAGGGCATGCTCCTTAGTACTCCTGCGTGTGCTTATTGTGTGTTTTACTTTATTGCCCATCTTCCATTTTGCACACCCAGCCCAATCAGCACCCGGCTGCTAGATGTCGAGAGGGGGTCTCTACATTGCTGCTTCATTTCCCAAGGTGCGTATAGTGCTGATCTCTTTACTGCCTTGCTTCTACCTCTTTTCCACCAAAATGGGGCTACAACTGGCAAGAGTTCTGTATAATACTCAAGACATGGGTGGCTTCAGCAAAGCACTATGATTACACATCCCGCACCATCTTGGCTTGTGTCACTCCCCCTAAAATGCCATGTTCTTAACTAGAGGCTTATAGTTCTCTGGTTGTCAAAGTATGACACCTACATGGTCATTCTTGTACAATTTATTGACCACCGCTTGCTTAGGGCTGCAGTTTTTTCTTTTCTGCAATAGAGTGCTAGTAGATCATATCGGCTACATAACCTTGGGGCAGAGGTGAAAGGTTGTACTGAATGACAGCTGGAAGAAATTGAATTAATAGGGGTGGGTGACTACCCACCTCAAGGAATAATCACAAATGTTTTCAGGGAGAACCCTCAAAGCCCCTCATGGCACAGAACAGACAGCTGTATGCAGTACCAAAACAGTAATAAAGTCTAAATGCAAAAAAATCAAACCAAATTGGGAAAATGGAGCAAAATTTAATAAAGTGGCACCAAAATCCAATACGGGAACCAGAGATTAATTTTTAAAGATTTAAGTAGGAATCGCACTAAGAAACATAGTGCCAATGATAGTCAATGGATGTGGTGGACCAAGACCTGGGCACAATTTGACACTGACTGCGAAGGAGTGTGGGTCAGATATATAAACCAGGATTGTCCAAGTCAAAGATTTTACCTTCTGACTATTAAATCCCAATCCACCACAAGGGTACACTTCTAAAGCCCCTCAGGGGGAGGCAATTAGAGGTTCACAGGGTGTTGGGCAAAGGCCAATAGCGGGGTCAGTTTCAGGTGCTGCTGGACAGTTGCAGAGAGGGCTCTAGTAGCTTGTTGTATCCCTGTGCCTTGAACAGGTCAGCCTTATGACCCTTGGAGTACACTTTGTCCTGGGTACAAGAGAGAGCAGGTCCAGTCCTTCAGGTATCTTAGCTCATAGACAGCAGGTTCAGTTATCTTCATGTCCAGGAGTGTTCTGAGGTTTGTGCCTAGCAATGCTATATTTATGCTTGACACAAGCTAGTGGGTGGGAATGACTCCTGGGCATGCAGTAACCAATGGAGTAAAAGTTCCTGGGGCTAACTCGGCCCACTTTTGGCATTTGCATGATGGTGAAAGTCATTGGCCACACTGAACTTATCTGGATGTGTGCGCATGGGGAGTGTATGAAGGTAATCCTAGTGTCCTTCCCATATCCAACACTAAAATACAGTTTGGGGCAGCCTCTTTTCTCACAATAAATTCAGAGACCGAAATCTGGCAGAACAAAATAAGTTTTCCCCCAGCAACCAGACCGTAGATACGATACACAAGATTTTTTTGACGTCCTGTTTCCCTTCCTTTCAAGTGCCCCCTCGGTACTCTATGTAAAACCCAGAGGCAGAAGTTTGATGGGACCAACCAGGAAGTGGATGCACAAGAATTATCTTGACATTCTGTTCTCTGCCTTTCAAGTGTGTCCTTAAAGTATTGTGTAAACCCAGGAGACCTGTCAAGCTGGCTTTGACACTCAAGCAGGATATGGCACTGGGGTTAAAAAGAATGTTCACAGCCCCACTCTGCATATTGTGTGAAATTCAAAGGAGTCCTCTCTGCCCATTCAGGTCAGCCTACTGTTTGCTCTTGAAAGGCATTTCACATCCATTCTAATGCTAATTACTGGTTTGTAGAAGTGGGAGTGTAAATGCAAATTTAACCTCCTGAAACTTCAGCAAGGAAAAAGTAAGTTATTTTTCATAATTTATTAAAAATCAGACTTCACAGTTGACTTTCTTTTTTAATATAACTGTTAAAATGTATTTTTCTAGCTAGTCCTATTCCCCAGATACAGTATTAGGATTTTAAAATCTGTATACTGGTTTTTTACAGAGGACAGCTAGGCCTGCTACTCTGAAAAATAGCTTTTGTGTCCTAGACACTATAAAGACATGTCAACATTTTAATTACCTTTCATCCTACCTTATGGGCGACTGGCAAGGCCTAAATAGGGGCTACCTATATTCAAAAGAAGTGTGCCCTGTCAAAAGGTGTTTTTGTTTTGTTTTTTGACAAGTCTAATTGCATAATCAGGCTGCAATGGTAGGCCTGAACCCATATTTTGCACTGTCACTGTAGTGAGTGGCACAATAGATGCTACAGTCCACTAGTGACACTTAACCACTTAACTTACAGGCACTGGGTCCCATATGCTAGGACAGCGGTTCCCAATCTGCACTGTTAAAACTAGCCAGGGGTGCTGCAATCCAATTGGCACAAAGCACACGCTCGGGATTTAAAAGGCTGAGTTTTTAATGCACTCTCTGCAATAGATCTCATTTGATGGCGAGGCCAGTGCCACGTAAATCAATCCTCATTCCCCTGGAAAGCTGTAACCTTATTGCGGTCCGAGCAAGAGTTTTGTTGTATTTGTAGGCTACCTGGTTTTGTGGCTGTCTTGGAAAACCAACAAATCTGGACTACACACAATAACTCATTTTATTCATCAGTAATCTGCAGTGCTGCACTGAATAATGGTGAAAACAGTCATTTTTAGGTCGAGTTAGGTGGACTTGAAGCTTTGACCACTCCCTACCCATCTTTTCAATTGGCTCCTGTTGCTGTCCTTTCTAAATGGTTGCTTCTGATTCGTTAACAGGCTTGTTAGTCCCTCCTCAGTAACGCCTTGTCTGCATTTGTAACCTCCCATGAGGACTGGCCCTTTTACTTCTGTTGTTACACGGTATTTCTTATTTAGTCTGTAAGCACTATTTTCTTTAATGAGTCTCTCCTACTGCAGGCACCCGTAGGGTGACCAGGTGTCCCGGATTTGCCGGAACAGTCACAGTTTTCACCAGCTGTCCCAGCAGATTTCGGCAATTTTGGTTCAGGTCTGGTTTTTAGAGGGGGTCAACTGAAAACGGTGAGAGGCACCTTTTAGGTGTTCTAAAGCTGTGGTAGTTAGCAGCTGTTGTAAGTAAGCAATTTAACAGGTATGGTGCTGGCTTTAGAAATTACATTTTATTCATTTTCTTAGTGCCTCTTCTGTGTTCCTATGTTGATGAGCGCTGTCATTCTGTGCCCCTCTGTTGATGTAAAATTGTAGTCCTGTTTTTGCAAAATGTACCGGTTTTTGGTTCTCAAGATCTGGTCACACTAGGTGCCCGCTTTGCTGGCACCACTTGCGGGACGCTGCTTGCACAATGTCAGCTGCTTCTTGTTTTTCAAGCATCAGATGAGATCACCTTCCGACAATCTGTATCTTTTTCACCCGTTTGGGTTGGCTCTTTGGATTATGTCGGCTTTTTCCTGAATTTACTTTCCACAAATGCATTATGTTTGAACACTTTTGCAGGTCTGAATAGAATAATTGGCATATGAAGTTGGTACCTTTCCTGAATGCTTCCTTGACGTGAGGAGTGCCAGGGGTAGCGCTATGAATGCCCGGAGAAGCATTTGTTCGCATGGTTTAAAGTTAGGCACCGGAGCAGAAAAGAAAGCAGTCTGCAGACAGATCGTGAAGCTCAGGGCCCCGTTTTTGCAGCACTAATGCCCTAGTTTTATTCAATGCCAAACTAACTACGAAGATAAATTATCCAGCAATCCTGTGAGCCTAGCCAGTGCTGAGCGCGTACCCACTCACGATAATCCCTGGGCCCTTTCAGATGAAAGGTGCTGGCTGACCCGAAATGTACCAGCGTCATCGGATGCCACCAGGGACCAAGCAGTTTGGCCCAAATGCTACTTGAGGGTGTACAACGCTTCTCCCGTTTCTTAATGGCACAAAACTAACCCGAAGACGGGGGCTGTTGTCTCTTCATTTTCATGAACAATAGAGGGTTATGGCCCTAATCAGCAAGGCTAGGCCAATCTTGAAATACTCTAACAACACCACAATTGCCAGTACTGATGTCTACTATATTAATTATTTTAACCAATCGCACGTGACGGTGACTAAAGAAAAACAAATTTATTTTTGTTTTGTAAAAAATTCAATTTTATCAAAACTTTATCAGTTCAATTTGTGATTCAATTACCAATTGAACAATTTCACATAGACCACATCCAAAATTCAACACATATATAACATTAATTTGAACTCATGTATAATACAACAGTAAACATCACATTTCACAAAGAAAAAAAGAAGAATTAATGCATGTATAAGCTCAGGTCCCCTATTTTTTTTTAGTAGGGCATCAAAGAATAACATTAATAAAAACCGTTTTACAAAACAAGAGAAAAACAGAAAAATAAAAGAAAGCCAGAAGAGGGGGTTGGAGAAATATTTTTAGAAGCCAACTTTTTGATCTTTCAGAAAAGACACAACCCCATACAGGGCACTGGCCAAACTGAATTATATTCAGGCACCCATGATGCTAAAATCCATCAAGATTCAAGCGCTTTTACACTAATGAAACAAGGAAAGGGGTAGCCTGATATTGTTGTTCACTAATTGGCTAGTTTGGACAGTTTTGGTAGGTCAACACGTTGCAAACCCCTAATGAACCTTGAACTGTGACTTCATTTTACTGCACACTGATTGACAGCAGCACAGAACATGTCTGCAGCACACACACTAGCAGCAGTTGGCCAGACCTGGCCGAGAAATCAGTGGTATTTTGTTTTGAATTTAAAACTGGTTTACTGTTGCTGCCAGAAAATGTAAGTGTTTTTGGCTGCAAATGCACAGCATCAGCCAGGCACAGGTGCATCGGGCACATCATTTTCTGATGACACAAATGCATTTGAAGCTTCAGAGAAATAACACTCCTGAGTGCACTTCATGGGCTCACTTATGGACGCACTGAGCTAGGAAATTGTGCCGTCAAAAACATTGACATATTTTCGGAGATAAAAGGGGAGGGGAGTCCTACATACCTCCAAAAATGGCTGGATCGCATTGTAACTATGGGGCTGTCATTTGATGTTCTTCAGGAGCACATTAACAGACACACAATGACTCATAACGGGTCTGTTTAGGTCTCGCGCCTAGCGTTGCAGCGCAAGACCTCTTGTATGGGCTTCAGAAAGCTAACCACACGCTCGTGCGTGTGGTTTTGCTTTCGCAGGCTGGCATTGGCTGTAGCGTGCTTTTTTTTTTTTTTTTTTTAACGGCACGCAATTGGGCAAAGGCGGGCGCATGTCCTGCCTTTGCTCCGCCCATTCCTGTCCGTGTCTAGGACGCGCATCAGCGCGCGGCACAGACAGGCTCCCTCGCCCCCCCCGCTCCTCTGTGGTGTGCGCGCACCACTGGTTTCGATTCCCGCGTTCGGCTCCTCTGTGGTGCACGCGCACCACAGGTTTCGATTCCTTGCTTGTTGAAATTGTAAAGAAGTGTCCTAAATTGAATTATGCAGGTAGTGAGGACTCAGTTAACTGCAGGGCTCTGCAAGAACAGAAAAGACAGACCTACACTGAAACCCCCATACCCAGGAGTATGAAGCTGTTAATTCAGTGTCACTAGATGTCCACACAGAGCCAGCACAGTGTTTTAAAAAGTACAATCGGTTTTATGATGAAAACCTGCATTCGGCTCTATGCTCAGGTTACAAAAATAACGCTTTTATTATATTCCACATGAATGTTTGCCCCTCACGTCACAACTTGTGGATTTAAAAAGCACTTTAAAAAAAGATGTTCTCAAATAAGCATAGTACAAGTTAATAAATGATAATTTATTAAAGTTACGTGTTCTATCTGTACATTCTTCTTTGCTGAACTCCTTCCCCTTGTTCACCCTCAACCACTCCGCCCTCTCCCCAACCGCTTCCTACCCCGTCGGCGAAGCGCCAATAAAGATGGTGAGTGGCATTAACTAACTCCCGTTGACAAAATAAGGTCAGTGGGGGCTTTCCTTTTTGTCGGAGGGGGGCGGGGAGGGGGGGAGACTCAAGCTAATTAATTTTGTTTATGCAGTGTTTTGCTGTGCTTTGCGATACCCCATGAGCGCCTAGATTAAGACCTAGAACCCTGCCGTGCCTGTTGCTGCGTGAGCGCCTCGCCATGCGCCGCACGAGTTCAAGGAGCATCCATTCTGGGCTTGTCAGGCACGCCACAGGCACGTATCTTAAAAGCATGCCGGGCGCTTCTGGCAGCTCGGAGCTGACAGGAATGTAGGACCTGTTAGATTCTGTCTACGCAGTGTTTACTTTAATAGTGCGCCACTGGAATGTACTTTATGTAGCGCGGGAAGCAGCAGTCGCCGAAGTGTTCACCTACAAAAAGTTGTTAAACAAAGCCATTAAAAATCACAAACCAAATGATTGCTTAATTCATTCTTTGGAGCCACTCACTGAATATGGATCATTGCTGAATTGTCACTTGATCATTTAAAAATGGTTTCTGCTCTACGGCCATTTGCTGGCAGGGGTGGGGAGGTTTGGACATCCGAGTAAGGCGGAATAACACTGATTTCTAATTTCTGCGCCTTTCCCAATTCGAAATTGTAGCTTCTTTCTGGAGGAAAAATAGCCAGGAGTGTAATCCTGATCTAGCCGGCGACTCGCTCTACACGCCGCATGGAGATTATCTGCTCACTCATAATCGGTGCCACGTTGTAAAACAAGCATTTGCAATGCAATAGGTCTCGCATTTACGCGAGTTTAAGCTATTGGCATTGTAAATTACAATGCCTTGTATTTATGTTTTAAAAACTAAAACAAAAATAAAAGGCATTGTCATTTACAATGCCAATAGCTTAAACTCAGCGTAAATGCGAGACCTATTGCATTGCAAATGCTTTTTATTATTATTATTAAATAACAGGCATTGAAAAATGAAACACCAATACATTCTCAGACCGAAAAAGTTTCAACAGCTCTGTACATTAAATGTTCACCCCAGAGAAAAAATAAAGAAATAATATATATATGTCAGTGATTGCTTTTATGCATTCCAGGTTGGCTTGGATGGTATTTTACCAATCCAAAGCTGTAATACTGTGTCTGGAGTAGTAAAAGGCTTTTTTCCATTTTACAGCTTGGTGAGGATAGCACTGTGCTAATCCTTTTCCGAAATGTTCACCAGGGCTTGATCACGTTTCGTGATATGGGACGATGTATGTGGAGCCAGAATTCCATCAACCAACTTCACAGCAGAGTGTTCTGGCAAATAATGACCATTGATTAGCAGGAAGAAAACGGTCACAAAACAAATCCACATGAAAAGGAAGATAAGTATGAACACCAGCCAGATGTATGTCCAGGGTGGGACCAGGTAAGTCTTTTTGAACCAGGTGATGAAAAGACATGTACGCGTTGGTGGAGCAGACACAGATAAGGACGAAGAAGATGAATCGTATGAGAAACTTGTACGATCCATGTAATAACCACTTGCTCCCAAGCGCAACAATGTAGGCTGTGCGGCATCAGACGGATGATGTATAGAACTTTCAGGAACATCGGGAATGTCAATCTCGACCTCTCGAGGGGGGGAAATCATACTCGACGTATGCATTGGAGGAAGGTGAAGGGACAATAGGCAAGAAGTCAATAGATGTTTCCAACTCCCCCTCCACAACGCGAGCACTAGTCAAAGAAGCTGGAGCCATCAGATTCAGCGAAACATCTTGGTGTGGAATACTGGAAGTCACACTGTTCAGTTTTGGCCATATAGTGTAGCTTGACATTGTCAATTGAAATAAATCTGTTTTCCTTGCGACCAGGCAAAGGAGGTATAATTACTGTTCGAGTACCCTTCAATCCAAGAACTGGGACTGGTGCACGATAAGAAGGACCAAATTCTTTTTTGTTCTCCAGTTTTTTCTCGTACCAGATCTCCAACTTTTGGAAGCCAGCCGGCAACAGGAATCGGCACCGCAGTGTCAGTGGAAAAGGGTGAATGTTCTCTTGTCAGCGTGTCATGGGTATTTTGTAGTTCCTGTAACATAGTAGAGTGGTTATCTACGTCAAAGTTTGCGGCAGCAGCCACAACGTCTAGACCATCAAGGTCTGGCACAACCATCTTAATGCCAAAGAGCATCTTGTATGGGGTCCTCAGGAGATTATTAAGTGCATGTTGAACCCCATACAAATGAGTCAGCCAGTCCCTTGCAGTACCTAAGACTGTAGCTGTCAAAGATTGCTTTCAGTCACTGTTCATTCGCTCCACTATAGAATTGCCCTCAGGCCTGTATGGAGATGAAAACTGCACCAGCACCCCCAGAGACCTCATTGCGTCCTTGTACCCCTTAGAGGCAAATGCTGGACCTTGGTCAGAATGGAAGGTGCCACAGGCAAAAGTCCCAACAAACACACGCAAATCTCTAATGACATTTCGAGCGTCAGCACTGCGTTGTGGCCAAACCCAAAGGAATCTGGTGCGCGAATCCACTGCAACTAAAATATGTTTATATGCAGTATCAGAAGTCAACGGACCGCAGTGATCAAGATAAATACAGCCAAAAGGGTTCTTAGAAATATACAGCTGTGTTTGTGGTGGACGTGTAATCGTAGATGGTTTAATCTGCTGACAAATGTCACAAGAAAGTACATAATTACAGGTTTGTCTATATAAACCACGCCACCAATAACATTGCTGTAAGATAGAAACAGTTGCAGAAACTCCGGCAGGGGCAGATGCCATGCCTTCATGAGCGGCTATGATCAAAGAAAGTCTGCGGTCCTCGTTTGGAATCAGCCGATCCCCAACGGACGGTATCGTAGCAAAAGGGACTTGCTCGGGTGACAAATTATAAGAATACTTAGAAGGGAAACCTTGTGGGTAAACTGTTCCATCCTTCGTAGCAGCTTTTGCTGACAGAATATAATTATCAATCTTAGTCATGGACCTAGTAATTGCTGCAACTGAACATGTGTCCCCTGCAGATTTGGCTGCCTTATCAGCCAATGAATTGCCAACAGCATGTGTTCCCATACGCTGATGGCCAAGAGTATGTATAACTTGTGCGAGCGGCAAATGCTCTCTAAGTTCTGCCACTCGGACCCAAAGCATTTTATGCTTTATTGCGCTACCTTTAGATTCCCGATAATCATTCTGAGACCAAAAGAAAAAATTATCATTGAAAGCCTGCACACAGTAGTAGGAATCGCACATGACAAGAGTGTTCACCTTAGGATCTGCGAATTCTAAAGCTAAAATTAGAGCGCGCAGCGCTGCTAATTGTGCCGTACAGTCTCCAAGTGCTTGCGTGTGTATTATGGAAGACTTCAACTCACCACTTACAATTGAGCCAGCCACAACAGCACAAGCCGCTGAATAAGCATGTTTGGACCCGATGGCCGGTTGTGCCGAGCCATCGGTATAAATTATACATTTGTACTGATACAAGGGAAGCAATGACAGCGGAGGAGGTTGAACATGTTCATATTGTAAAAACTCCTGTGTCTGCAATGAGGGATCAAAAATAAACGTGACATCAGCCAATGTCAAAGAATTAGCCCATTGTATCCAACGGGGATGCAAAGCTTTAGAATTCGGTACACTCGCCTTTGTCACTGCTTCTAAAGCCGGTATAGGCGAAACCATAAGAATGCGTTTCCCCTGTGCCAAAGATCGCTCCTTCGGGATCGCCATCTGGACCGCAGTCAAAAAAATTTCAACAGTAGAAAATCACATTTCCACCGATGTGTACAAATGAGATTTGTAAGCTATCGGTACTGTGTCACCTTCATTGAAAGTCAAGTAAGTGAAACCTACTGTCCCTGGCACAATTCTTATGACCAAGTTCGTAGAATTATCACGTGTTAACAAGAAGTTGGTCGCAAGCAGATCAGACTGCAAAGATTGAAGAATAGAGGTATGTTCCGGAAGCCAGCTGGCAGATGAAAAAGAAGGTTGTATCAACGCATAAAGCGGTTTGATACGCTGGGCATAATCAGGAATATAAGTCCTCTCAAAATTCAAAAATCCCAGCATAGATTGCAGTTTTTTCAATGTAGACGGAGGCTACAACTGAGCACACTTCTCCAGAAAGTGGGGGGCCAACCTCCTACCTTCATTATTGAGCTCATAGCCCAAAAAGAGGACCGCCAAACAGGCGATGTGTGACTTGGCAAAATTAAATTTGTAACCCAAATCAGCAAAAGAGAGTATGATGCGATCCACACACACAAGGCATGGGATCAATTTGTCATCCGTCAGATAAATGTCATCGACGTATGAGAACGCATCAGGGTCTATGTCGTGTAAGAGAGACACATCACGCGCAGCAAAAGCCCCAGGGCTCTTTTTATAGCCCATAGGCAAACGTGTAAATCTTTTCAGATTGCCGACCACGGTAAACGAGGTCAAGTCACAGCTCTCAGGAGCCAAATTGTGACTATAAAATCCATTATATATATCCAGTGTTGTATTTTTTGCGAACAATGTTATTCACTAACGCAGAGCTGTGAGTGTTCTGTACCGCAAAGGTACGAACATGACTATTTAAATTGCGGTAATCCAACACAATACGATACGAACCGTCCGGCTTCGATATGGGAAAAAGAGGATTATTCATGGGTGATACACAGGGTTCAATCACACCCTGATATTCCAATTGGGACAAAATGTCACAAACGGAAGCCTTTGCCTCACTTTTAATTGGATATTGGGGTTGAGGTTGTGGGCTAGATCATAAAGGAATCTCATGTGCCGGTGAAGCTCTAACCCAGCCCACCTGATTACGATACACCACCGGGGCCAAGGCTAATGCCCACTCCGACGCGTAAGCCTGTTTAGCTTCTTCAGAGACGTAACGGGAAAACTCAGAAGTATCACGTCCTCCCCTCGGGAAGAGGCTAGAACAAATGGTGGAGGCCAATCCGCGTCCGCCAACAAAATGTCATACGAGGAGGTAAGGTTTTCCCAAAAAAACGCATTAATTGTACGCTGTATATCACCTTCAATTTGGAGGACTATTTCATAAAGCCTATCTGGGGGCGCAACTCGTGTATCTGCTGTTTCCACTGTAATGAAAGTGTCAGTTGCTCTCGCCGCCAGACAATGACGGAGTGCCTCCCGCACTATGGTAACTTCTGCCACGCTGTCGAGGAGTGTCACTGCCCATGTTCAATCTAGGAGCAGGGTTCTCACCGGCTGAGGCATACTTCGCTGTTAAAGTGGCAACTTTCTTCTTTTGATATGGGGGCCTAAACAGAGGCAGTCCCTCCGGTTTGGCTTTCACGTCAAACTGACGTGACGGATCACGTCTCTGCTCAGTGGTCTTCCCTTGTCTGCGATCCTGGTGCTCTCCACCACCGATTTGAGAAACTGATGTGTCCTGTAAAGAACGAGGAGAGCGCTGATCAGGAACTTGAAACCTCTCAGGTGTCTTAATTTTAGAGCGGTCATGCAAATCATATCTACGCTCAGAAGCTTCAGGTGTCGGTGAACTAGCACGTGAACCTTGCTTCTGTTGTTGCTGCCGCTGATTCTTATTCCAGTTCTTTTTAGAAAAGACTGGACGCCATCTTTTTCAGGTTGGGCTTTTTGTTGAGCTTGTGTAAAAGGCTTAACTCCCAGACTATTTCGCCCTAAGGTTTTATATGCCTTAGCGATAATCTTTGGCAATTCACATTGCTTGTCTGCATCAGCAACCGCTTCTAAGCGCTGACTCACCTGTAAGCTAACAGCCTCTCCCTTTACGTTAGCTAGGATCATATCGCAAACAATATCGAACACCCCCACCAATCGCATTCCCAACTCAAGGGCAGCTTCTGCCCCATGTTCATCCTGAACCCTTTTAAGGACGGACGGCAGATTAATATACTGCTGCAAACACTTTCCCCCCAAGTGGTACAGTCAGCCAATTTAGGAATAAGGCCTTTAGGTAAACTCATGGTCAGGATCCTGTGCTTCTCCACAGGAGTGGTATTCAGAAAAACAGCTTCGAGTTGCTCAAACTTTTCAGCTAGCCAATAAGAGAGATCATCCTTATTCTGAGGACGTTACCCATCACGGAATTAATCATGAGGGGACTAATAACCAGACCACCGTGGCCCGGTGGTTGTGCAGCAACTCCAGGTTGTGCCACCTGTATGTTGCGCGACATAAACTGTATCACAGCTCTATGTATATGTATCAAAGACGTGTGTAATTGACGTAGCTCTGCAATAGGAGCGTTAAGGTAATTTGGATGTGGTATATACCCAGCCAAAACGGGCCATGTGGCCCCCCATCAACTGATAAGGGGCCTTAACGGACCGCAGAAATAGGGTGAGGAAGGGCGCCATTAAACCATATGGTGTGCTGCCAAGCTGTCAACGGAACTTCAAGAGTTCTATAAGGTCTATATTCCGGCGGAACCAAGGAGGCAGTATATTCGTGAAACAAATTATCGTTACCATCCACTGCCGGTAAGGTAACCCAAGAGTAGAAATCCTCGAAGCGGTGTGCTGCATCCGCTTCAACAACAAAAATAAGAGCAGCCCCAGCTTGAGGGACTCCATATTGAGTCAAATAAGTCGTGACTGGAGCGTGGTTTGGAGCCACTATGGCAACCGCCATAATTAGAAGAACACGAGTGAGGTAGCGCAACAACGGGCAGTAACAAAAATGGAACCTTTTAAAATCCAAGCTTGAAAAACCTATAAACAGCAATCATAGGAGGCTAAGCCCTCTCACCACAGACGTCCCTGCCAACTGGTGAAAGGACACATACACGCACTACTCAGGGGCCTCGCGAATAAGTACCAGACCAAACGTTGGTGGCGCCAATTTTCAGGGATTCTGCACATACACAGAACTATGCGCAGGAATACGGAACCTCGGTGTATAGGGGCTATGCCTTCCTACTGCCTCAGTACCCACAATCCCAGGACCGACTAGCTATAGTGTCTCACTTGTTCTCCTAAACAATCACGAAAATGCAAATGATTAGACACCCCAGAACACAACACTCCCGGATCTCTCAGGAATCGCGGTAACAAGACACACCTTTTTGCTCACTCACTCTTACATGTCCACAATAAGAATTGAACGAGACACGAACATAGTTTGAAATGTTTATTTTAACCAATGTGCTCTAAAACGCAGTATACGAGCCACAACCAGCAGCAAAATGCATAATATCAATACAGTTAGCATTGCAGCAAGGCCATATATCATAAAGGGAGATGTCATCATATAAAGACAGTGGATAAAGGAATATAAGGCCTAACCACCCTCCCCTTGGCAAGAAGAAGTATTATTATATAATAGAAGATCTCTGGGCTTTGTCAGCATCCCCCATACCTTAGTGCCTAGATGGCATATCTACATCATAGGAACCACATGGCTCTTCTCCCTGGAAAGATCCCTCTCCAAGTGTCTGTTAACCAAACATGCATCCCCATAATATCAAAGCACGCGTTTCCAGCAGCAGCAGCTGTGTTAGCATGTTTTGTCCTGGTGCTAGGGACTGACCAGAACAGAATAACAAGGGGCATTGTTTATCGACCTTGCCTACAGTGTTCAGACTAAACTCCTGGAACCAGCAGAGAACGCACCAAGCAGACGGTTCTCATGTTAAAGGCATAAACAGAATCTTGCAAAAATAAAGTCATGTAGTAACGTGTGTGAGAAGTTGGCCTGGTATATGCTGTCCACTAATTATAGTGGGCACCTTGCACCAGTCCAAACAACCCCTTATTGGAGATAGGTTAAAGACAACCTTATTGAAAGCTATCCTAGTGGTAGCTATGGAGAGCAGCCTGCAGGCTAAGTCTTGAAGGAATGTAAAGCAGCTTGTTTTACCAGTCTATAATCTCTTGAGTGATCAAATGAAAGAGCACCACACCAGGTATATATTCAAAATATATGTATTTATTGCTAAACACACCCCTCTAGTCTCTTTATGAGGCTAGAGTTCGAAGTACATAAATTAGAAGTTATTAAATCACAGTAATAGCACAAATACACGTTTGGGCCCTAGGGGCGTACCAAACCATATACCAATAAAGTGGTATGCGAACCACGACTGAACTAGACACTAGGCCTAGAGCCTCTAGAAGTGCTTGGACCACAAGGAACCACCCAAGGTAGTGACACAGGGGACACACGGGGACGCGTGCAGTGTAAATACACAACCGCGATACGCCGTTGACTTCTATGGAGAAAGTCGGGATCGGGAAATTAGAGAAAAGGGACACTTAAAAGAGGACTTGGACAAAACCCTTTGAGATCTAGGACTTTGAAGAGTCTCTACCCACGGGAGCACCGGAGTACTCGTGTTACCTCACCCAGGGAAGCCGGGTGCATAGGTGCCTTTCGGGGTCGGGTTTCGTCGTCGATTCGGATGGCGATCTGCTGCAAAGTGCTGCTGGCGACCAAGAGAAAAGTGTCCGGGTGGATCCAAGAGTGGATCGGAGTTCTGAAGAACCTGAAAGCAGAGGGGACAGAGTCTGGGTCACTAGCCAGTGACCAGGAAGGCGATGGACAGATGCCCACCGATGTCGAGTGCTTCAGGTGCGTTGACGGTCATCTTGACTCTTCAGCCACGAGGTCCAGGAGGCGTTGTCGGCAACCAGGAGCAGGATTCGGGCTGGTACACGATGTCTGTCGAGTGCTGAGGTATCGGCGACCGGATTGGACCCAACAAGCCTTGGCAACGGCAAGTCTCGGTGAAGATGTAGATCGTCGATGGTGCAGACCAGCAAGGTCTGTGGAACTCACCCAGCGAGGGTAAGTGAGGGCAGGCCTGGAGCAACCAGGATGCCAAGTTAGAAAAGGATTGGCCTTCGTTAAGGGCTACTAGTCAACGGGCTAGCGACCGCGAAGGAGCCTCGTGACGCCGCACGTGGATCTGGCTTACAGGACACTCGTGGAGTGGGGGCCAGTGATCTTCGGTGCAGGTGGTGCTGGAGCACGACTTCTTGGGAGACCCAGAAGAGGATGCACTTGCAAATGTGCTCGGTGTCCAGGGGTCACGGTCTCAAGTCACCCACGATAGCCACGGGCCTCAGCTTTGCTGGGGACTCAGGGTAGCCTCGGGGAAGTCTGAGAATCCACCTCTGGTGATGCGATGACTTCGGCATCCGACGGGAGCTTCAGAAATGCGAACCGGACAGATGCTTCTTTGGTGCCTGCCAAGCAGGGGAGTCACTCCTTGACCCCAAGGGAGATTCTTCTGTCCTCTAATCGTGAGTAGAGCGTCGAAGGTCCAGGATTCAGTTACAGAGTTTCGTCCAGGGATAATCTAAAGTCCTAAGGACTGGGTTCCTACCTTTATACTAAAGATAGGGGTTGGACTACTCTGTGGCCCCACCTATGGGTGGGTCAGGGCAGAGGGGTGGCTACACCCCTTTCCCTTTGTCCAGTTCGCGCCAAAGCAGGGGCTGCAAGCCCCTGATCCGGTTTGAACTGGGGTATGCACAGGGACACCAAATGGGCCCCCAGTGCAGGACTTCAAAGCACCCGAAAGTGCTCCCGCCCAGCCCCAATACACATTATCCTGTCTGGGGAGGTGGTCACACCTCCCTGGGACAGGAAACCTATTGTCCAGGCCTCCCCTGCCGGAGTTTCGTCCAGCAGCAGGAGGCCAGACTCGTGTCTGTGGCAGCAGCATCCATTTTGTGATGCCAGGGCTCTGGAAAGAAGTTACCGGACTAGTCAGAGTTAACATGTCTTTCCCTCTAGAAGGGTGGAATGCTACCCTCGCCGCCAGGATTGGCGGGGGGGTAGTATTCCAAGATGTTTGACACCAAACACGACATGTTTAGGTGCAGCCATTCCAAAGTTAGCATTTTACCATGAGGATATAATGCGCTTAAGAGTATATGGTCAGGCTGCACTACAAACAGCATCAGAGATGGTCTCCGAACGCTGCAGAGGGGCCCTGCTCATGCAGGGGCACCCTCTCACATAGGAACCATGCACTCTGCCTTTAGGATTGATAAGGCCTGCCTTAGGAGTGACTTATAGGTTTATATGTGTGTATGTATTTAGTGATATAGGTAACCTATATCACAGTAAGGGGTGCATGCACCACCTTACCCAGGCTGCAGTAGCAGACCTGTGGTGTCAGTTTGGATGGCCTTCCAGGGGTGGCATAATACATGCTGCAGCCCCTGGCAGGCCTCTGAGGTACCTATGCCCTTGGTACATAGTATACCATATACTAGGGACTTATAAGGGCACTCCAGATCCCAATCAGTGATGTGCCTAAGGCACATGGAAACCATTTTAGAGAGGAAGCAGCTAGGCTGGGGTTCTGATTAGCAGGGCCCCAGCCAGACTAATGTCGAAAAACAGTGAAGCATCAGCAAAAAGTGGGGGTACCCATGTGAAGCAGATCCTACTCTCCTACACAACCCCCCCAAACGTAGGGACATTAACCTAACCTTGCCCAGTTAAGTCTTCATGTTCTAAGTGGAAATACCTAGAGAGTCCATCTGCATTCGCATGGTTACTCCCAGGCCTATGTTCCACTGTAAAGTCCATCCCCTGTAGGGAAATGGACCACCTAAGCAGTTTGGGGTTTTCACCCTTCATTTGTTTTAGCCATAAGAGGGGCTTATGGTCTGTCTGAACCAGGAAGTGTGTACCAAACAAGTATGGCCTCAACTTCTTCAGAGCCCAGACCACAGCAAAGGCCTCCTCTCTATGGCTGACCAACGTTTCTCTCTAGGGGTCAGCCTTCTGCTAATGAAAGCTACTGGCTGATCCTGACCTTCTTCATTCAATTGTGACAGTACAGCCCCTACCCCCAATTCAGATGCATCAGTTTGAACAATGAACTTCTTGGAGTAATCAGGACTCTGCAGAATTGGAGCAGTGCACATGGCCTGCTTGAGGTCATCAAATGCCTTTTGACAGCTAACTGTCCACTGAACCTTTTGGGCATTTTCTTAGAAGTTAAGTCATTCAGGGGTGTCACTATTGATCCATACCCCTTCACAAATCTCCTATAGTACCCAGTCAGGCCTAAGAAGGCTCTCACCTGAGTCTGGGTAGTGGGAGCAGTCCAGTCCATGATGGTCTGGATCTTGCTCTGCAAAGGTTGAACCTGGCCTCCACCCACAAGGTGGCCCAGGTACACAACCTGACTCTGCCCTATCTGGCACTTAGTGGCCTTGATAGTCAGGCCTGCCTTTTGCAGGGCCTGTAAAACATTCCTGAGGTGGACCAGGTGATCCTCCCAGGTGGAGCTAAAGACAGCAATATCATCTAGATAAGCTGCACTATAGGCTTCCAGACCTGTGAGAACTGTATTCACCAACCTCTGGAAAGTGGCAGGTGCATTCTTCAGACCAAAGGGCATTACCACAAATTGATAATGCCCACTAGGGGTTGAGAATGCTGTTTTGGGCTTTGCAGTATCAGCTAGTCTGATCTGCCAGTAGCCAGCTGTTAGGTCAAATGTGCTGAGATATTTGGCAGAGGCCAAAGTATCTATGAGCTCATCTGCCCTGGGTATTGGATGGGCATCAGTCCTAGTGACTGCATTGAGACCCCTGTAGTCCACACAAAACCTCATCTCTCTTTTTCCACCACTGGTGTGAGGTTTCGGTACAAGGACCACTGGACTAGCCCAAGGGCTATCTGAGGGTTCAATAACTCCCAATTCCAACATTTTCTGGACTTCAGTCCTGATACAGTCCCTGACATGGTCAGGTTGCCTATAAATCTTGTTTTTAATAGGCAGACTGTCCCCAGTGTCCACTTCATGAGTGCACCAGGTGGTCTGACTGGGTGTCAGTGAAAACATATGTCTAAACTGATTGAGGACTTGCCTGCAATCAGTTTGTTGCTGGGTAGTGAGGCTGCCTGCCAAGGCTACACCATCAACTGACCCATCGTCAGGGTTCTGTGAGAGCAGGTCAGGGAGTGGGTCACTCTCTTCCTCCTGCCCTTCATCAGTAGCCATGAGCAAGCCCATGTCTGCCCTGTCCACATATGGTTTTAACCTGTTGACATGGAGAACCCTGTGGGGACTCCTGGGTGTTCCTAGGTCTACTAAATAAGTGACCTCACCCTTCTGCTCAACAATAGTGTGGTGTCCACTCCATTTGTCTTGGAGAGCTGCTGGGGCCACTGGCTCCAACACCCACACCTTCTGTCCTGGCTGGTAAACAGTCAGAACAGCCTTTTGGTCATGCCAGGCCTTTTGAAGTTCCTGGCTAGCCTCAATGTTTTTGGTTGCCTTTTTCATGTACTCAGCCATCCTGGAGCGGAGACCAAGTACATAGTCCACTATATCTTGCTTTGGGGGCTTGAGAGGTAACTCCCATCCTTCCTTCACCAAGCACAGTGGACCCCTCACAGGGTGGCCAAACAGAAGTTCAAAAGGGCTGTAACCAACCCCTTCTGAGGCACCTCCCTATATGCGAATAAAAGGCAGGGCAAGAGTATGTCCCATCTACGCCTAAGCTTTTCTGGGAGCCCTTTAATCATGCCCTTCAAGGTTTTGTTGAATCTCTCAACTAAACCATTGCATTGTGGGTGATAGGGTGTGGTGAACTTATAAGTCACTCCACACTCCTTCCACATTGCTTTTAAGTACCCAGACATGAAGTTAGCACCCCTGTCTGATACTACCTCCTTAGGAAAGCCCACTCTTGAGAAGATTCCCAGGAGGGCCCTTGCCACCACAGGTGCTGTAGTGGTCCTGAGGGGAATAGCTTCTGGGTACCTGGTGGCATGATCCACTACCACCAGGATAAACCTGTGCCCAGAGGCTGTTTGGGGATCCATGGGACCAACAATGTCAATCCCTACCCTTTCAAAGGGCACCCCCACCACAGGTAGTGGTATCAGGGGGCCTTTGTAGTGCCACCTGCCTTGCCACTGGCTTGGCAGGTTACACAGGAGCGACAAAACTCCTTACTGTCTTCAGACATGTGGGGCCAGTGAAAGTGAGGGACAATTCTGTCCCAAGTCTTGTTCTGGCCCAGGTGACCTGCTAAGGGAATATCATGGGCTAGGGTCAATAGGAAGCCCCTGAACTTCAGAGGTATTACCAACCTCCTGGTAGCACCAGGCTTGGGGTCTCTACTCTCTGAGTACAGGAGTCCATCATCCCAATACACTGTATGGGGACCACTAGCTTTCCCAGCAGCCTCAGCAGCAGCTTGCTGTCTGAGGGGTTCAAGGGAGGGGCAGCTCTGCTGCTCCTGGCTCAGATCTGCCCTAGAAGGTCCCCCGGTCCCCAAGAACTCAACCTGGTCAGGTTCAAGTTCCTCTGGGACAGTTCCTTCTTCAGGGCTGAGATCATCCCCCTCAAGGGACTGATCTTCCTCCTGAGCCAAGGGGGAAGGCCCTGCCTTTACCCTA
Organism: Calotriton arnoldi; assembly: GCA_963921515.1. NCBI lineage: Eukaryota > Metazoa > Chordata > Amphibia > Caudata > Salamandridae > Calotriton > Calotriton arnoldi. Next base: position 504,588 of record CAWUFW010010558.1, read on the forward strand.
CTACTCCTCCTCTTGGAAGGCACTTGGTCCATTCTTCCAGAATCCAAGGCCTGTTCAGTGCTAGACATTTTGGCTTGTGACCTGGTCACAGCAAACACATCTACAGGGATCCCCAGCATTTCTGCATGGGTCCTGAGCTCAACTTCTGCCCAAGCAGAAGTCTCTAAGTCATTGCCAAGCAAGCATTCGACTGGTAGGTTTGCACTTACCACAACCTTCTTAAGGCCAGTTACCCCTCCCCAGGAGAAGTTAACAACTGCCAGAGTATGGTCTGTTCTGACATTGCTAGCATTGGTCACTTGGTACATCTCACCAAGTATAACTTGCCCAGGATTCACAAGGTCTTGTGTCACCATTGTGACACTTGCCCCTGTGTCCCTAAATGCCAAAGCCTCACGTCCATTAATTAAAGGCTGTTGTCTGTACTTGCCCAGATTACTGGGACTCACAGTGGAGGTCACATCCATGCCTCCATCACAGACTAACACAGCCTGAGTCAGTTCTCTGACTTGGTCAGAGCCCAACTCAGTACCCAGGGTGAACCCTACTAAACCCTTGGCTGGAGCACTCCCACCAACTGTACTAGGGGGAACAGGTGCCTTAGGGGCATTGGTGGGTGCTGGACTGGAGTCTTTGGACTTGGTGCAATCACTGGTCCAGTGGGTCTTTTGCTTACAGACCTTGCACCATGGTTTTCTTTGGCCTTTCCCTTTGGTAGACTGTGAATCCCCACCAGAAGAAGATTTTTGGGGGCCTGATGAAGACTTTTGATCTTTACCCTTCTCCCCACCCTTTTCAGAGTTCTTAGCATCTTGCTTCTTGGTTTCCCCACCTTGGTTCTGTACCTTCTGCTTAACCCTGGTTCTGACCCATTTGTCTGCCTTCTTTCCCAATTCTTGGGGAGAGGTCAGATCAGAGTCTACCAGGTATTGATGCAACAGCTGATTTTGACAGTTATTAAGAATCTGCTCCTCATTATCAGATTGTACAATCCTGAGAAGTCACACACCTTACTGCCCATCAACCAACCTTCCAGAGCCTTGGCAGAACAATCCACATAGTCTACCCAGTCTTGAGTCTGTGCTTTTTGGGTATCTCTGAACTTCAACCTGTACTGTTCAGTGGTTAGGCCAAACCCATCAATAAGAGCACTCTTCAAGACCTTGTAATTATCAGCATCCTCCTCTCTAACAGTGAGGAGCTTATCTCTACCTTTGTCAGCAAAGGAGAGCCACAAGATTGCTGCCCACTGCTCCTGAGGGACCTTCTGTACCTTACAGGCCCTCTCTAATGCAGTTATCCATTTGTGGATGTCATCCCCACTCTGGTAGGGAGGGACAATATTGCTCAGGTTCCTATGGTCATAGGACCTTTCCCTGTCACTAGGGACATGGCTGCCACCATGGGACTCTAGTCCCAACTTTCTTCTCTCTCTAAGGAGATCTAGGGATTCCCTATCTAAAGCCAATTGCTTTTTTCTGATTTCCAGCTGAGTTTCCTCATACTGGACCAGTCTGTCTCTTCTCTCATGAGAGGATTCCCTCCTGTGAGAGGAGATAGAGCTCCCTATGGAGGTGCCAGAGTGGTTAGACTCCTGAGAAGGAGATCTAGACTTTCTGGGCACACTCTTAATCCTTCCTGGGAGGACAAAGTGGGGATCATTCTGATCATCCTCATCATCTTCCACAGGAGGGATTTGGTTATCCAGGTCAGGGTCATTGTCACCCTCCTGGCCAGTTTCAGAGGGGGGGCTGGGGGTATTGGTACCCCTGGCCTCTTCCTCTGCCCCACCCTCAGCTCCTACCCCTTCAGTCCCCAAGGGCTTACTAAGGTCATAAGCCACCAACAACTCCTTGAGGTGTTGGGTGGTGGGGCTTTGGCCTGTCCTTAGTTTTCTCAAGTTGCATAAAGCTCTCAATTCCAAGAATGGAAGTGTATCATACTTGGAGGGTGGAAGCTCAATGGCTTCCTGCAAGGATTCTTTAGATCCTACCCTTAAAGACATTACTAGTGTGGTGTGGTGTATGCACTACCTACTCTAGTGTGGCCTACTAAACTCTCTTGAGTTGTAGAAAGGGTTGTGCTATCCCTTAACACACAACTCTAAGTTCAGTAGAACTTACTGTATTCTAAGCTTAAATTATATGTACCTTAGGTACCTTTAGTGGTTTTCAGTTGATCAATTCAATTGAGATTATCTGGTAAAACAATAGCAAGCTGGAATCCCACACGCTGCACACCAATGTGAGAAGTTGGCCTGGTATATGCTGTCCACTAATTATAGTGGGCACCTTGCACCAGTCCAAACAACCCCTTATTGGAGATAGGTTAAAGACAACCTTATTGAAAGCTATCCTAGTGGTAGCTATGGAGAGCAGCCTTCAGGCTAAGTCTTGAAGGAATGTAAAGCAGCTTGTTTTACCAGTCTATAATCTCTTGAGTGATCAAATGAAAGAGCACCACACCAGGTATATATTCAAAATATATGTATTTATTGCTAAACACACCCCTCTAGTCTCTTTATGAGGCTAGAGTTCGAAGTACATAAGTTAGAAGTTATTAAATCACAGTAATAGCACAAATACACGTTTGGGCCCTAGGGGCGTACCAAACCATATACCAATAAAGTGGTATGCGAACCACGACTGAACTAGACACTAGGCCTAGAGCCTCTAGAAGTGCTTGGACCACAAGGAACCACCCAAGGTAGTGACACAGGGGACCCACGGGGGACGCGTGCAGTGTAAATACACAACCGCGATATGCCGTTGACTTCTATGGAGAAAGTCGGGATCGGGAAATTAGAGAAAAGGGACACTTAAAAGAGGACTTGGACAAAACCCTTTGAGATCTAGGACTTTGAAGAGTCTCTACCCACGGGAGCACCGGAGTACTCGTGTTACCTCACCCAGGGAAGCCGGGTGCATAGGTGCCTTTCGGGGTCGGGTTTCGTCGTCGATTCGGATGGCGATCTGCTGCAAAGTGCTGCTGGCGACCAAGAGAAAAGTGTCCGGGTGGATCCAAGAGTGGATCGGAGTTCTGAAGAACCTGAAAGCAGAGGGGACAGAGTCTGGGTCACTAGCCAGTGACCAGGAAGGCGATGGACAGATGCCCACCGATGTCGAGTGCTTCAGGTGCGTTGACGGTCGTCTTGACTCTTCAGCCACGAGGTCCAGGAGGCGTTGTCGGCGACCAGGAGCAGGATTCGGGCTGGTACACGATGTCTGTCGAGTGCTGAGGTGTCGGCGACCGGATTGGACCCAACAAGCCTTGGCAACGGCAAGTCTTGGTGAAGATGTAGATCGTCGATGGTGCAGACCAGCAAGGTCTGTGGAACTCACCCAGCGAAGGTAACTGAGGGCAGGCCTGGAGCAACCAGGTTGCCAAGTTAGAAAAGGATTGGCCTTTGTTAAGGGCTACTAGCCAACGGGCTAGCGACCGCGAAGGAGCCTCGTGACGCCGCACGTGGATCTGGCTTACAGGACACTCGTGGAGTGGGGGCCAGTGATCTTCGGTGCAGGTGGTGCTGGAGGCTAGGGCTACTCGGAGCCCAAAGCACGACTTCTTGGGAGACCCAGAAGAGGATGCACTTGCAAATGTGCTCGGTGTCCAGGGGTCACGGTCTCAAGTCACCCACGATAGCCACGGGCCTCAGCTTTGCTGGGGACTCAGGGTAGCCTCGGGGAAGTCTGAGAATCCACCTCTGGTGATGCGATGACTTCGGCGTCCGACGGGAGCTTCAGAAATGCGAACCGGACAGATGCTTCTTTGGTGCCTGCCAAGCAGGGGAGTCACTCCTTGACCCCAAGGGAGATTCTTCTGTCCTCTAATCGTGAGTAGAGTGTCAAAGGTCCAGGATTCAGTTACAGAGTTTCGTCCAGGGATAATCTAAAGTCCTAAGGACTGGGTTCCTACCTTTATACTAAAGATAGGGGTTGACTACTCTGTGGCCCCACCTATGGGTGGGTCAGGGCAGAGGGGTGGCTACACCCCTTTCCCTTTGTCCAGTTCGCGCCAAAGCAGGGGCTGCAAGCCCCTGATCCGGTTTGAACTGGGGTATGCACAGGGACACCAAATGGGCCCCCAGTGCAGGACTTCAAAGCACCCGAAAGTGCTCCCGCCCAGCCCCAATACACATTATCCTGTCTGGGGAGGTGGTCACACCTCCCTGGGACAGGAAACCTATTGTCCAGGCCTCCCCTGCCGGAGTTTCGTCCAGCAGCAGGAGGCCAGGCTCGTGTCTGTGGCAGCAGGATCCATTTTGTGATGCCAGGGCTCTGGAAAGAAGTTACCGGACTAGTCAGAGTTAACATGTCTTTCCCTCTAGAAGGGTGGAATGCTACCCCCGCCGCCAGTATTGGCGGGGGGTAGTATTCCAAGATGTTTGACACCAAACACGACATGTTTAGGTGCAGCCATTCCAAAGTTAGCATTTTACCGCGAGGATATAATGCGCTTAAGAGTATATGGTCAGGCTGCACTACAAACAGCATCAGAGATGGTCTCCGAACGCTGCAGAGGGGCCCTGCTCATGCAGGGGCACCCTCTCACATAGGAACCATGCACTCTGCCTTTAGGATTGATAAGGCCTGCCTTAGGAGTGACTTATAGGTTTATATGTGTGTATGTATTTAGTGATATAGGTAACCTATATCACAGTAAGGGGGAATGCACCACCTTACCCAGGCTGCAGTAGCAGACCTGTGGTGTCAGTTTGGATGGCCTTCCAGGGGTGGCATAATACATGCTGCAGCCCCTGGCAGGCCTCTGAGGTACCTATGCCCTTGGTACATAGTATACCATATACTAGGGACTTATAAGGGCACTCCAGATCCCAATCAGTGATGTGCCTAAGGCACATGGAAACCATTTTAGAGAGGAAGCAGCTAGGCTGGGGTTCTGATTAGCAGGGCCCCAGCCAGACTAATGTCGAAAAACAGTGAAGCATCAGCAAAAAGTGGGGGTACCCATGTGAAGCAGATCCTACTCTCCTACAACGTGCGCAAAAAGCAGCATCATGGCAGCTGGGCTCATGCTAACTTAGCGATGTCGACAATGTCCCTATCACCCATACTACAATCCTATGCTTAAAGATTTTGCTGTGAAAATGGCAAAAAGCTTTGTCCTTTTCTAGCTCGGTGTGGATATCACTATGCTAATGCTATGCTTAAAATCTTTGCTAGAAAACAGACATTTAAGGTGACCAGATTCAGAGTGTCCCTGGTATTGTAGGGTACTCTATGTAGGAGCTGCTCTCCACCTAAACTTGGGAACTACCCAGAGTTTCCTGCTAAGGAGAGGTGTGGCGCAGCGGCCAGAGTAGCTGACTCTGGAGCACAGGGATCATGGTTCTTTACCTGGCACCAGCGGCAGCTCTGCTCAGCATTATGTGACTCTGGGCAATAGCTCACTTAATGTCCCCGATGGCCCCCATCGCCTTGAAACCTTAAGGAGTGATATGTTTGCGCTTTACAAATATGGATTATTATTATTATGCTTCCTTTTTTGCATATTTTATGATATAGTAGCGTAGTGATATAATATTCAATAGAATATATTACATATCATAAATACATGGGACTCTGCAATCCCAGTATTAAAAACCTGTTTCTAACTTCTATATAATCAGTGATTTGTTACGCACAGTCACTGTAGGAGAGTAGGATCTGCTTCTTATAGTTACCCCCACTTTTTGCTCTAGTATCACTGTTTTCGACTTAGACTGGCTGGGATCCTGCTATCCAGGACCCCAGCCTAGCTGCTTTCTCCTCTAAATTGATTGCATGTACTTTAGGTACACTCCAGATTGGATACTGGGGTACCCTTATCAGTCCCTAGTATATGGTACACCATGTACCCAGGGCATAGGTACCCCAGAGGCCTCCCAGGGGCTGCAGCATGTATTATGCCACCCCTGAAAGACCATTCAAAATGACACCACAGGTCTGCAGCCTGTGTAAGGTGGTGCATGCACCCCTTACTTAGATATAGGTTCACTATATCTATTCTAAATCACTGCACATAAAAACCTATCAGTCACCCCTCTAGCAGGCCTTATCAATCCTGAAGGCAGGGTGCTGGGTTTTGTGTGAGAGGGTGCCCCTGCATGAGCAGAGCCCCTCTGCAGCCTTCGGAATCTATTCTCCGGGGTTGTCTGTGATGCAGCCAACCATATATACTTAAGTGCATTATAACCTCGTGGTAAATGCTAACTTTAAAACGGCTGCTTAGAAACATGTTGTGTTTGGTGTCAAACACCTTGGAATCATACCTCCACACCAGTAACTGGTGTGGGAGGTATGATTCCTCCCTTGTAGTACCACTATTATGGGGCACCGGTCTACCTGGTACCAGCACATAATGGATGCTGCCAGCCACAGACATGAGTCTGCCCTCCTGCTGCTGAGCCAAGCTCGAGCAGAGGAAGGCCTGACAGGCTTTAGTGTATTGGGGCTGGGTGGGTGCACTCTTAGAGTGCCAGAAAGTCTGCACTGGGGGCACATTTGGTGTCCCCGTGCATAGTCCACCTCAAACCGGTTGCAGGAGCCATTGGCTCCTGCTCTGGCGCGAAACTGGACAAAGGACATGGGTGTAGCCACCCCTCTGTCCTGACCCTCTCCTAGGTGGGTCCCCAGAGTTAGTCCAACCCCTTCCTTGGGTATAAAGTAGGAAACCTGACTACAGGACTTTAGATTTTACCTGGACTAAACTCTGCAAGAAGAAACCAAGTACTTCGACGGTCTACACTTCGCTGGACGACAGAAGAATCTCCCTTGGAGTAAAGGAGTTACTCTCCTGCAAAGCATTCACCTTAGCGCATCTGACTGGTTTGCATCTCCCGAGCTCCTGAGGACTCTGAAGATTTCTGCAACACAGGAGGTGGGTTCCTGAGCATCCCTGAGGTTGATCTGACCTCTCAGCAATCCTGAGACCAGTATTCCTTGTGGGGACCGTGCAACCCGAACCCCTGTGCACCGTGTACTTTTGCAGCAGCATATGCTTTTTGGTGATCCCTGAGGCTGTGCTTTGGGCTACGTGTAGTCCTGACCCCGAGCAGTATTTTCACTGAAGATTTCCGGCCTACACTCCACGAGTGTTCCGTGGGCTGGTATTTTGTGATTCAGCTTGAGGTCCCTTCACGATCCCTGGTCCATTGGCCTGTGGGTCCCTGTGAAGGTAACTTTGACTTTCCTTGGGCTTTCCTGGTTGCTCCAGACGTGCCCTGACTCTCCATAGCATGGAGAGTCCCCAGGACCTTGCTGGTCCTCACCGTGACTTGTTTCCTCTGCCCGCGTAGGTTGCAGTTGCCAAGGCTTGTTGGTGTTCAATCCAGACACTGACCCCCCAGCACTCGACATCCTTCGTGGGACAGCTCACCTCCGGACTTTGGTCATCGTCGACGTCTCCTGGTCCCCGTGGCTGCAGAGTCAAGCATCCAAACTTCTCACCTGAAGCACCCCACATCTGTGGGCATTCGTCCACGGAGCCCCTGGTCACCTGAAGTGACCCAGACTCTGTCCCCTCTGCTTTCAGGTTCTTCTCACCTCGGATCGAGGCTTGGATTCCACCGGACACTTTTCATCTTCCCGGCAGCAGTACTTCTTCGCATCACGCCATTGAAATCAACGAGCGTTTCCGACACCACTTGACCCCAATGCACCCGGCTCCTCTGGGATAGGTAACACGGGTACCTCAGTACTCACAAGGGTGCTGGCCTTAGAACCTCCTATGTTCCAAAGGGTTTGCTTGAAGTCCTCTCCGAAGTGTCCTTAAACTGTAATTATCCAACCGCGACTTTCCCATAGAGTTGTACGGAGCTCGCGTCTGTGTTCCCACACTGCACCCGTCCTCCATGGGCTCCCTGAGTCACTCCTGTGGGTGGTTCCTTGGGGTCCCAGCGATTCTACGTGCTCTAGGCACTGTGTCTATTGAAGTTGTGGTTGTTATACCACTTTCTTAGTATATGGTTCGGTCTCCCCCTGGAGCCCGCTGTGTATTGTGCTATTTACTGTCGTTCTATTGATTTAATATTGTGTATCTTGTGCTCTAATCTCATAAAGAGGTTAGTAGAGAGTGTTTAGTAATGAATACATATATTTTATATATCTCTTGTGTGGTTCTCCTTTCATTTGGTCATTCAAGAGGTTCTGATCTGGTAAAACATTCCTTCGAGACTTAGCCTGAAGGCTGCTCTCCACAGCTACCACTAGGATAGCTTTCTATAAAGGTTATCTTAAACCTAATCATCAATAAGGGTCGTTTGGACTGGTGCAAGGTGCCCACTTTAATTAGTGGACAGCATATACCAGGCCAACGTCTCACAGTCACCTATTATAAAGAAATTACATCAGAACTCTACTGTAATAGCTTATTTCAGTTGAGTTCTGGCCTCACAATGTCTGCTGCTAGCAGCCAAGGTAAAGACAGGTCAGATCAGGTCACTGAGCACAAATAAAGCAGATTTTTAAAGAAAAACAAAAGGTTGCTTTTCTTTCTTTTGCTCTGTTTTTCTAGCTCACAGTGACAAGCAGAGAGGATATATTTATGGCAACATGTTTATTTTGAGCTCTCCTTCAGTAATTCTAGAAGAGTTGGAATCTTTCACCATGTTTCTATAAATTCTGAGCTATTGCACCTCTTTTTTTTAAAGCTGTCTTGTATTAAACTGATTCATATATCTTTCTGCAATAAATATCTAATAGCTTTTTTGATGGGCATAATTTTGCACTAGAGAGTCTATTTTTAGTTTTCATATTTGCAAACATGCTCTTTCTTTTGTATGGAAGAGCTGAACACCAAGGATGTAAGTGGTTTGTGGGAAAGGTGATGGTGTAATCATATATGGAATAAAGTACCCCTTGTTGTAAATGATAAGAATACTGCAAGTCTCCTCTGAGTTCCTGTAGTGCCAGAGGCACTCCCATATATTGGGACCACGTGATGACCTTTGACTACCATTGTTTTAACTGACTCTTGGTGTTTTACTTTATCTTAGCTTAACTGTAGGACATCATTTTTCCTGCATGTGCACTTTCCTTTGAAGATTTCTTTCGTGTCTCCATGTAGCTGCAGAGTGGGAGTGCTTTCACGGAGTAGAACAGCCTTGCCAGAAACAGAACATGTGGGATGTGCATTTGAAAGCATGAGAGAGAGAAAGGTGTGGAATGTACTTCTCGGTCTCAGAGTGCAGTGTTATATGCAGTGGTGCTCAAATGTGCATTATGTTGTACATTGCGAAGTGAAGTGTGTAGTGCTATAGGCAGTGGTGCACAAATGTGCATTGTGTTGTACATTGGGAAGTGTTATGAAGTTCTTACTATTGGCTTTGACATGCCCTCATGCCATCTTGAATTCTGACTCTGTTTAGCTTGAGCTTTGCGCACACAGGCAGGCCCCCAGATCACTGAAGTTGTTTAGGCTATCTACGTTCAAGGTTGTTTTCTGTACGTTTGGAGATTGTTTTCTATTTTCTCAAGCTTCGCTTGGATAAGGGGCTGGAACATGTGGGAGCGCAGAAAAATATGTGAGAATTCCTTTGCCTTTGGAATGCTTGCAATAAGTTTCCTTGGCACAGAGGAGGTCCCCTCGGAAACTTCTAGTGCTTTGAGATGATAAAACTGGGGTTTGTTGACTTGGAGAGCGGGATTTGTTTGGAACCTGAATGGAGGCGGACGCGTCTACTTCAGTGTAGCAGTTCCCGGCTTGCTGAGTCTCTTGACCCCGGCTGTGAATCCCCAGTCTGGAGTGGGCTAAGATGCAGTGTTTGCAGCCAGTGATGTGTTTTCTTTGATTATTGACTTTGTGATATGTGAATGTGTATGTGTGCACATTCAAGTCTCCAGTGGTTATAATCATCTGAGGTGTTTTCTTTTGATTATTGGCATTGTGATGTGTGAGTGTGTCTGTGTGCATATTCATGTCTCCAGTGGTTATAATCATCTGATGTATTTAGTGTATATATCTTTCTGACTTCTTGCAGTGGACATCCAGTATTATTATCTGCTAGTATTTTATTCCATGTATTTTATTCCATGCATTTAACAGTTGCATTTGCTTACTTATAAGTGTTTTATTATTGCTTGTATATATATATATATATATATATATATATATATATATATATATATATATATATATATATATATATAGCAATTCCTCGCTCACATCTGCTGCTCCTTCCAATATATATATATCAAAACAGAAACCTCTCTCTCATCAGAGGGGACCAGCACTCCGAAACGGAAAAAGTGTCCATACATCAATTTCACCAAGCAAGAAAGAGGTTTTATTTCAGGCATTATATGAAGACGCGTTTCGGCTAACGAATAGCCTTTCTCAATTCAAAACGCCATTTGTTTGAACCACTGGCTCATGTGCTCTAAAATGTCTCTTATATTCCAATAATTCATTGCTTTATAGGTTAATCCTTGTATTTTTTGTTCTTCTCATTTTAGCACTTAAAGTAAATGTCACAATGTTCATTTCGAGGAAAATCCACATACTGCTTTGAATTCGAGCATAATATATATGTATATATATATATATATATATATATATATATATATATACACATATATATATATATATATATATATATATATATATATACATACATACATACATACATACATTTGAATGTTGTTCATTTGACATCTGGGAAAGCCTTTTTTGTTAGAGAATGTTGCACAAATAAAACCCCATGCTTTATTCTGAAAACAGTCTTTTGATGTGCTTCATCTTATGAGAGTGAAATCCCTTTCCTGGTGTTTTTATTGCTTCGCCGTGTTTGTGCTTCCGTGTGGGGGTGCAGTATTTTCTATTATTTGGGAGGGCGAAGCCTGATGTTTTTATTGCTTCGTCGTGTTTGTGCCTCCGTGTGGGGGTGCGGTATTTTCTATTATTTGGGAGGGCGAAGCAATACAGTTCCATAACCTTATAAAGGAACTCTGCAGTCAGCCTCGTTCCTTTCATCATGGAACTCCTCGGCGACTTGCAATATCATTATAATGTACAGCAGGGGGTCCTTTAGCCATAATATATAATATATAATTATATATCGCAACATGAACTAAGAACCAAGGACACTTGATAGCCAAAAAGTCAAGTTCCCCATTTCAGGGGTGTGGAATTCCTATAGCCCGAAGTCCAGGACATATTGTTTGGGGTCAATAACAACAAGTTTTAATGTTTATTTTGTCCTTGGGACAAGTAGACCCAAACTCTTGCAGCACACAACCTTTGGCTGCCAGATTACACTACCACAGGGAAGGGCATTGTCTGCAATTAAGGTAATATCTGTTGATGCTGCTTGAACTTGTATTTATGGTTCATTAATAAAAAAAGACTTTATTAATAGGGTGAGCGCTGTAAGGAAATGTTGTAAGTTGTAAGTTCAGACTACACTATTGACTGTGGTTCCGGTATAAAAATGTGTACACGTTTTCAAAGTTTAACAATATGAGGCTACGCATAATGCTTCCAGGATGCTTTCAAAATAAAATGTTCACAACAAATGTTACTAGATAAAAATGTTTTGCTAAATTACTGTGAAATCTTAGGTACCATTTCTTTGAAGCATCATTTAGTAAAATGTGTTGATACATGCTAGTTGTTAGAACTGGGGGTCTCTAGTTGGCAGAGGTAGGGACCCTTGCTTCTAGTCAGGGTAAGGGGGATACACTACTAAAATAACCCCTGCTCACCCCCTTGGTAGCTTGGCACGAGCAGGCAGGCTTATCTCAGAGGCAGTGTGTAAAGCATTTGTGAACACATACAGTAACCCAGTGACAACACTGCAGATGGACACCACACAGGTTGTAGTATAAAAATAAGTATTTTTATATAGACTTAACACAAGACCCAAACGACAAAAATCCACAATACAATACGAAAAATATGACTATCAAATGGTAGAAATTAGCTCAGTTCAATAAAGATGATAAAAGCAACATTTTACTCTCAATGTACCTTTGGATGCGTAACGCAAAACAAACAAAAGGGTCGCAGGGAAGGTGATGCTTCGATTCCTTACACGCAGAAAGGAGGATGCGTCGGTTTCTTACTGTGGCCCCTTACGATGCGTCGAGATGGCGCTTCGATGCGATGACGATCCGGTGCGATGCGAGAAAATGGCGTCTTGCTTACGGTGCGACAACGTAGACGGGATGTGTGCACGCCCGACGGCCCTGCGGCGACTCGGCGATCTTCTGAGCCGCGACAGGCCCTGCGACACGCTTCTCCGGTGATGCGCCGGCGTCCTCCGGGGCGGCGGCACGCTTCTCCGGTGATGCGAGGCGCTTTGGTGATGCGATGGCAGCAGCGGCGGCACGCTTACTCTGTGATGTGATGACAACTGCTGCGGCGGCACGCTTCTCCGGTGATGCGGGGCGCTTCGGTGATGTGACAGCGGCGGCACGCTTACTCCGCGATGCGACAACACTGCTGCGGCGGCAACACGCTTCCTCTTTGTTGAGTCGCGCTTCCAGCTCCCAGCGACACGCAGTCTCTCAGAAGGCCCAACAGCAGTAGGCACTTCAATTCCCAGCAAGGGAATTCAGGAGGGGAGCTGGGGGTGAAGTCTTGTATCCCTGAGACTTCAGGCAGGAGGCAAGCTCAATGTTCAAGCCCTTGGAGATCTTCTTCAAGATGATGAAAGCACACTCAGTCCTTTTCTCCTTTCTTTGGCAATAAAGTAACCACTGCAGGCCAACCCCAACAACACGCAGCATAGGGGTAGTCTCCTCCTTCAGCTTCCTGGTTCTTCTACTCAGCAAAGGTTCGTCTTGATTCCCAGAAGTGATCTAAAGTTCTGGGATCTGGGTCCCCCTTTTTATACCCCCAAATCCTTTGTCTCTGAAGGCTGAGGGTCCTGTACCTAGTCCAAGCCAGTTCTGGGTGCATTCTGCCAGTGCACAACTTCTTCCTTTGTCAGTGTGGGCCAGGGTCATCAGACACACCACAGGAGGTGGAGCCAGCATTGTGGAAGGCAGGCACAGCCCTATTCAGGCCCAGGTGCTACTCCTCCCACCACTCCTCATGCAGATAGGTCTATTCAGCCTAGTGCTGACTCACCCTGTCTCCTGGAGTCCCCCAGCCCCTGTCACTCACAAACCCAGACATACAATACACAAGCTAGCAGAGGCAGGCTGGATGGTTAGGCAAGAAAATACCTACTTTCTAAAAGTGGTATTTTCAAACACAGAATGTTAAAACCAACTTCACTAAAAGATGTATTTTATCATTCTGAGTTCAGGCATACTAAATTCGTTTTTCTACCATGTTCCCTGGGTCAGTTAGGATTATAAGATGTTATAATCAAACTGCCCATTCTGGCCTATGGGGACAGGTAGCCTTGCAATAGTGAAAAACAAAATTGGCTGTAATTCACTATCAGGATATGCCACACACATCAGGGCATGTCCTACCTCTTACAGACAATGCACCCTGCCCGCAGGCCTACTTTAGGGGTGACTAACATGCAGAAAAGGGAATGTTTGGGGACTGGTAAGTGGGTGCACTTACCAAGTCGACATGGCAGTACCAGACTGCACACAGGCTCTGCAATGGCAGGCCTGAGACACTCTTTCCAAGCTGCTCCGGTGGGTGGCACAACCAGTGCTGCAAGCCCACCAGCAGCATTTGATTTACAGGCCCTGGGCACACGCGGTGCACTATACTAGGGTCTGACAGTAAATCAAATAAGCCAATCATGGAGTCACTAATCCACACATCAATTTATCATAGGGAGCACTTGCACTTTGGCACTGATTAGCAGTGGCAAAGTGCCCAAAGCATCTAAACCAGCAAAAACATGTCAACAACAGAGGAGGCATAGCGAAAAAATGGAAGGGAGACCCACGCCAATGGTACCAGGTCTAACACTAGTATTTACAAATAAGCATTTGCAATGCAATAGGTCTTGTTTTGCGAGAGTTTGAGCTATTGGCATTGTAAATGACAATGCCTTTTATTTAGGTATTTTGAAAACCTGCAAGTGCACCGGTGCGTAAACACGCACATTGTACTTATTGTCTTTGCTTATGAGATGCAAGGCTGGCAGTAAAAGAGGCGCAGTTACTGCCAACCTTGCTTCTCGTAAGCAAGGACTGCAAGTAAAAGTGCGTGTTTACGCACCGCTTGCAGTTTTTCAAAACCCATAAATAAAAGGCATTGTCATTTACAATGCCAATAGCTTAAACTGTCGCAGATGCGAGAAATATTACATTGCAAATGCTTGCTCAGACAGTTTTTTGGCGAGTAGGAAACTCATGTATGCTTTTTAAGTTATCAGGAAGGCATTTTATGAATAGCTTTTTGCATATACTTCATGACGCAGGCTGGTTTTTTGATTCATGCTGTTTAAAAAGAAATGCTGTACAAATAATTGCTTACACTGCCATGTAGTGAGCAACTTCCTTTAAAACAGTCCTGTAAAGTCCCTTGTTCTATGGTGAAAGTCTTGTATTGATTGAAAAACTGTTAGGTCAGAATACAAACTATAAACCGCAAATGGTGCCTGAAAAATGCTCAAACGGCTTCACGCAGTGACACCACAGACCGTTATTTCATCATCTATTCAGTAAAGACAATCATCTGACACCTTTATTATTCTGTCTTTTGTGCCAAGGGCAAATAATATATTGGAGGTCTGGCACAGTTCATTTCCAGTCTCCCAATAGTGTTCTGTTGCCATGTTCCTTATCCGAATGACGCACTAGTCCCGCCTGTCATAGCACACATTGTCCCAAACACTAACCAGGGACCGCGCTGACAAAACTGTAAACAAAAGGGAAAAGCCCGAATTTAAAGCAGTCATCCTACGTCTGTGCAAAACTAAAGTAAAACAAAGCATGAAAGGATTGTAAGTAAACTTCTCAAACAGTGAATTTATGAGCTCTAAGCATTACCATTGCTTACGCCTTTTACACGCCTAACACTGCCTAATAAAATGGTATTAGTCCTCAAAAACCTTTTAACAAACACAACAAACTAGACCATTCTAATCCTGTTGTATAGGCAGCAGTTATGCAGATGTGCAATGACAGGATGCACCCCGCAAACACATTCAACATCACCAAGAAGTGTTGGAAGCCCTGGCAAAGAAACCTCAAAGGCCAGTAGTATTTACACACGCCTCTTGCAGCTCAGCATTTATGAGGAATCTAGCGCGAAACCCACAGACACTGCATGTGCAAGCAACAGACATAACAGCTGCTTTTGGCGGCAGAGCAAACAATACACTTGCTACAGCACAGCCAACAAGGAACGTGGCCAGCAGAAAGGAAACAGAAAATAATAAAGAGCATTCACAAGGTAAATAACAATGTAGTCCTGTGACAAAGCTTTTGGCTGTTATCCAAAAATCCCTAATGAATATACAACGTATGCAAATGTGTTTGTAACATAACCATGTGAGCTTCCAGATCCGGTTGTTTCTTAAGTGAGTAAATACTTCTGATACCCCATGCAAAGCACACCAATCACATCATGGAAAAGTTTATCTACAGCCTCAAACTCGAGTGCAAACTGCTAAAATCGCTTCTCAAAGAAGGCGCGCCAGAGTAATCCTGTTGTATTTTTATTTTTTTACATCTATGATTATAATATCTTCATCGGCTTCATCCCAATTATTTTCAGGAAGAAAAATGGAAGTACTCCCGAGGCCAGGCTTACATCCCCCACCTGCCAAATAAAACTAACATGATGGGGAGCCACGGCCAATAGGTCAAAGGAAGATGGGTCGCAAAAGTTTGGGAACCACTGTGCTAGGAACTTATATCTAAGTTAAATATACCTATTAGTAATATGCCAATTCGACCATGTTTAAAGGGGGAGCACAGGCACTTTGCCACTGGATAGCAGGGTTAAAGTGCACAGGGTTTTAAGCCATTAAAAATATAGGGTTCAGCAAAGGCGAAAGACACAGGGTGACCATACAGAAAAGGCAGATTGCCTTCACCTGTTTTTTTCTTGTGTATGGTGCTTGTAGTTTTCTATTTCAGAACAAAATATTCTGAAGTATAAATATCATAGTGCAACATAAAAGCAGGACTGGATGAGCTGCTCATATTTGGTTTGCAACAACATCTGTTGTCTATTCCTCTACAGTTTTCCTTTCTCGCTTAGTCTATCTGCTCTCTCATTCTTAATTCTCTGCCTTTGTCTTTTTCCATTTTATAGGTTTTGCCTGCAATCTTATGTATTTAATATAAATCTTAAAAGGGCTTACATCCCGCCCTTATTTTTCATTTGGTTGTGTGCTTGCCACTCACTTTGCCTCTCTTTCTATTGGTTGTAGCATGCTATTTCCAGTTGTTATTCATCTGTTTATCTTATCAGTGGAGCTTGGCGTAAGTACTCCTTTCCATCCGTTTTTGTCGAACTTGTTTCTTATTTGTGAGCAAGCGTGTCAGCACCCCTGCTTGTTCCCTCCTCCCCCGACCTCTTACCCAGCCACAGCAGCTTGTTCACTTTTCTGCATGCACACTTAAAGAGTGCAAGCCTCTGCAATCCCTCTCCTTCACCCCCACCCTTTCCCTCCTCAGTCCCCCCAACCTTCCCCTCTAAATCCTTCCTCCCAACCTTCCCCTCTAAATCCTTCCTCCATCCGTCTATGTTTAACCTGCCATACACCCTTTTAAAAAACACCACTCCTTTTCTTAAACCCACCAGCTGCCTCCCGCTGCTCATGCTTTGTTTGCCACCCTCTTGTTGTTGATTCCCCCCTGTTTTAAGTCCTATTGCACAGCAGTGCTAGC
Source organism: Calotriton arnoldi (assembly GCA_963921515.1). NCBI lineage: Eukaryota > Metazoa > Chordata > Amphibia > Caudata > Salamandridae > Calotriton > Calotriton arnoldi. The sequence goes on from CAWUFW010010558.1 coordinate 521,345, forward strand.
TTCTGTGCAACGTGGCTTAATTTTTTATTTTTTTTTAAAGCGTGATATGACGCAGTAAACGATGACCGTGTCATAGCATTTTGTTTGGTTGGGTTTTTTTTACGTTTTTTTTTTTTGCATAACTTTTTAAAAGCGATGTCTGGTACAAGCTAGAATAATTTTCCCTGGAAGGTGTCACATGTATTTTTATCCTTCTGGAGACCGGATTTCAAGAAGAGGACACAGCACCCCAAGCTGGGTCTTGCCGGTAATTTATACTTGTTAACATTCCTGTCAAAGCTCCCTATCAAGGAAGACAATTTATTGTGTTAGATACTGTAAATCCTCATAGACAGCCCACCCCCTTATTGCTGCCAGGAGAGGAGGCTGGGTCAGGAAGGGGTCAAGGAGCATTGAAAAGCAAGTATCAATCCCTCTCAGCATGTGCCACTATTAGTTTACATTAAATAAATACCAGGTGCATTGGCTATTTTATGTGACATTTGACCTTCTGGTTGTATAGCTTGCCACACCAGCTTCTAGGTTACGGTATACACAGCCTGTGTTTCACTTTCTGCCCCGTAATTTTGTACTGCCCGGTGCTCATGCAATGTGAACCGAAAGGAGAAAATTCGAAATGCGTTTAATTGAAAAACAATGGTGTGCTGTACCGCCCTCATCTCCGTCCCTCCACAGACAGGACAAGGGAGATATCTGTTTCTTTGATTCCTCCCCACCCGGCGGATTAATTTCATTAGAGAGGGGAGGGGCTCGGAGGGTGTCCGCCAAGACCCTCTTTAGTAATTTGAAAGAGGACAAGAGAGCGTCCCGAAGAAGACCCTTTGAGGCTCTAACCTCGCCGTCTATCTGAAATAGTTCAGTAGTTTGGAAGTCTCTTTATTGCAAATGCCTGGCAGGTCCCTGCCTTTCATTTGCTAATTCCAAACTCTTTCTCTATGTCAGTCTGTGGGGTTAAAAGCTGCTCAGTTACCACACTCCAGTCCTGGGCCTCCATTTCACAATCTATTGCATTCTGGGGGATGTAGTATTGATTTAAATCAATTGAACTAATCGAACTGAAGTGATGGATGGTAGGCGTTTGTAAATGGAGACTTCCAAAATGGATCGTGTCCAGTTTGGTGAGATGGAGTCATGTGGTAGCCCCCTCAAACAACGTAAACCCCCTCCCATCGCCAATTCAATGCCCAGTATTGGTTTCTTGAAGGGGTAGTCAAGAGTCGTTTGAAGTTAAATCTGTGTTATTTTCCTACGATTGTGACTTCCTAATACATTGACTACGGCATCAGTGAAAGGCTAAGCGGAGGAAGCTCACATTTTCTTCCATCTGCTCCATATCTGGTTAAGCTTGCCCCTCTGTATTGACCAGTAACCTCTTATGTAGTGCAGGACACTGGCTAAAATGTCTCCAGGTGAGTAATAAACTCTGCGGATTTTTGTTGTTGTTGCTCATAATGTTTTGTAGATTTTTTTACAAGGGCTCAATGCCTTTACCTGTTCCAAATGCTCGCAAAATTTTAGCTCTTTTATAAACTAACATTTACCCCCATGTCTCTCCCCCTGACCCGAAACCTTGCCCTTTCAAACGCGTAAAGCATCCATTTGCTCAACGACCATAGGATGAAAGGTGGAATTGCCCTATCGGAATTCAAACCCAGGACTAGCAGATTACGTGAAGCTGTTACACCATGAACATTTTTAGAGCAAATGCTACTATTAGTTTGCCACCAAACCACTTTCTGAGAACCTCTGCATCTGAAAGTTTCTTCAGTCGGTTGTGTAAGCTTGTTTGATTGTGTATGGTTAGTATGTGTGTCGAAATTGGTAATGGCCAGTGTTGTTAGTGTCAAAGTAGAATTAGTTGTGTCCTGCTGAAGATCATTCTAGCATCAACAGCCAGATAAGTACATGGGATACAATGTTGTGCACATGAGGGTGTGGTATGTTTAAGTGTAGTGTAATTGGAAGCATTGTGTACTGAGTGGTGACGATGGCACACCAGAATTATGTTTAGAGCGCAGTGGCAAGGTCCTTCTATTATGTGTTGATTGGGTGGTTGTCTGGTGTGTTTGGCTTTGTTTTTTAAAGGTGTTGCACAGCAGCGTGTCGTGCTGTACAACATGGTTTAAATTAAATAAAAACATACCACTATGGCGTGGCCAGGGCTTTGCTTTTATTTACTTCAAGCCATGTTGAAAAGCAGCCCACGCTGCTGTGCAGCATCATTTAAAAAACATTGACAATGCCAATAGGTCTCGTACAGGCAAAACCTTTTCTTTTTGCCAATGGTTGTTACTACCTTGTTTCACCCTCCATCTATTCTCCAAGTATCACAAGGCTTTCCGGTTCTTGCTCCCTAGAATCACCCACTGTCTACAGGCAGGCCTTGGGATCCAGGAGTGCGTGAATACGTGGCACTCCACCTTGGCAAAGCATTTTTAAGCTACTGGTAGCAACACGTGCCTTATGCACTGAAGTGATCACTACTGGTAATCTTCGCATATGGCGGCCACTACTGTAATCCTGTCTGATGTAGCAACTATTGCATCTCTAATAATATTACTAGCTTAGGAGGATTTTCATAGAACATAGTAGCTCATGTTACAGAAAAGGTTGGAGACCCTGCTTCAGACAGTGCACCAATGTCTAAAGTAAACATCAGGCACTTGCAGATCAGCTTTTTAACATACGTTTCAGCCATTTATCTTTTCAGGTTTAGCTACCTGTGGAATTGGAACTTTATGCTCTCTTATTACAGGGAAGACAGATATAATGTACCAGATTCTTAGGAACGGAGAGTGAAAGAAGCAATGCAGCTCTACCATCTAAATACTGAGGGGCAGATTTACAAGCCCCTTGCGCCACTTTTGCATCATTTTTAACACGGGAAAAATGACGCAAAAGTGGCGCAAGGGGCTTGTAAATCTGCCCCTAAATTTATTTATACTTGTGCAGTATTTTCTTTTTACACTGCTGTGTAAATGTATATCACTTTATTTTGTGTCACATGCTCTGTATGTGTCCCTCCTGTGTCCCACCCTGTACAGGTACAGTGGTAGGCCCTTCTACCCACCAATTTTCTTCAAGGTGACTTTAGGTCTAAACTGAGTTAATTGAATATCTTCTGAAATATTTATATCATAAAGAGAGAGCCATGTAAAAGAGCTTTATTCAAAGGTCTAAATTCTAAGCTGAACTTTTCACAAAATACAACCTTCTGACTAGATTGTACATTTTTGTGTGATGCACAGACGGCATTAAAAAATGGTCAAAAGTACTGTCACATTTCTGTTTATATTGGCAAGCCAACAAATGCCCTTGTAGATTAGATAGGTTCCTTACTACAGAGATCAAGAGTTTAAAAAAGTCAAATTTTCTGTTTTAAAGTTGCACTGTCGAACTTTCTGAGGCATAACTTGAGCTTGTCAATTGAGTCTTGTCTTATGTTACAATTACTGCTGCACTGCCACTCAGACAGTGGAGCAGGAGAAAGTCGTTGGAAAATTTGATCCCTAATTACTTCATTTATATTTCTAGGTACTAATGTTTCCTTTGGCTTTGCGGTACCTTGTTTCATCTCATAGCATCGATCATCTGTATCAACAGCAAACATTAACCTATTGACTTGAAAGTAGTTGTCTTCATTAAAATAAGCCTCAGTACTGGAAGTGTGTTTCCGCTCACCCTCAAACATGGTGCAAACGTTTGACTTGTTGATTTGCTGCTTCTGGTGGCACTTTTTAAGATATAACACTAACCTGTCTAAAGTATTCATTCTGTTTAATAGAAGAATGATCAATTTCCCCTTAACGCTAAAAGCCTTGTAGACAATACTCTCAACAAATGCGTGCCCCCATCCCTCGGGGGATGGGGTTCCTAGACTGAAATCAGCTTGAGGAGGGAGACCCCATGCACACCCTCCCTCCACAAATAATTATACATATTGACCTCCGAGCCCTTGACCACTGCAGGTGGCATTTTATTTTAACAATAAATGACGGCTGAAATTTGTTTTTTGCTGTGATACTACAGTGCTCCAGCAGGATCACAGCAAAAAATATTTTTTTTACATTTAGACCCGGGGTGGGGGGTCCCTCTGTGCCCCCCTACCCTGCCCCCTTATATTGTTTTTTTTACTTTTTCAAGACAGGGGGACTAACATTTGTGTTCATGTTGAGGCCAGCCAATCCGAGTGCATGCTCTTTCGGGACCCTCACTCATGCAGGAACGAGGTGGCACAAGGGAAAAATAGCCCCCTAGGCTAATCAGAATGCCCACTTTTATTACGCTGAGCTTGCGGGACTCTTGTAAGAGTCCCTCAAACCCAACCATCAAGTTATACAAATATTTCTAACCTTCATTTCTTAAACACTACTGAACAGATTTACACCAACTCACAAAAGTATGCTTTCTGGACCAAGATATAGCTTCCTGCAAAATTTGGTGTAATTCCATTCAGCAGTTTTGGCTGTAGCCCTTTTCAAAGATCCCTATGGAAATGCATAGGGTATTTGTGTTTAGGACCCCCCTCTATTTTCTCGGCCCCCTCTTGATGGATCACCCTGAAACGTTCCATGAAGAAACTAGGCAAAGAAGAGCACTTTTTTTTTTAAAGCTTTGTGAAGATTTGTTATACGACGCCAAAGTTATTAGCAAACCGAAAAATGTGTTTCCAATGGGAACACAGAACTAACATATATATAACTCCACTTAAAAAAATAAAGGTTACTGGGATTTTATAGTTAGAAACAGAATTTAAAAACATTAGAAATTCATTGAAAAAAACAAAGGTTACAGGAACATTATAGTTAGGTTCACATTTTACACACACAAAACCATAGAAAATGCTGTTTTAAAGAGATAAAATTCACCAAACCTTTTTTCAGGACAGAAAATATTACCGATAGTTGCAATCACAACATGCCATCACCAAATGAAGGAAAGAATCCAAAGACGTGTACAAGTTTTCATACAAGGGGTATGAGAGGCAACATGTATATACAGTACATCTCAAGGTCCATCTTTTTAAAAAAAAAGGAGTCCACGTTGCTGATTGTAGTCTTGGTGTTTCTTTATTACATAAGTGCTGGGTTTTCATAAATACACAGCCAACGCGTTTCGCCCAAACATGGGCTTCTTCAGGGCTGTAATGTCATACAACATATACATATTCAGAAATCTACCGTCAATGCATTGTTGTATGCATGTAAAAATAACAATTTGTCCCAAGTGCTCAAAGAGGAGGAGCCTAGGGAATAAAGAAGCAAAGAACGAAAAATGTGTAAAAGAGGGAAGAGAGTATAGTAATAGTGAGTGTCGAGGACAGAGCTATACAATAGCTGGTATGTGAAACCACACGGGAAGGAAGAGGAATAGAACCATGTGAATTGATAGTGTCAGTGTAGTTCAGAACCAATTATCATACCCAAGGAGTGAGACACAAGCCACACCATTCGGCTGGTCAAGGTGAAAGTGAAGAAAGGTGGATTAAAAAGAAATCTAACAAAAACCGTCAAGGTGCTTAAAGATACACCACTAAAACCAATGAGAGAAAGTGTACCTATAGTACATCAGAGTACGCTTACCGATCAAAGGGTGCTGTACTCTCGCCAGGGTAAAATGGTAGGATCTGCAAAAATTTCTGGTCCGTATCAGGACGTAGAATATAAAAAAAGAGAGTTCCCTAAGCAATGGAAAAGTAATGGTTAGGAGAAGGGACGTAACCATTCAATACGTAAGGTGAAATTAAATGAGAGCAGTGAATGAAACCAACCTCAAAGTTAAGGTAACTAATGGTCCATACAGTCAGCGACCAAAGTTCTCTGTCTCTACCACGATGGTCCGTGTAAGAGGCAAGGGGTGGCTGTGGGGAAATAAGGGGGGGCTTTGGGTAATTATACGAAGAGTTTAATAACAAGAGAGGAATATTCGTAGGTCATACGTCCCCTTGACAAAAAATGATAACGAACCCAAAACTAAGCGCTAGTGTAGAAGCTCGCAGTTAAAAGCAAAACGCATAAACGTTGTTATATTCACATAAAACTTGAGCATTAAGACTAGAAGAAGCAAGCAGTATTAACCGTATTAACTGTAATAATGACCAAGAGGGTATCACTGCAGTAGCTCGCTGCGCCGTGTGTCCAAAAATCCCCCAAAAATCCAATAAAAGTCTGTGAAGCGTACATATTTAAGACAAAAATCTGGGTGAGATCACTAGAATAACCCAGTAATACATAGTGATGAACGAATCTCGTATTACTAAGCTGTGCGCCCACGTGATATAAAAACACGGAGTACGGAAATTGCAGCTACTCCGAACTAAAACAATAGCGGCCGCTAAGGGTTCAAAAGTGCCCACGACGAAGTAGCAATTGTATTAAACAATAATAAAGTTAAAGTTAAAAACACCAGTGTTAGCCTGGTATGTGTGGACCTTTGTTGGCTACAACAGTAACAATAACTACCAATACAGAGTGTCCACATTAAAGTAGTGAACAAATCTCATAAAGCTAAGCTGTGCGCCCACGTGATATAAAAACACCGAGCCCCAAAATTACGGCAACTCCGAACTAAAACAGCAGCAGCAGCTCAGATACAAAATGCCCTAGACGAGGTTTCATTTACATTAAAAATATCTCGTAATATGAACTGTCTGCGCCCATAAACACAAAAACACACATTAGGTCCGATAGTACAACTACTAGAAAGAAGCTGGAAATCGAGTCAAAAATTAGCAATCAAAATAAACTATAAACCTCCAAGTTCACTTAGCCTCTAAGCACTATTCCTCTCCCCCTGTATCTTACTTGTAAAGACGATCGGAGCGCGGTCCGTGTTCGGTGGCGTCAGGTTCGTGTAAGGCGAGATGAAGTCCATTGCTCGTAGCGAGAGTGATATAAGTATCGAACCTGTATGGTACTTCCGGTATGGAGCCCGTAGAGTACTTCCGGGTTGCGGGACAATGTCAATGCACGTCTGGTCCGCTAACCCAGGTGGGCCATGTTGGTGGTCTCCCAGTTAGAAGACCAATAAGGTAGACGAAAAAAGAGCAGTCAACCCGTGTTTCTTAGTACATATCGAAAATGTACATACGATGATCGCTAGGGAGAGCAGAAACACCATTAAGGTGTAATTGAGAGGTAGATACATGATGCTTGTGTAAGACCGCAGTGAAATGACGTGATTTCAATGAATTACGTTAACTGTAACGATAGTTGAAAAAGAAATCAAAGGCATCGTGAAAAATACATTATACAGATGACAATAATAATTAGCTTTAACACATGACTAATAATAAAAAGTGAATTACATTAAGTAATACACGATTTTGCAAGATTGTAAGGCACTGGTTGACCATTCAGTGGTCCCTAGTATGCAATGACTTACAGCGATAATGGAAAATTACAGAAATGGTGAGATACAAAATAACAATACCTGTGTGAATTCTATATGGCAGTGGAACATTTTTGGCAGAGCATGTAAGCGTTACATATTAAACATCAAGAGAAATTAAACAACCTATAATATGCACAGTAATTCAGATGAACTGAAGTAGGGAGCCAGATTATAACACAGTACACGGTATTGCAGAATGGTTGTACTGTGAAAAACAGATCACAGAGAATTGATAAAGGTGTGTACCATAAGGGTGCAATACCATGTCGTGCAAGTATCTGAACAATATTTCCCATACATAGAAAGCCCAGTATTAGCAGTCTCATAGACTGGGCTGACTGTGAACTAAACAACTAGGCACTGATGAACAAACACGGTAAGCCATAACCCAAACGGAGAAAACTGACTGTACCACAGTTAGTTAACTGTGTATGCAAAGCATAAATACATGTATCCTAGTGGAGTACAGTCATAATAGGGTTAAAGGAAATAATGCATTTCATTGTCACTGTTCAGGCCCAAAGAGGAAGAGCGTAAAGTACAAATCCAACGTGCTTCCAGTTGCTTTAGGGTCAGTTCCCTGTCACCTCCTCTCTTATTAGGCATCGCAACATCAATGCAGTGGAAGTGAAATTTAGTTCTGTCAACATTACTTTTGCAATTGTGTGAGACTAAAGCATATGATGTATCCCCATTCAAGACCGCTCTCCGATGTTCTTGGATGCGGGTCTTAAACTGTCTCACTGTGCTTCCCACATAAATCTTATTGCAGCCACAAATTAGTATATAAACTACAAAGCTTGTAAGGCAATTAATGAACTGACGTATCCTGTGTTGCGTTCCCGTATTATATTCGAAGGTGGTCGTCTTGTTGCACCCTAGGTTACAAATATTGCACGTGCTACACCTGTAGAATCCTACTGGTTTGTGCAATCAGCTTTGTTGTTTCTGTGTTTTGCATAGTGTGTAGCTAGGGCATAGAGAGTCTCTGATGGTTCTACTCTTCCTGAATGTCATGGATGGTCTTTCTGTGATGATGTTGTTCACTCCTGGAACTCCGTTCAACAGTGCCCAATGTTTGCCTAATATCTTGAACACCTCATGGTTAAGTGCGGAGTGTGTTGTGACCAAGGCAAGTCTGTCCTTTCCCTTTCTAACGTCTTTTACCTTACTGATGAGTGTGTCCCTTCTCTTAAGTTTCCCAGCCCTGTTCTTGGCCATGTCTAACACGTTATGTTCGTAGCCCCTTCTGCTTAGTCTGTCTGCTGCCAGCCTGGCCTGTATTTCAAAGTCCTCATCTACACTACAGTTCCTACGGATGCGTACCAATTCTCCATATGGGATTGCCCTCTTGGTGGATGCTGGGTGAGAGCTGGTGTAATGTAGGATGCTATTGACGGCAGTCTCTTTCCTATACAGTGTACTATGTACCTTATGTTCCCTGACATACAGCTCAAGGTCCAAAAAATGTATTCTGGACTGCGACATCTCCAAAGTAAAGGTGACATTCAGTGTGTTGGTATTAAGAAACTTGAAATATTCCATCAGCTCCTGTCCTGAACCAGTCCATATGATGATAATGTCATCTATATAACGGCCCCAGAATTGGATATGTTCAGTCCATCCTGAGGCCGATCTTGACCAGGCATGGGTATGCTCTACCCACCCCATGAAGAGGTTCGCGTACGATGGGGCAAATTTAGATCCCATCGCCGTCCCCTGTTCTTGTTTATACCAGGTCTGATTAAACAGGAAAAAATTATTGTCCAATATCATATCAATCATTGTCAGTAACATTAAGTTGTGATCGAGAAGAGTTGCCTTTCTCTTTGATAAAAAGAAGTCAATTGCCATCCTGCCCAAATCCTTCTTGATACATGTATATAGTGATTCCACGTCCAGCGTGGCAAACCACATCCTGTCATCCCATTCAAAATCTTCAAATTTATTAAGTACATCAGTGCTGTCCCTAATATATGAAGGCAAGTTGTTCACCAAAGGTTGTAAAAAGGTGTCAACAAATTTTGACAGGGCTTCTGTCATGGAGCCGATGCCTGAAATGATTGGACGTCCTGGTGGGAATGGTTGCCTCTTATGTATCTTTGGGAGAAGGTAAATGCAGGGATATCTAGGGTGGTGAATGGAAAGGAAACTATACTCTGTGTCTGATAAAAGGCCCACTTCCTTCCAGTGTTGGAGCTGTTCATTTATCAGGGTGCTAGCTGTAGGGCATGGATTGTTAGTGAGTCTGGTGTAGTGTGATGTATTACCAAGTTGTCTCTGGACCTCTCCCTCGTAGTCCTCTCGGTTCATCACCACCACATTACCCCCTTTATCTGCTTCCCTGATCACTATTGAGTCATTACTGCTGAGACTGTGAATTGCTTTTCTCTCTGCAGAAGTTAGATTGTCCCTAATATATTTTTTAGCTTGTCTTAGTGTTCTGTCTTCAAGATTGTGTAAATCCTTAGTCACAAGCTCGTTGAAAACCTCTATGCTACTGAGATGGCTCCCTTGTGGAGTGAATTTGCTGCGTATGTGTAGTCCACTCTCACAGGTATAGTCTTGTGCGATGTTAAGGTCTGCAAGTACGCTAGTGACTGACGAGTCATTATCCTCATCCAGACTGAGTAGTGTGGCAACATCTCTAACATGTGATACAGTAAACTCCGTTTCAGTTGCAGGACAGTCAACAGTAAATTTATCAAAGTTATTCATGAAAAAATGACATTTTAGTTTGGCAGTTCTCACAAATTTGTACAAATCTACGTGTAAATCAGAAAAAAGACCTTGAGATACAGGGCAGTATCCAAGTCCTTTATTAAGTACATTGTTTTCATGCACAGATAAAGAGTAGGCAGACAAATTGACAACTAAATCATCTACAATCACAGGTGCAGTATTACTTTCCATATTTCTTGACATCTCATCAACTAACGTTTGTTTAGTTGGTTCTTTTGAAATCGTGTTAACACCCTGTCCTTTTCTGCCGTTTTTCCTCCTCCCCCTCTCTTGGTTTTTCTTTGTGGTTTTTGTTTCCAATTCTGAAACGTAAGACCTCGTCTAAAAAAGTCGAGGAACATGCTCCCTGTACAGTCCCATCGATATCTCCTTCTCTGTTTACATCCTCCACTGAGGATGATCCTGAGCTAGCACTGATGCTGGATAAGCTTCCTGTGCTGGGTGTCGCTAAAACATTGATCTTAGGTACTTGTATATTGTCAAAACGAGCAGCGAACGTAAAAATACGTCCACTTTCATAGTCACGGTCATCCCTAACGATCTTGTGAAGTTTCCTGCTCTTAACAATTGATTGGTGTGCAGCAATCTGTTCTTTCAAGATAACATAGTTTTTAGCGGTTGCCTCCACCAGATTAAGCTGCTTAATTTCATCCTCCAAAGACGGGAAAGTCAGTAAAATTATAGCATTCAGGGGATTGCAACTCAACATTCTTGATTTACTGCATCAAATGCCCTTGTGCCATGATGTACAATGGCAAAACAGAACGAAAAATCAAGACTAGAATAACAGAGCATAAAAGTATGATACGAAACCAAACTACTGACTCCAACTTAGTTGCACATTGGTTAGAATACAAACACAACATAGCTCAACTAAGAGTCCTTATTCTAGAAATACTACAAACCAGTCCTGATAAAGATGATTCCAAACTTTTATCACAGAGGGAAATTTGGTGAATAAAAAAGTTCAATACAATGACTCCAAATGGTTTGAATGATAAAATTGATATGATTTGTTTTTTATAATCAAAGCTGGATGTTAAAAGTTTGCTAGTAACAGACTAGTTCAAATCTTATCAATATGTATTTGAATCAATGCAGTTCACAGTTTGGTATGTTTACCAGAGCACAGAATATTTCAGTCTCGTGAGATTTTAATATCCTATTCAGAACCATCAGCGCACATTTAGTGCAACCATATGACATTGGCATTATCGAAAATGTTGAATTACAAGCGCTTTTATTCATTACAACAAAATAACACAAGTATGTTTCACTTCGGGTTTGTTCTCTTCTCCGTATATTAATTGGTATTCATTTGGGTTGATATTATGCCATGGTGACTGTGAGATAAAATAGCACATATGATTTTCATGTAGATTTCGTCTTACGTACATTTTATTTTTTGCAAAGAACATTTTGTTTTTGTTGTTCACATCACATAATCAGGGTATCTGTCTTCAGTGAGACTTATTAACACTGTAGTTTATAACGTCGTCCACACAGATTTTGTGATTCATTGTTCATCAGTTTGCTTCTCACCATTTTAACTATTTTGCACTATCTTTACACTGCACATATACCTCTAAGATGGCGCATGTTTTTTAACTAGGCTGTCATTTTTTTGCATAATGGTTCGATTTTGTTTTTGCGCCACTGGTGGTATCAAGCTTCGGTTCCTAGAACGAAGTCCGTTATCGTTTATAACGCCTGAGGGCGAGGCAGAGTAACATGCAGTATTTTTCATGTAGACAGGTCTTGAGATTGATCTCCCATTTGAATGAACTCCAAGATGGTGACCGTATTTCTACTAAGCAGCATACATTCACTGAATCAGTCCTTTGTTCATTTCCATCACTTGGTTAAATTTGTGTCTATCATACCCATTTACGCTATTCCGCTAACGCACAATGGTTATCGAGAGACATTCACGACTTCTGATTCAAGGTAGGAAGTTTTGTTGTAAAAGTTCCATTTATACAGCTTTGCTGAAATTCAGGCGATTGCTGTTGACAGTCATTTATACCTTATATATTTTAGAGTACTAGCGGGTTTATATTTGAAGATTTCTAATTGCCTCGACTCACAATGGTTCCCCCACGGACACCATTACATGGTACCTCATATTCCTGCTTCATGACATTCTAGTTCATTCAGTTAAATTGCACATTTATTTACTGTGTGCTTCACTTACTATTTTGCAGGTTGCGTCTGTGTTTATTAAGTGATAAGAGTCTTTCGAACAGTTATACAACACTGAGTAGGTGGCGTTTTTGTCAAAGGCAGCATATTTCGGTTTGAAACTCAATCCATGGTCTTTTGTTTCTCAAAGCATCGGCACTATTTTATGAGCTTCATTTTTCCTCACACCACAGACTTGTTCATGTCTTTGGATTCTTTTCTTCATTTGGTGATGGCATGTTGTGACGTTCTAGATTGTAACTATCGGCAATGCTTGTGGTCTTTTGTCTATTCGCGCATCGGTACTATTTTTAGCTTTATCTTTCCTCACACAACAAACTTGTACACATCTTTGAATTCTTTCCTTCATTTGGTGAAGGCATGTTGTGATTGCAACTATCGGTAATATTTTCGGTCCTGAAAAAGGTTTGGTGAATTTTATCTCACATTCTCACACTCTTTAAAACAGCATTTTAGAACTTTGGTTCACACTTTTTAAAATACATATAATGCATGCTTAAGATCAATCCCTTCCTGTATATAACTAGGATTACCTATACAACCATTTCTATTGTTTCTTATTTACAGTGGCCCCTGAAGAAGGGATTTCCTTCTCGAAATGCATTGGGCATCTTCAATGGACTTTTTGAGAACGTATTTATTTTGTCAAATAGGATATTTTGGAAATGTTGTTTTGTAAAATAATTTTGATTTAGTCACAAAATTACATGGATTTATCATTGAACATTGTCTCATGACAGGACAGTGTTATAAGAGGAATATCATTTCCAACAATAAACAGTCTATTGGACCCTAATTTACATTATTGAGTGTATACTAAACTAAGAACTCAGATAACATTGTTGAATGAATCTTTGTGCTGTTGACACTTGTCAAGTGTTTATAAGAAAACTTGCAGCTGCCATTTTCTTTTCTTGGGAAATGGTCCCCAGGGATGAAATATTGGCTGGTGTCATGAAGGGGTTAGGGTAGAGTTTCCCTGACCCCATGGGGTGATATAAGTGGGGTAAAAGTGTTAATTCTTATTTTAAAATGTGTGCCAATATTATTTTTAACTGTTCCTGAGATCCGCGTATCCATCTGCGGGGCTCAGTGCGGCCCCTGTGGAACCGCAAATCCCTGTGGGCCCGGTTCCCCTGTGGAACCGCAAATACTGCTTGTGGAACTGCAAATCCTGCACCACTCTGCAAACGTGCCTCCTGGTGCACTAATCGTTGGGGCATGAAGTCCCCTCGGATGCTGAGGGTTGTTGGGGGCTAAGAACCCCTCCTGTTACTGCCAGAGTCCCACACAGTGGGATTGCTGAGAGCTCATCAGAAGCCCCGCCCCAGAACCACAAATCCTGCCTGTAGAACCGCAAATCCTGCACCACTCTGCAAACATGCCTCCTGGTGCACTAATTATTGGAAGATGAAGTCTCCTTTGATGCTGAGGGTTGTTGGGGGCTAAGAACCCCTTCTGGTACCACCAGAAAGTCCCACACAGTGGGATTGCTGAGAGCTCATCAGAAGCCCCGCCCCAGAACCACAAATCCTGCCTGTAGAACCGCAAATCCTGCACCACTCAGCAAACGAGTCTCCTTGCACGCTAATCGCTGGGGGATGAAGTCCCCTTCGATGCTGAGGGTTGATGGGGGCTGAGAACCCCTCCTGTTACCACCAGAAAGTCCCACAAAGTAGGACTGCTGAGAGCTATTCAGAGGCCCCGTCCTGGAACCGCATATCCTGCCTGTGGAACTGCAAACCTGTACTACTCTACAAAAGAGCCCAGCTTGGTGCACTAATCGTTGGGGGATGAAGTCCCCTTGGATGCTAAGAGTTGTTGGGGGCTGAGAACCCCTCCTGTTACCACCAGATAGGCCCACTCAGCAGTATTGCTGAGAGCTCGTCAGAGGCCCTGCCCCATAACTGCAAATCCTGCCTATGGAACTGCAAATCCTACACCACTCTGCAAATGCGCCTCCTGGTGCACTGATCATTGGGGGATGAAGTTCCCTTGGATGCTGAGGGTTGTTGGGGGCTAAGAACCCATCCTGTTACCACCGGAAAGTCCCACACAGTGGGTTTGCTGAGAGCTCATCAGAGGCCCGCCTCCTTTCTCCACCACTCTGCAAACACGCCTCCTGGTGCACTACTGGTTGGGAGATGAAGTCCCCGCAGATACTGAGCGTGCTTGGGGGCCAAGAACCCTTCGTGTTCCCTCCAGTAAGTCCCACACAGCTGGATTGCTGAGAGCTTGTGGGAGGCCCCACCCCCTTATTTCACTAGTTAGGAAATAGAATTTAAAAAACCTTAATAATTCACTGAAAAAAAACCAAAGGTTACAGGGACGTTATAGTTGGGAAATAGAGCTCTGCTCCAACCCCTAGACGCCATGCCCAGACGTCACATGCGGAAGGAGAGTGGGGAAGGAAGGTCGCAAGTGAGTCACCACTCGTCGCTGTTCCGTGGACTGGACTAACAGAACTCAGCCCCGCAAGTGTGAGGTTGCGTCTGGAACATGGTATCTGCACATGGTGGTACACTGTCTTACAGTCCCTAATTTATATTGATCTCTTTGCATTGGTGCTGGTGATCAAGCCCTGCTCTACCACCTGCCGTACCGGTCATAGTTGCTGCCGCTTCCAGCTGCCGTCACTATAACCGGCCTGTACGTTGTGGTGTGCAGGTATGGGTGTTTGGCAGGGTGGCTGGCATTATGGGCGGTGGCTGCTGGGTGCTGGTGCTGTATCCGGAGTCAGGTGTTGTGTAGCTCTTTCAGGCTCACCGTGACTGTCCCACTAGTTTGCTCTCTATTGTGGGGTGTCTCTAATTGTCTCTGTGCGTGGGGGAGCCTCACAGCCTCTCATGAGGTATAGCTGCCAATTACGGAGTTTGTGGCTCCAATTCAAGAAGCACAGCAAGCTATCTGCAAGTTTTCCATAGTTAGCAGGACAATAGTACTGAGGTCAGTGGCCCCTTCAAACTCAGTCGTATTTAGCGCTCCCGGTTTTATGGTATTTATTTTTTTAACATTTCCATCTGTATTTATCCATATTTATTTTTTGCCCATTTTATCTGTATTTATCCATATTTATTTTGTGTTTTGCGTATAAATGAAGTTGTGAAACTGGACATTTCCATATTTATTTAACTGATAGATGCGCACTTATACTTTGATGTCTGTCGTGTTTTAGCTATTTAAGATGTCAAATATTACATAACAATACATACACTGGTAAATACTAGCATTATACCACAAATGTATATAAATACCATAAAACCGGGAGCCCTAACTATAACTGCAGAATTTCTCTGATTTTGTACGAGTAAAATATGATACTAACATCCCTGTAACCTTTGGTTTTTCAGTGAATATAAAAGTGGCAGTCGTCAGTAGGTAGTTATAGTTAAGACCAAAGTTTCCATAGGAAAAGTGTTTTTTGTATTGCAAATACCTTTGGCACCACTTGACCAATCTTCAAGAGATTTTCAAAAAACGTCCCTTTTTTGGTTCAGCTGCTGTGTTGAAAGTTTCGGGGTGATCCGTCAAGTATGGTCGAGAAAAAAGGGCGTCCCAATACGCATTTTTCCCATGTTCTGTCTATGGGGATTTTTCATTTTTTGAACATGATTACAGTCCGAACCGCTGAACGGAATTACACCAAATTTGGCAGAAAGCTAGATGTTGGGCCAGAAAGTGTGCTTTTTGTGATTTGGTGTAAATCGGAGATATTTAAGTTTAAGAAATATAGATATCTGGGGACACGAGTCCTTGCAGTGGACTTGCATATCCTACTAAAATTTGATTAGCTGCCAACACTTCAACCAGGAAGTGTTGGCAGCCATCAAGGGGGCAGGGTAGAAATATCATAAACCTTGGCTGGAGCTTCACCAAGCCATAGCAAACTGTGCTCGCTGTCAGCAAGCGAGAGAATCGAAAATGCTCTTGCTTTCTGAAAGCAGAGCACAATTGCTTTTATACAGAGGGAGCTTCATGTTTAGCAGCTCCTTTTGTGTAAAGGCAATGCGGGCTCCCGGTAGGGTCCGTGGGGCCTTAAGGCTCCCCCTGTGGTCCCCAACACTTAAATGTGGGTGTCCCGGGTGGGACCAGAGCACCCACACTAGAGGCCGGGCCCCGGGAACTGGGTTCCCCGGGGCCAAAACTGGTCCGGGAGGAGGGACGCACGGGCCCCCTTCCCTTTAATAAAAAAATAACATAAATAGGAAGAAAAGGCGAGGCCCTCTGGTATAGTGGGGTCCCTGGGGCCGAACTCAGCCCCCCTTCTCCATTCAGAAAAGGCCTGGCCCTGGGGAATGGGGTCCCCGGGGCCAAAATTGGCCCGGGGAAGGGGGCGCCGCACAGCCACTTCCCCAAATAATAATAAAAAAACATTTTTTAAAAAGGGACCGGCAAGTCGCTGGAGGCCATGCCCCCTTTTCCACCGCTCTGCAAACACGCCTCCTGGCGCACTGCTGGTTGGGGAATGAAGTCCCTTTGGTTCCGGATGGTCTTTGGGAGCAAACTACCTCTCCTGTTACCTCCAGTAAGTCCCACACTGTGAGATTGTTGAGAGGTCTTTGGCGTCACGCCTCCTTTCTCCACCAATCCTCAAAAGTGCCTCCTGGTGCACTGCTAGTTGGGGGATGAAGTCCTCTTCGATTCTAAGGGTCCTTGGAGGCCAAGCACCCCTTCTGTTACCTCCAGTAAGTCCCAAAGAGCAGGATTGGTGAGAACTGGTCGGAGATCCTGACCCTTTATCCACCACTCTGTAAACACGACTACTAGTTAAAAAACCATAGAAATTCACTGAAAAAACAAAGGTTACAGGGACGTTATAGTTAGGAAATGGAATTAAGATAACCTTAGAAATTCACTGAAAAAAACAAAGGTTACAGGGACGTTATAGTTAGGCTCAGGTTTCACTCGTACAAAACCAGTGAAATTCAGTAGTTATAGTTAGCTGAGCTAACTATAACTTGCCCCCCGTAATGCACTGTTTACAACCTCACATATTACATCACTCATGACATTGTCCAGTGCCCCCCCGCCCCTCGGCAGAACTCTGCGATGGAGTCGCAACTCCATATGGGAGTCCGTTACAGCATTTACAATAATGCTGATATGTTTTTTCAATTACACATCAGATGCAAACACAGTACTAAATTGGAAAATGCCTATTTCACACTATATACTAACTCTAAACTAGTATACTTTGAAAAATCAAACCACAATCTGTTTGGAACCTTTCCCCCATACTGCTTGGCCTCAGTTGCCATAGCAACCTCCTTTGAAACACTCTAGTGTACCAGTAAGTCAAAAGTTCAAACGCTTCTAACTAGAGCATACCAGCTTCAAGTTTAACTGTACCAGGTTTGGTTGAGTGCTTCAAACTGTAAGCATATCCACATTAGTGTGACATTTATCCACTGCCAATAACAGATGTTTTTACTTCAGTAATTAAATCACTACCTATTTTTAGGTTTCAAATTATTTACTACACCTTATCAAATATGTCCTTTTCTTAAACCAGGTCCAGCACTCCATTTTGACTGCCTTTCATTCTACCAACTGTCACATTCAGCTTCAGCCTTCTCCTGTGTGCTACTGCTCCTTCCTTCAAAATGGTTAGAGTGTGGATTGTGTGTCACAGTTATGTCTTCTGGGCCTGAGAGTGTGCGAGAAAGAATGGCATTGACAGGGACTTGGGTTTGCCTAATGTAGACATTAAATGGATTGGCCGGAGATGTTTAAAGTGGAATCAATGGCTGCCTTTGGTTGACATCATTGCAGATTGTGAACATCCAGACTTCTTAATAGTGCACTGTGGTGACAATGACCTAGGCATTCTTACTGGCGTTGGTTTAGAAATTGCAATTAAGGAGACCTTTGGCTAATTAATGGCACTTTTACCTCACACTGTCTTGATGTACTCCAACATATGCCAAAGACAGATATGGAAGTGGTTAAATCAATTCTGTCCACAGATTGACAAAGGCAGTAAACATGTTAATAAAACTGTTTCTGCATTCCTGAGAGACCATAACATGGGTTCTATCTACAACAACAATCTGCGATTCGACAAGCATGAATGTGATGGAGTTCACTTTACAGATGAAGGCAACAGGGTGTTTCTCAACAACCTAAAACTCTGCATCTGGTCTTATATGTAGCTGACACATACTTAGAAAGAACACAAAGGCTCTCCTCAGAGCCACCCTATTGCCCAATACTAAATAATATTTATTTTAAATGATTTTTCTTAAAAATAAATATTTTCCGGAGTTGCGACTCTGTCACGGTTCCACAAAGCAAAAGCACGAATTCAATGTACAATAACACATTTAAGATTTATAACTATTATTTTCATGCTATACATATTACAAATACTTTGTGAGTAATTTTCCTAATGCCTAAGTGTGTGAATAAGTGGATGCATAAGTCTGAGTATGTCTGTAAGTACATTTTTCAGTTCCTGAGTGAATGTGTGAGTGGGGTAAAAATCTCTGGGTATGTGAGTGAGTGCATGAGTGTCTGAGTTAGTATGTGACTGGGTGCATGAGTGTCTGAGTGGGTCTGTGAATGGGTGCTTGACTGTCTGACTGGATCTTTGAGTGAGTGTTGGAGTCTCTGAGTGGGTATGTGAGTGGGTGCATGAGTGTCTGAGTGGGTCTGTGAGTGAGTGCAAAAGTCTCTGAGTGGGTCTGTGAGTTGGTGCATCACTGTGTGAGTGGGTCTGTGAGTGGGTGCATGACTATTTAAGTGGGTCTGTGAGTAGGTGCATAAGTCTCTGAGTAGGTCTGTGAGTTCGTGCGTCAGTGTCTGCATCTGTGAGTGGGTGCATGAGTTTCTAAATGGGTCTGTGAGTGTCCCTGTGGGTCTGTGAGTGGGTGCATGAGTATCTGAGTAGGTCTTTCAGTGGGTGCATGAGTCTCTGAATGGGTCTGTGAGTGGGTGCATAGTCTCTGAGTGGGTTTGTGAGTGGGTGCGTGAGTCTCTGACTTGATCTGTCAGTGGATATGTAAGTGTCTGTTGGGTCTGTGAGTGGGTGCATGAGTCTCTGAGTGGGTCTATGAGTTGGTGCATCAGTGTCAGACTGCATCTGTGAGTGGGTGCATGAGTTTCTAACTGGTTATGTGAGTGGGTCTGTGAGTGTCTCAGTGGGTCTCTGAGTGGGTCTGTAAGTGAGTGCATGGATTTCTCTGTGGGTCTGTCAGTGGGTGCATGAGTCTCTGAGTGGGTCTGCGACTGGGTGCATCAGTCTCTGTGTGGATTTGTGAGTGGGCACAGGACTCTCTGAATGGGTTTGTGAATGGGCGTGTGAGTCTGAGTGGGTGTGTGAGTGGGTCATGAGTCCCTGAATGGCTTAGTGGGTGCATGAGTGTGCTAGTGAGTATGTTAGTGCGTGTGTGAGTCTCTGAGTGGATCTGTGAGTTGGTGCATGACTGTCTGAGTGGGGCTCTGAATGGGTGCATGAGTCTCAGAGTGTCTGTGAGTGAGTGCATGAGTGTCTGAGTGGGTCTGTGAGTGGATGCAACAGTCTGTGAGTGGGTCTCTGAGTGGATAAGTGACTCTGAGTGGTTCTGTGAGTGGGTGTCTGAGTCTCTGAGTGAGTCTGAGAGTGGATGTGTGCATCTCTGAGAGGGTCTGTGAGCGAGTGTGTGAGTGCCTGAGTAGGTCTGTGTGTGGGTCAGTCTCTGTGTGGGTTTGTGAGTGGGCAAAGCACTCTCTGAATGGGTTTGTGAATGGGCGTGTGAGTCTCTGAGTGGGTGTGTGAGTGGGTCATGAGTCCCTGAATGGCTCAGTGGGTGCATGAGTGTGCTAGTGAGTGTCTTAGTGGGTGTGTGAGTCTCTGGGTGGGTCTCTGAGTGGGTGAGTGACTGTCTGAGTGGTTCTGTGAGTGGGTGTATGAGTCTCTGAGTGGGTCTGTGAGTGAGTGCGTGAATGTCTCAGTGGGTCTGTGAGTGGGTGCATGTGTCTCTAAGTGGGTCTGGGAGTGGATATGTGAGTATTGTGTCTCTATGAGTACATGCATTACTGTGTGAGTGTTTGAATGTATATGTTTTTCTTTCTGCGAGGTTCACAACTCCACCGCGATGTTACACGGGGGTCGCACTGAGTGCTGCGATGGGGAAGTGACTCCCTCCACAAAAAAAATCCTGATTTCGGCATTGTATAACTCGTCACGGATCCCTAAGAGACCCCTAAAATACACCCATGGGGTCAGGGTACTCCTACCCTGACCCCTTCTATACTGTTTTACCGTGATAACTATCCCCCGGGACTGCCTCCTGCTTCATAAAATGGCAGGCCAAAGTTTTTTTATTTGTTTCAGTGGTGTTCACGCCTCCATCACGACATTACACGGGTAGCCACGCTGAGCGCCACAGTGGGGTTCTGACTCCAGCCATGTGGGTAAAAACTGATCTTGGTATTGTAAAACTCATGAGGGATCCCTGAAAGACCCCTACAATACACCCATGGGGTCAGGGTTGGACCGGCTTCCGCTTCATAAAATGGTGAGCGCAACTTTTTAGACAGCTTGCGGCCAGTCAAATACGGCACTCCTCCTGGTGCGTGGGTTCGCGTAGCCCCACGTCATGGCCGCAGATCCTCCCTGTCCCTATATATACAATTGAAAAATTATTTTAATAACTCTGCTACTACTGAACCAATTTAGACCAAATCACAAAAAGGCACTTCCCTGGACCAACATCTACCTTTCTGCCAAATTTGGTGTAATTCCGTTCAGCAGTTCGGGCTATAGCTGTGTCTAAAGTTCCTACAGAAATTAACATGGGGAAAACACATTTAGGTACCCCCACTTTTTCTCAGCCCCTGTTTGAAGGATCACCCTGAAACTTTCAAAACAACAGCTGAAGTGAGTGGCAAACTCGTTTTGAACATTTTGTGAACATTTGTCAAACAGAGCTAAAGTTATTGGTAAATGAAAAAACACTCTTCCTATGGAAAGTACATCCTAACTATAACTACCTACTGGTGACTGCCAGTAAGATATGTATATGGAGAGAGAGAGAGTGAGAAAGTGAGAGAGAGAGATAGGTAGATATATATATTCACTGAAAAAAAACAAAGGTTACAGGGACGTTTTAGTTAGGCTCACATTTCACTCATACAAAAACACTGAAGTTCAGCAGTTATAGTTACCTGGGCTAACTATAGCTTAAACCGCCGCAATGCACTGCTTAGGACCACACATATTACATCACTCATGACATGGTCCGTGATATCAATGATGACATCTCAAATGACATCATTGATGATATCACAGATGATTTCATCCACAGAACCAGTCACACATCTACTCACACAACCACTCATTAACCCACTCACACATCCATACAACCACTCACACACCAACTCACTCATCTATAGAGCCACTCACACAACTACTCACTCACCCATACAACCACTCACAAAACCACTCACTTGCCCATACACCTACTCAATCAGCCACTCACCCATACAGTCGCTCACACAGTCACTCACTCACTCACTCACCCATACAGCCACTCACACACCACTTACCCATACAGCCTGCCAACAGAGCCACTCATACACCCACACAACCACTTACATAAAAATTCACACATTCATACAAGCACTCACACATCTACTCACTCACCCATGCAGCCACTCACACTGACACTCACTCTCCACTACAGCTACTCACACACCCACTCAGGTAATCAAACACCCACTCAAACAGCCACTCACTCACATACCAATACAGCCACTCACAAAACCACTCACTCATCAATACAGCCACTCACACAACCTCTCACTCACCCATACAGCTACTCACACACCCACTTATTCACCCAAACAGCCACTCATACACCCACTCATACAGACACACACACACCCACTCACACACAGATACACACAGTCACACAGCCCTTCACATAACACATGTTAGAAGTAGTATCACTCAGTAGTACACAAAGTATACTCATTTAACTTTTGTAGTACCTTACTGTATATGTTTAACACTCATAAATATTTAGAAAACACTTACAATTACTGGATGATGTCATCAGTGATGCCATTTGAGATGCTGAATTTCACTGGTTTTGTATGTGTGAAAACCGAGCCTAACTATAACATTCCTGTAACCTTTGGTTTTTTCAGTGGATAGATAGATAGATGGATAGATAGATGGATAGATAGATAGATAGATATGTATATGCTCTGAAAAACCAAAAGTTAAAGGGATGTTATAGTTAGATATGGTTATATATAATATCTTACTTTGCATTAGAAAATACCTGAGAAAGTCACTGAAAAACGCCAAAGGTTAAAGGGATGTTATAGTTAAGTGAAATTGTCAGTTAAAATGTTACATTTTAAACTTAAAAAAGCATTGGAACTCACCAGTTATAGTTAAATGAAGCAACTATAACTTACGTCTACGCCATGCACTGCTCATTACCTCACATACTTTGTCACTTATGACATGTTCTCTGACATCATTGATAACATCAATGTGATATCTGAAATTACGAGAAGAACGCGTCACCTGTATAAGTAACGTCCCCCTGGGCACAAGCTGATGACCACAGTATGTGTGGATATAAAACAGCTGTCAGAAATATTGATAACGAACAATGGATGAATCCAAACTGTGAGAAATGAACTATAATCTTTTTAATATATTTGGGTCATTGATATTCCAAAAGTCATATCGGTCCCATCAATGAAAAATATACCATGAAGCTTCAAATAAACATTTCAAAATCCCGATGCATTTCGGGCTGTCAAAGCCCTTCATCAGGGGCAAATGATCTGAAATAAAATCAGCAAAGGATACAATGAAAACAAACAGTCCGTCCAGCCGAAATATACTATACATGCTACAAGAACAAATACCAAACATCAAAGTATGATACCAGTGTCGAGTGCTGTGATAATGAGTGATAAAGTTTTGCGTGACAAAATATCTGAAATTACATCATTGTTACTCACCATGGGTATCCAACTCCCACCGCTCACGGTCTTTGGCCATGTGCAGCATGGGGTCGGCCACTAGGCCTGGCCTGAAGCCTGGCCCTGCTCCCAAACCCCCAAGGACTGCCAATACGTCCGGTGCTGGCCAACCATTGTCTTGCAGCACTCAAGGCCCTACCCTTTTAATTTTGTATCTCAGTAAACTCCGAAAATGACATGGCTGTCTTTTACCTTTTGTAAAGACCGCTTTAGCAAATCAGATACTACCTTCTCAACTTACTGTGATATACTGAGGCACAATATATAGCTAAGGGCCCGATTCTGATGCGGGTTGGAAAAGCTTCCCGACCGAATCGGTTGGGAAATGGTTTCCGACCCACTCGGATCGGGAAAGTCCGACCGGCGGAGTAGGATGCATCCGGATGCTTCCAGATACGATTTGGTTGAACTCCCATTGACTTCAATGGGAACATTTGTTCCTAACCGCATCAGAATTGGGCCCTCGGTCGGGAAGACACGTTCCCGATCCGATTTGGAAGGAGCAAATGCCGTTAGGAGGCCTTCCTAACCACATCAGAAACAGGCCCTCGGTCGGGAAGCTTTTCCAACCCGCATCAGAATCGGGCCCTAAGTTTTTTAACAGTCATAACTTTAACATTACTTACACTATTTACACAATCTACAAAAAATTACCATTTACACCTCATAATCTATATTCCTGCAACGTTACATCTACATCCGTTCACCCACTTTCATGCTATGTCTGTTTCTAGTACCACACTCCACTCTACGCCACTCCACTCTATGCTACTCTATTCTACGCCACTTGATTCTACGCTGTTACACTTTATACCACTCCACTCTGCGTCACTCCACTATACTCCACTCCGCTATACGCCACTTCAGTCTACGCTAATCTACTGTACGCCACTCCACTGTACTTCACTCCACATCAGTCCACTGCACACTATTACACTGTACGCCACTCTATGATTCATCACTCTATGCTAATGCACTGTACACAACTCTACTCGACAGCACTACACTCTACGCTATTCCACTCTATGCCACTTCTCTGTACGCCACTCCAGTGCACACTACTCCGCTGTACGCCACTATACTATATACCACTCCACTCTACGACAATCCACTGTACACTGTTGCACTGTACACCACTCCACTCTATGCCACGCCAGTGTTCACTGTTCCACTGTATGCTGCTCCACTCTCTGCCATTCCGCTGTACGCCTCTCCACTCTACTCTATTCTTCTCTATGTCACTACATTGTACCTCAGTCCACTCCAGTCTACTACACATCACTCCACTATATGTCACTCCACTCTATGCCAATCCACTCTACACCAATCCACTGTATGCTATTCCAGTTGAACACCACAAAACTCTACGCCACTCCACTCACTGCTATTCCACTAAACGCCACAACACTGTACCTCAGTCCACTCCAGTCCACTCTACAACACTCTACTATATGGCACTCCACTGTACGTTATTCCACTCTAAGCCACTCCAAACTATTTCACTCCACTCTATGCCACATTACGCTCTATGCTATTCCACTGTACGCTGCTCCACTGTACACCACTTTGATCTACACCACTCCACTCTATGCCACTACACTGTATGCCAATACACTCTACATTCTACCACTGTATGCACCTCCACTCTATGCTGTTCCACTCTACACCACTCCACTGTATGCCACTCTACTGTACGCTATTCCACTCTACGCCACTCCACTCTACGCTTCTCCACAACACTATTCTACTCTACGCCACTCCAGTCTACTCCACTTTAGTCTACTCCACTCCAGTCTACACTACTCCACTCTGTGCTACTCCACTCTACACTATTCCACTGTACGCAATTCAACCCTCACCACTCCACTCTACGGTATTCCACTCTGTCACTCCACTATACCCCACCCCACTATATGATATTCCACTTTACTCCACTACACTCTAAGCAACTCCACTGTACGAAATCCACTCTTGCCACTCCACTTTACACTATTCCACTGTACACCACTCCTCTCTACGCCACTCCACTATTCTCTATTCCACTCTATGCCACGCCACTCTACGCTATTCCACTCTACGCCACTCCTCGCTGCTCCACTCCACTGTACACCACTGCACTCTACAGTATTCCACTCTATGCCACTCCACTCTACGCTATTCCACAGTATGCCAATACTGTACCTCACTCCACTGTACGCAGCTACTCTCTATGCCACTCCACTCTACTTTACTCCACCATATGCCCATACACCCTTTTCCACTCTATTCCATTCCACTCTTCACCACTCCCCTGTACACTGTTCTATTGTACGCCACTTTACTATCGCCACTCCACTATACACCTCTCCAGTCTACGGCACTCCACTGTACGCTACTCCACTGTATGCAATACAACTCTTGCCACTCCACACCACTCCACTCTATGCCACTCCACTATGCACTACTCCACTCTACACCATTCCACTCTGTGCCACTCCACTGTACGCCACTCAACTATACACTATTCCACTTTACACCACTCCACTCTATGCCACTCCACTGCATGCAGTTCCACTCTATGCCACTCCATTCTGTGCCACTCCACTGAACACCACTGCACCACACACAATGCCACTCCACTTCACGCTACTCCACTCTACGCTATTCCATAGACCCCCCTAGAATATTACGGCATGAATTAGCACATTTTGAGGCACAAATATGCAAATTTTGCAGCATTTCTGCAGTACTTTATTGTGCTATTTTGATCCAAAATCAATGCTCCCAGGGCCCGCTGCGTACCCCTTGGGTGGCAGGCACTAATCATTTAAAAAAAATGAATGATCCCAGCACCCACCACATGCCAAGTGAGCGGTGGACTCTAATAAAAAACAAATTAATGCCCCCTGTGGGCACCGGGCCCTAATCATTTATAAAAACTTAATGAATCCTGTGGGCGGCGGACCCTAATCATTAAAAAAAATATATTGCCCTCAGGCCCTGCCGTTTGCCCCTTGGGTGGCAGGCCCTAATCCCAAAAAAGTATTGCCGCCAGAGCCCGGCACATGCCCCATGCGGGAGGGCCCCAAGTATTCCCCCCCCAGGGCCCACCACATGCCCCATGGTCAGCAGGCCCTAATCATTTATAAACAAATAATGCCCCCAGGGCCCGCCGGGGGCCCTAATAATTTAAGACAATTAATGCACCCATGTGCCCCATGGGCGCATGGTCCAAAACCTGATAAAAACGAATGCCCCGTGGGTGTCAAGTTTTGGGCCTGCCACCCACGGGGCCCACGGCTAGCCCAGGGGGCATTTATTTTTTTAAATGATTTGGGTGTGCAGCGTGCCCCGTGGGCGGTGGGTCCAAAACTTGATAAAAACTAATGCCCCCGGTGCCCCATGGGTGGTGGGCCAAGGCGGCATTACTTTTTATCAAGTTTTGGGCCCACTGCCTACGGGGCACACAGTGGGCCCATGGCAGGCCCTAATCATTTAAAAAAAAGAAATGCCCCCTGGGCCCGCCGGGTACCCCGTGGGCCCAAAACTTCATAAAACATAATGCCCCCTGGGCCCGCTGCCTGGGGGGGGTCGTTTTTATCAAGTTTTAGGTCTGCTGCCCACGGGCCTTGCGACGGGCCTTGAGGGCATTCATTTTTTTAATGATTAGGGCCCACCACCTAAAGGCACGCAGCGGACCCAGTGGTCATTTATTTTTATTATGTTTCGGGCCCGGCTGCTGAGCCAGATACTTTATAAATTTAAATGCTCCCTTGGCCCGTAGTGTGCCTTGTGGGTGGTGGGCCATGATAATTTACAAAAAATAAATGCCCTCTGGCCTCACCGCACGCCCTGTGGGTGACAGCCGCAAAACTTGATAAAAACTAATGTCCCCGGGGTCCCCATGGACGGCGGGCCCGGGGGGCATGCTTTATAATCAAGTATTGGGTCTGCCACCCATGGGGCATGCGGAGGTCTAGGGGGAATTTATTTATTTTTTGGTTACATTTGGGAATTTCATGGGCACTTTTGTAAAAAGTGCTGGCTTTGTACAAAACTGCTGATTTCACGATTTTTTGACAAAGCACGAAATCCTAGAGGTTCTGATTCCACTCTATGCCACTACGCTATACCCCTCTCTACTCTACTCTACGCTATGCCACTCCACTCTTTTGAACTCCATTATATGCTATTACACTCTACTACAGTACACTCTACGCCACTTCACTCTTCACCTCTCCACTGTACGCTATTCTATTGAATGCCACTCCACCCTACGCCACTCTTCTGTACCCAGCGCCAAGAAACCAACTGGTGAACGAGCGCTCTACAAATCATTGTTAACATAACATAACATAACACTCCACTCTCCGCCAATCCACTATGTGCTATTCCACTGTACAGAACTACGACTCTATGCCACTCCAGTGTACCTCACTCTAATGTATGTCACTCCACTGTACTCTATTCCACTGTCACTACTCTACTCTAGCTACGCCACTCTTCGCCACTCCCCTGTACACCACTCTACTCTACATCACTCCACTCTATGCTATTCCAGTCTGTGCCACTCCATTCTGCGTCACTCCAGTGTACGTCACTCCACTCTACACAACTCCACTGTACGCTGTCAGTGTACGCTACTCTACTGTATGTATGCTATTCCACTGTATGCCACTCCACCCTAAGCCACTCCCCTGTACGCCACTCCACTCTACGCTATTCCACTGTACGCCAGTTCACCATACCCCACTCTACTCTATGCCACTCCACTCTACGGCACTCGATTGTACGCTATTCCACTGTATGCCACTCTACTCTACGTCACTGCAGTCAACCCCACTCTACTGTACAACACTCCACTCTGCGGCACAGTATTCTACACTGTTCCACTGTACGTAACTCCACTCTACCCCGCTCCACTCTACACTATTCCACTCTATGCCACTCCACTGTATGCTATTGGACTATATGCCACTGCACTGTATGCTATTCCATTCTACGCCACTCCATTCTACCCAACTCCACTCCACTCCACGTTACTCCACTCAGCAATACACTCCACCCAGTGCCCTTCCACTGTACCACACTGTACTCCACTCTATAGCACTAAACTGTACAACAATGTACTCCTGTCAGTGCCAGTGTGCAGCACTCTACTTTACTCTATACGAATTCACGACACTCTATACAACTCCCTCTACGCAGCTCCACCCCATGTAATATACTCTACGAGGCACTACTACACTGTACTACAGTACTTCATTTACACCACTCCACTGTACGCTACTCTATGCCACTCAACTCTACGACAGACTATCCCACTCCAATCTACCATACTGTACCGCACTCTACTCTACACCATGCCACTCTGCTGAACAACACTTTGATCCACTCTGTGATACTCTATTCTACTCCTCTCAGTGACGTTTTCCGCCATTCTACAACACACCAGTTCACTCCACTGTACCATACACCACTACACTCTACAACACTTTACTTCACTGTATACTACACCACTCCACTCTACTCTACAACATGCTGCTCCCCTCTATGCTAAGCCACTCCACAGGATTCCACTCCACGCTACTCCACTGCACAACACTTTACTCAACTTCATGGCACTGTACAACACTTCACCCTACCATGCTCTACTCCACTCTATGCAACTCAACTCTACTCTACTCCACTACACTCTGTGCCACTATACAACACTGTACTCCACTCTATGTCCCTACACAACACAACACTGTACAACCCTCTGCTCCACTCTGTGCCCCTACACTCCACTGTATAACAGTCTACTTTGCTCTATGATACTTTCCAACGCTCTATGACACACCACTCTACTGTACTGTACAAGATGCCACTCCAATTTATAACACTTTACTTGACTCTAGACTGCCCCTGTCCACTCCAATGCACTCCACACCACTGTACTATATATACCACACGCCACTACACTATATAACAACTCACTCCACTGTACGCTACACTCTTCTCAACTCAACTCGACACCACTCCACTCGACCTAACTCCACTGTATCCCACGCCACTCTACAACACTCCACTCTATGCCAGGCCACTCTACACCACTGCACTGTACGCTATTCCACACAGTAAACTTTACAATTTCAAACACATTTTTTTTTTAAAACATTGAAATTCAATTACAAAAACTGTGTATTCAACTCGGTAGCCACACTACATTAACTATAAATCGCCACTCTACCATCACTGTATTCTCACAAAAGATGTGATTTGTGATGTCATAACTATTATTGTAAATATATATATACCAGGGTGTCCAATAATCTCAGCAAAAGAAAGTTAAATGGAAAACACATCAAAGTACATTGATTTCTTTCTACAAAAACATGTGAAGAATTTACCATTGTATGTGTAGGACAGTGGGGACTTCCTGAGACTAATTTATAACATTCCAATAGAAAGAGACTATGTGATGATCTCAATGGATGTTACATCATTATATACGAGCATTTCGCACTAAGATGGTTAAAGAGCAATGCATCATTTTCTCCAAGAGAGACCAGTCACTTTGTACAAACATACTGAGATGCTAATGACTATGGCCAAAAAGATGTCTGGAAGGCAATTTTTTCCTATTTGGGGGTGAACTATACCAACAAATGCGTGGTACTGCAATGGGTACCTGCTTCACCCAGTTACTCGTGCTTGCATGTGGGCTGGTGGGAGGAACAGGTGTTCCGCAGATACCATGAAAAAACATGGGAAGAACACACAGTAATCTGGACAAGATTTATTGATGATTTGTTTTGTATTTGGAGAGGTCAATCACATCAGTGGAACAGTTTATCAAAAGTTTAAAGGTAAATAATTTAAGCTTACATTTCACTTATGAAATAAGCACATCAGCAGACACATTTTTAGATATAGAGATCTTCATTCAGAATGAGAAACTAGAGACAAGGTTACTTAGAAAAAGGACAGCTGGTAATACCACTCTTCATTCATCCAGTTTCCACCCAAAGCACACTAAAATGAGCATTCCTTTTGGTGAAATGTTACGTGCCAAAAGGAATTGTAGCACAAGTGAACATTTAATAAAGTGTCAGGATGACATGGAGGAAAGATTCAAACAGAGAAAGAGCAGCAGCAAACAGGAGAAATAGAGATTCTATCCTGTTCACTAAACTGGCAGAAAAGGAGTTAAAGAAAAAACAGGCAGAAATCAGATTTTGAACCCCATTCAGCAGCCAGGAACACAACTTTGAACATGCTTAAGAAAGAGTTGGCTGATAATAAAAGTGGATCCAGTAATAGGGAAGGTAGTCTCTAAACATCCCATGATTACATTCAAATGTGCACCATCACTAAGAGATGCAGTGGTAATGAGCAGTCCTGAAATGCAACGTGAGAGCAGATGGTTGCGACCACAAGCGGGTTTCAGACGATGTCTACGATGCAGAGTTTGCACCATAGGTGAGAGTATTACAAGCTATAGGACACCATTTAGCATTGAGGCAGAGAAAATAAAAGGAACCTATAATTGTAAAACAGAGTTTGCAGTATATGTTTTAACGTGTACATGCAACTTATGATACGTGGGCAGCACAATATTGCTAGTACATAAAAGAATATTGCAGCACATGAGGGCAATATCAAACAGTGATCATACTGACCCAGTGGTGCTTCATTGTGAAACGCATCACAACAAAGATCCAAAACAAATAAAATACTCGGTAATTGATGCAGTACCTGCCAGTAGGAGGGGAGGTGGCCGCACTAAAAAACGTAGAGAGTTAGAAATCAGGTATATCATTAAGTTGGATTGCAAAGCACCAATGTTAATGTTAATATTAATTTGACTTGATATAGCGCACAAATCACCCTAGGGCATCTCGGCGCTGTCATAGAACAAGATCGAGAAACCGAGAGGGTGTTCAGAATAGAGAAGCTTTGAGATGTTTCCTGAAAATACAGTAGTTTGGACAGGAGCAAGCGTGAAGAGGAAGCTTGTTCCAGTACACAGGGGCAAGATAGGAAAATGCCTTTCCACCGCTGCAGGTTAGACGAATGCGGGGAACACACAGCAAGGTTTTAGCGCAAGATCTTAGATTACGGCAGGGTGCATACGCTTTTATTCTATTCCGAAGATAAAGCAGGCCTTTACCCCTTAAGGCGTTATATGTAAGGCAGCAAATCTTAAAATAGGAGCGTTTCTTCACTGGCAACCAGTGTAGTGTCAGAGTACAGATCGGAATACCACTAACCTGGGATCCACTGCACAGCAGGGGCGATGTACGAAGATATGTAACCCTTTCCCCTTTCCTGGTATCTCCAGAGAGTACCTCAATATACCACTCCAGCAAGAAACACCAGTCAGGGGAAAGGGAAAAAAGGGACAAAGGAAACAAAAACCAAAAGAAGATGCAGCCGTGTCGCCTACTCGTCAGGCGGGCTTCCCTGGTAGAATGTGCGACAGCACTAGCCTCTCTACCCAGAATGCTAGCCTCGTGGGACCTGCAGTAAACAAGAGAGAGAGAGAGGTAATACTAACGTGCTGAACAAACAGTATATCAGTCTACTGTAGAATGACTGTACATGCACCTACGTTCTACTCTGCCGCATTCGTGCCACATATATAAGACCACCAGGACTGCAGGAAACATGACACTCCTGTGTCTACTTGATAAAAAGAAACAGTTCTTTGACTTACTGTAGCATAGTCTAGATACAAGCATATGAACCAAGGATAGTTGAGCTTTGTAAACGTAAATAAATAGGAATGTACTTATCTGAATGACTCCTTCAGAATTCCTTCCGAAATACCTAACGCTCCTGCGCTAGTACAGGCTATAAACAAAGGAATAGGATTCTTCCATAAAAGTATCCATGTAAATCATAATGCGCTCCTGCGCAGAAATGAAGAACTCTGCAAGAGTAACAAGCCGATACCCTGGTTGCCTTCAGTACTCTTCCTTCAAATGTTTTATTTTCCTTTCTCGTCGCGCTCCAGCGCGGGAAAGGAGAACATGGTTTACACTTGCCCCAGCGTTCCAACCGCCAGGCTCCCAAATGGCTACAAGTGTATCTTTTCTTCGTCACGCTCAAGTGCGGGAACGAAGAACAAAGGGTACGGTCACCCGAGCGTTTCAGCCTGCAAGTTCCCAGTGTGCAACAAATGTATCTACTCTTCGTCGCGCTCCAGCGCGTGAACGAAGAGCTGGTTTACGCTTGCCCGAGCGTTACTCCCAGCAGGATCAAACAAAATGCAGCAAAGTATCCACTCTTCGTCGTGCACCAGCGCGGAAACGAAGAATAATGAATAAACGCTCCTCTCTGTTGGTAGGAGCCTCCGTGGGGAAAGCAAATAGAGCAGCTGCCTTCCGTACTCCGACTCGAATTGTCAAGCACTGGACAGTTCGAAGTCGGAGGTATTTGAACCCTGGCAACCGGATACTCAGATATGCCCCTCCTCTTTAGGCATTCTGGGTACTGTAGTTCTCTAACACATCCCATTCACTCATAACCGCTTTCATGCCTAACAGAGTAGGTTATTGCCCTTGCAGCCACTCAGAGTCATGACAGAACCCCCCCAAGGACCGACGCCCCGTTGGGCTACCTGGCTTTGTGGGATTCTGAAGGTGAAATCGCCTAAGGAGCCCCGGGCACCTAAGGTTACGTCTGGGTTCCCATGTTCTATCTTCAGGTCCATAGCCCTTCCAGTCTACCACATAGCACACCTGCCCTCTGACTATTTTGGAATCCAAGATGCGTTTAACCTCGTATTCCTCATCCCCTTCTATTTCTATGGGTAGAGGCCGTGCTGCTAACCTAGTGTGTGCAGGACAGGGATGCAATAAAGAGACGTGAAAAACTGGATGAATGTGCCAAGAGGAAGGTAGAGCTAGTTTTATGGTTACGGGGTTAATGATTCTGTTTACAAGATAGGGACCAATGAATTTAGGTTTCAGTCGGGTATTCCCTTTCAACTTTAGATGTTTTGTGTTAAGCCAGACTTTGTCCCCCACCTGGTTTGCAGGTCCTGCCGAGCGTCTTTTGTCAGCCTGGTGTTTGTCTGACAGCTGGGCCTTACCCAAATGTGTTTTAGCATCTTGCATCACTTTTC
This sequence comes from Calotriton arnoldi, assembly GCA_963921515.1. Classification (NCBI taxonomy): domain Eukaryota; kingdom Metazoa; phylum Chordata; class Amphibia; order Caudata; family Salamandridae; genus Calotriton; species Calotriton arnoldi. Next base: position 554,760 of record CAWUFW010010558.1, read on the forward strand.
TAAGATGGGAATGGTGTTCTTGTATAGAAGGGTGTTTGGACTTTATGGGCCATTCAAAGGGTAACATGTTGGGATGGTGTCCATTTAAACAAAAGAAAGGGGAGCACCCTAGAGTAGAATGTTCAGCATTGTTGTAAGCGAATTCAGCCATCCATAACAACGTGCTCCACTCTTCCTCATGCTGCAGCGTAAAACATCTCAGGTACTGCTCAAGGGTTTGATTAAGTCTTTCTGTTTTCCCATCTGTTTGAGGATGGTAACTTGTCAAAAGACGAGCATCCACTTTCATTGCTTCGCACAGGGCCTTCCAAAATCTTGAAGTGAATTGCGAGCCCCTATCAGTGATGAGGACTGCGGGTATCCCATGAGCACGTATTATATGTTGCAGAAACGTCTGGGCTTATTCCAAGGACGTTGGCAATCTCCTCATAGCGATAAAGTGACCCATCTTGGTTAAGTGGTCAATGACTACCAATACGGTAGTATTATCGTGACTGGGAGGCATCTCAACAATGAAGTCCATAGAGACTGTGTGCCAGGGAACCGGTGGTATGGGTATTGGTCGCAACAATCCACTTGGTCGTTGGTGTAGGGCCTTGCTCTAGGCACAAATGGCGCATTCTGACACATACTTGATGGTATCAGCACGCAATGTAGGCCACCAGAAATGCCTCTTCGTAGCTTGGATGGTCTTGCCTATTCCCAAGTGGCCTCCCAATGTAGAGTCATGTATCCACTGTAGGGCCTGTATTTGTAGTGGCCCTTCCGGTAGGTATAACTTGTTATCCTGGTACAGTAATTCTTTGACCACCGTGCGATGTTCAGAATCGTTATCCAACTATTCTTGTTGATCAACATCGGCCGTCTTCTTCCGTACTTCCTCCAGGAAGTCCTGCGTAGTCACCAGAGCGCTAACTGAGTCAGGAAAGGCTGCCTTTTGTAGGATTATGGGTGGTTCCTCCGAGGACTCTATGATGTCTTCCAGCACCTGACTCGGCCTAGACAAGGCATCCGCCTTCCCGTTTTGTGGTCCAGGTCTATACTTGATTATGAAGTCATAATCGGAAAAGAGACCAGCGAAGCTGTCGAGGGGTCAATGCTCTTGCTGTCTTTAAGAATAGGAGATTCCGATGATCAGTGTAGATCTCTATTGTATGTTGAGCCCCTAGCAAGTAATGTCTCCATTCTTCGCATACTCTCTTTATGGCCAGGAGTTCTTTATCCGTTATGCTGTAATTAACCTTGCAGGGGGTTAGTTTTTTGGAGAAATAAGCTACAGGATGTAGCTGTCCAGTGACTGGATGTCTCTGAGATAAGACTCCTCCTATCGCGTACTGAGATGCGTCTGTCTCTACCACGAAAGGCATAGTCACATCGGGATGTCTCAACACAGGTGCTTGCGTGAAGTGATCTTTCAACACCTGAAATGCATGATTAGCAGCATTGTTCCATTCAAAACGAACTCCTTTACGTAGCAGATGTGTTATGGGTTGTAAGATCTTGGAAAAGTCCTTTATGAATTGGCGGTAGAAGTTGGCAAAGCCCAGAAATCTCTGCAATGCTTTTATGTTGGAAGGAGCTTCCCATTGTGTGATAGCTTGAATCTTTTTATTGTCCATACATAATCCCCCTGGGCCAATGATGTATCCCAGGAACTCTACTTCCGAGGCGTAGAATAGGCACTTTTCCAATTTGGCAAAGAGTGTATATTCTGCAGGTGCTCCAACACTGCCTTCACATGAGAAACATGTTCTTCCATAGTAGCGGAGTAAATCAGAATGTCGTCAATATAGACGATACATGAAACATCCAACAATCCTCTTAATACTTCATCCATGAAGTATTGGAATGCGGCCGGCGCATTGCATAATCCAAAGGATATCACCTGGTACTCATACAGTCCAAATTTTGTCCGAAACGGCGTCTTCCATTCGTCGCCTTTCTGTACCCGTACCAGGTGATATGCTCCCCGAAGATCCAATTTCGTGAACACCTTGGCTCCTTTCAATTGATCCAACAAGACAGGAATTAAGGGTATTGGGTATCTGTTCTTGATTGTTACTCTATTGATCGCTCTGAAGTCGATGCAGGCTCCCAATCCACCCTCCTTCTTCGGTATAAAGAATAAAGGAGAGGAGGCAGGAGACGACGAAGGGCGTATAAAGCCAGAAGCCAACAGCTTCTTGAGGTATTGTTGTAGATACAAGGTTTCGGGCTCGGTGAGAGCATAAATCCGGCTGCACGGAATGGCGGTTCCTGGCACCGAGTCGATTTTACAGTCATAGACTCGATGAGGAGGTAACGTTCCTGCTTCTTGTTCACTGAACACAGCTTGGTATTGTTCATACTCTGTGGGCAAGGTAGTAACACAACACAGTGTTTTGTTGTTGCATCCACTGGATAAAAGACCGGCAGGCGTTTCCATTATATCGCGCTGTAGCACTCTCTCCTTAGTGCAGTGCTCCTTGCAATATGCAGAGTCCATGGAGACCGTTCTGGCAGCCCACTTCACTGATGGATCATGATAAGTCAACCATGGCATACCCAATATAAGTTTAAAGTGAGTGGCGTCAATTAAATCGAATTGTATGTTTTCGTAATGGTCATTCCCCCATTTGCATTTGTATCTTCTGTATATGGTACCGTACAGGTCCAAAAGTCAACCCTGTACCATCCACCGCCTTGACCAGTTCTGTAACCTTCTTCTGGATGCAAGGAACCCCTATTTCCTTGGTGTAGGCTTGATCTATGAAATTTCCCGTTGCTACCGAGTTCAACAATGCATGGATGACCACTTGCTCCCTTGTGTGCAACCACAATGTGACACATACATTCATATGAGCTACGGAGGACTGAACTGTATTTGCCACCGCTGAAGAGACCTCTATCTTCTTCCGCCTCAAACAAGGGATCTCATTATGCTTGAGTCCGTCAGTTTGCCGACAGCGTGGAGGGAGTACTTACCACCGGTACTCTCTTTTGCCCCGAAGTGGTCCTGTCACCCAGCTTGCCTCTAGCCTTACAATACTTGATGAAGTGACCAGGCTTTCCGCAATACAAGCATAACTTTTGTTTATGCCGTTTATCTCTTTCTTCCGGTGAGAGTGGCACCCTTATTCCGCTAACCTGCATAGTTTCTGTTCCATCAGAGGGGGGAAAACGTTCTTCCAATGGGGGTTTGGAGCGAGGCACGAAGTATTTGACCTCAGTTCTTGTCTTATCTCCTTTACGTTCTTGGAGACGATGATCTAACTGCACAGTGAGGTCTATCAACTCATCGCATCTCTGCGGAAAATGCACGACTTGTGCTAACACGTCCTTTAATTCTCCTCTCAATCCCTGATAAAACAAGGATGTTCTTTTTTCCATGGGCCAATCCGTTTCTATAAGAAGCCTATTGAATGTAGTGATATATGAGATCAGGTCTTGTGAACCCTGTTTTAAAAAGATAAGCTCTCTATCCAGTGATAACAAGTGTGCCTTTCTATCGAATAGTTTTCTCATTTCCATACAAAAATCGGAGAAGTTGTATAACACAGGATCATCCCTTTCAATAAGGGGTATGGTCCAACTGGCAGCGTTACCCCCGAGATAGGACATTATAAAAGCAGTCTTTGCTTGATCAGTAGAGAATACTGTGGGTTTACGCATGAAGTGTAGTCTACACTGGCTGAGAAATATTCCGAATTTTTTGGGGTCTCCGAAGAACCTTTCGGGAGGGGCTAAGGGTAGCTGTGATCGTTGAATCACCTGAATGGAAGTGAGACTTGCCTGTGATGCATTGGTGAAGAGGTAGGAAGGTGCCTTGTCCCTGTAACCCCTCCTCCTTGAGCCTGGCCTAAGAGTCTAGTGTCATCCTCGTGTGCGTGTAGGGGAGGAGGTAACGTCCAATCCTTTATATAGGACCCCCCTCTGTTAGAGGCAGGACTCTTGCGGGATAATCCCGCTATCTCTCTTCTTACTGTTCCCATCTCATTCTTAAATTCTAAGTTCTCACTGCGAAATACATCGACCTCCTTCCTCAAGGTAGTCAGGGTTTCCAAAACCGTGGTGAGGATGGTGTTGGTATCCATCGCCCAGGCCGTAAGTATACGTGGGCTTGACAATCTGTCAGAGTACAGATCGGAATACCACTAACCTGGGATCCACTGCACAGCAGGGGCGATGTACGAAGATATGTAACCCTTTCCCCTTTCCTGGTATCTGCAGAGAGTACCTCAATATACCACTCCAGCAAGAAACACCAGTCAGGGGAAAGAGAAAAAAGGGACAAAGGAAACAAAAACCAAAAGAAGATGCAGCCGTGTCGCATACCCGTCAGGCGGGCTTCCCTGGTAGAATGTGCGACAGCACTAGCCTCTCTACCCAGAATGCTAGCCTCGTGGGACCTGCAGTAAACAAGAGAGAGAGAGAGGTAATACTAGCCTGCCGAACAAACAGTATATCAGTCTACTGTAGAATGACTGTGCATGCACTTACGTTCTACACTGCCGCATTCGTGCCACATATATAAGACCACCAGGACTGCGGGAAACATGACACTCCTGTGTCTACTTGATAAAAAGAAACAGTTCTTTGGCTTACTGTAGCATAGTCTAGATACAAGCATATGAACCAAGGATAGTTGAGCTTTGTAAACGTAAATAAATAGGAATGTACTTATCTAAATGACTCCTTCAGAATTACTTCCGAAATACCTAACGCTCCTGCGCTAGTACAGGCTATAAACAAAGGAATAGGATTCTTCCATAAAAGTATCCATGTAAATCATAATGCGCTCCTGTGCAGAAATGAAGAACTATGCAAGATTAACAAGCCGATACCCTGGTTGCCTTCAGTACTCTTCCTTCAAATGTTTTATTTTCCTTTCTTTGTTGCGCTCCAGCGCGGGAAAGGAGAACACGGTTTACGCTTGCCCCAGCGTTCCAACCGCCAGGCTCCCAAATGGCTACAGGTGTATCTTTTCTTCATCGCGCTCCAGCGCGGGAACGAAGAACAAAGGATACGCTCACCCGAGCGTTTCAGCCTGCAAGTTCCCAGTTTGCAACAAATGTATCTACTCTTCGTCGCGCTCCAGCACGTGAACGAAGAGCCGGTTTACGCTCGCCCGAGCGTTACTCCCAGCAGGATCAACCAAAATGCCACAAAGTATCCACTCTTCGTCACGCACCAGCACTGAAACGAAGAATAATGAATAAACGCTCCTCTCTGTTGGTAGGAGCCTCCGTGGGGAAAGCAAACAGAGCAGCTGCCTTCCGTACTCCGATTCGAATTGTTAAGCACTGGACAGTTCGAAGTCAGAGGTATTTGAACCCTGGCAACCGGATACTCAGATATGCCCCTCCTCTTTAGGCATTCTGGGTACTGTAGTTCTCTAACACATCCCATTCACTCATAACCGCTTTCATGCCTAACAGAGTAGGTTATTGCCCTTGCGGCCACTCAGAGTCATGACATGTAGTTCTTTCAGCAGAGGCGCCGAGGAAGGGCCAGAGGGACGGTTAAGTACAAGCCTGGCTGCAGTATTTTGAATGACCCAAAGTTTAGAAACTAACGTTTCACTGACATCTGCCAGAAGGGCATTGCCATATTCTAGTCTGCTTATTGCTATGGCCTGGACCAGAGTTCTACAGGCAGAGGTAGGGGAAAATTCTGCGCAATAGGCGTAGGTTGTAATAGCATATGCCAGTGGTAGTCCGAATGTGCTCTCTCATCGTTAGGGCTTGGTCCACTTTTATCCCCAAGTTCTTTACTGTTTGTTTACGCACAGGAGTGTCACCCAGTTGATGAGGCCACCAGTCATCTGTCCAGACAGAGGAGGCCCTGCCAAATAGCATGATCTAAGTTTTATCTGCATTCAACTTGAGATAGTTCTCATTCATCCAGTCGGAAATAGCTAACATGCCTGAGGCAAAACGCTTCTTTGCCGCCATCAGGTCATGGCCGAATGTAAACATCAGCTGGGTGTCATCCGCGTATGAGATTATGTCAAAGCCAAAACGCTCTGCAATCCCAGCAAAGGGAGCCATGTAGATATTAAACAAGGTGGGGCTCAAACATGAGCCCTGTGGAACTCCCTTGTTTAAGGTTATCTTGCGTGATGGGATTAAATTATGATGAAGAACTGCACACAAGTCTGTAGAAGACATGAGAATAACTAAGGAATATGGATAAACTGTAGTTGAACAAAAAATAGGCAAACCGGGATAAGAAAAAAATAATGAAAAAAATAAAATAAAAAATGAAGAAAAAAACAAAGAAAATATTAGAAATATTTATCTCTCGATCTCCAATTAATGATTTTGTAAGATGTGTATATTTCTCATAACTTTCTCAAAGAGATGGATTCAAGAGATTTTGAAAAATGAAGTCAACATATAGTGGACAAACATTTTACGGCTACTTCTCACACGTCCGCAGCACAAAATATGATATTGTATATGGTGGCCTTCGTGAAAAAACATTAGATAATGTAGAGCAGGGTCAGGCACTGGCCAGACAGAAAGGTTACACTGTGAATGGTACAAAGACCTGTTTAGATGTAAGACAGAGTAAGGGGCACTTGCCAACAATGTATGATTGTCTTTCCAAACCAGAGGACTATGAATATATGTATATAATTTCAGAAATCAAATTGAAATTCAAGATGGAGAGAAAAAAGTATGCAACTGAGAAAGAGCAATCAATGCTGTAAATGAAAGAGTAAATGGGTCACTAATTATGTTATAGTAATGAATTAATGTTTGTAAATTAATCATGGAGAACATCAAACGTTTAAAAAGACTGTGGGGGGAACCCAATAAATGTATGTATGTAAGTCTGACTTCATTGTCCAATCTAGAAAAATGTAAATAGAGTGACACAACGCGTGCATGTTATGTGATCAAGGCCGAGCTGACAGCCGAAAAGCGTTATGGCGGAAGGCGAATAAAGTTTAAAAAACGGAAGAAACTGCATCGGTGTCTGTTTCGATGTATGTGGTGTGATTTGCCAAGATATGATCGCTGAAGCGATACATATATATATTCACTAAAAAAACAAACCAAAGGTTACAAGGATGTTATAGTTTGGTTGACATTTCACTTGTACAAAACCATAGAAATTCAGCCGTTACAGTTACGTGAGTTAACTATAACTTGCGCCCCCGCAATGCACTGTTTATGACCTCACATATTACATCCTCATGACATGGTCAGTGACATCACTGATGACATCACTGATGACATCTCAAATTGAATCCCTGATGATATCAGTGATGACATCCTCCAGTGAGTGTGAGTGTTTTAAAAAAAGTTTACGAGTGTTAAATATATAAACCAAGGTGTATTGGGGAATCGGTGGGTGTATGAGTGACTGCATGGATGACTGAGTGGGTGCGTGACTGACTGTATAAGAGAGTGATTAGGTGTCTAAGTGAATGTATGGATGAGTGACCGATTGTGTGAGTGTCTGTCAGTTCATGTCTAAGTGGCTGTATGAGTGTGTTAGTGGTTACATGAATAGCTATATAGGTGATTGATTGGTTCTCTGACTACTTCTATGGTTGTCTGGTTCTCTATGTGTGTGTGTGTGAGGAGTTGTGTGACTACCTGTATGGATGAGTGAGTGGGTGAGCCAGTGGCCTTATGGGGTACTGCGTGTGTGTCTGAGAAGCTGTATGGGTGAGTGAGTGTCTGTATAGCTGTTTTGGTAATTGAGGTCCTGGGGGGCAATTTGAATTAATAATGTGGGGGCCGTGTGGGCCGCCGCAGCCCTGGGGACCGCCACCTCCCCGGGGCTATATACTTATTAGAATGTGTGGGGGGGCTCCGGCCCCCCCACGCAGCCCCAGGGACTGCCACCTCCCCAGGGCTAATATATTAAAATGCAGGGGGGCCATGCACTCCCTGCTGCCCCGGGGACTGCCACCACCCCGGGGCTACATTAGAACATCATGCGTGGGGGGCTCCAGCCCCCCCATGCAGCCTCGGGGACCGCCACCTCCCGGGAGCACAAATTAAGTAAAGATGGGGGTCCGTGCAGACCCCTGGCCCCGGGGACCATCACCTCCCTGGGGCTACAGAGTAGATGGGATGGGACACGTGTGGCCCCCCTCCAGGAGCCCTCCGTGGGGCTCCTGGGGACCGCCACCCCCCATGGCCGGCTCCAGCAAGCCGCCGGGAAGCCGGCAGGGACCGCGGGGGCCTTGACGCTCCCCCTGCGGTCCCCAATGACCTGGCCTTGCCGCGACGGGTTGGGGTCCCTGGGGCAATATCGGCCCGGGTAGCCCCCCTACCCATTTAAAGTTAAGGCCTGGCCACGGGGATGGGGTCTTCGGGCCCAAAATTGGCCTATGCAGGGGGTCCGCGTGGCACCCCATCTATATTTAAAAAAAATATTAAATACAGGGCAGGCCTAAGGGGATGGGGTCCCCGGGGCCAAAACTGGCCCAGGGAAGGGGGGCCACGTGACCCCCCCTTTCTTTATTTTTAATTTTTTTAAAAAAAAGGAAAAGGCCTTGCCCCAGAGGATGGGTCCCCGGGCCGAAATAGGCCTGGGGAGGGGAGCCTCGCGGCCCCCCTCCCTTTTAATAAAAAATATATATATATGAAGGCCTGACCCTGGGGGATGGGGCCCTGAGGCCGAAATCGGCCTCGGGAGAGGGGGACAGGGAGCCCCCCTTCCAAAAAAAAAAACTACCCCTCCTGTTACCTCCAGTAAGTCTCTCCCTTTCTCCACCGCTCTGTAAATGTGCCTCCTGGCGCACTACTAGTTGGGGGATAGAGTCCCCTTGGCTCCAGAAGGACCTTGGGGGCAAAGAAGCTGTCCTGGTACCTCCTGTAAGTCCTACGCAGTGGAATTCCTGAGAGCTGGTCGGAGGCCCAGCCCCCTTTCTCCACCACTCTGCAAACATGCCTGCTAGTGCAAAAAACCTTAAAAATACACACACAAAAACAAAGGTTACAGGGACTTTATAGTTAGGAAGGTTACAGGAACTTTATAGTAGGAATTAGCATTTAAAAAACCTTAGAAATTCACTGAAAAACACCAAAGGTTACAAGGGCGTTATAGTTAGCAAATAGAATTTAAACAACCTTAGAAATTCACTTAAAAAAAAAAAAGGTTACAGGGACGTTATAGTTTGGCTGACATTTCACTCATACAAAACCAGAGAAATTCAGCCGGTATAGTTACCTGAGTTAACTATAAAATGCGCCCCCGCAATGCACTGCTTATGACCTCACATATTACATCACTCATGACATGGCCAGTGACATCACTGATGACATCACTGATGACATCATCCACATCATCTCTGATGCACCTACTCACACCCCTATAGAATCTTTTATACACCCACTGCCACACAACCATTCACAAACCCATTGACAGAGCCATACCAGTACTTACACACCTACTCACTAATTCATAGATCTACACACACATCCACTTGCTCACCCATACTGCCACTCATACACCCGCTCACTAAGAAATACAGTCATTGACATATCCACTCATATATCCATACAAGCACTCACCCACTGAGTGAGTCACCCATAGAACTACTCACACAACTACACATTCACCCATACAGTCAATCATACAGGTACATACTAACCCAAACAGTTACATACATATACTCTTACTTGCACATACAAATAATAACAAATACTCATTCACCTACACAGTTACTGACAGAAGCATGCACTGATCCATATAGCCACTCTCATATTCACTCACTGATGCATACAGTCACTCACATACCCTGTCACTCACCTATACTGCCTTTCACATACCCAGTTGCTCACCCATACTGACACATTTGCTTGAGCAAGGAGCGCTGCTCCGAAACGCGTAGGGTAACTTGCCAATAAAATCACGAGTGCAGCAGAACGAAGGGCTCTGGCGTGTTTGTTATTTCTTTATTACGAACGAACATTTGTTGGAATACTGGGGGCTCGCAACCCCGCCTCAGCCCGCTGTCAGGAAGTGGCTCGGGTCTTTTGCGAACTGACGACTTGGAATATATATATATATATATATATCGCTAACTCCGCAGCTGAGCAGCAGTAACTCCTCCTCGTCACCTCCACAACCAGCACGGACACGGACCAGCAAATAAGTGCAAAATGTATTTGTTAATTATATGCCGCCATAACGTTTCGGCTCATCCGAGCCTTGTTCACATGACAATGTGATAATGGCAGATCACAGCTTTTAAAGTGACAGTGCATTATTCAAAACCCACCACGTGACCATAGTTACAATGAAAATGGTAAAAACACTGCGGCCATATATACTCTTTCAACATAGATAATTTCACAATCTTGTACTACATATCTCAATATTTACTAAATAAAGTGCAAATAGTGCTGATATGTGCAAAACTGCATGCATGTAAAATACATTTTTTTTAAATACCACAATTTTAAATGATAAAAATTAGTGGCTGGGAATGTCCTTATCGAGGGCCTACGACAAATTAAAACTCATAATGCTCAATATCATTATTCATAGGATAAATCCCTGGAGATAATAGTCAACCCACAAATCCCAAATGGCCTGTGTATGCAAACCACGCTATATTTGTAACACAAAATTAATGGGATGAATCCCTATTACATTTTGTTTGGTGGTATGTCATTCATAAATTATCTTTATCATATTCCTATTAACTATGTGCAAACTAGTGCTGTGCTAAGTGTTTAGTGATGATTAAAAACAGTGATCCATCTAATATATTTTTCTTCACTCCTGTTAATTCCCCTTGTTTCTTTAAATATTATCCACACTTTTTATAGATATCTCTAGCCTTTCATGCTCTTATTTTGCCAATCTTAATCTCCTCATCTTCATTTTAGTTTCACCTCCTACCTGTTACAAAGTAATTTTATAGCATCTATGTTTTTAAATCAAACTTGATGGCTTATATGACTAGTTCTAAAGGGTTATTTAGAAAGCTGATATGGATGGTATCTATGGAGTATACTTTCACTACAGTCCAGCATGGGTAAAACAGACTACAAAAATGTTAAAAAGATGTTAAAATTCATATAGTCATCGATAAAGGAAGGGGGAGGGGGCGGGGAAGGGGGGCTGGAGGGGAAAAGCCAATAAGATGAACAATTATTCCTTGTATAAAAAATATTATCTAAAATTCATTATACCCTTCCCTATCTTTTTAAAAAAAGACAGTATCTGTTTTCCCTCTTTTAAATGTACCTATCTATCTATCAATTTTTACGCCAAACATGTATGTAAATCCTCCGTAACATTAAGCCCGCCAGGATTTTGGTATCGAGCTGGAGAATATATCTAGTTTCCATCTTGCGAAGCTTGGACTCCCTATCACCGCCTCTTCTACTTGCAGCTACTGCATCAATAACAAAGTACTTTAAACCTTGGTTATCACTATGATGTAACTCCTTAAAATGCCTAGCCACCGGATAAGTATTATCCTGGTTGGCTATTGCCCGTAGATGCTGTAATATACGCTTATGTACTGCAAGTTTGGTACTACCAACATATTTGAGTCCACAAGGGCATATAAGTACATATACTGCAAATTCGGTTTTACAGGTTAGCACTTTGCTAATTTGGTGTTCCTTGTTGCTGAAAGCATCTTTGTATGTCTTCATGTTGATACCATGCGTGCAGGATTTACATGTTTTGCACTTATAGAAGCCACTGTTTGTTTGAAGCCATGTTGTTTTTTCAATGGTCTCAGGGCTAGTGTTGACCAGGCAGTCCTTCATAGAGGGCGCCTTGCTAAACGTGATAGAGGCCTTGCGTGGTAATGTTGGACCTATAACTGGATCATTGTATAATAGGCCAACTGCGATTGACAATTCTGTATAGGTCAGAGTGTTGTTTGCTATAGCCCATAATGATTCTAAATGTACTAGATGGAGTAACTTCCTGGTCCAAGTTCCTTTCGCTGGTTACTGACACTACAGCCCCATCTGGCCTGTATTTTTTAAGGAGCTCACATCGGCTGGTTTTCATAGATTTGGTTATAGCAGTATCAATGATGTTTTCTGTGTAGCCTCTTTCTAAAAACCTGTGCTTGCTGGCCTGTTGTGCTGCTGTTAGCTCCAAATCATTACTGCACACCCTCCTAAGGCGAAGCATCTCCCCATACGGTATGCTTGTTATCAAATGTGCCGGGTGTGCACTGCCTGCATGTAGAATTGTATTGCCAGAGGTGCTTTTTCTGAATAACTTAGTCTCCATCTTGTTATTTTTAATATAAACCTCTGTATCTAAAAATGGAACAGCTGACTGACTCAATGTTGCTGTAAATTTAAGATTTAGGTCATTTTCATTGATGTTTGTAACAAAATTTTCAGCCAGTTCCCTGGTACCTCTCCACACTACAAACAGGTCATCAATGTAACGTAGCCAGACAATAACATTTTCTTCACAAATAGATTTAAACCGCACATTGAGGACCAGTTCCTCCCAGCAGCCCATGTGCAAACAGGCGTAGCTGGGGGAAAAGCTGGCCCCCATTGCCACTCCCTGTATTTGTCGATAAAGCAGGTTATTGTACATAAATACGTTATTGTTTAAGCAGTGCTCCAACATTTGCAAAATCATTTCACTGTGATCTTCAAACTGTTCTGGTCTCTGGGATAAAAAGTGACATATTGCACGCAGTCCATCAGCATGTTTGATACTCGTGTAGAGTGATGTAACGTCCAAGGCCATCAACCAGTAACCCTCCTCCCAAGTTACCTGCTGTATTTTATAAAGGAAATCCCCTGTGTCCTGTACATATGATTTTAAAGATCTCACATATATCTGTAAAAAATAATCAATATACACAGAGGTTTTTTCCAACATCCCTCCCCTGGCTGAAATGATGGGCCTGCCAGGCGGATTGTCAATATTCTTATGGACTTTAGGGATGAAGTAAATCAAGGGGGTTAAAGGATTGTCAATTTTAAGGTATTTATATTCATTTTCCGAGATCAAACATTTTCCTCTCCATTTGGCCAATTTGTGATAATATTCCTTATATGCTGTTTTCATAGATGTTGAATTCAGACGTTCATAACATTGTCTGTCATTTAGCTGTAAGTATGCCTCTTTGTCATAGTTCGTACGTGTGAGCAGGACAATATTGCCACCTTTATCACTGCCCCTGATGATGACATCTTTTTCTTTCCTTAGTTTGGTCACAAGTGCCTCGTACTGTCTCGATTGATTGCTGTACTTTATTCTTTGATTCTGGGTTGATCTCTGTAGCCTCTTCAGTTGCATGATTATATTTTCATGAAAAATATCAACCGTATCTCGGGGCATTAACGGGTTAAATGTTGACACAGGTTTGAACGGGGTACTCGGAATCATTTGTTCAATATTATATATTTCTTTATTTGTACCTACATCTTGTCCATGACCTGTATCATAACCTGCTCCTCAGTGACCCATAGTTCTAATAATTCATTGGAAATTGGTAAGCCCGATGATGTTACTTCCTCTGTATTTACACTGGTGTGAGATATTGTATTCTTGCTTGCCTTCAACATGTAGAATTTACGCAATTTTAATTTTCTTACTGCTTTATAAATATCCAGCCTAGTTGTTGCATAGTCAAAGTTCCTGTGTGGTGCATAGGATAGGCCCAATTTCAGAATATTTTCTTCTTCTTTAGTTAGTTTACTTTGTGTCAGATTGATGATGGTTTTATTCATACATTTCTCTAATGCTTGTTCATTGACCATTGACCCCTGCCCCTCTTTTTTCTTTGAGTTGTGCCTCTTCCTTGCCCTATGCCTCTGCCGCCTTCTGAAATTTGCGTATTTTCGTTGTAATTCCTTTGTACTCTGGGTCGGAGAGTTTGCATAAGCTCGTGGTATAAAAAAACAATCTCTTCTCCCGGAGAGGGTTTAACGACCTGTCCCCTCATATCACTGCCACGGAGTTCCAAATCAGAATCACTGCCTGCAGCCGAACTCAAGTCTGAAAGCGACGTATCCGTCTGGTCCTTGTTTCTATGACCGGCTTTGTAATCGGCGTGTATTCTTGTGGCAGGGCCTCGCAGAGCATCATATTTCCTGGCAAAGGTGAATATTTGGCCTAGGTCATAGTCATTGCGATCCCTTTGAAATTTGAAAGCTTTTCTTTCCATTATTTTTGCTTCTTCTTTTTTAATCTGGCCGTCATCTCACTTGCCAATTTAGTTTTTCCTCAGGTTGATCTATTTTCTCAAGTTCTTCATAGATTTCCGTGATTTCCTTGAGTAACTGTGCCCTGTCTATATCCGCATATTTTATTAAGATCAACACCAGTTTACGGGAGGATTCAAGATTGCTCTCGGCCCATTCTCGCATAAGTTCAGGATTAGGATTTTCGTAGCTCGGGGCCATTAAGATTCTTAACCCTCTAGGGATGCGATTAACGTCAATATACCGTTGTAGGGATTTCGATTCCCACCATTTGCTTTGTTCACCTCTTAGATTTTTTTCAAGTATTTTGTATTTTTCTTTTAGTGTGGTATTACTGGGGTTACTTTCCACATTATCTCTTCCCGAATGTTAGATGGAATCGGGAGGCTGTCAGAAAACATGGCCATGGCTGCAGCCTCCCTATCTTTCACATTGTCAGCCGACATATTTAAATCACAGTCTTTAAACTTTAATCGGACAGCCAATACGGGATCCTTAAATAGCTGAACCCGATAGCGTCCTTGCACATAAACTCTCCACCCCTGAATACCTGAATTTTGGAAGCCAAACAGTCAAGAATCTCCTCCGTGTACTCCGCGTCCTCCGACCCGGCTCGCGTAGGTCTTCTTTCTCTTCCGGCGTATCCTGTGCAGGTTCAGGGGGGTCAAACGTTGTTTTCCTTCCGGAACACACTTTCCTCCAGGCGAACCAGGATCGAGTTTCACTTTCGACGTTGTCCAAATGTGGAGAGGGTCCCGTGTAATGGCTGCGTGAAACCAACAGCCAAATATATCGCTAACTCCGCTAACTATATACACACATATATACTTTTACCTCAAAAATCAAAGTTTAAGTAACGTTATAGTTAGGTGAATAAGTCTGTGACAACAATAACATTTTGAATTAAAAAAAACACAGAAATGTATCAATTATAGTTAGCAGAGCTTGCGCCCCCTCCATGCACTGCTTATAATCTCAGCCCTTAAAAAGCTTAGCAATGTGTAAGCTGTAAAACTAGACGCCACTTGTTATGGCATGTTGAGGATGTTACGCAAAGTCATCCCTTTCTTCCCCCTATCTCATAAAGGGCGGTAGTCCAGGCGCTCATCCTATCATGCCTAGACTACGACAACTCACTTTATTTGGGAGCACCTAAAGCTAAATTAACCCCTTCGCTGCTATGCCTTTTCCCCTCCTGTGCTAAGCCTTTTTTTGGCTATTTGGGGTAGTGCGAGCTTAGGCCCCTGTAACTTTTTGACCACATAAGGTATCCATGCCAAATTTACGTACTTTTTTTCCAACATCATAGGGATTCTAAAGGTACCCAGGGTTTGTGGATTCCTCTGGCGGGGACCCAGAAATTAGCCAAAATACAGCTACATTTTGTTTTTTGGGGGAAAAATGCAAAAAAAGGGCTACAGATGAAAGCGTCTGGTTTTTTCCCTGCAAATGGCATCAAAAAAGGGGTTGTGGTGCTGAAATCACCATCTTCCCAGCTTTCAGGGACAAGCAGACTTTTGTCAGAAAACCAACTTTTTACACAGTTTTGGCATTTTTCTGGGACATAGCCTATTTTTGCTATTTTTTGTGCTTTCAACCTCTTTCCAGTTAATGGTAGAAATGGGTATGAAACCAATAATGGATCCTGGAAGGCCATACATTTCTGAAAAGTAGACAAAATTCTGAATTCAGCAAGGGGTCATTTGTGTAGATCCTTAAAGTTTTCCTTATAGAAACTAACAGTTAAATGAAGGGAAAATTGAAAATTAGTTGAAAAAAACAGCCATTTGTGTCAACGTTTTCACCTGTAACTTCATCTAATTATGACAGCTATTTGAAAGTAATATACCGTTGTATCCGCTGGACCTTTCGGGTTGTGGGGATATATAGGACTTGTAGGTTCACCAAGAACCCGACGAACCCAGAGCCAATAACTGAGCAGCATCTTGCAATGGTTTTTTATTATGTACCGGGTATATAGCAATTATTTTGGGAAAATGTATACATGGAAAAATTGTTATGAAAGACACCTATGTATTTCTGAAATGGGAACAAAATGTAGATTTTAGAAACAGTAGATATTTGCACATTTCCGAAATTGGGAGTACCCATACTAGCATGAGAATTATAGGTCATTTTTCAAAATGACTTATTTTTTACACATTGTCTTTCATTTGGAAGGCAGAAATGCATTGAAAGTCAATAGGTAATAACAGTTGCTCTACAATTCTGTGTTACCCTAAGTCCCCCGATAAAAATGGTACCTCACTTGTGTGGGTCGGCATAGTGCCCACGACAGGAAATGGCTCAAAACCCAACGTGAACACACCACATTTTCAGAATGAAAAATTACCCTTTTTTTGCAAAGTGTCTAGCTGTAGTTTTTGAATCCTAGCTCTGCCGGCACCTAGGTAAACCTAGCAAACCTATACATTTTTGAAAACTAGACACCCAGGGGAATCCAGGATGGGGTGACTTGACTGCCTCCCACCAGGTTCTGTTACCCAGAATCCCTTGCAAACCTAAAACATTGTCCAAAAAAACACATTTTCCCCACATTTCTGTGGTGGAAAGTTCTGGAATCTGCGTGGATCCACAAATTTCCACCCACCCCGCGTTCCCCAAAGTCTTCCGAGAAAAATGGTACCTCACTTGTGTAGGTCAGCCTAGTGCCCGCGACAGGAAACGGCGCAAAACGCAACGTGGTCACACCTCAATTTTGCAGTGAAAAATGACTCTTTTTTTGGCAAAGTGCCTAGCTGTAGGGTTTGAACCCTAGCTCTGCCGGCACATAGGGAAACCTAGCAAACCTATACATTTTTGAAAACTAGACACCCAGGGGAATCCAGGATGGGGTGACTTGACTGCCTCCCACCAGGTTCTGTTACCCAGAATCCCTTGCAAACCTTAAAAAATTGTCCAAAAAACCACATTTTCCCCATATTTCTGCGGTGGAAAGTTCTGGAATATGCATGGATCCACAAATTTCCACCCACCCCGCGTTCCCCAAAGTCTTCCGAGAAAAATGGTACCTCACTTGTGTGGGTCAGCCTAGTGCCCGCGACAGGAAACGGCGCAAAACTCAACGTGGTCACACCTCAATTTCGCAGTGAAAAATGACTCTTTTTTGGCAAAGTGCTTAGCTGTAGTTTTTTAACCCTAGCTCTGCCGGCACCTAGGGAAACCTAGCAAACCTATACATTTTTGAAAACTAGACACCCAGGGGAATCCAGGATGGGGTGACTTGACTGCCTCCCACCAGGTTCTGTTACCCAGAATCCCTTGCAAACCTAAAAAATTGTCCAAAAAAACACATTTTCCCCACATTTCTGTGGTGAAAAATTCTGGAATCTGCGTGGATCCACAAATTTCCACCCACCCCGCGTTCCTCAAAGTCTTCCGAGAAAAATGGTACCTCACTTGTGTGGGTCAGCCTAGTGCCCGCGACAGGAAACGGCGCAAAACGCAACGTGGACACACCTCAATTTTGCAGTGAAAAATGACTCTTTTTTGGCAAAGTGCCTAGCTGTAGTTTTTGAACCCTAGCACTGCCGGCACCTAGGGAAACCTAGCAAACCTATACATTTTTGAAAACTAGACACCCAGGGGAATCCAGGATGGGTGACTTGACTGCCTCCCACCAGGTTCTGTTACCCAGAATCCCTTGCAAACCTAACAAATTGTCCAAAAAAACACATTTTCCCCACATTTCTGTGGTGGAAAGTTCTGGAATCTGCGTGGATCCACAAATTTCCATCCACCCCGCGTTCCCCAAAGTCTTCAGAGAAAAATGGTACCTCACTTGTGTGGGTCAGCCTAGTGCCCGCGACCGGAAACGGCGCAAAACGCAACGTGGTCACACCTCAAGTTCGCAGTGAAAAATGGCTCTTTTTTGGCAAAGTGCCTAGCTGTAGTTTTTTAACCCTAGCACTGCCGGCACCTAGGGAAACCTAGCAAACCTATACATGTTTGAAAACTAGACACCCAGGGGAATCCAGGATGGGGTGACTTGATTGCCTCCCACCAGGTTCTGTTACCCAGAATCCCTTGCAAACCTAAAAAATTGTCAAAAAAAACACATTTTCCCCATATTTCTGTGGTGGAAAGTTCTGGAATCTGCGTGGATCCACAAATTTCCACCCACCCCGCGTTCCCCAAAGTCTTCCGAGAAAAATGGTACCTCACTTGTGTGGGTCAGCCTAGTGCCCGTGACAGGAAACGGCGCAAAACGCAACGTGGTCACACCTCAATTTCGCAGTGAAAAATGGCTCTTTTTTGGCAAAGTGCCTAGCTGTAGTTTTTGAACCCTAGCACTGCCGGCACCTAGGGAAACCTAGCAAACCTATACATTTTTGAAAACTAGACACCCAGGGGAATCCAGGATGGGGTGACTTGACTGCCTCCCACCAGGTTCTGTTACCCAGAATCCCTTGCAAACCTAAAAAATTGTCCAAAAAAACACATTTTCCCCACATTTCTGTGGTGGAAAGTTCTGGAATCTGCGTGGATCCACAAATAGTCGTGAAGTACAGCGCCAGAGACAAACTTTTGACTCTGTAAAGTCAAAGCTCAGGCCTCATCAAATGCAATGTATGCTCCTGTTTCTGGCAAAACTCAAAGTTATCTTTATGGGCAAAACACACTTTTTCCAGTCAGTGGTCCTGGGTGGAGGAAAGACGGGTCCTACGACTGCCCGGGATGACACGTGCGGAGGGGTGTGTGACAGACAGAATGGAGAAGAGGCCCAGGGGCTTGCCAAGTAGAAGGAGGAGAGCAGAACGACGACGAAGACGCACTGCTGGAGGAACCCCATATGCACTGCGAGGGGTCAGATGACACGGACGAAAGGTCCCGGACTCAGGGATGCCCTCCTGCGAGAGGACACCAAGAATCATGGATGACTCCAGCCCAAGGGACTCCCATACAGAATTGGAGAGTCGGGTGAAGTCCTCGGGAGACGAGGCCCAGCACCCACTGGCCACTGAAATAGCGGCCCTGGAACAAGACACGGAGACTGAAAGGTCTCCGACACGAGAAGAAGCTACTGACTCAGTCTGAGTGAACATTCAAACTGCCTCAATGCTCCGGCCATAGAGCGACGGACATGCAGGCTGCTCCCTGGACATCTCGTATTCCTGGTTTGGGACTTACACCCAGAGTGAACACAAAGGTGACCGGTCCTCCGAGGGCCTGAGTTTTTTGCTTATTATCTGATTTCATGCTGTAAGAGTTTTAACTCATAGTGTTAAATTTAGAACTTGGGGGTGGGCGGCAGACCTCTCCTTCTCCTCTTACACACAAATAGTTCATGGCTTTAGTGTGGTGAGAAGGTTGTGGGGGGTGGGGGCTGGTGGGGAAGGGAACAGATTGTTATATTTAATGTTCAGGTCCGTCGCTCGAATCTGGATAGATGGCTAACTCAGAGACTACAACAGGGTCTCAGAGCAGTAATACACAAGTCATTCACACATCACTGGAATACACCATGCCCATGGCGACCGTCATAGATAATCGGCCCCTCAAGGTCCTGATATGGAACGTGAACGGCCTCGGGGACAGGATTAAATGAGGACTGGTCGCAAGATATATTAAACGCCTACACCCAGACATAGTGATGCTTCAAGAAACGCATTTGCAGAGTACTAGATGTAGATTCCTTGGCAGAGGAGCCTACGTAGTATTGGCACACGCAGGCTACACATCCGTGTCCGGGAGAGTGACGATATTGATAAAAAAAAGTCACCCCCCTTTGAGCTATCGTGCACCTGGACGGATCCATATGGTACATACGTGGGAGTGTCGGGTACAAGGGGCAGACATGAGATGACACTCAACTGTGTATACGCCCTGCCCAGATTACAGACACGCACATTGACTAAAGTGACAGAGGTTCTCCTGGAGACACTGGCCTCCCTCCATGTGATAGGAGGCGACTTTAATGACATGATGGAAACACCCATGGACTGCACTGAATGACACAGCCAGTCAAACGTTAACAACCCCTTGGCACGTTTCGCAGATACAATGGGGCTGACAGATGTCTGGAGACTACAGACCCCACAGGCCAAACAGTACATGTACTATTCCGGGGTGCACAAGGTCTACTCCAGACTGGACTATATTTTCATCCCATGGGGGAGCTAGGAGAGGATGACAAGGCCGAGTAACTCATCAGAGGACTGTCTGACCACTCACAATTATAGATACAGGTGGGACGTAGGAACTGGGAAATGCAGCCACAATGGAGATTCAATGCCTGGGACCTGCAGAAGGGGGAAATTCTATGAGGTATTAAAGCAGTCACTTGGGTCTTTTTCAAAGAAAATGAGGGTACAGTAAAGTCGGGGGTCATGCTATGGGAGGCATATAAAACGGTGTTGAGAGACAGGGCCCAAAACCGTCTGGCATGTGAAAAAAAGAAAGAAAATGAAACCCTGGAACAATTAGAACACCGAATACTTACTCTGGAGGAACAAGTCACCACGAATACCGATCCCCTTCTATCCCGACAGATGAACGCAATATGACAGGAATATAAAGACTTGTCGCGCTGGATGCTGCCAAGACTCAAGCCCTAGCCACCCTCCAAGTGTTATATGAAGTAGGAGACAAAGCCAGAGTTGGAGTTGGAAGATAACCTCTCCATTACCGAAGTGAAAGCAGCCATATCTAAATTATACCTGGGGACCCAGGACCTAACAGCCTACCGGCCAAGTTCTACAAACGGTGCACGGACTTGCTGAGCCCCCATCTATTGAATCTTTTCCAGGTCTCCTATAGTGAGGGTGTCCTCCCGCTGGACCTACGTCTGGCCACAATTGTAACGATACATAAAGAGGGTAAGCCAAGAGACAGGTGTGAATCCTATCGCCCGATCTCCCTCCTCAATATGGAGGTGAAGAGTCTGGCAACTATCCTGGCCACAATACTACGCCACGTTATAATAACGCTGGTTCATTGCGACCAATCGGGATTCATGCCCGGCCGAGTGACCAGATGGAATCTCCATAGAACCCATAACTGGATGATGGCGGTCAAAGACTGAGACACCCCACATGTACTCCTGTACTTAGACGCGAAGAAAGCGTTTGACACAGTACATTGGCCCTTCCTGGACGCCACTCTGACCAAATATGGATTAGGACCAAAGTTTAGGCGGTGGCTGGCACTACTATACAATTCCACCTGGGCGACAGTGAATGGATGAACCTCCTGTAATTTTCCCATTTGATGTGGGATGAGACAGAGATGTCCCCTATCTCCACTACTGTTTGCGCTGACAGTAGAGACCCTGGCCTGCTGGATCAGACAACACCTGGAGATACAGGGCTTAGGGTTGCCCCGGGAGATACGTTAGACGAGTAAATGTCCCTATATGCGCATGTCATTCTCCTGTTTGTAATGCTACCTGACACCACGATTCCCATCCACTTTCAGACGGTAGATACATATGGACAACACTCGGGATATAAGGTCAATCGGCACAAATCAATGATATATAGCCCTAGCCCGATGGTAGAATGGCCCCCTGTGCCAAGAGACCTGAAAGTGGTGGTAGACGGATTCACATACTTGGACATATTCCTCACGACAGACAGTGGACTGTGTCGCCAACACAATATTCAACGAATACTGACCAAATTCAAAGAGGCCGCTGAGAGATGGAGGGCTCTGTCACTCACGATAATGGGCAATGCGGCCATGTTTAAAATGATAACCCTACCAAAGTTCCTCTACGCACTGCAGAACACCTACCAACCCCTCCCACTAATGATTTTCGAGAAATAGATACCGAATTGCGCTCACTTTTGTTGCTGAGGAAACACCCACGAATTGCTCTGCATACACTACAGTGCAACCCGTATAATGGTGGGTTGGCATAACCAGATGTGGAAGCCTACTACTGGGCAGAGCACTTAATCCCCATCAATGACTGGATTCATGTAGCAGGTGACAACCCGACTTACAGGTTGGAGCGGGAAATGCTGATGCCCCGCACCTTCCTTCATTATCTTTATGTGGGCAAGGGATCCAGAGGGTTGGGCCCACAAGATCACCAAGGCAACGCCACTGTGGAAAGAGAATTGGCTCAGAGAGTTGAGTAAACTGCAGGGATTCTGAGCGTGGGACACACTAAGAATCTCAACCATCGGGGTTATCGTGGTTAAGGGTACTCTTAAAACTTTCCCTGCCCTCTGCGCTGACTTTACACTTCAAACATCCCAGTTCCTCAAATATGCCCAGCTAAGCCACGTATGGCAGAAGGCATGAATGGGATTGACCTACCTGAATATGCACCACTAGAGGGGAGACTACTACAGGAACAACTCACACTTAAGGCAGTATCTCTTACATACAAAACTCTGAACAATAGCATGCCTGATAACTTAGACAAGCTTAGGAGAACATGGGAAAGTGAAGTGGGAGAATTGGAAGACATGGACTGGGAGGCTGCTCTGATGCATCCCAGGGAGGTGGCAATCAAGGCTCGACTACACCTCATCCACTACAAAATCCTTCACCGGGTGTATTATGACCGGGCCAGACTAAACAGGATTGGGCGGGCTAAAAACTCAAGCTGTCTGAGATGTAGACACGACCCGGAAGGTTTCCATCACACGATATGGACTGCCCTGTCAGACAGGCCTATTGGACTGAACTAAACAAAGTACTACAGGTGTCCATGCCCTTAGACCCGAAATTTATCCTGTTCGGGATCCCTAGCGAAGTAGATATAACCAGACCACAACTACTATTCAGTGCACTGGGCCTAGTGGTCGCGAAGAGGGACATAGCACGGCATTGTGGCGCCCCGTCCCTACCGACACTACATGAATGAAAGAAAGGAATGGGTATATATATATATATATATATATATATAGATATAGATATAGATATATATATATATATATATCAGCAGAAAGGGTTACATATAAGAGCAGAGGTTGCCCAGGAAAGTTTAGCAGGGTGTTACAGACATGCTCATCCCACCTACCACCATGCGGTGTGTCCTCCCATCTCCCGCCGAAACAACCCTCCCGGTGGAGATCCCCAGAGCCTGGTCCTGGGTGAAGGAATGGTGGGCCAACGAAGGAGGGCTAGAAGAGGTTCCGACGCCCAGCGCGAGGAGCGCGCGGTCGGAAAGGGCCCAAAAAACTACAGTTCCCATGAGGCAAAGCGGAAGTTCCGCGATTGCCTCACGGGAAGGAAACCCGTGACCCGGAAGCGGAGGAGCTTAAAGACGCCTCCGGTGCCACCCCCTGTTGCTTCCCTGGTACCGGTAAGGGTGCACTTGCACCACTCAAGTCGAGACTTTTGAAAAAAAGCGGATCTCGCTATTCAGGCATTGTTGGAAACCTATTATCCGGGACACTTTAATAACCAATATAGTGTGATTGGAGTGCCTTCAACTTCAACATAACGGTCCATGTCTTACCTTTGATGCACGCAGAACTACAAGCACCTATGGGTGCATTAGGTGTTTAGGAATGCTGCACAACTAAGGCTGATGAGTTGCGCACAGTTCTTATGGCATGACACACTATTACCTTGGCAGTGCAACCAAAAGGAGTATTTTAGTGATTGTTGTTTATGTATTCCTAACAGGGGGTTCAAGAGGCGGCCTTCTGCTCTTCCCCCTTGAAGTGGGCACTGCCAGGCATGATGGTGTGTACAGTTCATCAGTGAATGTTATATTATATATGACCTATGTGTAAGGGCCACCTAACGCTTCTTGTGAAACCAGGCAATTAAGACTCCTTCTGTTTTTGACCCCTTTCCTAGCGCAACCCCCCTTCCTTGCGAACCTAGAGATAAGGTTGTTTATTCAGTCCTCTCCTTGGAACGAGGGAAGTTATTTGCTTTACAGGTACGCAAAGCTCAGTAGGTAGTAAGAGAGTTACCTGGTGTAAATCTGTACTTACCTGTATTGTTTTGCCTTACAGATCTCCCTCCCTGCTGTCCCCTTCCTTTCCTTCCCCCACTTGATCATCCCACTCGCCTGTGCTGTTATAGCATTCAGGGTTGGGACTGTCGAGAGGTGGACCCCTTTTTGGCATCGAACCGTTCCCGAGGAATCATCAAGCTGACAGAATAATCAGCCCACGTATATTAATTCCTCCTGGGCGGATCGATACAAGGATGGCCATGTTAGAGGACGTCATAGGAGTCCTGGCAGGGCTATAAACTGAGCTAGTCGCCTCTGGAGCAGAAACTGAGAACCTTAAGCAGAAGATAGACCAAATGCAGCGAAACCCGTTTGATATAGGGGTAGGGAGATATACGGGGGGAGGTTTCACCAATCCTTCCGCCCCCTTTTGCGTAGAGATGCCCACACCTATTCCGCTTGCAGCACCAGAAAGATTCTCTGGAGATCCCAGTAAGGTCCAGGTGTTCCTCACGCAAGTGCTGCTGCACTTTAATTGTAAGCCCAAGGCCTTTACTGCCAATCAGGCCAGGGTAGCATTTACCATTTCCTACCTAGCGGGAGACGCAGTGCAATGGGCTGTTCCATTGGTACGCCGAGACGACCCTTTACTATACGATTGGTCAGCCTTCCGTACCGAATTCGAAAGGATGTTTGACCGTAGAGCTGCTGCTTTTACTGCGGACCGAGAGTTGCTTGAACTGAAACAAGGAAATAGGGATCTACTAGTATACATCAACACCTTTCAAAGGTTGATAGCCGAGACTGACTGGCCAGAAGCAAAACAAGCCGCTTTGTTCTACCAGCGCCTCAAGGACGACCTAAAGGATGTGCTGGCACCTATAGACCCCCAACCCACTACAAGTATGGAACTCATCAACTTAACCTTGCGACTGGAGCATAGACTCACCGAACGCAAGAATGACAGAAGACGAGTTGACCGACCGGCTCCTAGGTTCGAGAGAAATAGAAGCACCATGGGGAGCGGCGGTAACATCTCAGAGCCGATGGAGATAGGCTCCGTAAGAGCTTCCCTCACCACCGAAGAAAGAGAACAACACAGGAAGAACGGACTCTGTCTATATAGTGGAAGGAAAGGCCACTACATGAAGGATTGCTTAATCAAGCCTAAGGGTCGGGCTAGGGAAGGACAAACCACAGCCGCCATGGAAGTACGGAAACCGGAAAACTCCAGAGCTCAAGAAGACAGGAAGGGAAGTTCTAGGGCGTGAATATTATACCTTCCGTCAATCAAGGGTTAGGAGACCCCTCCGTTCATTTTTATGTTACTTTACACATATATATTGATAACCGGTGGCGCTCTCTTAAGGCCATGATCGATTCCGGAGCCACTGGCCTATTCATGGATACCGAATTAGCCAGAACCTTACAGCTAGTACTCATGAAAAAACCAGAACCCGAGACTGTGGTGGCCGTTGATGGACGGCATTTGGCTTCAGGGCTCATATGCTACAATACTCAGGAAATGGAAGTCACGTGTGGAAACAACCATAGGGAGCTGTTAATTTTTAACATCATACAAGCCCTGCAATATGGCATAATCTTGGGACTTCCTTGGTTGCGGAGACACAACCCCACCATCAACTGGAGCGATACCTCTTTGGAGTTTATGTCCCCTTATTGTTTGGAACACTGCCAAAAACCACAAGACAATCCAGCTACAGCGTTATCCAAGATATACATGATAGCCACCGCCAAAGAGCAAGACATCGACTTGCCCTTACCATACCACAATCTGGAAGATGTCTTCAACGAAAAACAAGCGAACGTCTTACCCCCGCATCGAGTGTACGACTGCCAAATCGACCTGATCCCTGGAGCAGTGTTACCCTGTGGCAGGATATATGCGCTTACCGAGCCAGAAAACGAACACCTAAAGGAATACCTCGATACCTATCAGAAGAACGGGTTCATACGACCATCCAAGTCCCCGGCTGCTTCGCCTCTTTTTTTTTATTCCGAAGGCTAACGGCGAGTTAAGGGCTTGTGTGGACTTCAGAGCACTGAATAACGTCACGGTAAAAAAACGGTATCCATTGCCGTTGATACCGGTTTTGTTGGACCAGGTTCAGCAAGCCGTGATATTCACGAGACTGGATCTGAAAGGCGCATATCATTTGGTAAGAATGCATTAGGGGGACGAGTGGAAGACGGCCTTCCGTACTCGTTACGGTCTATTTGAGTACAGAGTCATGCCGTTTGGGCTATGTAACGCCCCTGCGGCGTTCCAGTTCTTTTTAAACGACGTGCTCCGAGAATACCTGGACATAACGGCCATCGTATATATCGACGACATCTTGATATACTCCAGTAGAGAAGAACAACACACCTCGCATGTAAGAGCAGTTTTGCAAACGCTACGCAGAAACCATCTGTTTTGTAAACTCAGTAAGAATGAGTTCCATGTGAGGAAGGTGGAATTCTTGGGAGTTATGTTATCAGCGGAGGGACAGGAAATGGCTCGTCACAAGATACAGGCCGTTATGGATTGGCCCCAGCCCAACACGGTGAAGGACGTGCAGTGCTTCCTAGGCTTTGCGAACTTTTATAGGCGTTTCATCAACCAGTTCTCACGTGTGCTGACGCCTATCACTAAACTTCTGAAGAAAAATGTTCCATTCCAATGGACGGAGGAGGCCCAGCATGCCTTCTTGGTACTGAAACAAGCCTTCACATCTGCTCCGGTCTTGGCACATCCAGACAACAACATCCCATACGTTGTTGAGGCAGACGCTTCTGGTACCGCAGTAGGAGCCGTGCTATCCCAGAGAAATAAGTACACCGGCCAGCTGCATCCAGTAGCTTACATGTCCCATAAGCTGAACCAGGCCGAATCCAATTATACCATTGCAGAAAGGGAACTGTTAGCCATTAAAATAGCCTTCGGGGAATGGAGGCATTACCTGATGGGGGCAAAACATACCGTCACAGTCTACACAGACCATCGGAACCTGCAATTTATGAAATCGGCTCACCTACTCACCCCGAGACAACTAAGATGGATGCTCTTTTTTGCCGAATTCGACTTTGTGGTAACTTATCGACCGGGAGTCGATAACAAAAAAGCAGACGCCCTTTCAAGACAGGACACCACGATAGAACCAGAGACGCCACAGACACAGGCCATCATTCCTACCAGTAAGGTGATCGGCCTTGTTCAGACAGACCGCTTTTGTGACCAGATAAAATGCATAATGAGGAGAACCAATTGGAAGAATTGGTTGAAGAGTAATCCCGCCTGGCAACTCAAGGAAGGATTGCCTATAAGAAGGCAACAGCTATTGGTTCCTTGTCCTAAGTTGCAGAAGGAAGTATTCCAGTGGTGTCACGAAAACCCCTGCGCAGGGCACACCGTAACGGAGAAGACCTTGGAGAAGGTGTTACGTCGATTCTGGTGGCCAACCATTCGAAGAGACATACAGTGACAGGTTAAAAGGTGTGAGGTATGCAACCAAGCCAAGACGGATCATGGAAAGCCTTGGGGATTCCTTCATCCCTTACCTACCCCTGAAAAGCCGTGGGACCATATCTCGCTGGACTTTATCGTAGGATTACCTAAAGACCAAGGATGTACCACAATACTAGTGGTTGTCGACAGCCTCACTAAGATGGGGCATTTTATAGCGTGCCCCGCAGTTCCGTCCTCTGCTCAATTGGCTCGGTTGTTACTCACCAATATAGTACATTTGCATGGGTTGCCGACAGTCATAGTGTCTGACAGAGGTTCGCAGTCACCAGCCAATTCTGGAAGACATGGTGTCAAACCCTCCAAATCTCAGCTAACACGTCAACTGCCTATCACCCGCAGATGGATGGCCAAACGGAGCGCGTAAACCAGACCCTGAAACAATACCTCCGTTGTTACGTAGACAACACCAAAGATGCATGGGTGGACTTGTTGTGGCTTGCGGAGGTAGCATACAATAGTGCCCATCACAGTTCTATCAAAATGGCTCCGTTTTATTGTACCTATGGGTTACACCCTAGACTTATTCCCTTGGTTCAACCACGAAAAACGGAAAAGATCCCTGAACTAACTGAACGTACCAAAAAGATACAGCAAACATTCATGGTTGCACGACAACGCCTGTTGGTGGCCAAGGAGCGATACAAGAAGTATGCGGACAAACGTCGACGCCCTGGTCCGATTTACAAAAAAGGGGATTACGTACGGCTATCGACAAGAAACATACGGTTTAAAAGATACAGCGTCTTCAATCCCAGGTTCATAGGCCCCTACAAAATTGTGCGATGCATCAATCCTGTAGCAGTGAAGCTGTCGTTGCCTTCGAACATGAAGATACACCCGGTATTCCATGTTTCTCTGTTAAAGCCTTCTGGTAAACCGGTGAAGAAACAGCCTACACCGATCTGGATAGACCAAGAACCAGAGTACGAAGTAAAATGCATTTTGGACTCGAAAAGAAAGAAAGGTTCCTTGTGGTATCTCATAGCCTGGAAGAACTACGGTCCTGAGGAAAACTCCTGGGAACCTGCCGTAAACGTACATGCCCCACGTTTGACAAACACATTCCATAGGAAGAATCCTGATAAACCCCGGCCGGCTAGGCGCCCGCCAGAGGAGGGATGTGCTGTTACACATATGCTCAGCCCACCTACCGCCATGCGGTGTGTCCTCCCATATCCAGCCGAAACAACCCTCCCGGTGGCGATCCGCAGAGCCTGGTCCTGGGTGAAGAAATGGTGGGCCAACGAAGGAGGGCTAGAAGAGGTTCCGACGCCCAGCGCGAGGAGCGCACGGTCGGAAAGGGCCAAAAAACTACAGTTCCCATGAGGCAAAGCGGAAGTTCCGCGATTGTCTCACGGGAAGGAAACCCGCGATCCGGAAGCGGAGGAGCTTAAAGACGCCTCCGGTGCCGGAATCGGAGCTGTTTATTCTTCGTCAATGCAGCGCGTTGCGCCGCCAGCCCCTGTTGCTTCCCTGGTACCGGTAAGGGTGCACTTGCACCACTCAAGTCGAGACTTTTGCAAACAAGCGGATAACGCTATTCAGGCATTGTTGGAAACCTATTATCCGGGACACTTTAATAACCAATATAGCTGGCCGTGTGATTGGAGTGCCTTCAACTTCAACATAACGGTCCATGTCTTACCTTTGATGCACGCAGAACTACAAGCACCAGTGGGTGCATTAGGTGTTTAGGAATGCTGTACAACTAAGGCTGATGAGTTGCGCACAGTTCTTATGGCATGACACACTATTACCTTGGCAGTGGAACCAAAAGGAGTATTTTGGTGATTGTTGTTTATGTATTCCTAACAGGGGGTTCAAGAGGCGGCCTTCTGCTCTTCCCCTGTGAAGTGGGCACTGCCAGGCATGATGGTGTGTACAGTTCATCAGTGAATGTTATATTATATATGACCTATGTGTAAGGGCCACCTAACGCTTCTTGTGAAACCAGGCAATTAAGACTCCTTCTGTTTTTGACCCCTTTCCTAGCGCAACCCCCCTTCCTTGCGAACCTAGAGATAAGGTCATTTATTCAGTCCTCTCCTTGGAACGAGGAACGTTATTTGCTTTACAGGTACGCAAAGCTCAGTAGGTAGTAAGAGAGTTACCTGGTGTAAATCTGTACTTACCTGTATTGTTTTGCCTTACAGATCTCCCTCCCTGCTGTCCCCTTCCTTTCCTTCCCCCACTTGATCATCCCACTCGCCTGTGCTGTTATAGCATTCAGGGTTGGGACTGTCGAGAGGTGGACCCCTTTTTGGCATCGAACTGTTCCCGAGGAATCATCGAGCTGACACAGGGTATGGGGCAGATGGATGAAACACTATGGGTTAGATCTATTGGACATGGATACGCAGGCTGTTAATGAAGGGGAATAGGATACCCAAATATGGTGGTGGAGAAGGCTTCCTATACTGAGTATTGGAGATGTATTGACGTGGTATTACAAATGTGCTATATTATACTGTATGTTATGCACGTGTTCACACCAATGGACCGTGAGGTTTTGAATGTGGCTGTCTATGACAATGTGCGATGACAGTTATGTTTTTACAAAATTGAAAATCAATAAAAATATATCTTTTTAAAACAAACAATAGAACAAGCTCCAGACCCAGGACAGTTGGTACATGGAGGAAATCAGACTAGTGAAACACCACTGCAAACAACTGGGGGGTCAAATGGAGAATAAGCCAAGACAATGCAGACAGGAGCACATTCAAATCTGTCCTAAGGCGCACCCAACAGATGATTCTGACCCACAAATGTGATGCTCTGGCAGACTGCTTAGATGCCAGTAACAACAGAAGAAAACCTCACCTCACCATCGGCCACATCCTCGCAGGATCCCTGCAACAATCTCTCTCAATTCTTTAGCAATAAAATCACTGTCATATACAGCAACTTCAACTCACAACCAGACCCGACAGACCTCGTCAAATGCCTCCTGATCTTATCCAAAAAATCAATGCTAAGAGATGGCCCGTCGTCACCCCAGAAGAAACTGTTCATCCACCCCTACTCCAGAGGACTGTAATCCATCGGCACCTTGCTCACACCCATTCTGAATGTCTCCTCCTCTTCCACAACCTTCCCAGATACTTGGAAACATCCAACTGCCCTCCCATTGCTGAAGAAACCCTCTGCAGACCCTTCAACGCTTGCCAACTACAGACCGATCTCCCTGCTGCCATTCCCGGCCAAGGTCTTAGAGAAAATCATCAACTGACACCACAACAAATACCTCAACGACCACCAACTCCTCGACACCCCTCAGTCTGACCCAGCCACAGGAGGGAAACTGCCCTTATCGCTGCCACAGATGACATTGACAAGACTTTAGACAGAGGAGACACAGCAGCCCTCATCCTCCTGGATGTCTCTGCAGCATTTGACACAGTCTCCCACCCCATCCTCATCCAATGCCTATACGACATCGGAATCCAAGGGCACGCACTCCTATGGATCTGCTTCTTCCTGACTGGAATGATCCAGTCAGTCAGCCTGGCACCACATACCTCGGATGCCCATGACCTCATCTGCGGAGTTTCGCAAGGCTCCTCCCTGAGACCGACCCTCTTCAACGCATACATGATCCCCCTAGCCAGAATCATCCTCTCTCACAGCATCAATGTCCTCTCCTATGCCAACAACATGCAACTCATTCGCTTCTTCACAAACAAGATGCCCAGTACCCTGATCAAGTTCAATGTTTGCATGACTGAAATCCCCCACTGTCTAAAGCTGCACGCTTACAAGACCAAAATCATGATCTTTGGGAAGTGCACATCATCGTAGGACTCCACTTAAGGGCATGATTGGCCAATTCATCATCATCATCAACAAAGTTTATTTCAGATATAAAAATCCATAAAACTTACAAAATAAAAACATATAATTTAAAATGTCACATTTACATTTCCCAAATTTACCATCAAATGGCGATAATTCTAAAATTCAAAAAATAAGCAAAACATTTTCTTAAACTTGGTAAGATTCCTTTCAAGGTTCACTTTTGGCACCATTTTGTTTATCGCTTAAAATACCTTTTTGCCACAAGGACCTACATCTTCTGTGGGGTTAATTTACTCCCTCTTCACACAAAGGCCACTGGTTTTGCTGAGGCTAATAACCTAGGGCCCTCACTACCAGGGTCATAGATAAGGGCAGGCTCCTTATCCTTACCGTTAGGGACCATTGAGCATTTGTTCCAGACTGGCTTAAGCGCCAAATAAATGCTCAAAAATTAACTCCTGATCCTTGCAGAGAAGAGGCCATCAGCATTTTTTACAGATTAGCGATGCAGCTTGCAGAAATTTAGCCATGATGACCACTATCACCTTCCTCGTATCAGATTTCAAGATACGGAGCGCAATTTCGCGGCTGCCCAGTTTAATGCCATCACCACCTCATACTTCCATAACCTGAAGATGCTGAGGAAGATTTTCAAATGGCTCCCAATCACCACCCGCAAAACTGTCATGCACACCCTGGTCACAAGCAAGCTGAACTCTGGTAACACCCTCTATGCCAGAATCAACAAAAAACTCAACAGAAAGCTGCAGAGCAGAGGAGACACAAACAGAGGGCAGCAGGTAAACAGGCAGCAGAGCGTAGTGGACTGCGGGCAAGCTGGGCAGGAGAACTGTCACAGGGGAGCTGGCACGAGGACCTGCTCAATGAGGTTGCGCTGCAGCCTCCATTAAGTAGGTCCTGCGTGTAGGCCAGGTGGGGGGAGAAGGGAAATGGCGGGAGGAGGGAAATGGCAGGAAGAGGGAAGAAACAAGCAGAAAAAGGGAAAACGGGGCAGAAAAAAAAAGCAGAAAAGGCAAAACGGAGGGCAGATAAACAAGCAGGAATGCAAAACAAACGGCCGAAAAATTAGCAGAAAAGGCAAAACAGAGCAAGAAACAAGCAGAGGAGGCACAAACAGAGGGCAGGAGGTAGACAGGCAGCAGAGGGTAGCGGACTGTGGGCAAGCTGGACAGGAGAACTGTCGCCGGGGGAGTTGGCACTAGGTCCTGTACAACCAATTCAGCACTTGACTCAGAAGTAGCAGTGACAAAAAGTCACAGGCTTCTCAGGGAGATAGTGTGTGGAGGGCTCAAGCTCATAGCTCAACAATCAATCACCCACAGCGCAATATCTGATTGTCCAACCCAGTGGTGCCATTTAACGAAAGTACTTTATAACACACAAAAACTACACACTATACAAGCAATAGTAAAGAGACACCCAGTTAAATGGCTTGGGCGTTGGGGCTACTATGCCTCTATCTGCTATCCACTCCTCTTCAATCTGGTTCCTCTCCCCTCTAAACTAGGCAGTTATCCCCTTTGGGTAAGAATGTCTCTATTAGCATGAGTCAAGGTTAAGGTGCAGATTACTTCCATCTAGCAGGTTTAGTGCATTCAGTTTATCACCGATCTGATTAGACT
Organism: Calotriton arnoldi; assembly: GCA_963921515.1. Lineage (NCBI taxonomy): Eukaryota > Metazoa > Chordata > Amphibia > Caudata > Salamandridae > Calotriton > Calotriton arnoldi. The sequence goes on from CAWUFW010010558.1 coordinate 587,769, forward strand.
TAGGTATGTCATCACGATGCAGGTCTCTGAAGTGCAGGGCTAAGAAGACCGCTGCTCCACAGGAGTTCCTGGTTCTTAGTTGAAGGCTGAAAGTCCTCCCAGGCTTTTGGAGGCACAGTTAACGAGTTGTCTTTGGCACAATTGTCATGGACAGCAGACAGGCTGGCAGGGTTGGCAACAAGTCAGTTGCTGGACTTCTGTTCTTGCAACTCTTCAGCGTCCGTCTTCTTCTTTCAGGTCAGCAGGATCTGATCTTCTGATTCCAGGGGCTCCGCTAAATACTAAATTTAGGGGTGTTAGGGGAATGTAAGGTAGTAGTCAATGGGCTACTTACCCCTGGGGTCACTACGCCCACTATATGACCACTTCCTGTGGGAAGCGGGCACAAACCTGTCCCAGAGTTCCTAATTCTGCCATCACAAAGATGGCAGACTCTGACATTTTGTGTCCACATCAGATAGCCCACCTTAGGGGTGGAAATATCCTGAGGGGGAATACGCCTCTCTGACTACTAATTTTCCTGCCTGTCCAGGCGCCAAATAGGCCCTGGTCAGGGGGTGGCATCCCTCAGAGGGAAGCCAGATTTGCAAACCAAAGGTGTCCGGCCTCTATGAGGCCCCCTGCTATGGAATGCAAATTTACAGGTCAACCTGCTGGAAGGGGGTGTAAAACACCCTCTGTCGGAACAGGCTTTGTTCCTGACCTCCTGAGAGCATTGGCCCTCACCCCTGGGAGTCAGAAGCTCGTCTGTGGTGGCAGGCTGGTCAGGACCAGTCAGCCAGCACAGTAGTAGTTGGTAGGTTTTCAGGGGGCACCTCTAAGGTGCCCTCTGGGTACATGCATCAATAGATCCATCACTGGAATCAGTGTGGGCTAATTAATACAAGAGTTTTGATGCCAAACATCAGTGAAGCCATCATGTAGCTGGAGAACTCGTTTTCACCAGTGTCCAGCACATGTACTTAGAATGGCTTCCCTGGTCACTTGTACTGGCAGTAAATGAACTGGCCAGCACAGGGGCAATATCTGCCCATGCAGATATGCTACATATGCGGTATAGTGCACCCTGCCTTAGGGCAGTAAGGTCTGCTGTAGGGGTGACTTACATATTCTGCATGCAGTGAATGTAGGCATGGCACACAGGGCTGTGTGTTATGTTGTGTTTTCACTTTTGTCTGCACCAAGACCCTCAGCCTGCAATGGCAGTCTGCATGAGTTAGGTGAGGGGTCCCTTAGCGTGGCACAATACATGCTGCATCTTTTAGGGACCGTCTTTGGTATCCATGCCCTATGTCCCTGGGGTACCATTTACTAGGGATTTACAGGGGTGCCAAATGTATTGCCAATTGGGGGAACAATTGTACAGTTTTGGGAAAGTGATCTGGCACTGGGGACCTAGATAGCAAGAACCTAGTGCACTTTCAGTCAAATTTGCATTGAATACCAGGCAAAAGGTGGGGGTGACCATGTCAAAAAGGGGAACTTTCCTACACCACCTGGTACTTGGTTTCCTTGATAGGCAGTTTCACCCCATATATCCTGGCCAACACCTGTTCTAGGTGTAATATCACGCTTATTATTGTCAGTTATAGATACGCTGATCTCATTGATGTGCGGTTATTTCCCTCATAGGGAACACTACTACCTATCAGCCTTTATTCATATACCTGTTCTAGGTGCTTCAGTTGGTCCTCCCATGAATTGGTAAACAACGGAATGTCATCCAGGTAGGCCACACAAAGCTCTTCCAGCTCTGGCAAAACAAGTACTTTACAGCACCCAGCCATGAAGACACGGTAAAATTGTGTGCCAATGTATTATTACCGTGTTGTAAGTCCACCTCAGTGCATTTACAAGTTAAAACCCATAGAATGGGAAATTACTATGTGGTGTAATTTTTACCGGTTGCAAAACCATACGGAATTCCCAGTTCTGCTGAGGTTAACACATATATGTATCACCTGCTTTGAGAAGCTGACAAATGTATGCAGAGACCTCACGCTGCAAGGGTGGTAGGGGATGTGAGTGAGTAGGGGAGGGAGGGGGAGCATTGTATGCTCAATCCTTTCAGAAAAAATAACAAGGAAGGAGGAATGGCTGCTACTGCAGCTAAAGCCTCTTGAAATTTTATCATGAGGAATTAATGCACAGTCAAATTTGATCTGGTTTATAAATCCACAGAAAAAAACAGATGAGGAAAAACCGACCCACTTGGAATCAGGCAGAACGCAATTCCATAAGTTAATTTCACTCTGCATGACTTGCACTCAGGGCCATAAAGCCTTCCAACCACTCTCCTGCTGACCTGCTCATGGGCTTCCTCATGAAGTCCCACAGGCAGAGGGCACTAAACTTGTACCTTGAGGAATTTCTCCTATGTAGTTCCTTAAGCAGCTAACAACTCCTACAGCTCTAGCAGTGACCCAGACTCCGCAGTCCTACCACGATGTACGTATGACGTAGGGGTTTGCAGAGACCACGGCGAGGAGGAGGAGAGCAGCCCAGGGATAAGGATAAGGTAAGTGTATTTATTTATATCTCATTTATTGTAAAAAAATATATATTTAATTAGGGGGGGTGGAGGCGCGGAGCGGAGTTCCACTGAGTTTTTGCCCAACTCCATGGAACTCCGCGTAGAGCAACTCTGCCAGCTCCGCCCAGGGTTACCGAAGTCCTCTTGTGGGGGTGGATATTTTTATAACTTTGCCTCGTCAATAATTATATCTTTGAATTTTGTCTTATTTTATAGAGCACACAATGCTCCATTGGGGCAAGTCTGAAGCTGTAACCAACAAAGTTCTCTCAAAGTCAGTCTTGGAAGCCCAAAAATTGTCAACGTCCCAACTGTCAGACTTTCTGGAACAGCTCCCCTTGGTCACTTCTAAGCCTCCCAGGACCTCAAGGACAGCACCTAATGGCCAGAACTAAAACCAGCTGCGTCCACTGGCAGTGTCCAGTTCAGGTCCGCTCAGCAAAAGGCTTTTTGCAGCTTTTTGTTTCCCTGTAGCGACACAGGAGGCGAGCAATACCATTAGAATATACTCAGCAGTCCAGAGTATAAGTAGGAGCAAGTCCTACACTTCAGGTTATAACACAGGTCACTGATAGCAGGTCCAGTCCTCTATCTGTTCTTCTGCAGGTCCCGATGTGTTCTGGTGAGCTGGTGTTCAGGTGCCGCTTTTGTCAAATTGACTAGCTAGTGGGACTCCTAGACACTCCCTTACCACTTTTGCAGTGCATCCTTTACCACTACCCAGCCCTTAACCCTAGAACCACCCACTCATCAGGCATATATATATAGGGCACTGCGTACCGCCTGGAGGTTGCCGCTGCTTCGAGTGGATAAGGCCTGGCAGGCGGTCAGTGACGACCCAATAACCCTTAAGGACTGGTCCAGAATTCATGAGGGGGCTCGGAAGGTATCACTCAATGCCAGATTCAAGCAAATCCAATAGAATGTAGTACATATGGTGTATTTGTCCCCTAAGAGGCTACACTCCGTCTATCCAGATAGAGGGCACTGCTGTCCCCATTGTCCTACCGTGACAGCAGATTTTTTCCACATGATATGGCACTGTTCAACTCTTACACCCTTTTGGACAGAAGTTCTGTCCGGTATTAAACATGTTACTGGTTGGGACATCCCAAGAAGGATTCGTAGATGCCTGTTAGGGCGTCTCCCCAATAACCCTAAAAAAACACTTCTGGCCAGATTACGAGCCTGCCGGTCCAAGGACCGCCAGACTCGTGGTGAAGCAGCTGTTGCGGATCCAGCCACTGCTGTACCCGCGGTCCAACCGCACGATATTGACTCGGGCAGTCAGACCGCACTAGGACCGCCGGCTCTACCAGGGAACCGCCATTCGCTGGCGTAGGAGCGGCAGTCAGAAGCCGCAATATGCTTGGCTGGACCGCCACGGTCCCGCCAAGCATATTACGAGTTTCCTCTCCGCCAGGCTTTTCATGGCGGTTCAACCGCCATGAAAAACCTGGCAGAGAGGAAACAAAGGGGAGCCTACAGGGCCCCCCTGTGCCTCAGACATACGTGGATGCACACAGGGAGGGGGGGCATAACATGAGCCCCCCTGTGTCCATGCCGTGCAGGAACCGTGTGAGGCATTCCTGTTATATTCCATATAGGTACCCTATATAGGCGTAGGTAACATTGCAACCTTTCACCTTATCCTTCCCTACATTACATACATAATGGTTCATAGGGACTGACCTTTTACCTAGATACGACATTGCATTCAGAACGCGGGTTTTCCCTAGTTCGAATCTCATACATTATGCATGAGGCTTCTTGGAAGCGCAGCCGGACTAACAGCAGGACTGACATCTCCTGTATAATATCTCTGTATAAAGTTCAGGCCCAACGTCATCCTTTAGGCCGACACAGTAACACAGCAAGGTAGGACCCCTGGGGAGACCTATGGGTATATATACATCATGTCTTGCTTAGGAAGATAGAGGAGACCAAGACTTCCCGGCTGACACACTGACCAGAGACGCTGAGGTTCCTGCATGCAGACGCTCCAGCTAGCAGTGGTCTAACATCCCTCCAGGGGTGTCCAACTCGAGACCAGGACGGGGTCTCATATTCTCTCATTCTCAGGTAATGGGGTCGACTAGACCCTAGAGAGATTCTTGGCATAGCACCTACACAGATGCTAGGTACATTTAGGTACATCTAGTTAGGGAGGCATCATAGGAGTACGCACCTTTTATCATGTGTTTTATATACTCGTATGTATTCATGATTATTGCAAGATGGTAGAGCTATACCATCCATTTACTTTCTTAGTGCTTCTAATCATATATCTCTGCTACTGTCTAATGATTGTTGCAGCTCATCTATTCTACACTAGATTAACAACTGTTCAATAAATCTTTATTGACAAACGCCCGGTATATTTATTCTGTGTATCTCTGAGACAAACTAAGTGAGCACGAGTGACTGAGCGAAAGGTAGTATATTGTTTCCACGATTCTGGGGGATCAGGGTTGTCATGTTCTGAGGTTGCCAAGAACTATTATCTCCGTGATAAGAGGAGATTCTAGTGGCACTGTCAGCTATCTGATACAGACAGGCTAACGTATCCGGTGGGGGTGCACAGGATCAGCCTACCACCAATCCCACAGTTTGTTATCCAAACGCGCAGATCCTGTATAGGTTATATAGGAACTACATGACATGGCGCCCAATGTTGGTTGGGTACTTATTTAACAGTAGAATCTGAGTAGTTCAGTCATGCTATTCTCAGAGACCCCTACTCACAAAACACCAGAGACGTCTGCAGTGGGTGGGCACAAACTCCGCCACAGCTGAGTAGGCTCAAAAAAGAAAAAAAAATCCTATTTATTGGCTGTTGGTTAATCAAGCTTGAAGGACACATTGTTCCTAAATTGTGCATAACACTGTATCTTGGTTCCCTTGAAAAGTTATTTAGTGTTCTAAAAACAATGACTTACCAGGAGTTAGACCCTCTGCAACAAGCACTGCCTCTCTCGGAAGACAAGGAGGATGCAGATGCAATACAAATTGCTCCGAATTTTAGAAATACAGTCACCCTGAAACTGCTCACACATGGTTTATCATCTAGGGGTGGCTTAGTAGTTTTCGTGATCGAGGCACATGAATCAAACAGAACAGAGGTATTTTATTCATGGGTTACATTCCCAGCAGCAAATGCAAGAACTAAAACATTTCACTCCTACACAGAAGGAGATGCACCAGCGGAATACTGTCCGTATGAAGACAAAGAGGTTCAGCTCACGTACCAGGAACACTTATACTAGTTTAAAGGCGCCCTACCCCACATAAGAAGAAGAGTAAGGCTTGGCCCGCTCGGAAGAGAAGGGGCAACATGGTCAATATTAGCGGCCTACACACCACATCCTGACATTGAAACAATGCCACCAGAAGACTTACTCATACAACATAAAGATTTAATTAAAATCTATAGAAACTTGACACAATTCGTCATGAGGACACTTACAGTCCAACCAGCAATAGTTGCAACAAATGGAACTCAAGCTCGGGGTACAGCAACTAAAATCACACCACAAACATTACACGCAGTGATGGGTAAAATGCCCTCTAAACGTGAACAAATTCCATTCTGGGTAGGTCAGAAAATAACACAGCTAGAGGCAGTATTCCCGAATACTACCCCGTATGAAAAACACAGAATGCTAATAATCTGCTTGCCCATGGAGCTAACACCACAAGTAGAAGATTGTACCACTTGGGGTACAGCCTTTGCTGCCATTTATACCAGGACTCATGGTATCCCGTCATTAGCAGTAGTACCAGACGTATTAAGACAAATACAAAACGAGTACGTAGCAGAGCCTGCCCTGAACTTAGGGATGAAGTTACGAGGGAACTATGCCCAGGTATCAGCCATAATACTAGCTAATATTAAAGGGGAAGCAGCTTCAGTGGCAATCCGCCAACACCTAAGGGAGTTCAGTCCTTTAGAACAGGAACACGAACTACCAAAAATAATTGAAACTGCATATGCAGAATTAGGCAGAGACAGTTTGGGTGGGAAAGCATTAAAACCATAACTGATGGGCAGTCCTGAAAAGGACACTTCCAAGCAGACACCTGCCTCAACTAAGGAGAAGTGGGACAATAAAAAACAGCAAAGCTTTAAAGGAAATAGATCTCAATCCCGGGGTAGATCACCTTCACAGGAGCCCTCCGAAAAGAGGTACAACCTTAGGAATAGGGATAATATTAGGAAACCTGACAGGTATCAGGATACTGATACACGTTCCTCTCGTTCCTTTCAGGGTTCATCGAAAAACTCCGAGAGGGAAGGACGGTCAGAAAGACAAGAAGAGCATACAAAGTCCAGAGACAAGCAGCACGCTCAAGATTACTCTTCTAAAAAGAAGAAAAACCAAAGCAAAAGCCACAGTTCAAAAAGAAGAAGGTTGCAGGTCTAAAGATCAGACATGCCCAGAATTCTGAGGACTCGACTACTGAACGGGGAATGGGCTCTGACGATGCTAGACAGTGTGGCAGAAATAACAATAGCTCGCCAGAACCTGATGGAATTTCTGGTGACAGCGGACTTGAATGATTATATCACGGTAGAAACACCCGAAACTAGAGTAAGTGTCCCACATAAGGTATATGAAATAACGCTCCAGATGGAGGGGGACAAATGTAGAACAGTGAGAGGTCTCTTTTGGGAGAACCTGACGTTTGGCTATGACATTTTATTAGCTGAACAAGATTGGCCCCCAGCATTTGTCATGGATTGCCCTAAAGGAGAAACGGTAATTTTACCAGCATTCTCAGATCATGTTCCCACACACCTAAAACACACATATGCGCAGGAGTGGGCGATAGCCCAGTCTCCGGCCTTATATAAAAACCATGTTGGATGGTATGAGGATTCAACCCACCACATAATTCCGTTAAAGAATACTCCAACTGCACAAAGGCAGTATCCAATAAAGCAAGAAGCTAAAAAACAGGTCAGGGAGATCTTAGATCAACTTGAATATCAGAGGGTGATTGAAACTTGCACCTTGTCAATGAACAATCCTTTGTTTCCTGTCATGAAACCGGACAACTCATATTGTCTAGTTTTAGATTACAGACATTTAAACACTTGCACTAAGACATTTGCAGTCCAAAATGCACACAGTGCCACATTAATGAATAACATTGTGCGGAAAAAATATAAAACAACACATGATATCACAAATGGATTTTTCTGCCAAAATATAGCGCTTGAAAGCAGGTATCTAACAGCCTTCTCAGCGGTAGGGACCCAGCGGCAATTTTGTCGACTCCCCCAACGGTATAAGAACAGCCCGGGGTTGTTTTCTGCGAGAGTAACTGAGTTACTTCAAAATTTGGATGAAGAGGCATTGTCCTATGTGGATGATATTTATCTGACGGACAATGACCTAGAGCAGTGGTTCCTAAACTGGGGTCCGTGGACCCTTAGGGGTCCGTGACACATTCCCAGGGGGTCCGCAGACAGCAGTTTTAAAAGCACTGTAAAGTTCCTGGTATAATCAGCAGTTTTCAAAGCAACAATAAAAGTGTCAAGATAACGTCAGTGATTAATGTACCTGCTGGAGAGAGATGGGAGCTTTGTCTAGTGGCAGCTTTGACTACTAAGGAAGCGCAGAGGTTTAATATGCCTGCTGCAAAGAACATGTACCATGCATTAAAAAAAATATTTTATGTGCATAGCTCAGTGGGTTACTGCTTTGTCACAGAGCTTCTGTTGTTACTGTGCAGTTCATAAGTTACAATCATAAACTACCACATTGAGCTATGAACTGCCTTCAAAGAGCTGCATTCAAACTGCAGGGTACAAGTCAGTAAGTTATGTTTTCTCTCAGTCTTTCATTATCCTGATGCTGCTAATAAAGGTTTATTTGGGTAGAAATAAATTCTTATTAACGTCAATGCTAACCACTGTGTTATGTTCTGAATCCTGAGTTTGTGCTTCCCCAGATGAAGCACTCTTAAAAAAATGCCTACCAGTATAGATGACATGTGAATCCTACACCTTGAAGTCCCCTTTGCCTTATGTAACATTTTCTATACACTGATTTACACATGTATGATTCATTGTTTCTGCCATACACTGGTATGAGAGATGCTATAAAACAAATGCAATACATGTGACAGAGGGGCTATGGAGAGATAAGAGGCACTTTTGGAGGGTGATAGTGAGGTCATCATTGAAGAGCCCCAACAAAGATCGTTGTATCCTGGTACAGTAAGGTTATCATTTACTATGCTTTAAAAGCTAATACAATTCAATATATAATGACAAATGTATGTGGAATGCACCATTTTTCTCTAATTTTCTTGGGGGGGGCAAAGCTCCCTTTGTAGTGGTCAGGCTCACTCACATTTGGTGCGCACAGTACAGGGACTGGTCTGACAACATTTGCCAGGGCTGCTTGGGGTTTCCAGTACGGCCCTGGCAGGAGCAAGAGCCTCGTACCATGAAATAAAAGCAAACATTAAAAAGTTAGTCGCTGAGGTGCAGCACCAACCTTCCAATTAAAATCTTTAGATTTTTCCAAATTTTCTCAATATAAAAGAATAAAATCTTTAGATATTAGACTATTTGTTTGGTGTGCAGTTGGTGTATTTTTCACGAATTACTGTTTTAATATTTGAAATTTAAATTGTACAAATTGCTTGGGGGTCCCCGGCTTCCAGTAGCGACTTACTGGGGGTCCTCAGGAGTCAAAAGTTTGGGAACCACTGACCTAGAGGAACACTTGAACAGAGTGAATACCATAATTTGGGGTTTTGCATCTGAGGGCTACAAATTCAACTTTAAAAAATCGAAAATTGCCCACCTCAGTGTCCTTATTTTAGGATACGAGCTTTTAAATGAAGGGAAAAGCCTGGCAGCCAATTTTTTTTTAAAATGCGCGCTGCTCCAACTTCCAAAGTCATTGAAAAACTTACAATCAATACTGGGATTCCTAAATTTTTGTAGAACATACATTTTAGATTACGCAAAAAGAGTAAAAACTTTCTACGACTTAATAAAACCAGATTTTTCAGTAAGACAATGGACACAGGAACACACAGATATCCTTCGGTCCTTACAAGCTGTCATGATAGCTTCCAAACACTTGCAGACACGCGTAAACGTACGCAACCTGGTGATCCGTATAGTTGCGGGTCAATCTGGGTACACCTATCTAACATGTAATGAAGGTGAAACAGTACCGATTGCATACAAATCACATTTGTACACAAATGCTGAGATGCGTTTCGCATCTACAGAAAAGATTCTAACAGCAGTACACACTGCTGTAGTAAGAGAAAGAGCACTGACACAGGGGAAACGAATAATAGTATTGACTCCAGTTCCAGCCTTAGAGCCTGCGACAAAAGCAAGCGTTCCTAACGCTAATGCCTTACATCCGAGATGAATACAATGCTCTAATTCTCTCACTGCAACAGATGTAGAATACAGGTAGAACCCAAATTTAAAGACACAAGCATTTCTGCAATACGAACAAGAATATCCTCTACCAAATGAAATAATGCCTCTAGATCAGTATGAATATATAATTTACACTGACGGATCTGCTCAACCGGCCATAGGAAGTAAGCAACAATATAGCGCGGCATGCGCAATCGTTAAAGGTTGCATGCGGGATGGAAAGTTCCATCCAAGTTGCACAAAGACGCAATCTCTAGGAGACTGGCAAGGCACAGCTGGCAGAATTAAAAGCACTAATACTGGCACTAGTAAATATGGATCGAGAATTCCCCACACTAATCGTGTGTGATTCATTTTACTGGGTGCAGTCATATAATGAATATTTGAAGTACTGGGTTCAAAACGGGTTCAAAGATGCAAAAGGTGGCACAATTAAGCATAAAATGCTATGGGAACAGGTAGTGGAGTTGAATTCCGGACTACCAAGGGCTCACGTGATACATACACTGACTCATCAGCGTGATGGCATTCACGTTGAAGGGAATTCATTGGCTGATGAAGCCGCGAAGGGGGTTGTACGCACGGCTTTCATAGCTGCTATCACTCGTTCTAAAACGAGAATAGACTGTGAGATTATGTTAGCTGTCATTGCTTCACGCAAAAACAGCAAAGCACTACCAAAGAAGTTTCCACTCAAGTACTCCTACAAGTTAGATGCCAATAACATTCCATTTGCTCAGATTCCTGGAGTGGGGGATAGAGTAATTCCAAACATGGATCGTAGGTTAGGTTTAATACTAGCGGCACACAAAGGGATAGGTTCTGTACATGCAGGAGTTACGGCGACTGTTTCGTTGTTGAAACAATGCTATTGGTGGCCTGGTCTAACAAAGCAGACTAAAGACTATGTCTTGAAATGCGATATCTGCCAGCAGATGAAAGGTTCCACCGTAACACGTCCAGCGCAGACACCATTGTTAATATCTGACAAACCACTAGCGTGTATTTATTTGGACCACTGCGGCCCCTTACAAAGAGACGGGGCTTACAGGTATATCATGGTAGCAGTGGATTCCTGCTCAAGATTCCAATGGGTGTGGCCCCAACGCTCAGCTGACGCTCGAACTGTTATAAAAGATTTGCGAGTCTTTATAGGGACATTCGCAATTGGCACATTACATTCTGACTAGGGCTCTGCGTTTAGCTCTCGGGCTTACAAGGAGGCCATGCGAGGATTGGGTGTAGCATTGCGGTACTCCTCTCCGTACCATCCCGAGGGAAATTCAATCGTGGAGAGGAAAAACCGAGACTTAAAGAAGTCTTTGACAGCTAGAGTATTAGGCACGGGTGAGAGTTGGGTAAAACATCTGTATGGAGTGCAGGGAGCTTTGTACAATATGCCAAGAAGTTCTCTAGGGGGGGTCACTCCATATGAGGTCCTATTTGGGACAAGAATGTGGGTACCTGATCTGGATTGTGAAGGCGCAGTAGTGGATGAAAAGCCTTTTGACATCCATGATCGTTTGGCTGTTTTACAGGATCTAAAAGAATCCAGGACACAATAAAGTAATGTCCACCTGAAGCATACCGCCACTGGGAAAGTCAAATCAGTCACGGCAAGACCTGTCTGGATCCCAAAAGTCGGGGATCTGGTCAGAGAGAAAATAGCGGACAAGAAAGAATTTGGGCCATCCTACAGAAAGCCTGTACAGGTCCTAGCAGTCGAAGGAACAATCAATCAATCAATCATGTCACTTATAAAGCACACTACATACCCGCGAGGGTCTCAAGGCGCTGGGGGAAGAGGTGGGTGGTGCTGCTACTGATCGAAGAGCCAGGTCTTGAGGAGTCTTCTGAAGGCCAGTAGGTCTTGGGTCTGCCGAAGGTTGGTGGGGAGGGTGTTCCAGGTCTTGGTGGCGAGGTGGGAGAAGGATCTGCCGCCGGCGGTCGTTTTCCGGATGCGGGGGTCTGTGGCGAGGGCGAGGCTGGTGGAGCGGAGCTGGTGGGTGGGGGTGTAGAAGCTGAGTCGTCTGTTGAGGTAGGCTGGTCCGGAGTTGTGGAGTGCTTTGTGTGCGTGGGTGAGGAGCTTGAAGGTTATCCTCTTGTTGACAGGGAGCCAGTGCAGGTCTCTCAGGTGGGGTGTGATGTGGCTGCATCGGGGGATGTCGAGGATAAGACGTGCAGAGGCGTTCTGGATGCGTTGCAGCCGTCTCAGGAGCTTAGCCGTCGTTCCTGCGTAGAGGGCGTTTCCGTAGTCCAGCCTGCTGGTGACGAGGGCCTGGGTGACTGTTTTTCTTGTTTCGGTGGGGATCCACTTGAAGATCCTGCGGAGCATTCGGAGGGTGTTGAAGCAGGATGAGGAAACGGCGTTGACCTGCTTAGTCATGGAGAGGGTGGGGTCGAGGATGACCCCTAGGTTGCGTGCGTGGTCGGTGGGTGTCGGGGCTGTTCCCAGTGATGTCGGCCACCAGGAGTCATCCCATGCTGAAGGGTTGGAACCAAGGATGAGGACCTCCGTCTTGTCCGAGTTCAGCTTCAGGCGGCTGGTCCTCATCCATTCGGCGACGGCCTTCATTCCTTCGTGGAGGTGGGCTTTGGCGGTGTGAGGGTCTTTGGTGAGGGAGAGGATCAGCTGGGTGTCGTCGGCGTAGGAGATGATGTTGAGGTTGTGCTGTCAGGCGGCGAGGGGTGCCATGTAGATGTTGAACAGCGTTGGGCTGAGGGAGGAGCCTTGGGGTACGCCGCAGATGATCTTGGTGGCTTTGGATCGGAAGGGGGCGAGGTGGACGCTTTGTGTTCTGCCGGAGAGGAAGGATGTGGTCCAGTCCAGGGCCTTCTCTTGGATCCCGGCGTCGTGAAGGCGTGTTCGTAGTGTGTGGTGGCAGACCGTGTCAAAGGCGGCTGATAGGTCCACGAGGATGAGGGCTGCTGTTTCTCCGTTGTCTAGCAGGGTCCTGATGTCATCGGTGGCGGCGATGAGGGCGGTTTCGGTGCTGTGGTTGCTGCGGAAGCCGGACTGGGAAGGGTCCAGGATGTTGTTCTCCTCGAGGTAGCGAGTCAGTTGTTTGTTGACGATTTTCTCGGTGACCTTCGCGGGGAACGGGAGCAGAGAGATGGGTCGGAAGTTCTTGAGGTCCTTGGGGTCTGCCTTGGGTTTCTTGAGTAAGGCGGTGATCTTGGCGTGCTTCCAGCTTTCCGGGAAGGTTGCTGTCTCGAAGGAGATGTTGATTATTTTCCGGAGATGGGGCGCGATGGCTGTACTGGCTTTGTTGAAGACGTGGTGAGGGCACGGGTCTAGCGGTGAGCCGGAGTGGATGGTGTTCATGATCTCGCTGGTGTCCTCGCCGTTGATGTTGGTCCAGGAGAGCAGGCGGTTGGTGGTTGTGGGGGCAGTGGTCTCGGTGGTTGCCGGGGCGGTCGTGGTGTTGAAGCTGTCGTGGATGTCGGCGATTTTGCGGTGGAAGAAGGTGGCCAGTGAGTCGCACAGGTCTCGCGACGGCGGGATGTCGTTGGTGTTGGAGCTGGGGTTGGAGAGTTCCTTCACGATGTTGAAGAGCTCTTTGCTGTTGTGTGCGTTGTTGTCTCAGGCGGTCTTTGAGTGAGGCCCTTTGGCGGATCTGATGAGGTGATGGTGACTGCGGGTGGCACTCTTGTGGGCGGCGTAGCTGTCCGCTGTCCGTTCGTGGAGCCAGATCTTCTCCAGTTTTCGGCATGTTCGCTTGGAGGCCTGGAGGTCTTCGGTGAACCAGGTGGCTTTCTTGCTGGTGTGGCTGTTGGGCGGATTCTTGAGCGGGGCGAGGGTGTTGGCGCAGTCGTCGATCCACTGTCTGAGGTTGCGGGCGGTGGTGTCGGGGTCGGAGGGTTCGGCGGGTGGGCTCAGGGCGAGGGCTGTGGTTAGCTGGTCTTCGGTGACTCTGCTCCAGCAGCGGCGAGGCATTTGTTCGGTGCGGTGGTGCATGGTGGGCTTCCTGTAGGTGAAGTGGATGCAGTGGTGGTCAGTCCAGTGGGGTTCGGAGGTGTGGGTGAAGGAGACGTGTGGGCTTATGGAAAAGATGGAGTTCTAGCGTGTGGCCGGCGGCATGGGTGGGTGTAGTCACGAGCTGTCTGAGTCCGAGGGTGGCGAGGTTGTCGATCAGGGTGGTGGAGTTGGTGTCCTTGTTGTTCTCGAGGTGGAAGTTCAGGTCCCCGAGGAGGATGTAGTCTGTGGAGGCGATGGCGTGTGTGCTGGACGAAGTCAGCGATGGAATTGCTGAACTGTGGTCGGGGTCCGGGGGTCTGTAGATGAGGGTTCCTCTGAGGGTGGTGTTGGGATCGGTGTGGATCTGGAAGTGCATGTGTTCGGCGGTGCTGAGGGTGTCGTCAGTGTTGGTTGAGACTCTGAGGGTGTTCCTGTGGACGATGGCGATGCCTCCTCCGACTCGTTAGTGCGGACCCTGCGGGTGATCTTGTAGCCGTCCGGGATGGCAATGGCGATGTCGGGGGCTGAAGCGGGATTCAGCCAGGTCTCCGTCAGGAATGCGACGTCTGGGGAGGTTGAGTCGAGAAGGTCCCAGAGTTCGATGGCGTGTTTGCGGGCGGAGCGGGTGTTGAGGAGGATGCATCTGAGGTAGTTGGGTTCTTTCCTGGGCGGTGGTTTGGCGGGGCGGGTGCTGGCGAAGCTGCAGTTCCGGCAGGTGAAGGGCCCTTGGGTGCGCTGGGTGGCCCGGTAGCAGGCGTGATCTTTTCCGGGGTTGAGTGCGTGGAGGGTGCTGGCATCGTATCGGGCGTCTGTTGATGTGGCGGGCGCGGGGATGCCAGGACCAGGGTTCTGGCGCTGGGCGCGGTCCCGGCGCAGACGGACTTGCCTTAGGCGCGCCCGCTGCGCATGTCCGCTGCGCGGCCGCCGAGCGGCCGCCATAAATGGGGAGGTGGGAGGGAGGAGCAGGGAATGGGGCAGCGAATGGGCAGTGAGGGGGCGGGGCCGCAGGCGCAGCGGCGGGAAACAGGCACGGAAGGGAAAACGAGCACAATCAGGGCAGCAAGGGGGCACAGAAAGGAAAAACTAGCACAATCAGGGCAGCAAGGGGGCACAGAAAGGAAAAAACGAGCACAATCAGGGCAGCAAGGGGGCACAGAAGGAAAAAAACGAGCACAATCAGGGCAGCAAGGGGGCACAGAAAGGAAAAACGAGCACAATCAGGGCAGCAAGGGGGCACAGAAGGAAAAAACTAGCACAATCAGGGCAGCAAGGGGGCACAGAAAGGAAAAACTAGCACAATCAGGGCAGCAAGGGGGCACAGAAGGAAAAACGAGCACAATCAGGGCAGCAAGGGGGCACAGAAAGGAAAAAACGAGCACAATCAGGGCAGCAAGGGGGCACAGAAGGAAAAAAACGAGCACAATCAGGGGCAGCAGCAGGGCACACAGACGGAGCTGTGTGGTGGGGGAGCGACCTACCAGTCAAGGTCAGGGAACTGTACTTCTACCGCCTCTTGCCGGAAAAAAGATTTGTCTCAATCGACCTAATCAAACCACACTATGTGGCCGATACTAAGTAGCAGGCCACGTGGACTCCAAAGTAGCAGACGCCCTCCTTTCGCTACAATTCAAGCAGTTCAAACGGAAAGACTCATCACGTTCGAAGAGTCCCCAGCACAGAATGATGGATTATGCAACAATGCTATGGAACTCGTTCCTCTTGAACCTGAAGTTCAACTTCAAAATAAAACTCAAAATTAAAGACCAATTGCTATTAGACCAAATACAGATGTCTACGTCAACATGCCTCGACAAGAGCAAAGTACGATTTCAACAAATCCTGATGCAATTCCAACAATTGATCGAACTGCTTCTGGCTACTTCATAAACTTTGATACGTTTTCTTTGGATCCAAGTGGACCTGAAACGACGCCAGCCCAAAATTCACGCAAGCAGCAAGTTAAAGACTTTCTGAACTTTCTTAAATAGACTTACCTTGTGTCACCTTGGGTAGAACTATGGGTAATCACCGGGATACTTTTCTTTCTGTTCTGGGTAGGCTTAGTAATAGTTTTTAGCATGCTTATTAATGGGCAATACATTCGACAAAGCTCTACAGCCCAAAAGGTGAATTTAATTTTAATACCACATCAATCATCTCATCGAGAACAAAGAGACTTGTCATCATTGAACATTACAGCAGTTCCTATACCAGATGGTATAGTGTGGGACAAGGTTGATTTCGATATGTTTGGTCCGACCGGATTTTTTATTAGGTCCCAGGAAGACACGCCAAATGCGTTTTATTTATGCTGGCATTTATGCTGCCTAAAATGAAATATGGAAGATATCCCAACAAGAGGCCGCGGAGAGATTTCGTAAGATAGACCGTATAAATCTAGAAAAATCTCTAGCAGTGGTAGACAATGGGTTAACTACATTGACCTCCAGGATATATTCCTTAGGCAACATTGTATCTTCTGCGATATACATATTAGATCAAGATTTAGCCATATTACAACATGGGCAATCTCAGTTACGTTCTATTATGTTGTCAAGCTGGACGCTGCAATCTTTGCGTGCAGGCTATGTGCCTTGGTGTTTCATCAACAGCATGTCTCTGTTTTCTGAATACAATCTAACAGATAAACAGATATAAATGACACACAGGGGAGCAAAATATGCAATGCTGCTTATCGAAAAACTGGATAGGTTACCATTTACAGTGGCAGAATCACCGTCCATGGAATGGCTAATCCATGGCCACATAACTCTACCGGTCACTACCTTTCAGTTTCAGTATTGCCTTGAACAAAAGCAGGCAGGCAGATATGAAGAAATGGGTAAGGAATACATTAAGGAATCATGGGATTTACCATACAGATTTGGATGCCGGAATGGGGATCGAGAAGTGTTTCTAAGCGGTACAAACTGTGAGAGCGCTTTTAGTGGATCACTCATATGTCAGGATATAATGCTGCACGGGGCTTGTAATGGTTCTGTAGCAAACTTGTCCTGTCATCTGAGGGGTGCCCCAGCTGCAGTGATTACTCCAGCATTCGGGCTACTTTCAAATGGGAGTTACTTGATGTTGAACAGTCAAGGCTGCTGTGGAATGCTCCTGGGCATCGCATATCTGGTAACCGTGAGTTCCAGGGTTACTTGTTGTATGCAAGTATTGTTTCCATCGACACATACAGTCAGGGAGGCGTTGTTATGGCCTTCACTGAATGTTTCTTTAATACGGTTTGATACTCTAAGCAGAATGAAAGCCATGCTTTTACAGAAGTCTGGGCCCTTAACCTCCGCTCGAGAGACTTTTGATCTCCAGATCGCAAGGTCTTCGGCAGAGATACAGGGGCTTATCCATACAAACTGACCTTTCCATTTCGTAGAAATGGTAAATCGTATCTTTAACATGTCTGATACGACAGGCTTAGTCCACCTTTTTAAGACCATAGGTTCTGGACTTCTAGGCACCTTTCCGATGGTACTTGGAGTTATTCCAAACTTCATACACTCTGTATTCAGAAGCATCTTTGGGGGACTTCCGCTAATCCTGTTCCTAATAGCAGGTATCCTGATTGTTTTTTATCTGCTACGCAATGGACGTCCCAGTCACCAAGGAGATGGAAAAAGCACTCCTGGAGCGTAAATACCGTGACCGCATGGTACAACATCTAGGCACGCCTCGCCTAAGAGAACTGAGTGCATCTTGGTTCTTGTCATTTCGACCAGTCTGGATGGACTGCATCTTACCTGTCCTCCGATGCCTGTTTTGCGGAGAAGAATGCGTGTTAAACCTTTGTTTGACACTCCCATCATGTGCGCAACCGGACGTGAATGCGTTACTGGACCTGATAACGGCCCATGTTCTGCAGTGTCCTCAGCGTATTCCAATGTTGATGGCGGCATTCCTTGAGCCACAGGAGGTAGTAACTGCACCTGTTGGTATCAACACCGGCTCCTCCTCTGACACCAAGGCTTTGGATGGCGCACAGGCTGCCCCAGCACCAGCTGCGGACATCGTGGAACATCATCTGTGCTCAATTGACGTACTCTGCGAGGTGCTACAGGGGCCGTCTACTGCGGAAGCAAGCAACAAAAATGTTGTGTCTACCAGCCAGGACACATAAACATTTGACTCATTTGGCTCGTCGTGTGCTGGAAGAAATTCGCCCTTTTTAAACAAACTCGATTTGGAACTCAAAAACAAAATTGACATTCCTTTCATTATTGGGCATACATGGCTTTTAAATGCTTATAGTGGTTCGGACTATAGCTACGGACACTTTAGAGCTATGGCTTGCAAGTTTTTTGTTTTTTTAAAAACATTTTTAAGTTTTTTAGAAATTTTTAGAGGTTTTAAACATTTTAGCAAAGGAAATGTTTTTAAACTCTGGGTGTACCAATGTCTAGTTAGGATGGTAGTACAATAATAGATTACATATGTTGTCCAGTCGGAAGAGGAGTGGGTGTTATATTCCATATAGGTACCCTATATAGGCGTAGGTAACATTGCAACCTTTCACCTATATCCTTCCCTACATTACATACATAACGGTTCATAGGGACTGACCTTTTACCTAGATACGACACTGCATTCAGAACGTGGGTTTTCCCTAGTTCGAATCTCATACATTATGCATGAGGCTTCTTGGAAGCACAGCAGGACTAACAGCAGGACGAACATCTCCTGTATAATATCTCTGTATAAAGTTCAGGCCCGACGTCATCCTTTAGGCCGACACAGTAACACAGCAAGGTAGGACCCCTGGGGGGACCTATGGGTATATATACAACATGTCTTGCTTAGGAAGATAGAGGAGACCGAGACTTCCCGGCTGACACACAGACCAGAGACGCTGAGGTTCCTGCATGCAGACGCTCCAGCTAGCAGTAGTCTAACATCCCTCGCGGGGTGTCCAACTCGACACCAGGACGGGGTCCCATATTCTCTCATTCTCAGGTAATGGGGTTGACTAGATCCTAGAGAGATTCTTGGCATAGCACCTACACAGATGCTAGGTACATTTAGGTACATCTAGTTAGGCAGGCATCGTAGGAGTACGCACCTTTTATCATGTGTTTTATATACTTGTATGTATTCATGATTATTGCAAGATGGTAGAGCTTTACCATCCATTTACTTTCTTAGTGCTTCTAATCATATATCTCTGCTACTGTCTAATGATTGTTGCAGCTCATCTATTCTACACTAGAATAACAACTGTTCAATAAATCTTTATTGGCAAACGCCCGGTATATTTATTCTGTGTATCTCTGAGACAAACTAAGTGAGCACGAGTGACTGAGCGAAAGGTAGTATATTGTTTCCACGATTCTGGGGGATCAGGGTTGTCATGTTCTGAGGTTGCCAAGAACTATTCTCTCCCTGATAAGAGGAGATTCTAGTGGCACTGTGAGCTAGCTGATACAGACAGGCTAACGTATCCGGTGGGGGTGCACAGAATCAGTCTGCCACCAATCCCACAGTTTATATTATCCAAACGCGCAGATCCAGTATAGGTTATATAGGAACTACACGACATTCCCTTTGTGGTGCCTTTTTAAAAGGCACCGTCGCCTTGTAAAGGGCACTGCAGGGGGAACCGCCACGCCGCCTGCCCGCCATAATCTGGTGGGCGGGCAGCGTGAGCTTTGGTGGAGCGGTGGCGCGGCGGTTTGCACTGCTTCGCCACCACTCTGCCAAAATCTCATAATAGGGCCCTAAGTAGGAGATACGTGCAGCTGGAGCTCATTGTGACAAAGCGGAGAATAGCGATCCATTGGTTTAGCCCCCGGACCTCAAATACAGGGGCTTGGAAACTGGACCTTTTTGATTGGGCTGGTGCTGAAGAGACACATATGGAAAAAAAAAAACAGGGACGAGAGGGCTGCTGAAGCCTTGTTGGCTTGTGGAGCTATGATGCAACTTCTATTTGAACCCCTGGGTGCGTCCGACACACTGGAGACTATTAGGACTTAGAGGAGGGGTTGAGGGATGCACATACTTCAATACTTTATTCCTTGACTAACCATGTTTAGTTACAATTGCTTGACTTTGTGGTACAATTCGTTGTCCCTTCGTGAATGCTTATCCCAATGCGCCATTTCTGTATATGAGGGGAAGCTAGGGGTGTGGGTGGTGGTGGGTTGGGTTGGGGGGTGTTTTGTCATATTGAGAGTTGTTTGGTTCAGCGTGTGCATGGGGGTCCGTTTTTTAGCGGCCAGAATGCCAAACACAGGGCGGGTACGGTTTAGTATCAGTAAAGTCTTCTAGTACGGCACCTTATCCTACTTAGCCATCTTTCATGATGTAGTACTTTTATTGTCTGATGTACTGTATATCACCCTGTCATTGAAAGTTTGAAAATAAACATGATTAAAAAACCTAGAATCACCCACAACACCTTTACATCTACCCACCACGGAACCCTAAAATCACCTTTACCTCCCTTTATCTCTATCAACCACTGAACCTTAACAAACCCTTTACCTCTGCCCACCCCTAAATCCTAAAAATACCCTTAACTCCCTTTACTCCTACCAACCATGTAACCCTAAAATCACTGTTACCTCCCTTTACACCTACCCACTGTTACAACCCTAAAATCACCCTTACGTTCCTTTACCACTTTCCACCCCTTAACTCTAAAATCACCCTTTCTCCCCTTTACCACTACCCACCCCTTTACCCTAAATTCACCCATAACCCCTTTACTGCTGCCAACACCAAATACCTAAAATCACCCTTACATCACGATTACTACCCCTAACCCTAAAATCCCTCCTTTACATCTACCCACCCATTATCCTAATTTCACCCATGACTAGCGTCAGATTTGTAACGCAGGCACTCGGGCAATGCCCGAGGGGCCGGTGTCCGAGTTCCAGCTGTGGGCTGCTTTTTTGAGCAGTCTGTGGGGCCGATTTGGGCGGTTTCGTTGTTCGGTGCCGCCAGCGGCCCAGTGGGTGCCTGAGTGGCCTTTCTGGAGCCAGATGGACGTCCATTACCTCCCTTCAATCAACGGGCAGAGGTGTCACTCCCTTTCTCTCGCTGGGCCGGTCCATTAATATATGCATATTGAGCGGGGGCAGGGGGCCTGAGCAGAAGAGCCTCACTTGTTTTCAGGTGTGTTTCACCAGTGTAAACTAATCCGTGCATTTTTTTTTAAACCCCCCCCTTTTTTTAATCAAATTTCGCAGAAGCAGTTTTTGCGGAAAGGCAATATGCAAATGTGGGCCACTTTTTTTAGCATGCCCGGGCCGATTTTTAATCCCAATCCAACCCTGCCCATGACCCATTTACCTCTGCCCATGCTTAAATCCTAAAATAACCTTACCGTTAAAAGATCCTGACCCCCATCACCCCCACCCCTCACCTCTACCCGCACCTTTACCTGCAAAGTAAAGTACTGTGTAGTAAAAAATGCATGGTAAAGATAAAAACAAGTAAAGAGATAAAACGACTCTCTTGGAACTACTAAAAATCCCCTTGCAACTAAGTATATAATGTTATATATACTTTATACATACAAACATCCACACCACTCTACTGGAGACACCATAAATGAACCCAAAACCAATTGTAATTCACACAAGGATAAAGAACTTTACTTAAGGTAAAAATTATTTATTCAAAATTGAGCTCCAATGAAAATACAGTTTAAAAACATGACATTTATACAATATATAAAATAGTATAATCCATACAATAAAAACAATCAATAAAAACAATCAAAGAGAGACAGATGAAGATGTGAACAATTTAAATCATCATAATAAAGTTACTCCTGAAGGAATCCATATATTGGCAAACATCAGTCTAATCATTCATAGTAATATTAGAAATGAAGAGGTTCCATGGATGTAACGTATTTAATACTAAAAGCGTTGACGCGTTTCGGTGGTATAAACTTATTGGGGTACCACCTTCATCAAGACTTGAACAATGTTTGTCTCTCAAATGGGTGATATGAAATTCATAAACCACTGATGGCGAATAGTGTCACAATAAGGATCTTCGTGACAGACTAAATCTTTGACCAGGTATAGTCTATTCGAAACAATAATATTATGCTGTTGGTGAGTACCTCAATAGGTTCACGTCAATAGATCCCTATGGATGAGGGATAACGGGCCTCAGATCAGGACCCGATAAGGTATTTTTGAATATAAAATACCCTGTGGAATACCCTACGGCTTAAAATACTTCCACACCTTCGTATAAGGAGTATAGGGATATCCAAGGTCTAGTCCTGCCGTCACAGCTTCCCTCTGCCTTCAAGTTTGTATTTAAATCTAAATTAGATTTAAATACAAACTTGAAGGCATTATTGATGAAGGTGGTACCCCAATAAGTTTATACCACCGAAACGCGTCGACGCTTTTAGTATTAAATATGTTACATCCATGGAACCTCTTCATTTCTAATATTACTATATTTTCATTGGAGCTCAATTTTGAATAAATAATGTTTACCTTAAGTAAAGTTCTTTATCCTTGTGTGAATTACAATTGGTTTTTGGGTTCATTTATGGTGTCTCCAGTAGAGTGGTGTGGATGTTTGTATGTATAAAGTATATATAACATTATATACTTAGTTGCAAGGGCATTTTTAGTAGTTCCAAGAGAGTCGTTTTATCTCTTTACTTGTGGTACCCTGTCTCTTGGCAAGTGGGGTCGCTCCCTGTTTTTTGATATAAAGATAAAAACACACAGGGAATCACTTACCTGTGTGGCACTTGCCTGCATTATAAAGATTGCGGGCTGTGTCATGCGGAGTAAAGTCCGCGGCCTAAAGATTATTTAGGAATAAGTTTACAAAAACAAGCTTTCATTCCTAGTGCTAAGAACCCCTCTGGTGAACCAGAACTCTTCTTTAAGAGCTATTGAACATAACATGACGTCATTGATCGGGTCTTATTCTGAGTGCCCAGTAATCAAGATTGTAGTTCTGAATATGGTTAAAAGTAATGCACAAATGTCGATTTTTTTTCTCTGTACACGTTTTGCACCTTTGGCAGAATCTGTGTGTGAAAATGCACTAAATTCTGAATTTCACAGCTCAGGACGAATAGGTGCATAATATGTATTTATCGGTTGTGTTACGATATACAAACCCTTCGGAGTGAGGTACTAAATTATATGGCAGGACCGGCGGCTCAGATTATGCTTCTCAATTTCTTTACTTACTCCATAGTAGCCAATGAAAAAACATTAAACATTTGTAATAACTACATTTCCCATGAGGCTTTGAACCACGCCTCCATTAACAGCCAATCAAACGTGACCTGAATACACAAAATAGCGAGGCACCATCTTGACTACCTCTTTCTTTGCAATAAGCAGTCTGAAAAGTCCAATAACAAAAGCAACAGTTCTGACTTTCAACGGAGAGCAAATTCCAACGAATCTCGGACGAGACAATTATCCACCAGGGTCCTTGTTACGAAGAAAAACAGATTCAACTCTGTTTGGAGTCCGTTCCTGAAATTAGAAACAAAGTTTGAAAACGAGGAACCACCAATATGGTATCAGGGTAGGGCAGAAAAAAACACCATACATTTACTGTATCATAAACAACATGGCAGTTGTAAATCTTACCTGTCCCAATGGGTGGGATAATCCTCGCCTCCGTGTCCTTAATAGAATCTAAAATTCTTGTCGCGATAGCTGGAAAATTTTGTATTCTATGGCAGGACCGGAGGCTCAGATTATGCTGGTTCAAAGCTGACCAACAACCACAGAAGAAACATGAGCAATAGGTTTATAATAGAACACTTTAAACATTGAATCCGAAGATCAATCCGCAGCTTTTAAAATATCTTCTAAACGCGAGCCCATAATGAACGCTTTAGAAGCCATAGCACCTCTAGTGGAATGGGCCCCGTACACAGAAATATCAATACCAGCCTCAGCCATTACCCATCTAACCCAACATGCCAGGGTGGCCGCTGAAACTGGTTGAAAAGGTTTCTGGATTGCCAAAAGTAACTGACCCATAGGTTCCACTCTGTGAGCTAAAGTGCGTTCTTCATACATTTTCAAGCATTTTAAAACACGTGGGGGCATATTAGCAAGAACCTCGTTAAAATTATCGCTGTTTTAGCGGCAGGAAACTGCCGCTAAAACGGCGATAATGGGCTTGCTAATATGCGTTATAGAATTCCAATAGAAGCCCAGGTTAGATGTGCAGGACATCTAACCTGGGCTTCTATTGGAATTCTATAACTCATATTAGCAAGCCCATTATCGCCGTTTTAGCGGCAGTTTCCTGCCGCTAAAACGGCGATAATTTTAACGAGGTTCTTGCTAATATGCCCCATAATTTCTCATTATGAGGAAAAGCTGGATACTCAACTGAACGAGACAAATGATGAAAGATACACCCTGGGGAGAGAAAACCCTTCTCTAAGTAAGTAAAGAAATTGAGAAGCATAATCCTCGCCTCCGTGTCCTTAATAGAATCTAACATTCTTGTCTGGAAAATTTTGTATTGTCTAGCGGTATAAACAATCAGACCAAGAACCAACGTGTATTACAACCATTTTCCAGTAGAGGGCAATAAATACTAAAAAATCGTCATGGCATAATAAAATACAGACAAGTTCGAGTGAAGTAAACGTGTTCATTTACAAAAATGCAAACGAGGACAGTGACTAGACGTTGGTATTCCCGAAAAAAAAACATCAAGTTATCTAGAAATTTGCTATTTGGGTTCTGAAATACAAGGGGCACTAAAAATGCTGATGAGAAATAAGGACACGAGTAATGCCCTCACCCAGACATTCTTATTAATAACCTGCTTTACTTATTTATTGATATGCTGAGGTTTTATAAATCGCGGACCTGGGCTAACGCAAGGCGTCTGAGCGCTATTCATGTAGGGCAAAAGAATGTAAATATAAATCGCATCCATAATTTAGAGATTGCTGACAGTTACACAATACACACCTACACGTTTAGATACAGTTTTCTGTAGTACCTCTGCCATGTCTAAGTGCTGTTAATAACGAGTTGTGCCTATTACCCACTTACACTTACAGACGGTGGAAGGCAGATATGACTTCAAACTCGTGATCTACAGATCACAATAGCTTTCAGCAGCAGAGCATTTAACACACTGAGCCACCTCCCCCGCTGTGGAGGTAAAACCTGCCCAGAGAAGCTTTCCTTAATGAAACACCCTCTGCAGAGTCATTGCCCTTGAGTTGCCATTAGCCATAGGGAGCAGCCTCTGTCTACACTCTTCACCAGCCCTCTCTTAAGACCTAGCTTCTCTCTTCCTGATTACCTAGCAACAAGCTGCACTCCTTTCTGATGATCTTGCCAGTGTCATCTTCAGGATTTTGGGGGCACAGAGCAAGAAATATTTTGAGGGCCTCTATTCGGAACAAGTCTGGATTTTAGTACCCATTTTCTGCTCATTCAAGTCCCATGATGCCAAACAATGTTGAATTACATTTTAGGGGTTGTTAAAGAGAAATAGACAGAAGATAAAGAAGATGTTCACTTTCCCAGAGTCCCATTGGATGGTGGGGCCCTGGGCAACTGCCCACTTTGCCCAAGTCTTAACACATCTCTGAGTCTTTCTACTAAAGGTTAGGGGGACCAGAATTTCAAAATCAGACGCCAGGATGACCTATTTGTATAGATGTAGGACTCCAGTGTGTCAGCGAGAGGCCCATGATTGGTCATTTGATTGTAATAACACCACAGACGTCAATCATGGGCACCCATTCCAAAATGGCAATAAAGCTTCCTGACATCTTGCTTCCCACTAAGTTTCCACTAGCTCTTTCCTGTCACACACTATTGAAGGCCATCAGATTATCAAGTCACTGCTTCGCTAAGCAGCAGCCAAAGTCTCATTTTTCAACAAGTTTAGAACCCCTTTCAGTCTTCGATCCTTTTTTTCTCCTTTTATGACCTCTTCTTCTATCCTGTGGTGCAATGGGTAACTTTCAACCTCGTATGATCTTATCCAGTACTGATCTGTGCCTGCTTTACTTTAGGTCTTCAACTTCCAGTATTGTCCTGAATTACTGGAGTCCTGGATTTACTATCCATCTTGCCATTGGAGGCTTTCTTTACTTGTTGGGCTTTTTCTTCCAGGTTCCCTGACCCTTCTCTGCAGACGCCTGTTTTCAACATGTTAGGTAAACTGTGTTACAGCATAGTGGTTACCGAAAGAGGTTGCCCTTATCGCAGGCAAGCCAAACCATGGATCAAGGAATAACTCTCATGTACAACCATAGACAAATATATCAAATGTTCAAGTTGTGTCATTTTATTATTATGGTTTTACTGAATCCATCCACAATTCATTAAACATTAACTACAGCTCATCACTGGGGTGAAGAAGGGATACAAACAGGGAAAGTAAGAGCATTGTGGAAGTAGTGAATCAAAGTCAAGTAAAATGACAAGGGATTGCATAGAGATCATTAAGTGAGAGTTCATTGTTATTGCAGGAAATACATTAACTCAAGTTACAGCTATCAAACGTCACTTGGATAGGAACACCCGTAATGGTGCCCACAAGTCCTTCAAGTATTTCTGAGAACAGTCGGAGAGTGCCAGGCTGGATTCAATCCTGTGGCTCAAACAGACTGAGTTCCACCATTGCTGGTGGGTGGTGAATGATCTTTCGAACAGATGGTGATTTGTTGAATTGGCTTTGGCAGGGTAAGTCTAGTCAATGGCAGTTGTTCTTCCTGGTGTCGTTGTTTGTAGATATGGGTCGGAGAAGAAGGTTCTTTAGTGAGGTGGCTTTGTTAAGGTGCAATTATAGCTTGAATGTCTTTGAAAAACAAGGACCAGAATAACAGATATAAAATGATTAAACAAATATCTTGTTGCCTGCCCACTTCAATTTTTCTTTGTCCTGTAAAACTCTAGAAATATGCCCATCACAACATTCTGTTTCAGGTGTGTTAGGCCAGGCCCTTAATTAAATGGGTTATGTCACTTGTGAAAGTTTTCCTAGATATGCTTCCTTGGCTTTCATCCCGTTTAGAGCCCGCCAACATTTTTCATCCCTTAAAATGCTGACTGACCCTCATGATGTCTTGCATGTATGTGGGTACAGTTCTTCTCTCTGCTTTTTGCACATTATCAGAATGTGCTGGCATCTAGTGTTCTGTTTATGTCTGCACTTCTCTTCTGTATGTAGGGCCATGCCAAGCTCTTAAACATGTTGCCGGATGACAACAAATTAGAAGTGATGTTCCATTTAAATAATGTATTGTTTCAGCTTTAGAAACTTTACCATTTCGTAACATTGCAAGTACAGCGTAATAATTGTTGCAATATCATATATCAATGAGTGCTAATAACATCTTCATCTAAAAAGTTTATACTTTCATAATTCATAATTATCATTACATTTTGAAATAACTTGTAATGCCTTTAAGCCACATCAAGTAGGAGGTGCCTGAGAATGGGACGTAATTGTTTCTTCTACATTCATGCTACACAATATTAGCTTCTGCTCCTGGTGAAGTCTATTACATTCTACTGTGAAAAAGGGCCATCCCAACATAACATCAACTTGCCTAGCTTATTCACATAAAAAATGTCCTGAAATAAGTAGCACATGGCCTATATTTGACCAGGGTAAAATAGCATAAATGTTAAACTAGCTATAAAGTATTCTTGTTTCCTTCCTGGAGTCAGACTGCAGTAATATGAATTCCAGATCCAAACAGAGCCATGTCTTGTTCTGCACTTCACTGTATCCGTAGCCAGCCATCCACATTGTATGTATTCCATGAGGAGATATGTACTGTATAAACCAGGGATCATGTGTACATGAAGGGTACGCAATGAGTAGTAAAGGCTATAAGGCGTTAGAAATTATTGCATTTTAAGCAAGTATTTTATTTATTAATGTTTAGGCCATGTTGAAACTCGCATTAATCAATACAATGCGGAAATATTTGTTTAATAATTTCAGTTATTTTAAGAGTATATGTGCAGTTTAAATGTTCCCAAAGGATAAATTGTATCTAGTTCTTATCATTATGTGGTGATGATTAAATCAAGCAGTATTTGTGCTAATATTGAGTCAAATAATCCACACAGTGTTTTATGGCAGATGAAAAGAAAGGGGTGAGAGTAACCATGCTGGTGGATACCAGCGTTAATATGATTATCAGCTATGCCGTGTTTTTAAGATCTTATACAGGTTAATTACAGCTTTTCAACCATTTTTTGAAATTTAAATACAAGCTCTGCATTTGCGTTTTTTTCTTGACACAAGGATGATTTGAGGTCATAGTCTGGCTTCCATTGTCATGTTGAGTGGCGGTCACGTGGTGTGTATAGTATGGTATAAGATGGCTCTGCAGATATGTCTCGTTATGTGATCAAGCCCAGTGAGGTGGGAGAAACGCGTCCTCCTGTCATGAAAAAACAATAAAGAAAATATCAGCACGAAACTGGTGTCCATGTCCCGCTATCAGCGGACAACGCTGTGGGAATTGTGTTTGGATATATATATATATATCTGGACTGCCGCTCATCCCAAGGAAGCAGGGAATCTGCTGTTCAAGAGGACAGTCCATGACCACATGGAGAGACAAGGTTACTGGAACTGCGTCTCCGGACTTGCGACCAGCGGGAATGCGAGGTTGGAAGTGAGGGCTTAGAGACTATTTGTTGCCCAGCACAGCGCTACGATTTCCAACCTAACCACGTCTCAGGTCAGCCTCCTATCTGGAGTACCAAAAAAAGTCTGGCTGAACAGAAACACTCATTTGCGACACGAACGAACTGCATGATGGAACTTGCAGTCTCCGAACACTGAACTGCTCGAGTGCTCTCTGTGAAACGTGGCTCAGGTGCGCACCACACTACTTTAGAGGATGGGCCAATATAAAGGAAGTTACCTGGAAACCTCAAGCACCAGTGGCATTTGAAAAAGGCAATCGCCGAAACGCGTTATGCCAAACTTTTTAAATAAATGGTTTTACTAAGCCCCACCGTGTCCCCTTGTTTACTTCGACGGAAGAAAACGTTTTTCAAATATAAAGCGTGTAGCCAGTGACACGCAAGGGTGACCCTTCCATAAGAGTCCTGGGTTCAATGGCTTTTATCTGGACCGCCGCTCATCCCAAGGAAGCAGGGAATCTGCTGTTCAAGAGGACAGTCCATGACCACATGGAGAGACAAGGTTACTGGAACTGCGTCTCCGGACTTGCGACCAGCGGGAATGCGAGGTTGGAAGTGATGGCTTAGAGACTATTTGTTGCCCAGCACAGCGCTACGATTTCCAACCTAACCACGTCTCAGGTCAGCCTCCTTTCTGGAGTACCAAAAAATGTCTGGCTGAACAGAAACACTCATTAGCGACACGAACGAACTGCATGATGGAACTTGCAGTCTCCAAACACTGAACTGCTCGAGTGCTCTCTGTGAAACGGGGCTCAGGTGCGCACCACACTACTTTAGAGGATGGGCCAATATAAAGGAAGTTACCTGGAAACCCCAAGAACCAGTGGCATTTGAAAAAGGCTATCGCCGAAACGCGTTATGCCAAACTTTTTAAATAAATGGTTTTACTAAGCCCCGCCGTGTCCCCTTGTTTACTTCGGAAGAAAACGTTTTTCAAATATATATATATATATATATATATATATATTATATTATATTATATATAATTGTTCCCAATAGATCTAGACCAATACAAAATTCTACTGCTGAGGTTTGTTAAACCTATTTATCGTTCTTCATCACGTTCTAAATGAAGTCAGCCAACATGTGTCCCCATATATATTGCTAATGTGCCCAGGCCCTTTTCAATGCTGAAAGTGTTATGCAAATATGGAGATTTACCACATACAAAATAAACAAGAATCAAAAGATATAAAGATATTAAGATCAAAATCATCGTCTTCTGTGAGCTGCACACTAGGGAAATCCAACAAACGTCAAGCACTCACATGTTTAGTGCTACTCAAAGTAGTGTAGATGGAACATGCTTTTAAATTAAAAGAAACTAGATATTAGTACCTGTATCTTTAGGCAAGATTGTGAATTTATATAATTAAGAGACAGTAGAGCCATAAATATCTTCTAGGCAATGTGTTGTAGGTAACATTTAGGTAGAGCTCAAGAAGCAACTGGAAGAAGTAGTAGCAAAAAGCAAGGGCATCCTTGTTTCACCTTACTGTAGTAAAATTGCAATAAATGTTGTTCGAAAAGCATCTCCATAGTTCTGTTGAAAAAGTAGTTCATACTATTAAGGAAATCACATTTTTGTAAAGGTAGCGGTTTTAGGGGCACATGCATCAAGGTAGGCTTTTGCGATTCCTTAATTGCGATTATTAAGGAATCGCAATTAAGGAATCGCAAAAGCCTATGCATGTAGGAATCGCTATAAAAATAGCGATTCCTAAACATTCCTTAATTGCGACTCGCTAATTGCGAGTCGCAATTAGGAATACCTCCCCATTAATTCCTATGGGCCTAGAGGCCCATAGGAATGAATGGGAAGACATTCTCAATTAGCGATTCGCAATTAGAGAATCGCAAATTGAGAATGCAATTTCAAGGGTGCCAGGGTGTCAAAATGACACCCTGTTGCACCCCTGAAATTGTGATGTGCACCCATGTTGCGCACACACATGCCCCAAGGGCATGTGTGTGTGTAACCTAAAACTTAAAAAAATGCATTTTAGAGCATTTTTCGAAGGTTTTGCAAATTACAGACAAGTTTGATTTGTCTGTAATTTGCGGTCCCAAATAGCGAAATCGCTATTTGAAAGTGCTTCTAGCATTGCATTTAAGGAATCGCAAATTGCGATTCCTTAAATGCAATCATAATTTAGGAATTCGCAATTAATTGCGAATTCTTAAATTGCGCATAGGAAACACTTTCATGCATCTCCAAAGGCCAATTTGCGATCGCAAATGGCCGATTTTTGCGATTCGCACCGTTTGCGATCGCAAAAACCTTTGATGCATGTGCCCCTAAGTCATTAGATGATTGAAATCGGTTTACCATATGTCTTTCAAGATTACATTCTGCGGTCTGGTAATAGATGCAAATTCATACTTACTGTCTGATACTTTTGTCTAGATTGTTGAAGTGAGTATATTTAACTACAAACAAGGGGTTATATATTCGAAGGGACATATCTGTGTCACAAGAGGTGCTTTCATATGCTAATATCAGGGCAGCCATCTTAAGAGAAGTGTTGCGACCTTGTCAATCCAATAGGGTATAGTAATGTGATTACGAATATAGTGAGGAGATGACCCGTACTGAGGATCAGCGATCTTATCAGTAAAATAACGTGTGAGAGAGAGTATTTTCTTATTATGATGTCCAACAGTCTGTAAGGTGCCTGTCGTTTGCAAGGCATATTGTCAAAAGAGTGCAGAGCAAGAGAATGGAATCATGTACAGTGGGGAGGGGTGCTCTGTGTTTGTGAATGACTATGCAGTAAAATTATAGTGCAGAAGGGAAGAAATAAAGTTGAGAAAGAACCCACGATATATGATTACAGGGACTGGTTTAATCATACGACGAAGAAATAACATCATACGTAGGAATAATTATCATTATGCTTTAGCAGGTATGTGGTTTGTTCCCAGGAAGTGCATGCTTCCTAGTTCCTTGATGGAAAAGATAGGCAAAAATAAGTCCTCTCTTCCTCTATCCTGGCAAAAACAGGGGAAGATTGTAAAAGTTCCTTGAGGTGTTCATTTTTATTTAACTTTTCTGAGTTGTTTTAAAGTACTAAACTTGGCAACGATCTGAATTTGGTGGTTGATCCTTGTCAAATAAAATATTAATCTCAGAGGAGGCTAAATCACATACCTGGCAGATCGTCCATATTTGGCGGGTGCCACATGCTTTTTTCCTGTTCATTCACCTAAGGGGATTGATTACCTACATTGGCAGGTATGTTTATACCAGTGCATGAACCCGCTTTTGCACTTCTATTGACCCCCTGATAAAAACAAAATGCCTCATAGATTTTAATCGAGTCACCTGCTTTCCAAACCTGTATCACACTCCAAAAAAGTGTTCCTTTCCAATTGACCTCATTGGAATCACTCTCTCAAATGCCTGACTTCACTCGCACTTTTGAGGCAAGTAGTTGACAGGTATGCTATATGTGTGATAGCACTGTCGCCGAGTTCCATGGTAATTTTCAAAAGGATTCACCTTTAACTTTCCCAGATGAAAATATACAGACCTAGACTTTGTATAGATTAAAACATTTTTACAGAGTGAACTCTTTGGGCCTATGGAATGTCTTAAGTTAGGTTATATGTCCTGTAAATTTGTATATGTACCCTGATCTATATGTGCTGTCATAACACTGTATAAAATGATATTCCTATCACGATTCTTGGAAAGTGAAGATTCTGATTCTATAACAGGACCCGAGGGTTTGTATTATACATTGTCTTCCTTGCGTCAATAAAACAGTTACCAGCTTACAACAGTAATAACCCAAAATTCCAGAAACAAAGAACTCCAATGACCATGGTTCTTTGAGAAAAGAATACAAGTCCCATCCACACGGTTATGCATCAATGGCATTACAGATAAAGGTATAAGCTGCCCCAGCTGGTATAGCCCTGCCTCTTTCTTGGTGCTCGGAGCCATGATAACATTTTTCTTCACATTAAATTTGTGGTACAGTTTGTATATTAATATTGCCTTTGTGAACAGGAATTTCTCTTCCGAGTTCAGTGCTGTGCAGATATTTGTCAGCAGCGCCGATAATCACCAACTGGGTTGTCTTCTTTCACTCTGGTGCCTGGCTGTGTTGCATGCCTTTTTTCGTCACCCCCTTCAGTTATTAAACTCGTCCAACTCTGTGTCAGTGCCATTTTCACGCAGGGCACGCAGCTGGAAATCATTTGCATCTGCGTGTCTCTCACGCCTCTTCAACTGCCTGTCACGCTATCCTGAACCACTTCCGCGGACTCTCTGCTGCTCCGACTCTCAAGAGGCAAAACCTCTCGGACCAGTCCCCTTTCCACACGACACTAGGCAGACTCAGCCCTAAAGGCTGGTGGGTAGCTTCTTCTGTTTTTTTTTTTTAAAATATTAACCCTTCGTAACTCATTGACGCTGGCCTTATGCGCTGGCTCAGGCTGTAATAACAATTAATCAGGTTCATTGTTGAACCAGGGAGATGACTGGTCACAGAGCAGTGTCACACTCAACTGAGTGTACTCCCCCCTCCTTGTTCACACCTGCACGTGGGCAGTAGTGAGTTCCTATTATACAATAAGGTAGTAGTGAGATGGACTTTGATTAAAAACTGTTATATATATTTTCCCTCCAGGGATCATGTCACAGTTTGGCCTACAGTAACATCTATGGACCTCACACCTCAGGATGTAGAAGAATGTGTTCTAGGAGGAATAGACCTGCAAAGGATGGGGCAATCCAAAGATATGTTCAAAAATCCATGTTTACCTCTCTGGGTTCTTTGACCCAACAACTCTAGACTTTCTTTTTCTTACTGCCAGCAGCTGACTGATCCCCAAGACCCCGGCCCTGAGCTCTCCCCATTGGGGCATGAACCTACCTGGTTGAAATGTAAAAAAAAAAAAGGCTAAGGTGGCTACCTTAGACAATCCTTAGACAAGCCTATTTAGATTCCCTTACCAGGGATTCTCAAGAGATTGACAGGGAGATGTATTCTGATGGCACCCTGTCGGACCAAGACGCCTAGGATGATGGCAAGACTGATAACTCTGAGAAGGATCTAAACTGTTCCTCACACTCATTAACCAAGTGGCAAAGATGTGATGACCAGGAATATGGGGCAATCTCTTCCAATATATTTTTTCTTCCATCCTTTAAAAAGCACTGTTGATCCAGAAGAGATAGTCCACCAATGCTCCTCAGACTGGGTACCTTCAACCAGAATGGCAGCCTATGTTCAGGCTAGGTTGAGAAAGCCCTTCCCGAAGGATGTACAGAACCAGTTAAGAGCACAATGCCCTCAACCTTCATTGGACAGTCATGTTGCAGATACCCTAGCGAATGATCCTAAACTTTCCACCTTTTCAGGGAACTACATCAAGGGTCCTGCAAAGGGCATTGACAAGTCTTGGCGAGTCTGTCAAGATAAATTAATAGATCTTTCAGGACCCCTTTCCAAAATGATAGATTTCCCTTTTCGAACCAAGGGGCATATTCACAAGCCCCTATTGCTACGGGAACGTCACTTTTTACTACCTTCCTGTGGCGATAGGGGCTTTGCCTTATTTACAAGGCAGCGTTAAGCCACTTAATGTGGCTTAACGCTGCCTTGTAAATAAGGCCCGCTTTCACGCTATGCTTAGCGTGAAAGGGGAGGACAATGGGTGCTGCTGTGGGCGTTCCACCGCAACACACATTGATTCTGACACTGCCCCCTATTTACAAGGGAGGCGTAAAAAGGAGGCAGCGACAGAATTAAGACCAGGGAAAACCTGGTCTTTTCCTGGCTCAACAAGGAGAAATGTTTCATTTCTCCTTGTTTTTACTGTTTTCATGTGTGCTGCGTTGTGCAGCACACATGAAAACAGCAAAAAAAGCCAATGATTGTTTATGTACAGTAAGGTCCCCCTTCTTGCACATAAACAATCATTTTTTTAAAATGCCCTTTTGAAACTTCTATGTGTGCTGCATTATGCAGCACACATAGAAGTTACAAAACGGCATTTAAAGATTGTTTATGTGCAGGAAGTGGGACCTCCTGCACATAAACAATCTTCCCCTGTATTAAGACACCCTTGCAAGGGTGCCTGCGTTGGCGCTAGGCTGCTAAGTGTAGCGCCAGCGCAGGGGGAAACGCAGGGCTGCACCATATTCTTGTAAATATGGTGCAGGCCAGCGTTTCTGAAGTGGCGGAGTGAGGCGTTAAGACTGAGAAGCAAGCATTTATTGATCAAGATTCTCTTTCCATTTCAGAAGAAAGGCTATCGGGAAAGTTCTACCCATACAAGAAATTTTACAAGCAACATTTTCCTCGTTGACATAAAAAGGGGCATGTTATTGGTTGGTCGTCAACTTCTAAGAGTTTAACGCTCAGACATATTAAAAATTAAGGATATTTACCTCCTTTAAGACATGCTGAGAGAAGGGGACTTTTTGGTGTGGTTGGACCTAAAGAACGCCTACCTCACAGTACCACTTTTTACTCCCCATTGCTGTTTCCTAAAGTTGTGTTGGAAGATGTGAATCCCAGAATTCTAGGTGCTTCCATTTGGGCTAACATCAGATTCTTGCTGTTTTACAAAGCTAGTGAAACTGGTGGTTACATTTCTAAGACAGAGAGAAATCTGACTTATCATATATCTAAAGCTTTCTTGTTAATTGCTCAGGAGACGGTCATTCTACAATGCCACCTAGAGCTGGCTATCTCAATCCTCCAAGACTTGGGGTTAGTTGTAAACCAAAATAAATCTCTTAATCCAGGTTACTCTGAAAGAGTTCCTGGGGTTTGTCATAGACTTCTTGACATTAACTCTCTCACTTCCCGAACCAAAGATCAAAGCTATCAAAAATGAGATTTGCAGAGTCCCAATGAAGGACAGGGTAACTCTGCACAGACACTTTGCCTACGGACATTGTGACTGAGTCAGAGGCAATTTTCTTGGGTTGAGGAGCGACGTGTGGAGAGATCTCCACAGGGGGTAGAAGGTCCCAGAACAAACTGAAGCTTCCTATCAACTGCCTCAAACCTTTGTCTATGTCGTTCGTAATCCGGTGTCTGACCCCAAAGAAATCAAACTGGTGTATTTTGCTCAGGATGGTCAACTTGTCAGCAGTGCAGTATATCAACTGCTTCAGGGGGTGAGATCAGACTTTCTAGCAAACATAGCAAAGGTGTTTTGGGAGTTCTGCCGAACCAACATTATTTCAGCACTAGCAGTTCACTTTTCCAGCAGGGACTAAATGTAGTGGACTGAAATTATTGGTTTCTCCGTGATTCCAGTGAATTGAAAATACACCCTCTTTCTTCAAGAAACTGATGGAGACATTGAAATCCTGCAAAGTGGGTCTTTTTGCCTCCAGGTTAACTTTTCCGATACCACCATTTTACAGCCAGAGACAAAATCTTTTGGCAGTGTTGATGGATTCCTTTCTCCAGAAATGGATGGAAAGGAAGTATGCCTTCTACCATCTGATATGATCCCAGAGTCACATGACAGACCAGGAGGCAAGCAGCAGAGGTTATCAAAATTGCCCAGTTATGGCGATCACAACTTTGGATCCCGATCCTACTGGAATTGTCTTGCCAATTGCCACTCCTTCTTTCATCTTTCCGAATATTCTCTTTGACCTGGCAGGGCAACCATATCGCCTGGTCCTTCATAACCAAGTCCAACTTGTAGCATGGAACCTTTTAGGTATCAATGGCAAATGTCAGGACTTTTAAGAAAAGCTCTCTTATTCATCGACAAAGCCTGGTCACATTCTACCAATAAGCGTTACCACTCAGCTTCCAAGTAGATGGGCATGCTGGTTCATAGAACGGGATCTTGATCCCATAGGAGTGTATGTGACTTTCGTGGCCAACATCTTGGCCAGTCTGTTGGCTGAGGGTCTTTCTTAATGAACGGCTAATTCTTACTGAGCAGGCCTTTCCGCAGTTCACATTCCAGCGGCGGATCATCCGATAAGTGAACATCCTCTAGAGTCCCAACTTCTCTGTAGGATCTCCTTTGCTTCTCCTCTTCAATCCAGGTGTGATGTTCTTTGGAAACTCTCCTTACTGCTGAGATTTTTCCAAAACTGGCACAGAATTATTCTTTGACTTTAAGCAACAGTCAGCATAACTGACCATCCATCTCTATCTAGCATCTTATCAGAGAATATCAACATCAGAGGTTGGATCTAGCAGGTTGTTTCTTTACACCAGAAAGTGTTTCTTTTGTTTTGTCCAAAAGAATAAAAACTTCTTCAAGACATTTATCATATGTGAGTTTTCCTACGGATTCCAAACTTTGGGGCCCATTACGATGACTGGCGGATGCACCTCCGCGATGCTGGCGGTGGGAGAAAACGGTGTTTTCCGCCCGCGAGCTGCGGTGCACACGCCCGCCATATTACAATGGTCAAACACAGCCCATTTTCCGACCGCCGCGGTGCGACGTGAACCGCCATCAAAACGCACCCGCCACCGCGGCGGAGTTAACCAATCGAGAGCCACCGCCGTGCGGAATGACGTCCCTCCCGCCGTACAAATTAGGATGCGCCAAACAGCCAGGCACACCGCAGCGGAGAAACCGGCCAATCTGAGCAGGCGGAAGCACCACAGCCGGGCGCAAAAGTGAATACCGGAGCCGACCGCCATGGACCCGGCACTACACGTCTTCCCGGCGCTGTACATGATACACCTCCAGCAAGCCATGGACCGTGGCGGACGCCGCCGCAGGTACGCGATCACACAACTCTGCACACAAACACAACCCACAACTCCATGGCTGATGTAAGGTTCCTGTCCCCACCAGACACCCTGGTGGGGACAGGAACACAACCACAGGTGTAGCCACACATGTCCTACCTGCCACTAGTTCACCCCTCCTCATCCAGGTCACCATGTCCGCGATCTTGAAATAATGTTCAGTTCACATGACCGCAGCGGTGAATCCGCGTTAAAAAATGCACACAATGTAGTAGGCAGGGCCAGCACAAGGCATGGGCAGTACATAAAGTACACAGGGCAACACCTCCACACTCCATACACTAGGCCCACCCACAACATGAAGGTGTCTTGTGGCTCGTGGCCTCCTGGCCTGCCTGGCTACGTTGGCACAGGCCTGGCTGCCATGATGACTTTTGCGCACGTTACTCTTGGACGTTGTTCTGTCACCCTCTGCTACTGCCAAGTTATTTTACAACTGTCTGCATTTTCTGTTTCTCACCTTTTCTCCTGTTCCCTTTGGGCTCAGTCTGAACAACAGTTACAAGGTCGAATAACACGTCCCTGGTTCTTACTGATTTGGCCCGTCCCTCGCACCTAGACATAACACCATGTACAGCTGCCATGGAGAAATTAGTGTGCTTTTAATAATGCGGTCGCCCGCTCTAGATGGCACTTGGAGACGACCTTTCCAGAGAGAAGAGCTGTGATTGTCTGCTGATGTAGTTTTGCATCTAGAGACTGAGGTATGGGGGTTTGCTAGTCAAAGCCCAAAGGTCTTCTATTTTCATAATACACTGGCTACCAGCACGGGGAGGGTGGTAATGTTAGTTAGACATATATCCACTGCTTTATGAGATGCTTTCCCCGTTCGTATTCTATGGAGTAGTAACTATGCTGATTATATTATTCATATGTATTATGCTATTAGTACTGACACGTGTACTGTATCTTAGAGCACGTAAGTTGAAATAAACATTTTAACCTATACAGTGTCTCTTCTTACGCATGTTGTGGACAGGTACGAGTGAGTGATGAAAGAGTGTTCTTGCCTCTGCGAGTCCTGAGAGAGAGAGAAACCGTGTTCTGGGTTGTCTAATCATTGGTACATCAGTGCTAATGGAACGCTAAGGCTAGTTGGGTTGGGGTTTTGGGTGCTAAGGCATATGGTTGGCTAACCACTATATTCCGAGGTCCTATTATCCTGTGCATAGCTCTGTATGTGCAGAAACCCTATAACAAAGGGACATGCCATGTGACCTCCTGTGCTCCCACATGCCCAATAACCAGCCAGGTGAACACACACACTGCACCACACAACAAACAACTAGGGAGACAGCCTCATCAGGTGTGGCTGCAGAGTAACACACAGCGTAGAAGCACAGGGCCAGGGGAACCCACACACCACAACAACACCACACTCATGGCAAGTAAACTGAGTCCAAGCACAAAACAAACACACACAAAAATGAACAAACACTCTAATGGACACACAGCCTGCCAAGTCACACAGACATACCCCACACTGACACACAGCAACAAACACAGACCACATGCTAGCAGCAATGGAGGACAACAAATAGGAAACCTAAAGTGAGGTGCACACAAATGGAATGGCAAGGAGCTGAACACCAAGCATCTGTACATCACATGCAAGGGAAGGAACATATAACAACAACCCCAGCCCAACAAATCACACATGGCAGTCACAGTGAGTGAAGTCAAACCACAGTCACCTCACTGCAACAACTCAGGGAGACAGTAAGGCAACCCATGTACAGGCACAGAGATGAAAGGAAGGGTATGAAGTCTAACACTGATCAGCCACACATCTTTATCCAAATACATCACAGGAGTATGTCAGCAGCACAACACACAGGGCCCATTGCAACACTCCATGACTGTCAAACACAAGTATGAACCTTCACAAAACCCCCACACCCATCACACCTGCAGCACACAACACCAGGGACAAACACACAGAAGCTTGCCAATAATGTCCAGTCAATACACTGACAAGCAAACACACCCCCTGGGGGGTATCCACAAACATCACACACACACAGGGATGGCAGAACCACTGTACGCACAAAAACAACAGTCAAACACAGAACACAATCAAAACACACACACAGAACTACTACAATAACAGACAAGACCTGTGCAGTTAAACACTGGAAATTCAATGGGAGCACAGACACAACAGGAGTACACAACCTCATTAGTCAGGAAAAATGCACAGACAACATACCACAACACATATAAGAAGTGCATCCACACAAAACAATAATGGAGACAAACAGGGAGAAATGGGCCTACAATGACGCACAGACAGACATACCACACCACCCATCAACTCAAAATGGTGTCATAGTGTACCACATGCCTGCACATGCACAAGAATGACAAGAGACACATCAAATATGAGAGGAGAAAACACCAAGGATGCACCTAAAACAAGCACGGGAACAACAATAGACCTCAGTTCATGTGACAGACACACAAGTAAGGCACACCACAATGGCAACACACATATGAATCAAACACAACAACAAAACACACACACTGACAGGCAAATAGAACACCACACACAGAGCAACTTTCAACTGCACGAGACAACACAACACAAACACTGCACACAGCCACATCAGACACAGCACATGCACATGCAAAGATATCAATATGCTACAATAGCTAAACATCAGGGGGTGCACACCAGGCAAGGACAAGGCAACATACACTCACAGCACTGCATGCACACCAAGCAGTGTGTGCACAACAGACATACCAGTTACAAACAGAGATGAGTGACACACCATGAACACACACAACAACAATCTAAACATCACACAGACAACAACACACCCAGGAAGTTAAACAGTCCACAGCAAACACACCTACATCTAAGCCAACACACACAGATGCACAAGTCTGGGACACCAAAGTTGAAACAACATGATCAGAGGAAACAAGACATTGGCAATGTTGAAGTGGCATATAGAGCATGTGTCACAGTAAACCATACCCACACAGTAACCCTTTATTTAGCAAGGACACTGACAAGGCAGACAACAGGAGTAATTTTTTTTTTTACATTTTACACAGTTATGCAGCAAAATTTAGACAAGAGCAAGGCCAGTGGCCAGTCCAAAGTGCAGATGAGGTACATGAGATCCTGCACAGGCAAGGGGCAAACAGCAGTGAACAGCAAGGCCAGTGACCAGTCCAAAGTGCAGATGAGGTACATGCGATCGTGCACAGGCAAGGGGCAAACAGCAGTGAACAGCAAGGCCAGTGACCAGTCCAAAGTGCAGATGAGGTACATGAGATCCTGCACAGGCAAGGGACAAACAGCAGTGAACAGCAAGGCCAGTGACCAGTCCAAAGTGCAGATGAGGTACATGAGATCCTGCACAGGCAAGGGGCAAACAGCAGTGAACAGCAAGGCCAGTGACCAGTCCAAAGTGCAGATGAGGTACATGAGATCCTGCACAGGCAAGGGGCAAACAGCAGTGAACAGCAAGGCCAGTGACCAGTCCAAAGTGCAGATGAGGTACATGAGATCCTGCACAGGCAAGTCTAGAACATCAGTCAACAACAAGGCCAGTGGCCAGGACACAGTGCAGGTGAGGTACATGAGAAGCTGCACAGGCAAGTCTAGAACATCAGTCAACAACAAGGCCAGTGGCCAGGACACAGTGCAGGTGAGGTACATGAGAAGCTGCACAGGCAAGTCTAGAACATCAGTCAACAACAAGGCCAGTGGCCAGGACACAGTGCAGGTGAGGTACATGAGAAGCTGCACAGGCAAGTCTAGAACATCAGTCAACAACAAGGCCAGTGGCCAGGACACAGTGCAGGTGAGGTACATGAGAAGCTGCACAGGCAAGTCTAGAACATCAGTCAACAACAAGGCCAGTGGCCAGGACACAGTGCAGGTGAGGTACATGAGAAGCTGCACAGGCAAGTCTAGAACAACAGTCAACAACAAGGCCAAGGGCCAGTAAAAAGTGCAGAGTGAGTACATGATATCCAGCACTGGGAATGGGTGGTACTGTACCCTGCCATGGTCAGCAACACACTCAGGGTATCAAAAATGGGCAGTCTATGGCACCACTGTGGGAGAGACATGTGTTTGAGGGGGACTAACACTCAGACTTGGCTGGCAGTATGACTGGGAGGTGGCTGTCTGTCAGGGCCAGTTGCGGTACTGGCTCGGGGAGAGAGAGGCCCAGCTGGGGTAGAGCCATCAGTGGTCTGGGAAGCCTGAGGGCTGCTAGGTCCAGGTGTGGTAGAGCCATCAGTGGTGTGTGAAGCCTGAGGGCTGCTAGGACCAGGTGGGGTGGTGGCATGTGGAGGTGGACTCATGCTTGCATGAGACCCAGTGTGTGTTGGAGAATCTGGAGGGGTGCCCTTCCGCTTCTTGGGGATTTGATATGGCTTCCCTGTCCTGGGATGAATGCCAAGTGGGGTGTATACAACAGGCACACTCATCACAAAAGCAGGATCATGTGCAGATGCTGGTCCTCCCTCTGGGGACGTGCTGGATTCTGCGGGACGCTTGGCCCTGGATTGCCTCTGCCCCTGCATCACCTGTTTACCAGGTGTCCCCCCCCTACAGTGGCCTCCTTTACCTGCTTCACAGGGCTCTGGATGGGTGTTGATGTTGTGGGTGAACTTTCCTTGGAGCTCTTCTTACGTGTACTCTTAGCAGGCACCCGTTTGTCACTGGGCACGGAAACTGTGTGCTTGTCTATGCGAGACACTTTTGGGACAGGTGAGTCCTTGGCTGGGGATGCCTCTGAGGCATGTGAGCCTGAGGCCTGCTTCTTGCCATCCTTGCCCTGGGTGTGGCCTGAAGGGCTTTTGCCTCTGCGCTCTGGTGTGGGTTTAT
The DNA here is from genome assembly GCA_963921515.1 of Calotriton arnoldi. NCBI lineage: Eukaryota > Metazoa > Chordata > Amphibia > Caudata > Salamandridae > Calotriton > Calotriton arnoldi. The sequence goes on from CAWUFW010010558.1 coordinate 629,969, forward strand.
CTTTCTGTGGGGATGGTGTCTGCGCCCTGGACTGCTTGGGCTGCTGCTGCCGTGTGCTGCGTGTGCTGTATCTTTCCCTTGATGTCTGGGGTGTGTGGTCACTATCATCAGATGTGGCCACTGGCAGGGTGGTGGGCCTAGGGACTGGAGCAGGACTATGGGATTGGGCAAGTTGATTGGCTGCTGTCACTGCAGAGGACAGAGACTGAACAGTCCGGTGTAGCCCACCCACGTCGGAATGAACGCCCTCCATGTAAGCCACCACCTGTGCCAATTTTTTGTCATCGTCCAGGAAGGCATTGAGGAGAGCTGTCTGACCCACACAAAGCTGGCGCAAAAGGTCCACAGACTCAGCACTGATGGCAGCAGGGGGGACAGGGGCAGGGGCAGCGGTGCCTGGGATGAAGGACACTCTTCCCTTTTTTGTGGTGGGAACACAGGCAACAACAGTGGGAGTAGCAGGGAGGGTGGGCACTGAACGCTGTGTGGTGGACGAGGAGGCAGAGTCCCCGTTTCCTGTGGCCGAAAACATAGATGCGTCACCGCCATCGTTAGATGACGTAGAGGTCTGCGTCTCTGGCTGTGAGTCCTCTAAAAGACTACGGTCCCCCTCTGATGCGCTGGTGACATCCGTGTCACTATGCTGGTGTGCAGCAGTTGTGCTTGATGCCTCACCACTGGTGTCCGTCCCCTGTCCTTCCGTGCCCATGTGAGATGCTGCATGAGAGAGAGAGAGAGAGAGAGGTAGGATCAGTACATTGGCATCAAGATTACAAATATCTGCAAGGAAAGCATCACTAATGATGAACAATCATCCATGTTGGACAACACCATGGGCAGTAACATTGTGCAACCTAAATCCAAACATCGAAATTACTGTGGCATAATGCAAACTTGGCATAATTCACCCATGTGATGAACACACAGCCAATTAGCCTGTTGGTGGCTCCGTCTAACCAGACACGCATATCCCTCTGTGCACACCTAGGGCCCTGAGGGGGTAAAAGATTCTACTCACAACATGTTGCCACTGTCACATCTTGAGCCAGCAGAAGTGTCCAACACAGAGACAGACTCCAACATATACGCCCACAATGGCCATGAGCACATGCCATCCACCATGTTGTATCTTGGGGCACAACTACAGTTGCACATTGGTGTTAGATGTGTAGTCAGCACAAATCTGACGTCAGGCAATGCACACATTGATGATGGCACACTCAGATTATGCACTCTGCCGGACCCTGACATGGGATGTCCGTGACTACCCCAATGAAGATGATACCAGAAGGCCACAACTACCAATGTGAAGTCAAGGGCCATTACACCAATGACATGGGAAGGTACATGTAGGGGGAATGCATGACAACTGCACCCAACACCGCGGCCACTTACACGCCATTGCATCGCACTAGCAACATCACAGCCCTGCACTGGACCAGGCTTGGAGCACATGCAGCCAAACAACACCCAAAGTCACACTCACAGAATACTCACCACTGTTGTATTCCGCTTTAGGGGTCCGTATATAGGTTTTCCTGAATCATGTCCTTATATAGGCACAATTCGCCTTGCCCTTATATAGGCATAGAATCCCAGTCCTTATTTAGGCATTAGCCGTGCACTCCAAATACAGGCATGGTCACCGACATCCGTCCACCCTAACGTCACAACGAGTTCTTAGAAACCAGACCCTTAAGCTTCGGGAGTTCCCCTAGCACAGGACTATTGATTTCTCCAAGAACTCATCTATTATGTATGAACCGTTATACCTCAAGGGTTCATTCCTGACGTCTTCCTCTGTCCGACTTCACGTCAATGCTAACATTTCAAGACACCTACCAGGTATAAATATACCTTCCCTTGCCAAAGCAAGTTAGAGGAGACCTCGACTTCAGAGGAGCCCGTATCCCGGCCTGACGCACTGAGAAGACGCTGTCATTCCTGCACGCAGACGAATCCAGCTTCCAGTGTTCTGACTCCTTCGCGGGGTGTTAGAGTTCCAGATCCGGCAAGAGATTCCCACCTCTCTCATTCTCAAGGTATGGAGCTGACTAGATCCTAGAGGGACTCTTGGCATACTATACTTAACATACTCTTAGTATACCAGACTAGAGAATACTCCACCTACTTCTACCTTTCCCTACACCTAGACTAGGTTAGGTACATTGGGGTAGAACTAGCTTAGAGACGCATCGTATGAGTACTCACATTCTTAGCTCATGTTATTTATGTACGTGAATATATGCTAAAAGATAATGCTAGCGCAGTATTATTTATTTCTACTGCTTACGCTGTACATTATTTATCTTGCATACTGTCTTGTGATCATAACAGCACATATCTCTTACACGAGAAACAAGACTGTTCAATAAAACCCTTTTATTGAAACGCCCGTCTTTCCTTTCTGTGTAACTCTGTAGAAACTAAGCATGCACGATTGACTGAGTGAAACTGTTATCTATTGTTTCCACGATTCTGAGACGTGTTCCGCTTCTAAAGGGAAACAAAGTTGTCATGTTTTTCGGTTGCCAGAAACTACTCCCTTCTTGTTCTCAAGGAGTTTCTAGTGGCCTCTGAGCTAGCTGGCACAAGTAATTAAGTTTAATATACTCGATAGGGACATACCGACCTTAGTCCTATGTCAAACCTATAGGTTATATTATTCCAATGCGCAGAGCCTATTAGGGAAATAGGAACTACACTACATGGTGCCCAACGTTTGGTAAGGCAGTAATTTAACGCTAGATACTGAGTAACTCATTTGTGCTTTTCTCAGAGACCCCTACTCACATACTCCATAAGACGTCTGGAGTGGGTAGAGTTAAATATCCGCCATAACTAAATAGGGAAGCACCCTATATATTAGTTGTTTGGTTTGTTCAACGTTGAAGGATACAGTGTTCCAAAATATTGTGCACCTTATCTTTTTGTTTCCCTGAAACATGTTCTACATTTTTCAAAAAACAAAATGTCCGAACACGGAGACGATGCCACCAACACCGGTGGAGCTGCGGCTCAACCAGTCGTAACAGCTTTTAACTTTACAGGTTTAATTGAAACCGAGGAGGGTGTCATAGACATCCATCCAAACTTAAGAAGAGCCATCACTCTAAAACTTATAAAACATGGCCTACCACCAAGAGGCGGTAGAGCAGTTTTCGTGATAGAGGCACACAAATCTTTTCAGACAGAGGTATTCTATTCATGGATAGTATTCCCAGAATCAAATCCAGTTACAAGACTGTTTCACTTCTACAAAGAAGATGAACCACCAGAGGAATATATTCCTTTCGAGGATATTGAAATTCCACTAACATACCAGGAGCATCAGCTCTGGTTTAAAGGCACCCTAAAACATCACAAAAACATTACCAGGCTCGGTTCACTAGGTAGACCAGGAGCAACATGGCCGATTCTAGCCGGCTACACACCTCATCCTGACATCGAAATAATGTCAGACGAGGAATTACTTACTCAACTTACAGAGTTAATAAAAAATCTACAGACAACTAGTCCAATATGTCATGCGGACTTTCACAGTCCAACCACCATTAACCATTCCAAATCAAACTCCTCAACAGGGGAATACACTAAAAATTACACCACAGACTCTATACGCAGTCATGGGAAAAATGCCCACAAAACGTGAGCAAATTCCATTCTGGATAGCTCAAAAAATTACTCAAATAGAAGCAGTATTTCCAAATACTAGCCCTTATGAGAAACACAGAATACTAACAATCTGTTTACCAATGGGGATCACACCACAACTGGAAGACTGCACCACTTGGGGCTCAGTCTTTGCTGCCATCTATACTAAAAACACATGGTATTCCGTCAATTGCAGTAATACCTGATGTCCTGAAACAAATTCAAAACGAATACAGGGCAGAACCTGCTCTAAATTTAGGTATGAAATTACTGAAAAATTTCGACCAGGTCTCAACAATAATATTATCTAATATTAAAGGGGAGGCAGCAGCCGTGGCGATCCGCCAACGATTAAGGGAATTCGATGTTACAGAACATCAAACAGAACTACCCAGAATAATAGAACAATGTTATGCAGAATTAGGCAGAGATAGTTTGGGTGGAAGACCAGTGAAGCCGAAACTATCTGAAAGTCCTGAGAAGAACTTTATTAAACAAACTCCTACATCTTCTAAAAAGAAGTGGGAAACTAACAAACAAAATTCAAACGAGAAACGTTCTCAATCCCGAGGTAGGTCTCCTCAAAAGGAGCCCTCTGAAAGGAGGTATAACCTTAGGAATAGGGATAATTTAAAAAAGCCTGACAGGTATCAAGATACTGATACACGTTCCTCTCGTACCTTTCAGATATCATCACAGACATCGGAAAGAAGAGGACGGTCAGAACATAGAGAAGAACGCGTGAAATCGAAAGACGACAAACACGCTCCGAAAAGTAAATCCAAACCTCAATCCTCAAAGAAGAAGGTAGCAGGTCTGAAGGTCAGACATGCCGAGGATACTGAGAACACAACTCAAGAACGGAGAATGGGCTCAGACAATGCTGGACAGTGCAGCAGAAGTCACAATAGCTCGCCAGAACCTGAAGGAACTTCTGGAGATAGTGGACTTGAATGAGTACATTACAGTTGAAACTGTAGACACCAGGGTTAGTACTCCACAAAAGTTATATGAAATAACACTCCGGATGGAGGGAGACATACCTAGACAGGTGAAAGCACTCTTTTGGGAAAAACTTTCAAGGGGCTATGACATACTTCTAGCAGAAAAAGACTGGCCACCACAATTTGTCAGGGAGTGCCCACATGGTGAGGACATTATTATGCCTGCCTTCTCTAACCATATTCCAATTCACCTAAAATATACTTATGCCAGGAAATGGGCAGTATCCCAGGCCCCAGCATTATACAAAAATCATGTTGGATGGGATGAGGACTCACCTCACCATAAAATACATCTAAAAAATGAACCTACTGCACAGAGGCAGTATCCAATAAAGCAAGAAGCTAAAAAACAGGTCAGGGAGATCTTAGATCAACTTGAATACCAAGGGGTGATTGAAACATGCACCTCTTCAATGAACAATCCTTTGTTTCCTGTCTCCAAACCAGACAATACATATCGTCTAGTTTTGGATTACAGACACTTAAACACTTGTTCTAAAACATTTGCAGTGCAAAATGCACATAGTACAGCATTAATGAATAACATTGTGCGTAAAAAATATAAAACCACATTGGACATCTCAAATGGTTTCTTTTGTCAAAACATAGAACCTGAAAGCAGGTACTTAACAGCATTCTCCATAATGGGGACCCAGAGTCACTTTTGTCGACTCCCACAAGGGTTCAAGAACAGCCCGGGGTTATTCTCAGCGAGGGTAACGGAGTTACTACAAATTTATGACAATGAGGCATTGTCATATGTCGATGACATCTATCTGACAGACGATGACCTGGACAAACACTTGAACAGGGTGAGCACCATTATACTGGGCTTCGCCTCTGAGGGCTACAAATTCAACTTCAAAAAGTCCAGAATTGCCCATCTCAATGTCCTCTTTCTAGGATATGAGCTTTCAAGTGAAGGCAAGAGCTTGGCAGCCAACTTTTTAGAAAGGTGTGCGCTGCTCCAACCTCCAAAGACGCTGAAAATTTTACAATTCATCCTGGGTTTCCTAAATTTTGGAAGAACTTACATTGTAAATTACGCAGAAAGGGTTAAACCTCTCTACGCGTTAATCAAACCTGATTTTTCAATCAAAAATTGGACACAGGAACACACAGAAATCTTGCGTTCACTCCAAGCTAACATGTTAGCAACAAATCACTTACAAACACGTGTAAGTCAACGCAACTTAGTGATCCGAATAATTTCGGGTCAATGCGGATTCACCTACTTAACATTTAATGAGGGTGAAAAAGTACCAATTGCATACAAATCACATTTGTATACACAAGCAGAAATGTGCTTCACTTCATCAGAAAAAATTCTGACAGCAGTTCAAACCGCTGTAGCAAAAGAAAGAGCTCTAGCCCAAGGGAAACGCATTATTGTCGTAACCCCAGTTCCGGCCTTAGAGGCGGTAACAAAAGCGAGCATTCCAAATGCTAAAGCATTACATGCTAGATGGATACAATGGGTTAATTCTCTTGCTGCAACAGATGTTGAATATGTTTTTGATCCTGATTTAAAAACACAAGCGTTCCTGCAATATGAACATGAATGTCCTCTGCCCACTGAGATTCTGCCTCTCGATCAGTATGAATTCATAATTTACACTGACGGATCCGCACAACCCGCAACAGGGAGTAAGCAAGCTTACAGTGCAGCGTGTGCAATCGTTAAAGGTCGCATGCGCGATGGCAACTTCAGACCTATGGTCACAAAAACCCAGTCTCTAGGAGATTGCACAGCTCAGCGAGCTGAACTACAAGCATTCAAACTGGCATTTGAAAGTACAGATCGAGAATTCCCCACACTAATAGTGTGCGATTCTTTCTACTGTGTGCAGTCGGATAATGAATATATACAAACTTGGCTTGAAAACGGGTTCAAATATGCAAAAGGTGGCACAATAAAACATAAAACGCTTTGGGAACAAGTAGTTCAGTTAAAAAGCGAACTACCAAAGGCTCACGTGATCCACACACTGAGTCATCAACGTGATGGCGTTCACGTTGCAGGAATTCATTGGCTGACGAAGCCGCAAAGGGGGCTGTTCAGACGGCTTCCGTAGCTGCGATCACTCGTTCAAAACGAGAATAGACAGTGAGATAATGTTGGCTGTCAATGCTACGAGCAAAGGCAGTGGTGCAGCGTTACCAAAAAAGTTTCCACTCAAGTACTCTTATGTAATTGATGCGAACAACGTTCCATTTGCTCGAATCCCTGGAGTGGGTGATAGGGTAATTCCAAACATGGAACGAAGAGCAGCTTTGATTTATGAAGCACATCTGGGGGAGGGCCTGTCACATCAAGGGATCTCTAAAACAATATTGACATTAAAAGAGATGTACTGGTGGCCTGGAATGAATACACATATTCACATCTTCATCAATGACTGCATAGACTGTAAGGTACAGCGAGATGCAGAACGCCACCAGACACCATGCTACGAAGTAGCCTGCCAGGGACAGACACCATTGTTAGACAGCATTAGACTATCTATGCACAGGCGTCCTTGTGGACGACTGCAGTCCCACAAATACTAAATCAAAGTTCCTATGGATATGGCCTCAGCGCTCAGCTGACGCTCGAACTGTTATAAAAGATTTGCGAGTCTTTATCGGCACATACGCAATAGGCACACTACATTCTGACCAGGGCCCTGCGTTTAGCTCTCGAGCTTACAAAGAAGCCATGGCCAATCTGGGCGTTGCATTGCGGTACTCCTCTCCGTTTCATCCTGAGGGAAATTCTGTTGTGGAAAGGAAAAACCGGGACATAAAGCAGTCTAGAACAGCTAGGGTATTAGGTTCGGGTGATGGGTGGGTCAAACATCTTTATGGGGTCCAACACTCATTAAATAATTTGCCAAGAAGTTCTCTAGGGGGGGGTCACTCCATATGAGGTCCTATTTGGGACAAGAATGTGGGTGTCAGATCTAGAAAGTAGTGGCACAGTGGTGGAAAATAAACCCTTTGATATCAAAGATCGTTTGGCTGTTTTACAGGATCTAAATGAACTAGGATCAAAACAAAGCAACGTATTCCTGCAGCCAACCACCACTGGGGAAAAACCGGCGGTCCCAGCAAGGCCTGTCTGGATTCCAAAAGTTGGGGATCTAGTCAGAGAGAAAATTGCGGACAAGAAGGAATTTGGACCTTCTTACAGACAACCAGTACCTGTCCTAGCCGTACACGGAACAAGAACAGTACTTCTGCCGCCCCTTGCTGGAAGAAAGGAGAAAAGATTTGTGTCCATCGACCTCATCAAACCACAGTATGTGGCCAATACTAAATAGTAGGCCTCGTGGACTCCGACCCAGTAGCAGACACACTCCTCTCGCTACTATCCAAGAGGTTCAGACTGAAAGACTGATAACCATCGAGAATTCAGCAGTAACAGATGAAGGACTGAGCAACAATGCAATGGAACTCATCCCTCTTGAAACACAAGTAACAGTTCGTCCAAATACACCTGTCTACACCAATGTAACAAGTGATCAACTGGTTCCAGCGATTTCTACAAATCCTGATGCAATTCCAACAATTAACAGAACTGCTTCTGGCTATTTCATTAACTTTGATATGTTTTCTGAGGATCTGAGTGAGCCCGAGACGTCGCCAGCATCAAAAACTTTTAAACAGCAAGTACAAGACTTTTTACATTTTTTGAAAAAGACTTATCTGGTTTCACCATGGATTGAACTGTGGGTTATTTCTGGAATATTTTTCTTCCTGCTTTGGCTAGCTTTGGTAATGACTATGAGCGTGCTTATAAATGGCAGATATATCCATGTGAACACTGAAAGAAAAGAAGTGAACTTTTAAAACCTCACAAATCATCCCATCGTGAAACAAGAGACTTGTCTGCAGTGAACATCACAGCCGTTCCTATACAGGATGGCATAGTGTGGGACAAAACAGATTTCGATATCTTTGGTCTGACGGAACATTTGAACATTCCACATTTATTTAAGATTTCACTAAGTGATTTTGTTTTATCCAGTACCTACTCTGATGATTGGGACTTTGGAAGTGTAAACAACATGATGTTTGACCTAGAAAAATCTGCTGCATTTTCTAATAATGAATATTTAGAGGGTTCATCAGACTATGATCAGCTGTATTGCTATAACCACTATGGTCATCATTTTTTGCATAAATCTGCAACACCTAGAAATGTGTTTATGTTTAACCAATGGGAGCATTGTCCTACACCACCAAAAGGTAGTTCAAGAACATTTGCTAAAAAGTTTCCATATTTTTCAGGATACAATACATCTGATCCAGAAACATTTTACTATAAAAATGTAAACAAAACAGGACTGAAAATTATGTTAACAAATACAAAACAGATTTACTCTGCAGCATTTATTGCCCAACTGTCTAGACAGGGTTTCGACTTATGGAAAGACACAATAGACACAAAATCTGTCTGGGGTACTAAAGATTGGCAAGTACAGGGGATAGAAGCTTTATTTAGAGCCTGTATCGTCCCTCAACAAATAATGTTTTTGAATGACACTGTCCAACAAACGTCTTGCCTTGGGTTAGCCAAGATCAAAGACATGAAAACACCTTCTGTACCAACACCTGCAAGTGATAACAATACACAGGCAGTGGTTACAGTTGACACCATACTACAACTCAACAGAACAAATCCTGATTGGAGAAAATGGTTGATCTGGCCCACAGACACAAACAACTGTCAAGAGAGATTCCTGAATAAAACACAGGGGTTTACTATTCACAGGCCAGACCCACGATACGTCCAAACACAGCATCCGGGGGTAGTAACAACATACAGTGTAGGAAAATTATGCCTCGATTGGCTGCAAAAATCTACACTTAAGGATGTGAAACAACACTTATCTTTACTTAAAGAAGACGCAGACCTTAGGGAATTCTTGCTTGGACCAAGAAAACCGCATCAAAAACGTTTCATATATGCCGGCATCTATGCTGCTTATAATGAAGCATGGAAGGTGTCACAGATGGAGGCCGCAGAACGAATACGTGAACTTGATCGTATTAACTTAGAGAAAACTCTCTCTGTGGTCGACAATGGGTTAACAACTTTGTCCTCCAGAATTTATTCATTGAACAGTATTGTATCCTCTGCTATCGACATACTGGAACAAGATTTAGCCATGTTACAGCAAGGCCAATCTCAGTTATGTTCTATTATGTTATTAAGCTGGACGCTGCAATCTTTGCGTGCGGGCTATGTGCCTTGGCGTTTTATCAACACGACGGCTCTGTTTGCAGAATACAATCTAACTGATAAACAGATCGAACTGGCACAAAGGGGAGCAAAGTATACGGTACTGAGCATTGAAAAACTTGAAAAATTACCATTTACAGTGGCAGAAAAACCAGCTACAGAATGGCTTATTCATGGCAAAATTAGTCTACCTGTGACTACTTTCCAGTTTCAGTATTGCCTTAAACAGATGCAAGCAGGCAAATATGAAAGGTTGGGTAAAGAATACATTAAGACATCTTGGAATTTACCTTACACCTATAGATGTTTGAGTGGGGATCGTGAAGTGTTTCTGAGCGGTACACACTGTGAAAGTGCACTGAGCGGTTCACTGATTTGTCAGGACATATCTTTACACGGGGCTTGTAATGGTTCTGTGGCAAACTTGTCCTGCCACCAGCAGGGTACACCAGCTGCTGTGATTAATCCAACGTTTGGCCAACTTTCTAATGGGAGTTACCTCATGTTGAATGATCAGAGTTGCTGTGGCATGTTGCCAGGCATCCCATATCTAGTAACGGTCAACTCCAGGGTCACTTGCTGTATGCAAGTATTGTTTGCCTCAATAGACACAGTCAGGGAGTCGCCTTTGTGGCCTTCGTTGAATGTCTCTTTTATACAATTTGATACTTTAAGCAGAATGAAAGCCATGCTTATACAACAATCAGTGCCTTTGACCTCGGCCAAAGAAACCTATGATCTACAAGTTGCAAGGACTTCGGCTGAGATACAAGCTTTAATTCGTACAAACTGCCCTATACATTTCGTAGAAATGATAGGACGTATCTTTAACATGTCTGATACAAGCGGAATTGTACATGTATTTAAGACCATCTGTTCCGGACTATTAGCACCTTTCCAGGCTGTCCTCAGAATCATCCTAAACTTCGCACATTCGGTGTTTGGTGGTGTGCCGTTAATTCTAGCACTTGTTGCAGGAATTCTGTTTCTATTCCTCCTACTACGCTATGGCAAGCCTCTTCGCCAACATCACTCCGAGAGATGTGGAGAGAGCCCTACTTGAACGGAAATGCCGTGAGCGAATAGTACAGCTTTTGGGCATGCCTCGTCTAAGGGAACTTAATACAACGTGGTTCCTGTCATTCAGACCAATCTGGCAAGATTGCATCTTACCTGTTCTACGCTGCCTGTTTTGCGGTGAAGAATGCGTGCTAGACACCTGTCTAACACTCCCATCAGTCGTGCCAACGGATATCGATACTCTGCTGGACCCGATAACGGCCCATGCTGTGTGTTGTCCCCAGAGGCTTGCAATCCTGATGGCGGCATTCATTGAGATCTCACAGACGCTTCCGGCTGCTGCTGAGGTACGAGATGGATCAACGGGCACACAGGTAACAACGGACACGAACATTGCATCTTCTGCTGAAGGCGATGTTTCTCATCTCTGTGCAATTAACCTTCTGAACGACGTATTCCAAATGTCACCAATTTCGGTGGACGATATTTTGGCTACGGAAATAGATGATCTAATGTTTACGCCAGACCCATACACTGACTTTGATTCGGCTCACAGTGTACCAGGGCAACAATGAAATTTGGCCTTCATATTTTTCAAACTTGGAACTTTTCCCAGAATTGAACTTTTTCTTTTTAAATTTTGAAATGACATGGCAAATGAACAATCTGCTTACAGTAGAACTAGTCTTATAAAACGGACTTCTTTGCATACTTCCAGGGACACAATATCACCTTACTTGTCTAACATTTCATTTAATTCTATGATATGCAATGGTTTTGATTTTGAGAACTTATCGACCATTTCGTCATATGTATATATTTCTGTTTCATTCAAGTTGCATTTTACTTCCGATATATGCTTAGAATGAAAACAATGCTTTATATGTACAGTACTTATTGCACTTCAACAGTTTTGAGCTTCTTTTAAAATGCTTTTAAAAATGTTTTTAGCAATATGTGGTACTCAATTTTATGTTTAGCATTTAAGATGTTTAGCATTTAGTATTATCGTTCAATCGAAGATGGAGTGGGTGTTGTATTCCGCTTTAGGGGTCCGTATATAGGTTTTCCTGAATCATGTCCTTATATAGGCACAATTTGCCTTGCCCTTATATAGGCATAGAATCCCAGTCCTTATTTAGGCATTAGCCGTGCACTCCAAATACAGGCATGGTCACCAACATCCGTCCACCCTAACGTCACAACGAGTTCTTAGAAACCAGACCCTTAAGCTTCGGGAGTTCCCCTAGCACAGGACTATTGATTTCTCCAAGAACTCATCTATTATGTATGAACCGTTATACCTTAAGGGTTCATTCCTGACGTCTTCCTCTGTCCGACTTCACGTCAATGCTAACATTCCAAGACACCTACCAGGTATAAATATACCTTCTTCCCTTGCCAAAGCAAGTTAGAGGAGACCTCGACTTCAGAGGAGCCCGTATCCCGGCCTGACGCACTGAGAAGACGCTGTCATTCCTGCACGCAGACGCTTCCAGTGTTCTGACTCCCTTCGCGGGGTGTTAGAGTTCCAGATCCGGCAGGAGATTCCCACCTCTCTCATTCTCAAGGTATGGAGCTGACTAGATCCTAGAGGGACTCTTGGCATACTATACATAACATACTCTTAGTATACCAGACTAGAGAATACTCCACCTACTTCTACCTTTCCCTACACCTAGACTAGGTTAGGTACATTGAGGGTAGAACTAGCTTAGAGACGCATCGTATGAGTACTCGCATTCTTAGCTCATGTTATTTATGTACGTGAATATATGCTAAAAGATAATGCTAGCGCAGTATTATTTATTTCTACTGCTTACGCTGTACATTATTTATCTTGCATACTGTCTTGTGATCATAACAGCATATATCTCTTACACGAGAAACAAGACTGTTCAATAAAACCCTTTTATTGAAACGCCCGTCTTTCCTTTCTGTGTAACTCTGTAGAAACTAAGCATGCACGATTGACTGAGTGAAACTGTTATCTATTGTTTCCACGATTCTGAGACGTGTTCCGCTTCTAAAGGGAAACAAAGTTGTCATGTTTTTCGGTTGCCAGAAACTACTCCCTTCTTGTTCTCAAGGAGTTTCTAGTGGCCTCTGAGCTAGCTGGCACAAGTAAATAAGTTTAATATACTCGATAGGGACATACCGACCTTAGTCCTATGTCAAACCTATAGGTTATATTATTCCAATGCGCAGAGCCTATTAGGGAAATGGGAACTACACTACACCACCAGCTTGCTGCTGATGCCCCTTCAGACGTGCATCCAGTTCAGGCTGCGTCACAGCTAAAATGCGTGCCATTAGTGGTGTCATGCTGCGCCGCGCCAACCTGCCGGCCCGAGGGATCAGCCCCAGTGTCATCTCGACCACGTTCCTGCTCAGCCGGCAGATGTCATCCCACCTCTTGTGACAGTGGGAGCGCTGTCGGTTGGAGACACCCAGAGCACGCACCTTGCATGCAATGGCCCTCCGCACGGCCTTGCGCTGGTTGACTTTGAGCTGCAGACATGGGAGACAAGAGGGTGCAATAATCAGTGTAACCTACCACCATTTCCCAGGGCAGGAGCATGACACTGACTCATCCCAACTTCAGCCATAACTTTAGCAGAGACAATAAATCTGCGACATTCAAACATCATGTGGGAAACACACATTAATGCATGCAGGTATGAGGGTGGACACAGTACATGCCCATCTCATAGCCATGCAGGATGCCAGCAGAGAGCAAAATGTGTATGCTGACCACATCTACTGCAAATGTTTGGGAATACCAAGACATGCAGGACATTACTACATATGTTACTGTGAATACTCACTGTGCCCAACACTGCGCAGCCCTCAAAGCACTTGCCCTTAAACTGCCACACTGTGTCATGGAGGTCACATTGAGGGACATGACCTCACAAACGCAAACCCTCATCACAAGGCCTGTTGTGTGCAATCTACATGTCTGTAATGGCTCATTGATGGAGAGTCAAGAGGAAAAGCACAGATTTGACACTCTGTACATTCAGTGTTGTGTCACTGTCAGATTGGACGGTGAATGTGTAGGCCAGTTGGGGTCACACAGAGGTCCAACGTGGGGCATCTGATATTTTAAATGGAGGGACTATTTGGAAACACAAACAGTGCCAACACATGCGAGTATGTGCACATGCTGGTGGTGATGGAAGGGTCTGGGCACAAGAATGTTGAAATGTACAGTGTCATAGGTGAATGACCTACAAGAGTGTCACCCTGGGGGATTGAGGTCCTGAGCATAGTGCAGAACTAGAGATGAGGCACATATTGAGTCAGAAACAATTCCCTCACTACCCTCTGGACAACAACCCTAGCTAAGGCCACAGATGGGCCTGTGAAGGACATCAGGGACACACACAGACATTCAGACTGGCAATCACTGTCCTGACTCCTAAATTGAGAAGTTGCAGCCTCACTGTATGTCTGACATTACATTTCCCTCACATCTGGATGTGCAGGCCGGGAAACGTGTTGAATAGGCTAAACACACTTTCCCCCTGGAAACAGCATGCTAGGCAGTGCATGACCCAACCCCACACTCTCACGCACATACTGCAGCAGATCAACCTCATGTGTGCCCCCCCTGCACTTTCACTCACACTCTGAGATACTTACCACGACATTTGGCGCACCATATAGCCTTGGATACTGGGTGAGCACCTCGTCCACCAGGACCTCCAGCTCCTCGGTGGTGAAGGGAGTGGCACGGATCTTCTCAGTCCTCAACATCACTGTGGGCAGGAGACAGCAGCAGCGCCAGTTGGTGGTGAGGGGTCTGAGGCAGCAGTCCCTGGAGGCAGCAGCAGGTGAGGGGTCTCAGGCAGCAGTCCCTGGAGGCAGCAGCAGGTGAGGGGTCTCAGGCAGCAGTCCCTGGAGGCAGCAGCAGTTGAGGGGTCTCAGGCAGCAGGAGGCAGCAGCAGGTGAGGGGTCTCAGGCAGCAGTCCCTGGAGACAGCAGCAGGTGAGGGGTCTCAGGCAGCAGTCCCTGGAGGCAGCAGCAGGTGAGGGGTCTCAGGCAGCAGTCCCTGGAGGCAGCAGCGGGTGAGGGGTCTCAGGCAGCAGGCTCAGTGAGCTGTGGAAATGTGTGGCTCTCTCACACACATATATAGTCCCCAGGGCTCGTTTCTGTGGTTCTAGGCTGCTGCAATTGGTGTTCCAGGTCTGCCTCATTCAAATACATCCAATGACCAGCCGCGCGGTGGCGGAGCACGCCTACCGCGATTTTAAAACTTGCATCAGGCTACCGCGATTGCGCTTCCCATTGGCTGGAAGGGCATGGTCCATGGTGGTGACACACCGCAGGGGACAGGCGTGCGGTACCGCGGTGGTGCATCTTTCAAGTGCATCCAATGACCGGCCCCGCGGGGGCGGAGCACGCCTACCGCGATTTTCAAAATTGCATCAGGCTACCGCGATTGCGCTTCCCATTGGCTGTCAATGCATGGGCCATGGCGGTGACACACCGCTGGTGCCAGGCGGTAGCTACCGCGATTCCGGGCACATGCATTGCTATGAGTGACCGGGATCTGGGTGTTGGAGCATGCCAACCGCCATTAGCCATGTGTATATGCCTAGCAATCCCGCTATGGTGTCTTGGGCCATGACGGTGACACACCGCTGGTGCCAGGCGGTAGTTTCCGCGATATGGGTGGCATGCATTGCTATGAGTGACCGTGATTTGTGTGGCGGGACATGCCAACCGCCATTTGATCATGTGTATATGCCTATCACTACGGTGAGTGTGTCTTGGGCCATTGGCGGTGACATACCGCTGGTGCCAGGCGCTCGCTACGGCGAGGGTGCAGCATGACATTGTTGACTATGGGCGTGATAGTGTTGTTTGAGCACGTTTAAGGCACCAATGGACACATCGTGCTGTGTCAATGTCATGGGTCATATCTGTACTTCGAACAGTGGTCACTTACAAAATATCATGGCCCTGGATGTAATTTAAATTGGCTATAGTGAGTAATGACAGCCTTAACTTCATATCTAACACCAAATGCCACACTGAAAGAACTAATGGGGCACATTACTTCTACACAATTTCATATCTGAGCCCACATTTACACACATTTTCATATCTGTCAACAAAATTTAGCCCCAATTTCATATATGTCACCACATTTTGGCCCCAATTTCATATCTGACCCCCAAATTTATCCCCAATTTCATATATGTCACCACATTTTGGCCCCAATTTCATATCTGACCCCCAAATTTATCCCCAATTTCATATATGTCACCACATTTTAGCCCCAATTTCATTTCTGACCCCCAAATTTATCCCCAATTTCATGTCACCACATTTTAGCCCCAATTTCATATCTGACTCCCAAATGTATCCCCAATTTCATATATGCTACCACATTTTAGCCCCAATTTCATATCTGACACCAAAAACTTACCCCCAATTTCATATCTGATCCAATATTTACACACATATTCATATCTCACACAATATGTCACAATACATTACATGATTTTACAAACATTTCAGCATTATTTTCATTACTCACCACATATGTCACACTGTTGTCTGTTTGGTAACACCTATTACAGTCTTCATGTAATGTTATTGTTCACAGTAGCAAATCCAATAGTATATGTCCACATGGACATGTGTGTGCTCTACATACTCAAGGATGTTAATTACATCACCGGCACACTTGGCATTCTGTACATCCTTATTATTTTTCACTTGTATCTATGCCTTTGGGTATGTTTTGTCTCCATATCTGCCAAAGGTTATCACCATTACTTGTGTCATTGTGTCTGGTATGTGCTCATGTTGTTCGGCCTGTCATATGTGATTTTGTTACATGTATATTTCAACAGTTGTGAGTATGTTGATAGTGGATTTGATGTGTGTGTTGTGTTACGTTGGTACTCACCAAGGACCGGTGCATTGACCTTGTTCACATAAAGATTGTTGGCTTGGATGATGGAGTGTAGCCAAAAGTGGTGATGGTGCTCACTGACTGGTAACATTGATATGGCATCTGTGAACAGTAGACGGTGTGCCACAATTGGCTGCACATTGATGTGATGCATGTGCTTTCATTTGCAGTAATTGTGTGCAGTGTTGGCAGGGTGCACAAGTAGGACACGTGTGCAGTGATTTTAAACCAACACGAGTGGATAAGCCTGCTATGGCGTAGTAGCCTTTCTGGGGCACAAGCTGTTCCTGCGCAGTGTGGGTGAACTGAAGGTGCAGTTGAATCAAGCTAATGATGGCATCCAAGACAGGTGAGATATACCTTGATAGGGCTGGCTGTGACACTCATCCAACTCTAACTTTTGTTGTTTTGAAGGTACCAGAGGCCAACAAGTGATGCACAGCCAGCATCTTTGTCTGCGGAGGGATGTTGATAGTCCGCTGTGTTGGTCCTGACAGCCTGTGGGGAATGTGACTCTGGATGCTTTTGATGTTTGTCCTTTAGTACCTGTGTTGTGCAATGACATCCGCTGGTGTTATGTGTATGAGGCTGTTGTGTTTTTGTTATGTACTCAGTATATTCATGCGCTGACTTGTAGGTATACTGGTGTGGGTTTGTCCTGGTGGTGTTGTAGGTTGTTTTTGTGGCACTGTTGTATCTCCAAACAGCTGGATGATTAGCTCCATGGCAACTGTTGTACTTCAGTTGTGTGTTTGGGCAGTGCTACCTTCATACCTCATGTCATAGTGCAACTTAAGTGCAGATTAACGTTTGTCTGCAGTCCTTTTGGATCACGTACCTTAGCCACTTTTTGTGTGCCACATTGACAATCTGTCTGCTTGTTGATGATATTGTGCAGTGGTGTCATTGTGTCTTGATCCACGGTGACACAGAATCTGCAAATGCTTTTCATTATTAGTCATTGACTGACTTTGAATTGTGATTACCAGCACGTATGGCATGTCTACTGATGACAGTGGATATTAGCACAGGCTTGTGAATATGTATGTGAATGTCTCTAAACTTGTGTGGATTTGAAGTGGCTCAAATTCCATAATGAGTCCTTCAGAACTAGACAAATTGTGTTGTTAATGTGTCCCCTGTCATGATTGCACAAGAATGTGTGGCAGGTACAGCAGCCACTTGGAAGCCAGCAGTGTTTCTGTTTCACACATGTCCTGTATCATATACTGTCAGGGCTGTTTACACAAGAGTTTGAAATGTGACTATTAGCATTCACAGAGACAGTTTCCATGTTGGTTGTTCTCACTGTGCGAATACTGAACAAGTGTACAACAATGTTTTCTCAAGGTGTCACAACATTTGACTTGCACTGTATGCTGCATTGTGATGCCAGTCAATGTTTGCGCTGTGCCAATCAAAAGCTACGGATTTGTGCACATCTCATGTTCTGTTGCAATGACGTGTCCCCTTTCATCTCACCTAGGAGGCGACCTAATGTGTATCGTCCAGTCACCCTGCTGGCTAACATTGAGGATGATGACGTAATACGCAGATTCCGTCTGGACCGCACAAACATCCAAGACCTGTGTGCCATGTTGGAGCCACACCTGCGGGCTGGCAGGACATACCCAACAGCATTAACAACTGAATCGAAGGTGATGGCGGCACTGCATTTCCTGGCCAGTGGGTCATTCCAGGAGACGGTGGGCATTGCAGGGGGGATGTCTCAGCCCACCTTCAGCATGGTGCTATGGGATTTCCTGTCGGCCATGATGCAATACAAAGACCGATACATAAGTTTTCCAAGGAGGGCGGCTTTGGCGGATGTGAAGGCGGATTTTTATGCCCTTGGTCACATCCCTAATGTTGTAGGTGCTATTGACTGCACACATGTTGGCCTGGTTCCACCACAGGCACGGGAACACATATATAGGAATCGTAAACATTCACATTCTGTCAATGTGCAGGTGGTGTGCCAGGCCGATATGATCATATTGCATGTCTGTGCCAAGTTTCCCAGCTCTGCACATGATTCCTACATCATGCGCAACAGCATTGTGCCCCAGCTGATGGCCAATCTACTTCCGGAGCGGGCATGGATTGTGGGTGAGTGGGCAGAGTCAAGTTGTGTGCTGTGTGTGCCATGCTGTCCTCTGCCACAGTTGTATCACTTAATCTGTATGTGTTTTTCACACCTAGGTGACTCAGCATATCCCAACAGACCTTGGTTGCTGAGCCCACTACGCAATCCTAGGACACCGTCTGAAGTCTGCTACAACAATGCCCATGGGAGAACACGTCGGGTGGTGGAGCGAACCTTTGGTCTCCTAAAATCGAGATTTCGCTGCCTGGACAGGACAGGAGGGGCACTCATGTACTCACCCAAAAAGGTGTGTCAGATAGTGGTAGCATGCTGCATGCTGCACAACCTGGCCTTACGGAAAGAAATCCCCCTGATCCTGGAGGATGATGACCAGCCGAGGCCCCCACCTGCGATCCCACAAATGTCCAGTGATGAGGATAGTGGAGAGGAGGAAGGTGTCGACCAGCGTCAGCAGCTCATCAACCGCTACTTCACTTGAAGGTGAGTGACAATGTACAACTGGTCCATTGTCTGTTGATGTAGTTGTTTGCGTAAAGGTCTATGTGATCTTTGTGACTGCATCATGTTGTTGTACAGGGTAGTTTGGCACAGCTACAGGATGTCTATGTTGGTACTGTTGTACATTGTAATGTGTGCATATTGGAGTACGTTGATGACATGTGTTGTGTGATGGCTGTGATGCCACCACCTGACTAGTGACTTTTGTTCTGTTGTGTTTTGCTAGGTCCCTTCTGCCTCTCCTTGCCTACAGAGAATCCATGCTCCTGTGACATTGTAACCATGGTAAACATTGCACATACTGTGATAAACATGGAGCAGACACAACTACATTGGTGCGTTATTGTTGTTTATTTTCAATGGGTATATGTGAGAGGGAAGTGGATATTTACATAAGTGTGAATGGTGAATCAATGAGTTGGCAGTGATGGTAGATGAGACAATCGAGTAGGCACCACATTGATGTGGTGACACAGTCCAACAGACGGATGCCATTGCCATGGCAGTGTGGGTAAGGACAGTGTACATAGCAATGGCAGGGTGAAGAGTGTTGCCATCATGGCTGGCTTATTGACTGGCGTTTGGCAGGTGCATTGCCATGGGTGAGTCCCAAGTTTTTCTTTGGACGGCCCCTTCTTCTTTTGGCAGGGGGGGCATCGTCTGCTGGGACAGTGGGGTCTGAGGAGTCACCCCTCTCCGTGCCCGCAGGGGTGGATGATGAACTATCATCCTGCGTGGCAACGGGGGGAGGTGGAGGTGTGGTATGTGGCAATGGCCTGTCCCTCTGTACCGCCACGTACTGGCCCATGAGGTCCACGATTTGTCCCATACAGTTGTCCATGGACCTCAGCAGACGTTGGAGCTCCAGGGCATCTTCATGGACCTGGCCCATTTGTGCCTGTGTGTGTTCATAGGCACCAACAACTCTGGTGATGTTAGCCAGGGCTTCGGTCACAGTGTCCTGTGGTGTTGGAGTCCCACTTGTCCTCCCACCTGCCCTGCTATCACTGACCTGTTGCCTCACCACTCTAGGCACACGCCTACTCTCCCTGCCCTCCACAGTTGTTGGTGTGGGCTGGGCATCCTCTGGGGCAGGGCGAGTGTTGCAGGCAGCAGTGGTAGTGGTGGTGGTGGTGGCGGCACAGGTCATTCCAGCAGGGGTCAGCATTGATGTTGTTGCTGAGGGTGGGGGGGCAGTGGGGTCATGTGACCGGTTGCGCCCTGGCACACCAGATGGGCCGGCTTGGAGCTCCTCATCCAAAGAATCCAGGGACTCCGCATCAGAGTGTCCATGTTCCGGGGGAGGAGACTGGCTCTGCAGGTTGAGGTTGTCGTCCTCTGCAGTCAGTTGTTGGTCACCTGTGGAACAGAGGGTACATAGTCATTGACTTACACCCATCAGGCTTGCTGTGTTTGATGTCTCTTATTTACATGTAATGCAACACACAGTTACGTATTTCATAAATTGTATGTCTGCACAGTGATGTGCGTCATGACATGATGTGGAGGTACATACATCTTTTTCCATGGTGTGACAAGTCATTGGATACCATGCCCCACGTGAAGCTCTTAGTATTAGACTGAAAGGTTGTCATCTGACAACTGGCTGCTATACAACTTGATGTGATGCATCTTTGCTGATTACTCTTCCTGGCAGATGTTACATATGCACATGTACTAGCCATTGTACCATTGTTATCTCATGCATACCTTTGTAATGTTCTGGGCTTGGATTTCATTGTTCAACAGACCATGCCTGTTTATTGTTACTATAGTCCTTGATGCTCAGCACCCATGGAATTTACAGATAGCATTCGGTGCAGTGCATATATGGTCCCTGATTTGCTTACACATGGGTTTAGTTGAGTCACAGTTCTGTTTCTGTCACAGTTACATACGCTTAGCTGTCTGCATACTATCAATTGCTATTTTATTGGGGTGTATTTTGTTGTGATGTGAGGCCTTGTGTTGTCATTAGCTCAATGCTTTTGTTGAGGAATGGTGGGGTGCATGCACTGTCTGCTTACCTGTCCAGTTGTCATTTTTAGGTGGACTTTCTGACACATGCTTCTGGGTGGGGGGAGTGCTCCTCCTTCTGAGAGGTGTGACAGGGGTGGCTGGTGGGAGTTGGAGTGCAGGCCTCCCTATTCCAAACACACCTCCCTGGAAAGATGGCTACCTACCTGTTAGGTGAGGGTGAAGCACACAATGGCTGAGACATGCTTCTGGGTGGGGGGCAGTGCTCCTCCTTCTGAGAGGTGGGACAGGGGTGGCTGGTGGGAGTTGTGGTGCAGGCCTCCCACCCCCAAACAGCCCTCCCTGGGAAGATGGATACCTACCTGTCAGTTTGTTTGTAGTGATACAATGTCTACCACATGCTTCAGGGTGGGAGGGAGTGCTCCATCCTGCTGAGGGATGGGGCAGGGTGTGCCTGGTGGGAGTTGTAGTGCAGGCCTCCCTATTCCCAACACACCTCCCTGGAAAGATGGCTACCTACCTGTTAGGTGAGGGTGAAGCACACAATGGCTGCCACATGGTTCTGGGTGGGGGGAGTAGTCCATCCTGCTCAGCTGTGGGACAAGAGGGCCTGGTGGGAGTTGTAGTGCAGGCCTCCCTATTCCAAACACACCTCCCTGGAAAGATGGCTACCTACCTGTTTAGTGAGGGTGAAGCACACAATGGCTGCCACATGGTTCTGGGTGGGAGGGAGTGCTCCATCCTGCTGAGAGATAGGGCAGAGTGTGCCCGGTGGGAGTTGTAGTGCAGGCCTCCCTATTCCAAACACACCTCCCTGGAAAGATGGCTACCTACCTGTTAGGTGAGGGTGAAGCACACAATGGCTGCCACATGGTTCTGGGTGGGAGGGAGTGCTCCATCCTGCTGAGGGATAGGGCAGGGTGTGCCTGGTGGGAGTTGTAGTGCAGGCCTCCCTATTCCAAACACACCTCCCTGGAAAGATGGTTACCTACCTGTTATGTGATGGTGAAGCACACAATGGCTGCCACATGCTTCTGGGTGGGGGGGAGTAGTCCATCTTGCTCAGCTGTGGGACAAGGGGGCCTGGTGGGAGTTGTAGTGCAGGCCTCCCTATTCCAAACACACCTCCCTGGAAAGATGGCTACCTACCGGTTAGGTGAGGGTGAAGCACACAATGGCTGAGACATGCTTCTGGGTGGGGGGCAGTGCTCCTCCTTCTGAGAGGTGGGACAGGGGTGGCTGGTGGGAGTTGTAGTGCTGCTTGCCTGGACACATACAACACAGTTGATGTTGTGTACCTTTGTGATGATTCAGATGGGGTGAATGTTCAATCAGTGAGACCTGTGTTTGGTATTGGGGTGCAGATGAATGTATTTGTGCCTCAGAGATGTAGCTTTGTAGTTGTGCAAGACAGTCCATGGCAGTTTCATGGTATACATTAGTTGGTACTTACCAGCCTCCACTCCCCCGGGTATTCCTTCAAGACTCTCTGGATGCAGTATGGCCAGCACCTTCTCCTCCCACGCAGAGAATGGTTTTGGTGGAATGGAAGGGCCTCCACCAGTCGCATCAGCCAGCTCACGGTTCTTGGCCCTCTTCTTCTTGACAACACTCTTCAGGTCATGCCACCACCTCTGGATTTCCTGCTTGTTGCGGGGCACGTTCCCTACTGCATTGACCTTGTCCACTATCCTTACCCACATGTTTGTTCTTGTGGCTAATGGTGTCTGTTGGACCATGCTACCAAAGAGTTGTGGTTCTACTCTAATTATCTCATCTACCATTACTGTCAACTCAGTGTCTGTGAATGTTGGCATTTTCTGTGGTGCCATGGTGTGTGCTGTGCTGATGTTTTGGGGTGCAGTTGTGAGGGTGGTGTGGGTGGTGTAGGTGGTGTGTGTGTGTGTGTTGTGGTGGTGGTGTGATGTGTGCAGGTTTGGCTCTCCTTAGTGCT
The DNA here is from genome assembly GCA_963921515.1 of Calotriton arnoldi. Lineage (NCBI taxonomy): Eukaryota > Metazoa > Chordata > Amphibia > Caudata > Salamandridae > Calotriton > Calotriton arnoldi. Next base: position 653,342 of record CAWUFW010010558.1, read on the forward strand.
CTGGTGTTGTTTCCTTCTGTTGAGTCGTTTTGCAAAGGATTGTGGTCAGGGAAGGGGCTGGTTTTATGCTCAGCTATGTGGGTGTGTCAAGATGGTGTAATGCTGACAGGTGGCTGTGTGGGTTGTCCTGTGATTTGTATATTTGAATTTGCCATGGGGGTGGGTCATTGGGATGTTTCAGGTTATTTTGGGGGCAGGGCTAGTTGCCTGTGTGCACTTGGTGGCCTTATTGTGTGTTTCTTTCCTTGGCCGCCATTTTGTTGATGGAGCATCCGCAGCGATGGCTATGCTGCATGCCTTCCGCCCGTATCTCACATTCATTACTGTTAGCGACCGCGGCGGTCGAATACAGTGGAACGTACCGCTGTGACATCGGGGATATCATAATATCATTGGCGGTCACTCCGCGTGCCTGGCGGCGGTTTTGTGTGTTTACGATGTGAAACCGACCGTCGCGGTTGGATTTTCCCCATCTCTGCCGTCTACGGGCAGTTTTTCGATGCCTCCTACCGCCGCGGTTGGAATATTTTGGCGGTTGATCCTAATAGGGTCGGCGGTGTTTCCGCGGTACCTGCGGACGGTAATTTTCCACTACCATGGCAGTTGGATTTTTTTCTGCCCGTCATCGTAATGACCCTCTTTGTGTGGTATAGCACAAGAGATCTCTGATCAGCGCCTTATGGTCAGTTGCTCATCTCTGCTGTCAGTCACCACACTCCAGTTTCAACACCCACGTTAGGAAAATGAGTAAAATAGATTCTGTCAGTAGCAGATATTGATACTTCTTTTTCAGGGGGCACTCGGTCAGAGGCGCTATGGCTACTAAACCCTATTTGCGAGAAAGTGGATTATTATTTGGGGTGGATGGTAGTCCATAACAAGTAAAAATGTCACTATTCATGTTATGTTCCATTAAGATTTTAGTAATGTAAATATAAACTAAATCTCTGATAGGTATGGCACAGAGCAGACAGGCTTAATTTAAGAAAATATGTAAAGCACAAGTAACAAAACAGATAAAAATTTGAAAACACAACCCAATAAAATCTCACTCCAATTTATACAAATGGTGAATAATTTAATGAAAAAAATAACGCTTAAACGACACATAATCTAAAAAGGGGAATGGGAGATATGAATTTTTAAAGTTTAAATAGAAACAGAGCCAAAAAATGTTAAGCGCCAACCGTTGTCATCTGGATGCGCTTAACCAGTACGTGGGCCTGATTTAAGGCTGAGCGCAATGGAGCGCGGGTCGGGTACAGAAACCAGGTTGAAACCAGTTTGAAGATTTACCTTCTGACTTAGTCTCTGATAAGGTAGTCGAAAATCCTCAGTGCAGCAATGCATGTGGCCCAGCAGGGCTCTACGAGGTCCGATAGCCATCGGACGAGGTCCCTGTGAAGCTAATGAGTTTTGGCGGGAATTCAAAATTCGCACCCAAGGAAGGTCCTTTGCAGCTGAATCCTTTTCGCACCTTTGCCCAGTGAAGGCTTCTATGTTTGGACTTAGGCCCTGATTTAGATCTTGGCGGACAGGTTACTCTGTCACAACGGAGACGGATATCCTGTCCACCAAAATATAAATCTCTTTATATCCTATGGGATTTATATTTCGGCGGATGGGATATCCGTCACCATTGTGACGGAGTAACCCGTCCGCCAAGATCTAAATCAGCTCCAAAGTAATTTTTGGGGGACTTCAATTCCTCCAGTGGGGCAAGGCTGCAAGCCGTAGCCGAACAGAGGTCCCTGAGACTGGATAGCCTCTCTGCAACGTCATGCTGAAATGGATTTGCTGCTGCAGAAAAGCTCAAAGCAAGAGCAACCTGAATCTTTGGCCCAGCAACAACCCACCTTCATCGTATTGACTTGGCAGTGTAGTCCTGGTCCTTCGGTGGTCTTTGGAGCCAAACAATTTCTAAGTCCCAGGTTTCTCATGATGTTAAGAGTACACTTTGACACAACCAATGATCCCAGGTCCTCAGGAACAGCACTGGAGGGGGAGGGGGGGATCAAAACGCACTCCAGCAGAAGCCACCTGCAGGTTCCAGAGCAAGTCCAGTGGGAATGGTCTGCTGGGCTCTTCAGGAAAAGGACTTCTAGCAGCTTGTTGTGCCCCTGTATTTAAACCGAGGTCAGCAACTGACCCTTGGAGTCCACTTCTTTGTCTCGGAAACAACTGGGAGCAAGTCCAACCATTCAGGTCTTCTCACAGGTCTCAAAAGCAGGTGCAGTCTTTTTTCTGTCATCCACATGTCCAGTAGTGTTTTGAAGAGAATGCACAGGGGTGCCACATTTATGCCTGGCACTAGCCTAAGGGTGGAGCAACACTTGACCCCTTCCTAACCAGTAGGGAAAGATTTCCCAGGAATAACCCTACCCACTTTTGCAGTAGTTAACGTGTGCCCTACTGCAAACAATCCCACTGTGCTCTCTACTGAAATCCTTGATGGTGAAACCCTTATCTCCTTGTGCAGAGCCTGTGTGCCCACCCCAGTAGTGTGACCAGGAAAATGAGAAACCCCTCCTCTGAGGTCCCTTCAAACCAGTTCTGGAGGCACCTACTCTTCCAATGGGTTTGGTGTCTGTCTGACTAGGGGAACAGAGAAGGGCCCTGCCCAGGTGTCAACTAACATTTGCCTGTGACAGGGTATGTCTCTTTGAGGTTAATCAAGTTCCTTGGCACCTCAGATGCTCATCCTGCCAGTCAAAAAGAAAGCCTTCCCACACCTAAGTCCTTTGTCTTGCTCTGTGAGCAGGTTTCATACCTCATCAAATGGGCTATTCAGCTATTCAGACAGTTGGAGCTCATGCAAAAGGTCCTCCAGAAGCGGGAGGCAGAGAAAAGTTACCCTTTTCATAATACTTTTTACAAATCCGACTTCACCAGTGAATTGAGCTTGTAATAAATATTTCAAAAGATCAAAAATGAAATTTGTAAGTGTTTCTAGCCAGAGAATACATTATTAAATGTAATATTGAATCCCAGTGCTTTCTAATGGAACAGTGAACCCTGCTACAGTGAAAATAGCTTTTGGGGCCTTTTCACTTTAAGGAAGTGTTTAGCTTTTTACATGTCCTACTTTTAAATACTATGCACCCTGCATTATGGGCAGGAAGGTGTTCTTAGGGGTGACTTAATATGTAAAAGAAAGGTTTAAGACTGTCAAAAGTGGTTATTTTGACAGGTCAAATTTGCAGTTTTAAAACTGCACAGCCAGGCCACAGCGGTAGGCCTGCAGTCATGTTTGCAACGTCACTGTCGTGAGTGGTTCAATGTGTGCTACAATCCACCAGTGACATTTAACTTACAGACCGTTGGTACTCTTTGTACCATATACTAAGGACTAGTAGGTAAGTTAAATTTGCCAATTAGTGGTATAGCCAATCAATTTTGACATGTTTTAGGGGGTGAAGCACATGCACAGGGGCATGTCCCAGTGCACAGAGTAAAAAAAACAGCTGCATCAGTCCAACACAAAATGGGGCTGATCGTTAAAAAGTGGCTTTTTCTTGCACGATTCAATTGGTGCAAGCCTGCAGGATAAAATGGGTTGGCTGATTGGTCCTCAGAATGAGTTTTAAGCAATTCTATTACAAGTCAGTAAGTAACCCGTTTTCCATGGTAATTAGAGCTTTAAACTTGCATAATATGAAGCCTTGGGTCCGCTCATATAATTGAAAATCTTATATCATTTGTGAATAAGAATTTTCAATTTTAATAAGGTGGTGAGATGGTTGTATGTTCTATAAGATGTTATTGCTACTCTTCATGAATATACATTATATATTTATGAGATTGATGAATTGTAATCCAACCTGGTATTTATTGGAAAATCTATTGAGAGCAGGTTATTGATTATCCTCCTTTGATTACAGTTGCAGATCGTAAACAAGAATATGATTCTGAAGATATTAACTTTTCATGGATTGCTCACACCAAGAAGGGGTAGAGCTGTGTCAATTGTGACTGTTTATACCTTTATCTGTAATATTATTGCTGGCATGACCGCATCTAGTTTCTTTTGCAAAGAACCATGATCATTGTAGTTATTTGTTTGTGGAACTTCTCTTTATTACTGTCGTAAAATTGTTAACATTTTATTAATGCAAGAAAGAGAATACATAATCATTGCCTCTGTGTCCTTATTAGAATTGAAGATTCTTGTTCACGAGCGCCATAATATTTTTGAATGTAATTAAATCTGGGTAAAATCCGCGCACAGCCTTATCCTAAAATCCACAGATAGAATGCAATAACGACTATGACCGGGAGCAGAGTAGTTCTCATACGGACTTTGGGGCTCCCTGACTGAAGCCATCACTGTTTCTTGTAAATTTTGGTAAAATTGGGTTCTGAAACATTCTTGTAAGAATGACAGATAAGGGTTCCTTTTTCAAAGTTTTATGTAAAGAATTACATGCCCTAAGCAAATTCAGCAGCAAAGCATACGAATCAAAAAACACAGAGAACTCAATGCAGTTCTAAAAAAAAGGAAAAGGGTCTTCTCTACATAGAAATCTGCATCTTTTATAGGACTTTAGACAAAGACATTTATACATCTTACACAAGCACATAGTTCTCATGATATGCACCAATAGGGAACGAGCAAGAAGAAAATTTTACTACAGAATATATTCGCAGTTTCTCTCATGGTAAAAGTACACTAAGGGGGTCATGACGATGACGGGCGGACTTTGTCCGCCCGCCACCGTAGCGGTGAATGGGACCGTCCGCCATAGGAGTGGCGGTCCCGCCGCGAGTATTAGGATGCCACCGCCACGGTGGCGGTGGCATCCCCTATTCCCAACATGGTGGCGGGCGGTGTTCACAGCACTGCCCGCCACAATGCTGGGAATGCACGTTGTGCATTGGCATGCACAAGGTGACAGGCACCGCGCGGTGCCTGCTGCCTTGTCCATGCCAATGCAGGGAGGTACCATAGGTCCCCCCATGTGCACCCCCCACCCCCCCAACACTCTGGGGGCCCGCAACGGGCCCCCAATAGCGAAGACCATATGCCTTTCCATGGCGGCGTTGCCGCCATGGAAAAATAAATAAAAATAAAATGTAAATCCGTATTTGTAAAGCGCGAACTACTCACCCTTACGGGTCTCAAGGCGCTGGGGGCCGTCGTGAAAATTAAGTGAGCTATTGCCCAGAGTCACATGGTGCTGAGCTGAGCTGCCGCCAGAGCCGGGGCTCGAACCGTGAGCCCTGTGCTCCGAAGTCAGCTGCCCTGGCCGCTGCACCACACCTCTCCATGGAAAGGCTGCTCTCCGCAACCATCCTAATATGGATGGCGGTATCTTGCAGACACCACCACCATATTAGTGCCCTTTTTCGCCCGGTCACCTGTGTGACCGGCGGAAAACCGGCGGACGGTCTTTCTGTCCGCCGGGCTCCCCCCGCCATCGTAATGTGGCGGGGAGAAAGGGCATGCGGGCGGAGGGGAATGGCGGGCGGATCGCCACCGCCATACGGGCGGTGGCGATCCGCCAGTCATCGTAATGACCCCCTAAGTTTGCAGACATTCTCACCGTTTATTCGAGCAATTCAATTGATACATTGTATAGCAACAGCTTTAGACAGCTGAAATGTCCTTGGTTAGGTACAGTGAGACAACGTCTCTGGGAACACTCTCTTTATTAGTGTGGATCCTAGCAATGCTTTATTTAGAACAAAAGGACAGCAATAGTCATCACGTGATATGTTTTGACGTCAGTGCGAGATGGAGAATAGTGTAGACACAATCTAGGTTAGAGTAAGCTCAATGTATGATGTGTTCAGTAGGCAGAAAGAAAAACAACTCCCACAACCTCCCTCTAATGATTTCTAAATTATCACTTAATTTCTTTGTAATCATTCATCAACTTTGGGTTCTTTTTTTTTTATTCTCTAAGGTCCTTTAAGGTGTTCAACCTTCACATCAGGCTTCTTTCTTTTTCTTCCTCTCATTGCTGACAACTTTTAAACCAACAATCCATACCATTTCGTGATGAAATTCTTTTGCAAAACTTTCAGAAAATAAGCACATATGTAATGCCTATTAATATAATCAAAAAAGAGGGATTAGAAGCAGTTTTAGATTTCCTCCACCCACACCACCAACCAATTCTCCTATCATGGCAAATCCCTTTCCCATGGAGCTGAATATAGATCCTAATCCTTCCCAGGCACCTAACTCTTCCAGTTCATGTAGTTCATGCTTTATATTTGTAATGTTAGTAACATAGCCGCTAAACTTATCTATGCCTGGTATATAAGCACAAAATTCCAGAGCGTGAATGGCTCTGCAAACTTCACCTTCCTGCGCAAGGAGTAAATACAACGCAAGACGATTTTGCATAATCATAGCTCTGATTGCAAGCAATTACTTACTTATTACTGTTAAAGCACCTGCAGTATTAGTAGCAAGCCTATCAACTAAAGTAGATAATTTTATAATCTTTACATCGGATCACTGTTAAAATATCGATCACAAAAACACCGACATACAAAAATATCGATGTGAAAATATCGGATACAAACATATTGCCATCCTATACATAAACAAGATTTTACACTAATATCGATATTTAAATATCGACGTAATAAATATAGTGAACAAAAATATCGACTACAAACATATAGATAACAAAATTATCGAAACATTTAAATTATAAAGAGACACAACAAAAATATCGATAATACTAATATCGACTTACAAATATAATTATAACTTATACAAAAAATATCGATAATACTATTCAACATTAAATAAACACTCCTTACAACTATATAATAATTTAATATATTAAAACAAATAATATTAAATAATACCAACATATATAAAATTAATATATATTTAAAACAAATATAAAACAATTATAAAAACCCTAATAAATATATCAATTCATAAAAAACAATAAATATACTCACTAACACATAATTATTCACATATATATAATATACAACAATTATTAACGTTATAAAGTAAAATTATTAACAAATATTTTAAAATAACTACAACAAATAATATATTATAAACATCAAACAACACATATATTTACCTAATTAAAAAGTAACTGCTAAAAATATTCAAAAAACGTATCTCAACCAATGATTTTAAACTAAAAGAGCACAAACCAATTAAAATTGAGAAGTAATTAACTAAACACTATAAAGACTAAGAATTAACTTTAAAAAAATTACCGTTTATCGGCCACACACGGAGGGAGAGCGTTACTTTGCTGGAGAGAGAGAGAAATAAGACCCTCCCCTGCTGTTGAACTGATGCTTCGACCTGACCAGTTGTTTTAATGTTTTATGTCTTCCTCAGTCTTATTTTAAAATTTAAAAAAACTTGATTAGCCTACGATTTGTTATCTGCACTGTGTTTCTTGAATTTGCTATTTGCACAGTACCACTTGATTTTGCTTGGTTGGAGGGAGGGCGGGAATCGAACCCAGCATAGGTAGGCTTTCCGGGCAGTTCCGAGTGCCGCCATTTCGAGGGTGAGCGCACTAGTTGCCCGGACCTGGATCATAAAAGGAAGGGCGCTGCGCGCATGCAGTCGGACCCTCCCCTGCTGTTGAACTGATGCTTCGACCTGACCAGTTGTTTTAATGTTTTATGTCTTCCTCAGTCTTATTTTAAAATTTTAAAAAACTTGATTAGCCTACGATTTGTTATCTGCACTGTGTTCCTTGAATTTGCTATTTGCACAGTACCACTTGATTTTGCTTGGTTGGAGGGAGGGCGGGAATCGAACCCAGCATAGGTAGGCTTTCCGGGCAGTTCCGAGTGCCGCCATTTCGAGGGTGAGCGCTCTAGTTGCTCGGACCTGGAGTATAAAAGGAAGGGCGCTGCGCGCATGCAGTCGGACCCTCCCTGCTGTTGAACTGATGCTTCGACCTGACCAGTTGTTTTAATGTTTTATGTCTTCCTCAGTCTTATTTTAAAATTTTAAAAAACTTGATTAGCCTACGATTTGTTATCTGCACTGTGTTCCTTGAATTTGCTATTTGCACAGTACCACTTGATTTTGCTTGGTTGGAGGGAGGGCGGGAATCGAACCCAGCATAGGTAGGCTTTCCGGGCAGTTCCGAGTGCCGCCATTTCGAGGGTGAGCACTCTAGTTGCTCGGACCTGGAGTATAAAAGGAAGGGTGCTGCGCGCATGCGCACGCGCGCAGCGGGCGCGCCGTGGGCGCGCCAAAGGCGCGCCTAAGGCAAGCCCGTCTGCGCCCGTCAGCGTCCCAGAGGTGGTAACGTTACCGGTGTTGTTCCCCACTCAGGTGAGAGGATAGTCTACAACAGAGACTCCCTAGTGAAGTTAGGCAATTCCTCAGGATGCCACAACCCCGTTCCTATGGAAATGATTGGGAATAGTCCCACTTGTAACTATTGTAACTGGACGTCTGGGCGTCATTCGGGGGTTGGGATTCAGGGGACTAAAGCACCGATTCGTAACGCAGAGATCACTCAGACAGGTAATATCAGTGTTTCTCTGTTGAATGTGCGTTCCTTAAACAAACATGCCCTTGACATTTTTGACCTGTTACAAGATTCTAAGCTTGATATCCTGTTTTTGACGGAGACCTGGCTTACTGAATCCTCCAACCCTTCTATCGCTATGGCTATTCCCCCTGGATACCAGATTCTCAGGAGGGATCGTGTTGGTGGCAAGGGGGTGGCATTGCCATTATTACCAAAAGAATATCCTTGTTCATCTCTTCCCATGGAAGAGGTAGAAGAGGCGGAATGTCTCGGTTTTCAATGTATACTTTCACCCCATCAATCACTGACTGGAGCTCTCATTTACCGTCCCCCTGGGCCTGCAGGGAAGTTCCTTAAGTCCTTGAGTGACTCTATAGCTCCATTAGCTCCCAGGTATAACCACTTTCTTGTATTAGGGATTTTAATATTCATATGGACAACTTGGAAATGCAGGATACCACTGCATTGTTTGAATTATTTGAATGCATGAATCTTTTCCCCTGTGTGTTCCATCCTACTCACAATAAAGGCCATACTCTGGATCAAATTTTTCAAGTGTCAATGTTGAAATGGATGCCCCTGTACCTTTAATATGGACTGACCACTATTTGATCAGTCTCAGGATAGGTAAACTTATAAGAGAACCCCAAGTCCTGGCAAAGAAACAGTTTTTCATTTCCAGACCTTTTTATAGAGTCACGCCTGAAGCATTGAGTGAGGAGTTGGCTCTTCACGCTATTTCTTTCAGCGGCCACACTGAGAGTGATGCCAATACGCTGGAGAATTGGTTGAAGCAAAGTACCTGGGCACTTGCCCCCCAAATATCGCGGCCCTGCAAGGCCACAAGGTATTCCTCCCCCTGGTTTAATCAAGCTTTGAGGCAGTGCAAAAGTGTTTGCAAACGCCTGAAAAGAGCATGGAGGAAGGATTTTAGCCCGGAAAATAAAGACATTTACAAAATTGCCTTAAATGCATATCACACGAAAATCCGTGAGGAAAAAAAGATTTTCTTTGCATCTAAAATTGAGTCCTCCGGTAATAAATGTAAAGAAATTTTCAAAATTGTCAAAGACTTCTCTGCTCCTAATGCAGTGGCTAGACTTTTTACCCCTACATTAGAATGGACGAATCAGCTAGCATCCTTTTTCCATGAGAAGATTATTAATATCCAAACCTCCTTTGCTGTGTCCCTTTCAGAGGAAGATAAAAATACGATACTGCCACTTTCCAATGGTTTGGGAAATGGTTCTGGCCTTACACAGTTCCCCCCCCTTCTTCCAGCGACTTCTCTGGAGATTATGAAGGGTCTTAAGTCAGGGTCTCCTGTTGATTCATGCCCCATGAAAATATTGGCCTCCGCGGCGGAGATTATTAATATGAAGGCTAACACAGTATTTAACTTATCATTAAGTAATGGGCATGTCCCACGGATATGTAAATGCGCTAAAATACTCCCATTGCTGAAAAAGCCCTCTGCCGATCCTTTAGTTCTAACCAATTATAGACCAATTTCTCTCCTTCCATTTTTTGCAAAGGCCTTAGAGAAATATGTAAACTCAGTGATTACCGAGTATGCGGAATCTAACAATCTTCTTCATCCGAGCCAGTCTGGGTTTCGCTCCAACTTCAGCACTGAAACCGCTCTACTTGAAATCTCTGAGGCTATAAAAGGAAAATTGGATAAAGGAGGAAAAGCAGTACTGATCCTCCTGGATTTATCTGCAGCGTTTGACACCGTGCCCCATGGCCGCCTCCTGCAGAGACTGCAGGAGTGCGGCCTTGGTGACACGGTGTTGAAATGGTTCTCGTCTTTTTTGGAGGACAGAAACCAGGAGGTCTGGTCCCCTCCATTTTCTGCTACTATCCCGCCTCTGAAAGTGGGTGTTCCACAGGGCTCTATTTTGAGCCCTACTCTGTTCAATCTCTATATGGCCCCTCTTGCCCCTTTGGTCGAAGCTTGTGAGGCAACAATCATTTCTTACGCTGACGATACGCAGCTGCTGTTCACGTGTGAGAAGGGTGAAGACTTTGACGGGGAGCTGATCAAAAATTGCTTGAAAAAAGTCTTCTCCTGGCTTAGGCTTAATGAACTTAAATGTAATCCTGAGAAATCCGAAATTATTTTTTTCGGATCACCACCTCAGGATGTATGGAAACAATGGTGGCCAGCTGATATGTCACCGCCTCAGTCTTCGGTCAGGACAGTCAAGAACTTGGGGGAGAAACTGGATGATTCCCTTTCCATGAAAACCCAGGTTCAGTCTGTTGCAGGCTTTTGTTTCGGTCTTCTTAAAATGCTCAGGAAATTCCTGCCCATGTTATCTTTCGCTCACAGAAAGATAGTGGTCCAGGCCCTTATTGTCTCTAGGCTGGACTACGTAAATGTTTTATATTTAGGTCTTCCGGAGTTTTTGATAAACAAGCTTCAGGTTGTCCAAAATGCGGCAGCCGGGGCAGTTCTCAGGTTGGGCCCCAGAACCCGGATTTCCCCCCACCTGACCGCTTTGCATTGGCTCCCTATCCGTAACAGAATTCTTTTCAAGGCATTAGTTCTGGCTTTTAAGGCTCTCCATGGTCTGGGGGCCCACTATATCAGGAAGAGAGTACTTCGTTATGCACCTGGGAGATCTTTAAGATCCTCTCACCATTCTCTTCTAGTGGTCCCTAGATTCTCCCGTTTGTGCAGAGGGGGACGCTCTTTTCAAGTTCAGGTTGCCCGTAACTGGAATAGTCTGCCTCAGCATCTCAGACAAGTACCCGATTTGCTGACTTTCCGTAAACAACTTAAAACCTGGCTATTTCAGCAGTAGTGTTTGCCTGGTATTATCAGGATAATTTAGGGCTCCGTCTAGCGCCGGGACACTCTTTTGAGTAGCTGAGCGCTTTACAAGTACATTATAACATAACATAACATAACAAAAACTACTATCACAGATTATATTACAACACAGGTAAGAAAAAGCATTATTTTATTATTATAATTGCCTCAACCTCCTTAACTTAACTACCTAAATCAATTAAATGTTCTCTTCTTTTTAAATCAAAAGTAAACTTGCTAACAACAGCAAAAAAAAAATGCAAATGTGATTAAGTACCTTATCTAATTCAACATGATAAAAAACATGAACTATTAAAGAAGCAACTTTATCTAAAAAATAAAATAAAATTGTCTAATTTTGTTACATGCTTAAAAAGAGAAAACAAAACTAATAAATACATTTTTCTTCACAGCTTTGACAAACTGCATCTACCAAAGAACATCCACCAAATGAAATTCATCTACTGCAAAAGTAAGTATACTTTCAGTGTAAAAAAATGATTAAGACAAAGAAAGTAAAAATAAACTCTAATATAATTAACGTAAACAATTTTCTACCCCATCTACAGAAATTACAACTGTGAAACTCAAAAAGCAGCAAATAAAACCATCAACAAAACTGAAAGAACAATAATGTAAGTATTTTCTTTAAATTACTAATAAAACAAGCATATTTATAAATAACAAAAGCATATTTACTCAACACATATGTATATATCTTCACAGATATACCCTAGAAATGGCTGAAGGAGCAAGCTTTGTTACATCGCAAAAGGGAAACTTAATGCTTTGCTACATGGGTTATACCTACACCCAAGAAAAGGTGAAAGATAATAAGACACATTGGAAATGTAGCAAATACTATTCAACTGCATGTTATGGTCGAGCTACAACTATAGATAACAACGTTGTGAATGTTAGAGAGCACAACTAATGTGACAGAATTAGAAAGTAAGGGAAGCCTTAGAAACAATTCGAGAAGCAAGCACAGGCTCCCAACAGACAAGCACTGAAATCTTGAAAAATGTGTTGACAAAAGTACCGGAACATGTCACAGGACAATTGCCCTCTATCCCCAACCTGAAACGATTAATCGCTAAAACTAAAAGAGCTTCCGATCCAACTCCACCCACCCCCAAACCTTTCAAGAAATTGAAATACTGCCTGAATATACTATTACCCACAAAGAGGACAAATTCTTGATATATGACAACCAAAGTAAAGATAAAAGAATTCTTGTTTTTGCAACGAATAATAACTTGCAAAAATTGAAACACTGTGAAACATGGATGATGGACGGAACTTTTAAAGTGTGTCCAAAACCATTTTACCAACTTTACACCATTCATGGTGAATTTCATTAAACTAATATTCCCTTCATTTATGCATTGCTGCCAAATAAAAATAATCCCACCTATATTGAACTATTAACAACAATAAAAGAATTAACTGATAATTATTATCCCCAAAGGATAATAATAGATTTTGAAATAGCTATGATTCAAGCTATTCTTAAAATATACCCACATACTGCAATTCAAGGGTGTTACTACCACTTTAATCAAAGTATGTGGAGACACCTCCAAAAATCTACCTTAAGTATAGAGTACTCTACTAACAGCAACTTTGCATATCAAATTAAAAAATTGATTGCACTAGCATACGTGCCAACAACAGAAGTAGCAAATTATTATAACTTGTTAATAGATAGTCCTTTCTACCGCATTAATGAAACAAAATTAAGGGGTCCATTACGATAACCGGCGTTAAAAAATCCGCCATCCACCATAGCCTGAAAAAACCGCCCGCCTGCACCATGGGAATACCAACTGAGCAATTATGATGTCGCGAAGCAATCTCCGCCCACGGCGGAAAAAACACACAAAATTCCGCCCGTCCATGCCAGAGTAGAAGATCATCCGTCCGCCACGGACGCAATCCCGCCCGAAAAGCCAAATCCGCCCGCCCCGCCGACCGAGACAACGACCGTGAAATTATGATCTCCCAGACATGAGAGCGGTAAATCCACATATTCCCCGCCTGCCACCGTTAACAACAGTGATAAATAACTGACACGGCGGAAGGCCTGGGGCCCACGTCCGTGCACGGAAATCATTGGCGGAACAAAGAAACACACATGACATGGCCAACAAGTCCACACAGCAAACTACGCCAAAATACACAAACACAGAACACATCCCAAAGATACCTCCTCCCTGGCAAAACAAAAAAACTACAAATCCCAGGACACCAGACACAACACACCTGAAAACGACAGCCCATCATGACACACCCACATAGGTAAGTACAAAAGCAGCCCCTTCACAGACCACAATCCCTTGCACCACTACAAAGCGAAGACGCCATCAGAGAACCCAGAGAGCCACAAAGGAAAGCAGCACACCACACGCACGCACACATCACACTCATCACCAACACCAACACCACCATCACCACTGAAACAACGGCACCACGAACACCCTGCACATCACACACCACACACCCACCACACCAGCACCACAAATACCAAACCACACACCATGGCAACACAAAGAATGCCTAAGTACACTGCCACTGAGTTGACGGTCATGGTCGACGAGATCATCAAGGTGCACCCACAAATCTATGGGAACCAGGTCCAACAGACACCAGTAGCCACCAAAAACAGAATGTGGAGCAGGATCGTAGACCAGGTGAATGCAGTTGGGAACGTGCCACGCAACCAGGGTGAAATCACAAAGAGGTGGCACGACCTGAAAAGCGTGGTTAGGAAGAAGGAGGCCAAGAATCGTGAGCTGGCTGACAGGACTGGCGGCGGGAATCCAGCGCTATTCAAGACCTTCAAGGCGTGGGAGGAGAAGGTGCGAGGCATTCTATATCCGGAGAGTCTCACCGGAATACCAGGGGGAGTGGAGGCTGGTAAGTACAAACAAATGTATACCAGCACACCGCTATGTACTGTCATGCACTACCAGAATGCCAAAGCTCTGAGGGCCAAACACCCCCATGTCCAGTACACAATACACAAGACATCTCTCACACATGCAACAGACACTCCCACACACTCAGCCCAAAGGTACCAACAAACAAAACCATGGGGGCATGTGTACAGTCAGCCAGCACCACAACTCCCACCAGGTCCCCTTGTACCCCAGATGCGCCGGAAGGAACACTCCCCACACCCACACACGTGTCAGCCATAGCTGCACTAACCAACAAGTAACAGGTAAGCAGCCTTACCACAAAGTCCGTGTATCGAAGGGAGGACTGCAGAAGTACAACCCCCGCCAGGCCCCTAGTCCTACAGCGCAGCAAGATGGAGCACTCCCCACACCCATGTGTCAGCCATTGCAGTGCACACCTTCACCCGACAGGTAGATATGTTTCCCTACATGGAGGGGTGTCTGTGGGTGGTAAGCCATCACCACAACTCACAACACAGCCCCCACTCCCACAGACCAGCAAGATGGAGCACCCCTCCCTCTCATAACCATGTGGTAGCCATTGCATTGCTCCCTCCAAACCAACAAGTAGGTAGACTACTGTACAGGGCGGGGTGTCTGTAGGCATGAGGACTGTACTACGACTAACATTTGGGACATGTCACGTAGCAGAGGAACAGGTAGCACTGCTCCCTGTCATAACCATGTGACTAATGTGCACACGGACATGAATTACAGAGTCATAGCCCACATGAGCCATCTCAAATACAGTAACACGTAAGGTGTCACGTCTGCATGCACAAGTCTCACAGGAGTACTGACCCACATGGCGTGCACTGTGCCAGTCATCACACACATCAGCAACACCATCGAAGTCTTGTCCATGTAGTCGTGTCTGCTTGTTCCGTTGACATTGTACAACATCACCCATGTAAGTCTATCTTGTCTCAATGTAACAGAGTGGGACCCCAGTAATGTCACATACACCACTGGACCCATGAAACCACACAGCTACACAATGCACATTCAAAATCTCATCCATCTCATCTTTCAGCCCCAGTGTCATGTAAGGTATATCATCTAAACAGTTGTCCCATATACAGTAGTTCTGCAAAGATCCCTGCCGATGACCAAACATGTGTCTGCAGTGTCTGAAGCGCACGTTACACTGTGATTTACAACATACCTAAAATAGTCAACACCCCAAGAGCACTGCATTGCCGCACATGGCTGAGGGTAGCACGCACACCAAGGAATTGTCCCATCTGCAATACGTTGTGTGGCACACAACCATTACTCACTCACCACAATGCTTTCAGTGTAATGTCCCCAAATGATAACAGTGAGCAGATATGCTGGGTATGTCAGACATACACACACCTTTGTCTCTGCAGTGTCGTGTGGCCAAAACACATGTCCCCTTCCGCACCCATATGTCACAGTATGTACCACAAAACCATATTTCATCCCTAAAGCTTACATGGGGCTGTACCCCGTTTCCACCAAAGCCACAAAATGTAGGGGTACTGCAACACACACCGATTGGCATTCCAAATCCGTCCCATGCCATATGCACCCATCACACTATTCCATTGCCATGATCACGCACACACATTGTAGAGCCATACACATGCATCTGGGAAATCAGTGCACAACTGTGCACAAACTGTGAATGTCAGACATCGAACACAAACCTTGCAAGGTGCAACACAATAACCTTTCGTCTCTGCCCCACAGGTGACGAACAGCATGATGCTGGAGAGGGAGACAGCAGCCATCACAGCCAGTCCACAAGCCCTCCACCCGGACTCACGGATGTGGAAGACCTGGACCCCTCTTCGGACGAGGATTCCTGACCAGGCACATCTGGTGTGGCAGGGCGCAACCGCTCCCCAGGACCCCTCCCACCCACCAACCCATCTCCCAGGGCTGGTGACCAGTCCCAGGCCCCTGCTGCCACGGTCATTGCGGCCACCACCACCGCCGCAACCACCACCACCACCACCAGGGCCTCCCTGACCACTCACCCTGCGCAAGGGGTTGTACGCACGTCGACACCGACCCTGGGAGCGACAACGAGGCCCCGGGTGACCACTGTGGCGAGTGGGCAGGTCGGTGGCAGCAGTACAGGTGGGAGGAGCAGGGTCAGGCCAACGCCATCAGAGCCTGGGAGCCAAGCCCTGCCGCAAATCGCCAGAGTCCTTGGGGCCTATGAAGAGGCCCAGGGGCAATGGGCCCGGTCAGCTGCCGATACGCGGGAAGTCCTTGGGGTGTTGAGGTCCATGGAAGCCCATATGGGCCAATTCGTGACCCGTATGGGCAAACTTGTCGACCTCATGGGCCAGCTAGTGGTGGCGGTGAGGGCACAATCAAGGCCAACCACACCACCTCCGCCACCACCTGCTGGGGCGCAGGGTCGTGCAACATCCAGTTCCCCTGCGTCCACAGCGAGTGGGCAATCCTCAGCCACCACCAGCAGCCCACAAACACAACCCCCCCCCTCTCAAACGTGGAAGGGGCCGTCCGAAGAGGAAACAGGTGTCCAGAGATGACTTTGCACGCTCCAAACGCCAGTGAGTCAGCCAGCCACGGTGGCCATCTACTGCAATCACTTGGACTACTATCCTACCCCACACCGCCATGTGAATGGCATGTGTCTGTCGGACTGTGGACCCAGAACAACATGGGGACACCTTGACCATCACGCGGACATGTCCATCAACTCATTGTTCCAGCATGCACCACTTGTGTGATCACCTTGCCCACAATCACATGTCACCGCTTTAAATAAATACACCTGGATCACATTCTGTCTTATCTACTCTGTGTTTAATCAAGGATGTGCAACCGTCACCATGATCAGAAATGCATCTGTAGTGTGGTATGTCGATAGGCCAGGAGAGGCTGTAGGGAACTAGGGGTGAAAAACAGAACAAGAGTCCATTGAATGTGTGTGTCACACACTCATCACACAGTACTTGTCATCAAGTTTAAGCAATGTACACACATCTCACAGAGCAACAGGGCACAATGCTACAGCCACTGTCAGTGGCATACTACCCTGGACATGGACCATTGCCACACAGCACTCAGTGAACAATAGGCCGCCGTGACAATGCACACATACACCTACACAACTACAGCAACATTAGCCGTCGTACATGGTCACTCACCGTCAAGTGAAGTAGCGGGCGATGAGCTGCTGACGCTCATTCACTGCTTCCTCCTCTCCACTGTCCTCGTCACTGGACACGGCTTGGTCTGCAGGCGGGGGCCCTGGCTGATCACCGTCATCCACTATCAGGGGGATCTGCCTGCGAATCGTGAGATTGTGCAGCATGCAGCATGCCACAACTATCTGGCACACCTTCTGTGGGGAGTATGCCAGTGCACCCCCGGTGCGGTCCAGGCATCTGAATCTGGACTTCAGGAGTCCAAAAGTCCGCTCAACCACACGTCTAGTCCTCCAATGTGCCTCATTGTATCTGACATCAGCTGGTGTCCTAGGATTACGTAGTGGGCTCAGCAGCCAAGGCCCGTTAGGATATGCAGAGTCACCTGGGTGTGAGAAACACAGAGAATCGTTGCAATTCCAACAGGATACAAGACAGCATGTCACACCCAGCACGCTACACGAGTATGCATACTCACCAACAATCCATGCACGGTCCGGTTGAAGATTGGTCATCATTCGTGGGAGGATGCTGTGGCGCATGATGTGCGAGTCATGGGCGGATCCGGGAAACTTCGCACACACGTGTGTGATAATCATGTCCGCCAGGCACACCACTTACACATTCAGGGAGTGGAAATGCTTCCGGTTCCTATAGATGTGCTCCATGGCCTGTGGTGCAACAAGGCCAACATGGGTGCAATCAATTGCACCAACAACGTGGGGGATGCGTCCAAGGGCATAGAAAGCACCCTTCACTGCCGCCAAATCACGAGCCCTGGGGAATCGGATGTACCGGTTCCTGTACAGCATCATAGCTGACAGGACATCCCGTAGCACCATGCTGAACATGGGCTGGGACATCCCACCTCCAATGCCCACCGTGTGTTGGAAAGATCCGGTTGCGAAAAAATGCAGTGCAGCCATCACCTTAGCCGTGGGGGTGAATGCTGTAGGATATACCCTGCGAGGACGAAGGTGGGGTTCCAACATTGGACATAGGTGATGCAGGGTGGGTCGGTCCAGACGGAATTTCCGTATAACCTCCACATCCTCCATGTCTGCCAGCAATTGGTAGGGGCGATGTATGTTTGGTCTCCTCCTAGGACAGATGGAAGTGGACACATGTCAATGCACCACACCACATGGCATTTTCACATACACAAAACTAAAATTACTGACAAAGCAATAGAATCACAGAACAGCTGACAAGTAGGGACAGCACAGCTACAATACTCTTACACAGGTCCCCTTACCAATAGCAATGACCACTGACACAAACCATTGCTATGAGCATGCACATGGGGATTTAGGCCATAATAGCTTGAAAGGCATGATGATGATTTCAGACTGCATATGTGGGAAGCGGCAACACCACGGCAATATACCTAGCTGCTGTGCCTGACACAGCTTCCGAGGCTGGGTGAGTATGGCACACACCAACAACACAATGTACACAGGCTGAGCGGACCAAACAAGTGGGTCCTGTTGCACAACGGGATATGAGACAGTCAATGATGTCCCTAGTTCACCCAATGTACAACACTGTACGTATCACACCTCCAACACACATTGACAGGTGTACACATTGACAACTCCATGACTACACAGCTGTGTGAATGCAAACACACATCACAAGTGACAAGTAACGTTGCACGTGCCAAGTGGGAGATGTACATTGAGAAATATGGCATGTGTGTGCATATGCACATCCCATGCTACCATGCTACTGTGTACATGATGATGTGCCAACAGACATGTGGAGGCTGAGCACTGGCCGCCAATGCCTATGCACACAGCATGAAGTGGCCCTGTCTAGTGTGGACATGCTCCCACACACAAATCATGGCCACACATGCAAATGCATGGCGCACATTAAACTGTGGATTCCACATGGCACCAGCGAACTGTACCCGCCATGGACCAGGCCCTTGAGGCCAACTCAAATGGCCCTCGCGGTTGCATCCTGCGTGTTCGACTATAGAGGTAAGCGTACCGGGACAGCTCGGAGCAGGCCATTGTGTGCATTTGAAGTAGGCAGACAAGGTACACCAATTGCAGCAGCTTGGACCCACTGAAACAGCCCCAGGGGGCTATATGAGTGTGGGAGGGAGACCGGCATTACCACAGCTTCCAGGGACTGCTGCCTGGCATCCCTCAACAACACCTGCTGCTGCTGCCACCTGTCCACCTTCATGTCGACGACTCTGAAGATATGTCCAGGTCCACTCACCAGCGAGGAGCTGGAGATCCTGGATTCCGAGCTCCACGCACACTGCCCAAGGCTATTTCTTGCAAAGGTTGTGTGTGTAAGACAACTACAGTGTGTGTGGGAGTGCATGTGGGGGACACACATGTAGTTGATCCGCAGCACTATGAGTCAGAGCCTGTGGGGTTCCAACATGCACTGCTTACCATGCTTACTACAGGTGGAAGGGGTATGTAGGCTCTCTGGCGCTTTCCCATGCATGTCCCTCCCGAGTGGTGGTACATGGCATTTTCATGTCAGACATCCAGTAACGCAGCCACTTGGCAATGCAGGACTCAGGGCAGTTATTGCTTGTGTGAATGGCTGGCTGGGTCCCTGCTGGCATTCTCAGTCTCAGCAGACCTGGGCTGCACATTGACCGCCCAATCCTAGAAGGAAACAACACTGACTGTACAGTGGGTTACATGTGTCTTTTGTTCACAACTCCCCGGAAATGCGCAAAATCAGCCCTGTCGATTGAACACTCCAGGCCTTGTGATAGGGATGTGTGTGAGAGATAGTGGCACTGAATGTGACCTCCATTGCGGGGTGAGCCATTCACAGTGCGAGTACGTTGAGGGCTGCGCAGTATTGGACACAGTTAGTCCACCCACAAAGATGTGTTGCCTTGTGATCTATGTGTTGGTCTACCTGACAATGGACAGTAGATGTGGGCAGACTACACATTGCTCAATGTGCTGGCATCCTGCATGTGAATGGGATGGACAGGTACTGTGTACACACTCCCACCAGCATGCATTCACGTGTGGTGTACACATGCTGTTATGCCATGTCCGATTACTTCTTGGCTCTGTTACACATCTCTGAGTATGTTGGATGGGTCAGCATCATGCCACTGTGATTGGCGGATGTGGGTGATGATGATCAGTGTATGAGTGATTTTTCAACCCTCTTGTGTACCTGCAGTTGGAAGTCCTCCAGCCCAAGGCCTGGTGATGATCCATTGCATCCAAGTTGATGCCTTTGTGTATGTGTAACCGACAGTGCAGCCAATTCCACACAGGGTGTGATGTCATCTGCTGGATGAGCGACTATGTGGCGGAGACGAATCGAGGGATGCCCCCTCGTATTGTCCGGTTAGCACGGCGCTGCATTTCACCACTAATGGTCTGCATCTTGACAGTCACACAGCCTGTGCCGGATGCACGTTTGTAGGGGCATCAGCAGCAAGCAAGTGTACAGTATTGTGGGATGTTGCTTTTGCTGTGAGAGGCAGCATGTGTCCACAGCCTACCCATAATCTGGGTAATGTGATGTTTGTTGTGTGATGCAGTGGGTTGTAAGTGTATTCTGTGCTGGGTGCATCTGACATGCATATGCGATTCCTGAGGGTCAAGATGTAATTTGAGCACTCTGCATTGTCAATGCATTCAGAGTCGTAGCCCTCAGGAACAACCTGTAGTAGGCTGGAGTGGCAATTCACATGTATGTTTGAGGCACTGTGCCTACTCTGATTTCGTTCGGACATATGTGTGCAATGTCTCACCTCATATTCCTGGTACTTACACATCCGGCACACTGTGCAAAAGTAGTTGTGCTCGTGCGAACGACAGGTGGATGGCATGGGCTCATGACCATTGTGGACTGTCATGTTGCAGTCTGTGTGAGTGGTGTCCCATTCTGCTCCATGCAGGTATGTCCTTGGCCTAATTACGTAGTGGTCATCCTTGCCACCATCAGGACAGTGGGTGTGCACACAGCGATTTGTGGCTATGGTCGCAGGGTGACACAGGCCGGGTGTTGTGCTATGTGCACAACACATGTGCCACTTATTAGCGGCTTCATTTCCTGTACGCCAGCCATTACGTGTTGATTGTGGTGGCTGTATACAATTGCACAGGTATCGTGCAACATGTGGATTTGGGAATGTTCTGTGCTGCTTCCCTTGCACATGTCTGTTTAATTGATGCCAAATGAGTGAGGCCACCTCGCTCTCTCTCATGTGGCATCTCACGTCGGTGCGGAGGGACAGGGTACGGTCAACAGTGGTGAGGCATCGGATGAGGCAGCTGCACAGGAGCTGAGTGAGACAGATGTGACCAGCGCCTCGGAGGGGTCAGACGTGTGCTGGATGAATCACAGGCCGAGACGGCAATTTCTGCGTCATCTGAGGACAGAGGTGATGCATTCATGTTTGCTAGCACAGGGGACGTGGACTCTGGCTCCTCTTCAGCCACGCGGAGGCCAATGCCCGCCCTACCATCTACTTCCACTGGTGCAACACGTGTCGGCACAAGGATGAAGGATAGAGTGTCCTTCACACCAGGCACAGCTGCCCCTGCACATGTGACCCCTGCTGCCCTCAGTGCTGGGTCTGTTGAGCTTGTGCGGCATCTCTGCGTGGGGCAGACAGCTCTCCTCAATAACTTCATTGCCCATGACATCACCTTGCCGCAGGTGACATAGTTCATGGAGGGCCTACATGTACGCGTGGGTGGGCTACACCAGACTGTCCAATGGTTGTCCTCCCCAGTCAAGGTGGGCCTTCAACTGGGCCAATCTCAGGCTGACATTCCTGTCCCTTTCTCCACCCCCCTGGAAAGTGGCACATGTGACAACAGCAGGGCACGAGTCCTAAATAAAGAAGTGTTGGGACGCTGACGTCACGACAGGAAGTGACATCACGAATGGTGGCTTGCACCATCGGACTCATTGCCTCCCCTCGCTCACCCCTTATATGCGATTGCATCAGAGGAGCCAGCGCGTGCACCAGCAGCTCCGATCTCGCCCCAGAGAGGCCAAAGAGTGAATGTGTGGCTCCATTTGCTCCAGTTATCGAGCTCGCGGTAAAATAAGTGGTGGGACGCCGTCCACCCGCGTGGTACCCCGACTCGGGCCCTGGACAACAGTGACAATGCATGACAGTCTCTGGGGGTCCGGATACACCACATGCAACACACAGAAGCTGTAGCTGCCCTAGCGGGACAGGCCGCAAACACCATCCCAGACGAAAGGTAGACCCACCCCGGCGCGCATAGTCATTACATCCGCTGTTATTGACAAGGGACCCATAGAGTGAGATATGGGCCTCAGGGTGACGGGCCTCCGAACCATCCCCCGCCAACGAGTATCATGCAACTCACACATATCGCAAGGCCAATAGGACACTTTGCCTGCACAGTCCAGGGCTCGAGTCAGGGTACCACGCGGGTGGACGGCGTCCCCACACTTATTTTACCGTGAGCTCGATAACTGGAGCAAGTGGAGCCACACATTCACTCTTTGGCCTCTCTGGGGCGAGATTGGAGCTGCTGCTCACGCGCTGGCTTCTCTGATGCAATCGCATCTAAGGGGTGAGCAAGGGGCGGCAATGAGTCTGATGGTGCAAGCCACATTTCGTTACGTCACTTCCTGTCGTGACGTCAGCGTCCCCCCACTTCTCATTTAGGACTTGTGCCCTGCTGCACACTGAGAATGTGTTGCCTGCGAGATGTGACCAGGAGAAGGGCGCCATGACCTCCCACCCACCAAGCTCCACTGCCATCCCGTGCCCTGGGTAGCCTGTGCAGGTGGATAATGTAGGGGATACACCTGGAGGACAGGGGATGTAAGTGCCTTGGCAAGGGCCGGGCAGACGCACAGCAGTATCCAGCATGTCCCCAGAGGGAGGGCTAACGTCTACACCTGATGCAGCATTGATCGTGTGCCCGCCTGTTATGCCCACACGAGTTCACATTCATCCCCAGACAGGTAGGATTTCTAAATACCCAACACAGTGGAAATCTACCCCTCCGGGATCCTCCCCAGACAGTCTGTTTCAACACTGCATGAGTGCACCTACCTGTGCCACCCACCCACCTGGGCCAAGCAGCCCTCCCGCTTCACATGCCACATGTGTGTCTTCCACAGTTGTGCTCCTCTCTCAGGGGCGGACCTCCAACTGTCCCGTAGCACACAGACAGCACCGAGTCGGACTGGCATCCTGTTTGAATGGTAGGCACCCTCACACAACTACCTGTGACACAGTGGTGGCTGTAATGGCTATTGTGACTGCCATGGCAGTGTTGCTGGCCATGGCAGGGTACACTCACACACAATGCATGCGCAGCTTTTCGTATCACTACTCTGCACATCGGACTGGCCACTGTCCCTGGTGTTGAACAATATTGCCGCCTGTCTATGTAATCTGTGACTGGATGCTGTTGTTCCTGTAGTCGGTTGTGTCTGTGTAGTTGCTGATTGCAGTTGTTACTGTGTGTGCATAGTTAAGTGAGGCACATGCCATGTATGGTACCTCAACAATTGCAATGTCTGGTCTCACATTCCAATGTGTTTTACACGTGGCTGGGACTTCACTTCTTTCAGACTCTGCTACTTGTGTGTGTGATGAAGAAGTATTTTTGTGACACGGATTGTCTGCATGTATTTGCTGGTATTTCTGGGAAAATGTATACGTGTCATGTGTGCGTGCAAGCAAAGCACAGGGTGTGAGTCTAGCCACAGGATGACAGGTAGCATGTGCAGAGTGTGCGGGTATGTGTGAGCTTACTTTCTGGGTGGCCAGCAGTGTAGGTGTATGTTAATCTTGTGATGAACATTGAGCCTGGGCACATGGCTTACTTTCAAAGTGTGCATTTGGGAGGTGTAGGTGTGTGTGGTGTGAAGTGTGTGACTTTGGGGTAGTGTTGGTGTGTGTGTGTGCGCACTCTGGCAATGTCGACTACACACATGTGTTACCCAGGGGCATGGTGGGTGTTTGTATCCATGTTCAGGTCTGTGAATGTGAGCACATGTGTGTATTGTATTTTGCACAGTGTGCAGTGTGTGGGTGTGTCCTTGCAGTTCAGGATGACTCCTACTTAATATGTTTTGGCCATTGTGGGTCTGCAGGGTGTGTGACTGTCAAGATTGTGCCTGGTTTAATTAAGCATGTATGTGAATTTCTGCAGTTCGTACTCACTGTGCGGACCTGCCCACCCACACTGATATCCTGTGTGTGTTTTGTCATGCATTGCTGTAGCATGCTTCTTGCGTGGCTCCTACTTTTGCTTGATGAGTGTGATGTCCGACTGTGAAGGTAATTATACACATATGTAGGACTGTGCTTTGAAGTGACCAGGCCATCAGTGTTAATGTGATGATCTGTTGGGCCACGTCAGAGTCTGACAATCAAAGGCCCACGACCTGTAGTATTTCACTAGGTCCACTGTGGCGGCAACTCATATGCATTGACATCCAATGACACTAGACTACATGGTCATCTCACGACTCTCGTGTACTTCACACACTCTCATCCTCTCTCATTCGTACTTGTCTTCGAAAAATAATTCTATAGAGTCACATATTTGCTTCAAGGCATGTATTTGGACTTACTTCCTCTGTGATGCAGTATAGTGGACACTACTGGCAGCAAAATGCATGTGGAGGATATACTTAGCATGATTACACATACGAAAGGGGGTACAGGTAGATGTAATTAGTTGTTGACTGTGGAATGGAGGCTTCAGAGTTACAACTGCCTTGCCCTTGCTATGCTAAAGTACATTTGCTAATTACTGATGAGCTCTGGGCTTTGACACAGACAGTATTCATTTAGCCTACCAGACAGCTTGACATCATAGGGACAGTTCATCTCAGTTCCATGGTACAGGATTAGTACAATAGTGACTCTGACACACCTGCGTCAGAGGCATGAGCCTACCTGCATGCAGCAGCGTCTCACCAGTTGTTGCAATGTGGTGGCTACTGAACATGACACTATAACTAGGGCCATGTTGTAGGGGGTTGCATTTGTTGTCCATGCAAAAGTCCTGGCACGGAAGTACAGACAATGGTGAGGTGACAGTTCTCACGTACTACAGCAGACAGATAAGTGTGCACTGACAGGTGCATGTGTCCAGGTGCGCAGAATACATATTATGGCATAGTTGTTCGTGCTGTATTGGCCATGTGGTTACTGTACACAAGTCCCATACCTCTGCCTCCCCCTGTTCATGCAGAGACACAGGATATGGTGAGGAACAGAGTGCATGTCCCGAAAATGTCAGATGTCATGGCAGTGGAGTTGATGGTAAGGTGTTAGTAGCAGATTATATGGTATAGTTCTTGTACAGCTAACTGCCCACTCCGTGCGAAAGCCAAGCATGGGTACGGTGTTGAACATCAATGTTCAATTGGGGGTATTGAGTGGGGACCCATGAATTGACAAGTTGTCGTGTATGCGATACCTTCCAGCAGGGCATCCATCCCATTGATGGTAAACATGGATGTCATCCAATGAAGCGGATGGTGGGTAGCAACGTGTTCGTCGTAAGTTGTCCCTTGTAGAATCCTGATGGGACATGTTGGATGACATTCGATGAAACTGTGATCCAGAAGACGTTGTGTGGAGGCACTCTGGTCCCATTGCAGTGTGTCCCCGATTGCTGCCACATACGCCATGAACAGATCCTGTTGTGGTCGTCCAGGGGTGCAAACAAGTGTACCAAGTCCGCCTTTGGACATGCCGGGTTGGAGAGACATAAATCCACAGGCCAGTGGAACGGACACCTCCGACAGTAGAAAACGGGGATGACGCAGCTGAACATTGCAATGCGGTAAGTTACTCGGTAACTTACATTCAGCATTGCCAGATTTGAACAGCCTACTATGTGTAGCAAGCTGTCACTGTACAGCTTGATCTGTCCGGCGTAGTTGAGAAGCACTGGTGTAAAACCTGAAGTTGCTAAATTGCCATGTGCACCACCATTTTGTTTTCCTCTCGTGCCCATTTTTGCCTCTAACCCTCAAGACCGTGTACGTGTCCAACTACACCACAAGCTGACCTTTTACCGCACCCACGATAAAATCTTCCAGGAATGTTGAAATGTGAATGCCCTCGCCCGCAGGTTTCATCCCTCATCTAACATCGTGATAAGAGCCAGGTGATCTGCCTAAGGCCTGGACTGCTTGACGCCAGTTTCTCCATCCCTCGAGCTAAACAGACTTTTTTTTGCAATTCCTTCTCCTGCGAGGGGAGTGTCCACGTCCTATAAGGGATGCTGCGTGTCCCTCGCAGGGTGAACAGTCTCTCGTCACCTACCTTCCAGTGGGTTTCGGATACTCTTCCATCTCTAGAGATTGTCTGTATCAAATGAATAAACCCGTGTTTCTTCACTCCCATTGGTGTGGTCTCCCGTTTTTGAACGTACTTGAAGCTGTTGACTTGGGTGTTTCCTGCACCGCTGGGTGGTCTTCTATTAAGAACACCTGGTTCTTCAATTGGCGCATCAACGTGGGGCTCCATCAGAGACTCGGTGGTCCCAGCTTGATGACCCGGAGAGGAGGGGAAGATCGGTAACTGAGGAGTGCACCTGCGGAAAACAGACTTGAGTCTCCGTAGCCAACGTCGCCTGTATCTCCTTCCCTCAACGGTGTCTCCGACTACAGCGGCCCCGGTCCTGACTGGAATCCCTTTCTGGTCCGTCTAGTCTGTCTGGAGAATAAGGAGGAGAACCCCCCGGGAGCGGAGAAACACATCGGGTATTCTGGTAGGGTTGCTTCAAGCGACATAAAAAGAATTCTTATACTGATTCAGTTACGCATGCATGTGTCTGTTTCTCTGTTTTGATTAACGATTCGTTCTTTGCAAAGACCGAAGGACAGGTAATGTGTTTCTGATTGTGAACTGTCTGGTTTCTGAAAGAAATATTATTTAAGTACAGTAAACATGCCTGTTTTTAATACATTTTGTAAACTCTGTTGTTGTTGCTCAAACAGTCAGGATGTATTAGAAGAAAATCAGCCAGCTCCTCCAGAGGGCACCCCTAATAAAGAGATGTACATCAAATATGGTATTTCCGCTATAATTTATACTAAATTGTGGCGGAAATACACCAAAAATAATGCTGAGTTACAGTGGCCCGAATTTGGTTCTTTCAAGTACCTAAACTTACATTTTGGAAGAGCAGTTGCATAAACGAAAGGTGCGAACAAGTTTGTTCGATTCCTTTGGTCTATGGCGAAAAGAAATTGATGAAAGAAAGAGAAGAGCTCAAGCTAGAGAGAACAAAACACTCAGAAAAGCTGCTCAACAGGAAATGGCAGCCCTTAGAGGGCGAGAAATAGAGAGAAACATAGAAAGATGTGATAGGGAACACCGACTTAACATAACAGGATAGTACCCCTTACTGCCCCCAAAAGTTGACGAAGACGATGCTATGTTGCTTTTTAGACCTCCCGCTTATCATGAGACACAACAATTGATACAGCCGCAGCCAGCACCCGCCCAGAACGCTCCTATTCTTGACGCCCCAATCCCACCGGCTCAGGTGGTGATACATGACCAGAGGCTGAAACCCTTGCCCCCGTAGTTATTCCCAAAATCGTGAAGAAATGTGACAGAAAAGGACTCCGAAAGGAGGTTAACGATTCAGACGGCAGTTATGATTCCGACCCAGGCGGGTATAAAAGGTCACATTCTCCTAGACTCAGGGATGAAGAAAAAAAAAAAATAGATCGTATAGCCTACAAACTAATTACCGACTGTGCCTCCCCTTTTGATATCCACGCCGCAGCAGAGGGCCAGGTACAATCGACAAGAAAGAGCTATTTTCTGGAAAGAATGGCTTACCACCTTATGGCCAAACAGGAGGATCAAAGGGTAGAAGTACCACTTGGTTTACGGAGACTATATAGACGCTTGAACGATGGGGAATCTACAAAAAAAGACAGAGATGTATTACTAGCAATAAATCAAAACTACTTTACATTCCGATAGTCAGCTAGAGAGTATCGTTCAAATGCCAGTCAAAGAGGCTGCCCCCATCTATGTCCCTCCGCGGGGTACTGGAACCGTCCAAAATAACCCAGATGACCCAAATGCCTGTTCCAGATTAATGTTTAGCTTCGTATATACTCCTTGGACAAAGGCTGAAATATTACAGTTACAAAAGGATATACCTGACATCAGAAAGAATCCTACGGGATTCTATGAGAGTGTCCAGCAGATACTGAACACTTATACCTTGACCCTAATTGACATCACTCAAATTTTTGGCCTTATATTGCCAGCCAAACTTTGGAAACCCCTCAGATATGTTGATGATCAGGCAGCTTTCCATGGTAAATGGGACGAACTGGAAACGAGGGAAAAAGAGAGAAAACCCGGTGAAAAACCACATGAAGATATATTAGCATTGCCGAAAAGACTGTTAGCTAAACTAAAAACTCTTGCTCCAGAAAGAAAGATAGATTGGACCCTTCTCAATGCTTGCAAACAGAACACCGATGAATCAGTCTCTGATTATTTTACCAGACTAGGAAAGTCATATACCGATTTCAGTGGTCAGGATGTGGCCACTGAAACTGGTCGCCACCTACTTATTCAGACATTTGTCAAGGGGCTCTTACCAGCAATAGGAAATAGGCTTATGGCCAGTGAAAGTAGTTGGCCAGCAGCAACGCCCGCCACTATACTAACGATACAAAAGGGGATGATGGACGGAACGTTTGAGCCAATCAAACACTCACCCCCAGTCAACTGATCTGGGTTTAATCCATCATCATTCTTTAGCTCACTCCACCACCCCAGTTCAGACATGGCCATATGCAAATCAGTCTGACCCTGTGCCTCATGGGAACAGTCCAGCCCGAACTGCCAAGCCATGTCTTCCCTGGACCGGAAACAAGCATCCTAGGACCGGTTTCTGGCATTTCAGCCGTCATCAGCCAGGCTTGCTTGAATCCAGTGGCAAAGTGAGCAAGGGACCCACGTCTGGGCATACCCCCGCCAACTTAGGGCGACCAAAGCGATACAAAAGGGGATGATGGACGGAACGTTTGAGCCAATCAAACACTCACCCCCAGTCAACTGATCTGGGTTTAATCCATCATCATTCTTTAGCTCACTCCACCACCCCAGTTCAGACATGGCCATATGCAAATCAGTCTGACCCTGTGCCTCATGGGAACAGTCCAGCCCAGCCCGAACTGCCAAGCCATGTCTTCCCTGGACCGGAAACAAGCATCCTAGGACCGGTTTCTGGCATTTCAGCCGTCATCAGCCAGGCTTGCTTGAATCCAGTGGCAAAGTGAGCAAGGGACCCACGTCTGGGCATACCCCCGCCAACTTAGGGCGACCAAAGCGATACAAAAGGGGATGATGGACGGAACGTTTGAGCCAATCAAACACTCACCCCCAGTCAACTGATCTGGGTTTAATCCATCATCATTCTTTAGCTCACTCCACCACCCCAGTTCAGACATGGCCATATGCAAATCAGTCTGACTCTGTGCCTCATGGGAACAGTCCAGCCCGAACTGCCAAGCCATGTCTTCCCTGGACCGGAAACAAGCATCCTAGGACCGGTTTCTGGCATTTCAGCCGTCATCAGCCAGGCTTGCTTGAATCCAGTGGCAAAGTGAGCAAGGGACCCACGTCTGGGCATACCCCCGCCAACTTAGGGCGACCAAAGCGATACAAAAGGGGATGATGGACGGAACGTTTGAGCCAATCAAACACTCACCCCCAGTCAACTGATCTGGGTTTAATCCATCATCATTCTTTAGCTCACTCCACCACCCCAGTTCAGACATGGCCATATGCAAATCAGTCTGACCCTGTGCCTCATGGGAACAGTCCAGCCCGAACTGCCAAGCCATGTCTTCCCTGGACCGGAAACAAGCATCCTAGGACCGGTTTCTGGCATTTCAGCCGTCATCAGCCAGGCTTGCTTGAATCCAGTGGCAAAGTGAGCAAGGGACCCACGTCTGGGCATACCCCGCCAACTTAGGGCGACCAAAGCGATACAAAAGGGGATGATGGACGGAACGTTTGAGCCAATCAAACACTCACCCCCAGTCAACTGATCTGGGTTTAATCCATCATCATTCTTTAGCTCACTCCACCACCCCAGTTCAGACATGGCCATATGCAAATCAGTCTGACCCTGTGCCTCATGGGAACAGTCCAGCCCGAACTGCCAAGCCATGTCTTCCCTGGACCGGAAACAAGCATCCTAGGACCGGTTTCTGGCATTTCAGCCGTCATCAGCCAGGCTTGCTTGAATCCAGTGGCAAAGTGAGCAAGGGACCCAT